>CM075352.1:68067500-69289375 GCA_037693485.1 Kitagawia praeruptora
TCACTTATGTATTGCAATAAATCCAAAGGTAAGAATGCGAAGGGGCTGGAGCTAAAGCTAAAGCAAAGGCACAATTGCTATCAACACAAAATCTAGTGTTAGATGTATTCATGATATTTTTCGCGTTCCAAATATAAAAGAAAATTTGATAAGTGTTTGATAGCCTTTGGAGCATGGTTGTTGTCTTGTATTTTGAAGATAACATGTGTATAATTTGGGTAAGAACAAAAAGAAGGCCCATAGCTGAAGTTTAAATATTGGAGATAAATCGAGACTTACTTATAAAATTTCTGTACAAGGCTCGAAAGGCTAAAGGCATTGAAAAGACATGGATTTGGCTTAAGCTTCTTAAACAAGGAAACATGGTGGATGGTCTACCAGAATTATAAAGGAATATGGACCCATGCGAAAGATGTGTCATGGGAAAACATCATAAAAAGTCATTTCTTAAAGGAAAGCCATGGAGAGCAAGGGAACAATAGGAGCTTGTACATATTGAAATTTTTGGCCCAATAAAAACTGCATCTTTAGGACAACAAATTTCTTTTATAATCTTTGTTGACAATTTTATAAGAACTAGCTTTGTAGCCCGTGCAAGGCACGGGCAACCTCTAGCATCACATGTAGTGCAATTATATATATGTATTCTTGCAAAATGTTACATTAGAGATATATTAATGACATATTATTATTAATATAATAAATATAGGAGGGATAATTTAGTAATTTCATGATAGTTAGATTGTCTCTCGATATATTAATAATGAGCTTTCCAATATATCCAAAACTAATGTCTAGTATAATGGTAAATAATCTTTTTCCTAAGTTCGAGGTCAATGGTTCAGTTCTCTTTAATACATTAGTGATATATTATTGAAATGTTATTATTAATGTAATTTAGTAATTTAGTAATTTCATGATAATTAAATTGTCTCTCGATATATTAATAATGAGTTTTACAATATATCCAAAACTAATGTCTACTGTCTAGTATAGTGATAAGTAATTTTTTTCTAAGTTAAAGGTCAATTGTTCAATTCTCTTTACGAACAAATTTTTATCATTAATATATTATATGAGGGTTGTCTCACGATATATTAATAATGAGTTTTAGAATATATTCAAAACTCATATCTAGCATAGTGGTAAGGATTCTCACTTACAATGTATTTATGTTACTTTATAATTAAATGGTAAAAGGCAAAAAATCTCACTTCTAAGTTAGAGGTAAGAGGTTTAATTTTCATTAGAAACAATTTTTTTTATCATTTATATAATATATGAGGGGTAATTTAGTAATTTCATGATAATTAAATTGTCTCATAATATATTAATATTGCATTTTATAATATATTCAAAATTAATGTAGCATAGTGATAAGGAATTCCCATTCTAAGTTAGAGGTCAATGCTTTAATTCTTATTAGGAACAATTTTTTTATCATTAATATAATATATGGGGTTGTCTCGCGATATATTAATAATTTGTTTGATAATATTTTCAAAGCTGTTGTGTAGCCTAATGGTAATGAATCTCCCTTCTAAGTTAAAATTCTTTAATAATATATATGAGGGTTGTCAAGGGTACAATTCTTTCTACAAACAATTTTTTTATCATTTAATATTATATATGAGGGTTGTCTCACGATATATTAATGATGAGTTCTTAATTATATTCAAATCTCATGTCTAGCATAGTGGTAAAGACTCTCACTTCTAACTTAGAGGTCACGAGTTCAATTCTCACTAGGAACATTTTTTTATTACTAATACAATATAGTAGCTGAGGTGGCATCTAGGTGGCAGCTGACGTGGCATCTACGTGGCCGATGAGGTGGATTAAATTGTCTTCCAAAACCCCCTGTTGTGCTATTAATAATATAATAGATGACTAGGATTTTTTTTTTCCTTTTAAAGGGGAATTAAAAGCATTCATTATGCTCAATAGATTTAAAGCACTTGTAGAAAATCAAATTGGTTGTAATTTAGAGTGCAGTAGAAGCGATAAAGGAAGGGAATATACCTCTAAAGAACAGGAAGATTAATTTTTCAAAAAAGAACGGAGCTATCGAAAGGAAAAATAAAACAATTATTGAAAGAGAAAAAAGCCCCTGAGATTACCTCAGGAGAGTTACCTGAGATTCTAGTGTATATACATGGTGCCATTTTTGTAAATACTGGAAACTATCTAAAAAATCCTGTAATTACAATTATACCCTCATCCATTAATATGGAAAATTTAGTTACCTCAGGTAATTTTCCTGAGGTAACCTCAGGAACATCAAACCCTTATTGAAATGAGCGGATTTATGATGAATGAAAAGGGGCTGCCAAGAAAGTTCAGGGAGGAAGCTACAAACACAGTGGTATACATTTTTAAGAGGTGTCCCACAATAGCTGCAAAACAACATGACACATTTGGAAGCATTGCGTGGAGAAAAACCTTTTATAAGCCATTCTTTAATACTTAGTTATGTTTGTTATGCTTGGATATATACATGTTGAAAAGAGTACTATGATGACAAAAGTACGTACAAGATGTATTTTTTTCGGATACACTCCTGACAAAAAATGTTAAATACTTTATAATGTTGAAACTAACAAACTGATTGTCAGTAGAAAACATCTATTTGATGAACAAGTAGCATGGGGCTAGAGAATAAAGAGTGTGGAGCATCTTAATCAACCAATATCTTCATAAATAAATAAAAACATTGAAGAAAGAGAAGAACAAGATGAACAAGCTTATAGAATTTGAGAATGATAATAAAACTCTACCAAGAAAATTTAGACGAATGATCGATGTAGATCGATCTTGTAATTTTCTGGTTAGTGAGTAAGAACATTTTAAAAACTAGTGAAGCATGATGTATGACAATAAACAATGGAAAAGGAAAGAGAAATCATAGGACTAAAATAGATCTACGAGACCAAGTTAAATAAAAATGGAGAAATATAGAATCATAAGGGGAGACAAGTCGCTAAAGGTTTCAATCAAAAAACTGGTATTGATTTTTCAAGGACATTCTCACCCGTAGCATTGTTGAAAACTATCAAAATTAATTGATCTTGTTGCACAAAAGAAATGAAAAATTTAAGAGCTTGATGTTAAGTCACCATTCTTAAATGGAAAGTTAGATGAATAAATTTATTTTGAGGAGCAAGAAGGTTTCATTGTGGAAGGGGGAGAAAAAAAAGTACACAAACTCAGAAAAGGTCATCTACGATCTTAAACAAGCGCCACGTACATGGTACAACGAGCCTGACACTTTTTGAACAATGGGTTTCAAAGAAGTAAGACTGGAGCAACTTTGTTTATAAAGAAAAAAAGCAAGAATTGTTTTTTGTTGTTTGTCTTTATGTTAATTATCTCATTTTCATCGGAACTGATATTAAAGATTGTTATAAATAATGATTTGATAAGTTACAAGTTCCAACAGAGTTTAGTTATCAGAATTTTGGATCATCAGAATTTAAGTCCATCATACTCAACTCCATCAGAGTACAATTTAGTAAAAGTTTATGAAGATCAGAGTATGTCTACAAAGTCTGATGACTTGTTCCACGATATTAGTAGTGATTGATTTGTACAACAAGGGATTGATACTGAAAGGATATGTCAGTTTCCGAAGATCATGACTTGCAACTATTAATGGGATAATGGAAGGAAGATTGTATTCTACTTTGTAAGAATTATTTCATAATTGATAGAGTCTATATAAACATAGAATTGGTTTACACTGCATGTGTTCGACTAGAAATATTTTTTTTTAACCTAATAGTTCTAAAGAACACTACTTATCTTTAGACAATCAGTTATAACATTATATCTCTATATATAATTAAAGTAAAGCTGTTATTTGCTATGATACGATGTTAGGAATTATGTTGTCCTTGATGATATACACCCATAAAACACTTTGAAAATCATATGAGTACAAGATTAAGTTTTGTAACTTATCAACGGATACCCAAGCTATGTACATCCGTTGATAAGGCAGCTTATCAATCGATAAGTCTGTAGCATACCTTGTATTTAAGTTTGAGTTTGTTGTCGAATATCATAGTTGCTAGAAATCCTAAGTCATGTTGACTATCAAAGGATATACAGAATAGGGTAGCTAATTGTATATAAGCTGTGCTATGTAATTCTGTACAAGTGAAGTGGTGATCAACGGATGAAGATTCTATGTCAACGGATATGGCATTCTCAGCAAGCAGAGATCAACCTGTCGATCCATGTCCACACCAACGGATAAATGCTTCAACCAATAATGTCTTGGGATTAGAGGTTGATGGCGACTTGACATGCCTGACAGATCACATGGGTTGATAAACTTAAAAGAGGTATGGGAACCAGTATTGGAAACGAAGAAGAAAAAGAAACATTCCTTATTCTCACAAACAATTTAGCTGGTAAATCTAGTGCATATCTGTCCAAGACAACCAGACAAAATTGTATCACATGGAGACAAGGAGTGGCAGCAACCCTGCAGAATACTTTGACTTGTAAGATTCGTTTATTTTGTAGGGTTTGTAATCTTGGAGTATTTATATACTTCAAGTGTAGCATAGCTAGAACAGAGAAGAGAAACACTGAGCTAAAAAGCTATAAGCATTAGGTTCTCTTGTAATAAGTTTTACCCTTGTATTCGCAGTTGTGTACTCATTTTACACAGAGAAGTTTTCTTCAATACAACCCTCGGGTGGAGTCGAGAAAACCCCACCTCAATATTTTTAAGTGTGTTGTGCATTTGTTCATTTTCTGTTTCTTTACGTTTTAGTCTTCGACTTGTCCATCTGTTTCCATTGAAGTTGTAATTGTTGTCTTGCTTAAAATCGAAAGAATTTAACAAGATTGTATTCAACCCCCCTTCTACAATCTTGAAGTGTGCAACTGGGAAATAACAATTGGTATCAGAGCAAGCTTCTATCATACAAGAAGTTTAAAGATCTAGCACCATGGGAAAGAAGGACACAGGGGTAAAGATTCCAATTCTTTACAAAGACAACTACTTTCATTGGAAGGTAAAGATGCATCTTCATCTCTCAGCACTAGACGAAGATTATGTTGACTGTATAGAGAAAGGCCCTCATCTACCCATGAAGCCTAACTCTGGCGTTGGTGAAGTTGCTGGTTCTGCAGCTGCTGGAAGGTCGATTCCAAAATCTCAGGCTGAGTTCACAGATGAGGACTTGGAAGTGATACACAAGGATAAGAAGGTCATGAACATCTTATTCAATGGTATTGACCAAGATATGTTTGATTGTGTTATAAACTGCACTTCTGCTAAGCAAGTGTGGATACCATTCATACAATCTGTGAAGGAACTGAACAAGTCAGAGAAAATAAGATGCAACTCCTAATACAATAATATGAACATTTTCATTATTCCTCCGGTGAAAATTTGACATATATATTTAGTAGATTACAAAAGCTACTAAATGATCTGAATTTGTATGGGAGGAAATATGAAACCAAGGACTCCAACCTAAAATTTCTGAGATCTCTTCCGAAGGAATGGAAGCCAGTGACAGTCTCATTGAGGAACTCTCAAGACTATAAAGAATTTACACTTGAGAGACTGTATGGTATCCTGAAAACCTATGAGCTTGAAATGCAACAAGATGAGGAAGTGGAGAAGATTCAGGAGAAGGCTGGATCTGTTGCCTTGGTGGCCAAAATTCCAGTAAGCCAAGTGAGTGAGAAGATGGAGAGCACAAAGGCCACACCAAGTTCTGAGACTTGTGATGGTGGAGCTGATACTAGCAGAGGGAAAAGCAAGTTGGTTGAAGAACTCGATGCATCAAGTGGAAGTGAATCTGATGACTTGGATGAATATCTAGCGTTCTTGTCAAGGAGGTTCTCAAAGCTTAAGTTCAAGAGGAATCCAGCAGGAGGCAGGCAATTCAGACAGAATGGTCAATCATCCAAAAACATGGTTGACAGATCTAAGTTCAAATGCTTCAACTGTGGAATTGCTGGCCATTTCGCCAATGAATGCAGAAAGCCTAAAGCTGAGAATGAGAAGAAACAGTTTGGAACTGTTGACTACAAGAAGAAATATTTCGATCTTCTCATTCAGAAGGAAAAGGCATTTGTGTCTAGATACAATGATTGGGCTGCTGGTGGAGATTCTGATGCAGAAGAAGAGTTTGTCAACCTTGCCCTCATGGCAAATGAGAAAGATGAAGAAGCTAGTTCAACAAGCAACCAGGTATTCTCTTCTAACCTATCTGATCTATCTAAAGCTGAATGTGCTAGTACAATTGATGAGATGTCTCTTGAATTGTATAACATGCATGTTTCCTTAAAATCGCTTAACAAAGAGAACAAAAGAATAAAATAGTTGAATGTAAATTTAAGTGATAGGAATGCTTTGATAGAAACTCAGTTAATCGAGTTTGAGATTATGAGGAGAGATTGCCAGGAAGCTAAAGATGGATTGCTTGAAGCTCTTAAACCAGAGAACAGTTTAAAAGAACAGTTGAAGAAAAACCAGGACCTATTTGCCACATGGGGAAAACCTAAGGATGCTAGAGAAGAAATTTGTTGTTCTCAAGGTTTGAATACCCTTAACAAATTAGGAGAAGCAAAGTTAGGAGTTGATGGAGAGACTGCTTCAGACATTGTGTCAACGGATGATGCCTGCAGTTATCCGTTGATCAATGAGCCATCGATGGATATAGAACAATGTCATCCATCGAAAGCCAAAACTGTTAACAAAGCAACTCTCGTAAAATTGAACAATCAATATGGTCCAGTCAGCAAAAACTTTGAGAAAGGAGATTGTAGCAAAACAAAATCAGTTGAGGAAGCTAACATAGGTCACTTGTCCCAAAAGCAATTGAAGGACAAGTTAGAGAAAGTTGAGACAAGAGCTAAGGGTTGGAGAAAGAACAGAAATGGCAAAGTAGGGATTAATAAACACAACAACTATACACTAGATAAATATGCTCCTAGAAAAGAGTGTGTTAATTGTGGTAGTGTTAATCACCTATCTACTAGCTGTAGAAAATTGAAAAATGCTCCCATGCCTTTACACTTGCCTACTTCTGCTATGTATGTTATGTCTAACAATAATGCTCAATCTAATCATGCATCTAGTCTATATGCAAACATGTCATTCATGCATAATCCATACTATAATGCTTTCAATATGCCTCAGATGCCATGGATAATGAATAGCATGCATGCACAGACTATGCCTAACTCCAATTTTTATAATGCATTTGAGCAAGGCTCAAATCCTGGCTTCCAAAGGCCCACTCCCAGAGTCAAGATTGATCTAACTCAATCTGGACCAAAGGAAAGAAAGGATTTGAGAGGCAAGAAAAAGGCTAACACTACAGGACCCAAGGAAACTTGGGTACCAATATCAACTTGATTTGGTTTTGATGTGTGCAGGGAGATAGAAAGAACCTCTGGTATCTAGATAGTGGCTGTTCCAGACATATGACTGGAGATTCTACCCTGCTCACTAAGTTCGAGGAGAGAGCTGGCCCTAGAATTACCTTTGGAGACAACAGCAAAGGATATACTAGAGGATATGGCTTGATTTCAAAATGAAATGTTGTCATTGAGGATGTAGCACTAGTTGATGGACTTAAGCATAATTTGCTGAGTATCAATCAACTATGTGATAAAGGTCAAAATGTGTGGTTTACTACAGTAGCTTGTGTTGTTTTCAGGAAAAACGACAACAAGATAGTGATGACAGGCAACCGAAAAGGGAATGTGTACACAGCTGACTTCAATTCAACAAGTGCAGATACTGCTACATGCCTCTTTAGCAAGGCAAGTGTAGATGAAGGTTGGCTATGGCACAAGAAACTGTCACACTTGAATTTCCAAGCAATGAATGAGTTGGTGAAGAAGGATCTGGTTAGAGGTATTCCAAAATTGGTTTTCTCCAAAGATGGATTGTGTGATGCATGCCAAAAAGGGAAGCAAAAGAAGGCCTCTTTCAAATCTAAGTTAATGTCCTCCATTGATCATCCTCTACAGCTACTTCACATGGATCTATTTAGACCAGTCAATGTAATGTCAATCTCCAAGAAGAGATATTGTCTAGTGATTGTGGATGACTTCTCTAAATACACGTGGACATTCTTTCTGCACTCCAAGGATGAGGCAGGAGAAATCATCATCAATCATATCAGAACAGTCAACAATAATCCCTCTTTCAAAGTAAGAAGGATGAGAAGTGACAATGAAACTAAGTTCAAGAATTCTATGATGAGAGAGTTTTGTGAAGAAGAAGGAATTATCCAAGAATTCTCTGCACCTAGGACTCCTCAACAAAATGGTGTAGTAGAAAGGAAAAACAGAACTCTCATTGAAGCTGCAAGAACAATGCTTGAAGAATCAAAGTTACCAACATATTTCTGGGCAGAAGCTATCAACACTGCCTGCTATACTCAGAATATTTCTTTGATCAATCAAACAAAAGGACTGAATCCACACCAACTATTCAAGGGAAAGAAGCCAACAGTTAACTTCTTACATGTCTTTGGTTGCAAATGTTTTGTCCTGAGAAATCAAGGTGAGAACATTGGAAAGTTTGACACCAAAGCAGATGAAGCTATCTTTGTTGGATACTCAACAGGGAAATCATATAGAGTCTATAACCTAAGACTAAACATTGTTATGGAATCCATACATGTTGTCTTTGATGACAAGAAAATCCAAGGGTTGATAGATGAAGGTTTCCATGAAGATTTATCATTTGATAATGATATGACTGGTGAAGGCAGTGAAGATGATGTAGAAACAGTATCGACTGGTGTAAGATCGCAGCATGCTCGAGGTGAAGAGCGTGGGACACCATCCGTTGATGCTGAGGAAATTCGATCCGTTGAAGACAATTCTGGATTACCCGTTGATAGTTACAGAGAATTATCCATTGATAACTCTGTTAGAACTCCAACCTCAAGAGCCACACACTCAGGGGGAGTCTCTCAGAGTCATCACTCAACAACCAATCAGAATGATCAACACAGGGAGAATGAAGCTACGTCATCTAGGCTGAACCTGCCACCATCAAGAAAATGGACCAGAGATCACCCATTTGAAGTCATAATTAGAGATTCAAATGCAAGAGTCCAAACTAGAAATAACTCAAGAAGAATGCTTGTATAGCAGTTTTCTGTCTAAAGAAGAACCTAAGAGAGTTGAGGATGCCCTCCTAGATCCAGACTGGGTTTTAGCAATACAAGAGGAGCTAAACCAGTTTGAGAGAAATGAAGTGTGGAAGCTTGTACCCAAGCCTAAAGGCAAGTCAGTAATTGACACCAAATGGGTATTCAAGAATAAGATGGATGAGAATGGCATAGTGACAAGGAACAAAGCAAGGTTGGTTGCAAAAGGCTACTGTCAAGAAGAAGGAATTGATTTTGATGAGACCTTTGCACCTGTAGCAAGGTTGGAAGCAATCAGAATCTTCCTGGCCTATGCAGCCCATGCCAACTTTAAAGTCTATCAAATGGATGTCAAGAGTGCTTTTCTAAATGGCATTTTGGAAGAAGAGGTATATGTAAGTCAACCTCCTGGTTTTGAAGACCCAGAATTCCCAGAATATGTCTATTTTCTTCTCAAAGCACTCTATGACCTGAAGCAAGCACCTAGAGCCTGGTATGACACTCTCTCACAGTTCCTTATAGAGAATCACTTCACTCGAGGTACCGTTGACAAAACTCTCTTTTATAGAAATGTCAATGGCTCTATGATACTTGTTCAAATTTATGTAGATGATAAAATTTTTTGGTCTACTGATGAAAAGCTTTGCAAAAGGTTTGCCAAACTTATGCAAAGTAAATATGAAATGAGCATGATGGGTGAACTAACTTATTTCCTTGGCTTACAAGTAAAGCAAGTTAGTGATGGCATATTCATTAGTCAATCCAAGTATGTTAATGATCTTTTGAAAAGATTTAACCTGCTGGATTGTGCTTCTGCAAAAACACCCATGGCCACTGCCACTAAACTTGAGTTGAATACTAAGGAGAAGAAAGTGGACATCTCAAGTTATAGGGGCATGGTGGGCTCACTTCTATATTTAACAGCAAGCAGACCCGATATTATGTTTTCTACTTGTTTATGTGCAAGATTCCAAGCTAATCCCAGGAAATCTCATTTAATAGCTATTAAAAGGATTTTCAGATATCTCAAAGGAACACCAAACCTTGGCATTTGGTATCCTAGAGAATCTGGTTTTAATGTAACTGGCTATTCAGATGGAGATTATGCAGGTTTTAAAATTGACAGAAAAAGTACTACAGGCACTTGTCAATTCTTAGGGAACAAGCTGGTTTCATGGTTTAGCAAGAAGCAGAATTCAGTTTCCACTTCTACTGCAAAAGCTGAGTATATTGCTGCTGGAAGTTGTTGTGCACAAATACTATGGATGAAGAATCAACTGCTTGACTATGGATTAAGAGTTGATAGAATCCCAATATTTTGTGGCAACACTAGTGCAATTGCCATATCTGAGAATCCAGTGCAACATTCCAGGACCAAGCACATAGATATTAGATACCATTTCATCAGAGAACATGTGATGGAAGGTACTGTGGAACTTCATTTTATTCCAAGTGAGAAGCAACTTGCAGATATCTTTACCAAGCCACTTGATGAATCAACATTCACAAGGTTGGTAAGTGAGCTAGGTATGCTGAATTTCTCCTACTTTATTTGAGATATTTGCATGGTTGAATAAGCAGCCAGAAATTAGTTTGAATTTTTCTCTTACAAGAAAAGGTACGAAATTCTATCTAAGTCAGAATTTACCCATCGACGGATATGTCAAATATCCGTTGATGATTCAAATAATATCTGGATTTTATTTTATTTTATTTTATTCGATGGATATTTAGTTTCCTTTGTGTGTATTATTTCAATAATACATATCAACGGGTAGCTCGTTTCTCGAGGATTCACTATTTTATCCGCCGGTTGTATATTGTCTTTTATTTGGCAGCTGTCATTTGCCACGTCGCTGTATATACAAGACTGGTGCAGTTATTAATTCACTTTTCAATCCACTACTCTGAGCAGTTTCTTTATTGAGTAATTCTATTTATTCAAAATTAATTGGGAGCAAGTATAATTCACCTAACGATTAACATTCAAATTTTATCTTACTCCCAACATCTTCCTCTCTTTCTCTCAAAGCTACAAAAACCCCTTTCTAGTTCTCAAGTTTGATCTTCGCAAAATGGCTCCGATAGTTAAGATGATGTTTGGGAATGGGTTTATCTATGAGAAGAACAACTTCGTCGCATATGTGGATTCGGCGCACTCTCCGACCGACTATCACAAGATGATGGATTTCATCAAGAAATGCAAGCTCTCTGTTGCCATGACTGAAACTCCAATTCTCTATCACGAAGTTGTGGAAGAAGTATGGACTACGGCGGTTTTTAATGCCTCTGAAGGTACAATTGCTTTTTCCCTCAAAGGTAAAGAGCATATTATTAATTCTGATGTTGTTACCTTTGTCTGAAACTGCCTGAATAACTATACTACTGGTCCTACTGATAGTGATATAGTCACCATGCTAAACACCATAGGTTATACTATGAGTACTGATAACCTAGGCAAAATTGTTAGAAAAGGCATGAGAAAGGAATGGAGTTTTCTTTGTGCTGCCTTCATTAAGGTGTTTTCTGGTAAAATTAGCAATTTTGATGCAGTTACCAATGCCTTGCTTATTATGCTTTACATGCTGCTTAATGACAAATTTTATAACTTTGGCTCATTAGTTCTTCATGAGATTGGTGCAAAGTTAGGAAAGAAATAAAATAGAAACAATAAAATTTATTTTGCAAGATTCCTAATGATGCTGGTTAACCATGTCTCTGAGAACAAAATAGTACTTGAGCAGCCTTCAAGCAGGTTCACTTGCTGGGTTCAGGAAAAAAGGGTTCTTAGTGACCTCATTCGAATGAATATCAACTCGGAAGTGAAGATGATATATCTGCCCATTATTGAGGTAATTATTTCTAACCCTCTTCCTACTACTCAATCTCAAGGTTCTTTGCCACTGAGTGTTGCTATGGAGACTGAGTCTGAGAACCCACAGTCTTCTACCCAAGCAACCAAACTTAAATCAAAATCCAAGTCAAAGAAACCAACCTCAAGTGCTTCCCAACAGGCACTTGTTGTGTAACACCCACCATAACCTCTGAGGGGAGTGTTCAGGTGGAAGTGAGTGGTGAGGGACAGGGTGAACATCAAAGAAGCCCTAAGGATAAGGTTGGAGAGGTGAGTGTGTCCCAGCCTAGCCACATTGCAGTCTCCCAAAAGACTGTTAATGCTGAAAAGGATTTAAACATATCCCTAACAGCATCCTCTCAACAGGGTGTTGTTATTGAAAAGAGTTCCCATCCAGGAACATTGAACAAAAGGGGAAGGGACACCACTAGCCAAAAGTCACCAACCAAAACCTTTGTCAGAAAGAAGAAACCTAAAGTTACTTTGGGTGCGCAAGGGTCACACACTATTCAATCTCACATGATTGAACCTTCTCAAACTCAGTTTGATGTGGCTCCAGTAAATGTGGAGTCACAGCCCAATTCTCAATCTCTAATCACACAAAAACTCAAAATTCACCATCTCTATCTCTGGATGTGGACATGCTTTCCACACCACAAGCAAATTTTCCCTCTTTTCATCCAAGGGAGGAGCCCCACTCAGACCCTGTTGGTCATCATCTTTTAGATGATTTGTTGGACCAACAACCATTTCTTTCTGAAACTATGACTGAATCTATGTCGCCTACTTTAAAATCATTCTGAACAGATTCTATCATAATTTCTCTATCAACTGCTATCCCTTCTACTTCATCGATGGATATCTCTCATCCGTTGACAAGTGTTTGTTCACCGATGGATATGCTTAACAGCGATTATCTGATGGTAGCTCCAACTACAGAATCAATGGATACACCAAATTCATTGGTCAATGTGTTCCCTGCATCAATAGCAGAAGTCACACTTGTAGTTCAAACACTTCTAGGATTGAGGGAAGGGAGTGACATCACTGAGAGCGAGAGGCTGCTTTGTGAGCAGGCAAAATGAGAGAATGAGAGTGAGGGGCTGACAATTTCTTCGCGCCAGGCAAAAGGAGAGACTGAGAGTTCCACCTTAGTAGGTGAAGGTGAGGGTGTGAGAGGTGTGAGCCAGAGGGAGCCCCTGATGCAAAAAGAGAGAGAATATGAGAGAAAAGCAGGTACATGAGACATAAGGGTGGATGAAGCCATTGCTTGTGAGTTAATAGAGGTTGAGGATGCCCCTAGAACAAGTATCTGTCAACAGACATCTCAAAACGTCATTGATAAATCAGTTCTTGGAGATGAAACCTTTACTCACCCTGTCTTTGACCTAAACTCTCTGGCTGAACAGGGCAATGTGGAGGCTGAGCAACAGCTGAACTTGGTACAAAACTCAGAATCTATGTAAAGAGCCACAGATGCTCCTACCAAGCTGCCTCCAAGTGCTACTGAAGTGAGTCAGTCTGACTCTGAATTCACAGATGAAGTTGAAGAAGTAGGGCCTTCACAGCAACCTGGAGACTTACCAGAATGGCTAGTATATCAAGAATATGTCTCCAAGGATGCTCTCACTGAGCTAGTAGTGCAGTATGAGAAGACTGCAGCTACTCTACAAGATGTTGAACCTGCTATGAAACTTGTGCAAGAGAACTTTCTGGCTACTCTCAAATTGCACAAGTGTCTTCTCAATCAAAGGGTGGTAGATAAAGATGAATTCAATCTGGAAATTAAGAATGCTCTAGAATCTCAGCACAAAGACTTGGAGCTTCTTTTTCCTCTGCGAACAATGCAGCAGCTTAATCAGAAGCTGAAGAAAGATGCAGACACAGAAAAGAAAATTGACAATCTGTCTGCAAAAGTTGATAAGTTAGAACTTCAAATGAGCACTATTCTTGAAAATCAAAAGCTCATTCTTGAAGCTCACAACAAACAGAATGCTCTCCTTGCCAGTCTGTTGATTCTGCCAACTACTCAAGCCCTTGATGCTAACAAAAAGGGGGAGAAGTTTGGAGATAAAAGGTCAACAAGTGAGGGGGAGCAACTTCATTCTACTCTACCTCCAACAGCTCCAGCAATTCAATCTAATGAGGAAGAACCAGCCATTCAACCTGAAGACTCTATAGCCATGAGGCTGGCTGCTAATCCTCAGTTTTTTCAAGTACAAATTCCTCCCATAACCACATCAATCAAACAGGTACTAATCCCAAATTTTGTGCTCCCTAGATTGCTAGCCAGAGGGGAGCCATCTTACTTGTCTGAATTCAAGCCTGTGCTCAAGCCCAAGAAGTCACCTGTGAAGAAGAATGGTAAAAACACCATGAGAGTAGAATTTCCAATGCCAAAACCAGATGAATTCAAGCTAATGAGCAAACATCTTGATGAATCAAAAAGAATCTAGCATTTATCTACAGAGAGGGAGTGGAAATTTGTGTCCCTGCAGGTTACCCTGACTTTGTAGTTGCTAAAGCTGAAAAAACTGCAAGGTTACTTCAAGCTGGTCAAATTGTAAGAAAACCTGCAGAATCTACTGAGAAGGAAGCTAGATTGGCTGATGAGCTCGTAAGAGAGTAAGAAGAAGAAATGGAGCAAGAGGCTGAAGAAGAAGAGGACAAATTTAAGAAGAAGAAGAAAATGAACACAAAAGTCTGCGTGCAAGAAAAGAAAAAGCATGGTTAAAGTTCCTGCTAAGAGATCTTTGAGCCCAGAACCAGAAGTTCAAGTTGAATCAGTACCACCTCAACCTACAGAACCTCCAACTCAGAACACTCAGGCACTCAACACCTTGGAACTTGTAAAGGAAGAACCTATGGAATTTGACTTTGACATCAATAGCTTGGTATTTCCAAAGATCAGGCTCTCACCTGAAAAGAGGAGAACCAGAAGAAGGAAACAACCACTAGCTAGACCAATTCAATTCATTAAGGTTCCTCAAGTTGCAAAGGTTGCCACCAAGAAAGAAACTGAACTATACCTTGCAGATATTGAAGAATATTCAAGCATCAATTTCTTCTTGGATGATGTGGATAATGTGAGTGTTGCAGATAGGACAGCCAGGCTTCCAAGAAGGTTAATTTTCACCTATAAAGGAGGGAACAGTGTAGCCTGGCCCCTAGATCAAGTGTTAAATGAAGGATACAGCAAACTCTGGAGGATTTGGTCTTAATGAAGAAAACTGGAGGATTCACTCCAGAAGCAAAGGGAATAATTTTCAAAAAGGCCAATGAATTGAGAAATAGCCGGACTTCAAAGGAGGGTTTGCCCAAGACACTGAACATTCCATATGAACCTGGCAAGAAGGTTCATTTTTATCCTTACTGGATAGTGGAATTCAGAGATGATCAAAATTGTAGAAGATTCTTCAGGATAGAAGATCAGCTGGAAAAAGCTAGCAATGAGTACTTGCAATACTTGATGTCTATGCTGGATCCAAACCACTCAGAAGAAAAGATCATCTATAGATCTCTGTAAAATCAGCTTGAGGCAAACAGAGAGAAAATCCATGGTATGAGGACTGCAAAGGGAAGAAAACAATGATATGCTCAGACTAGAGGAGCATCCCTTGTAAAAGTATGATTCTGTCACTTAACTCAGTTCATTTCTTCAAAATTTTGTAACTTGGACAATTCATATGCTTTTATAGAATATCATGATCTTTGGAAAGGTGTTTTGTTATCATCAAGGTCCTTAATTTATGGCTGTAGTTCTATCAATCATAAATTGGGGGAGATTGTTAGGAATTATGTTGTCCTTGATGATATACACCCATAAAACACTTTGAAAATCATATGAGTATAGGATTAAGTTTTGTAACTTATCAACGGATACCCAAGCTATGTACATCCGTTGATGAGGCAACTTATCAATCGATAAGTCTGTAGCATACCTTGTATTTATGTTTCAGTTTGTTGTCGAATATCATAGTTGCTAGAAATCCTAAGTCATGTTGACTATCAAAGGATATACAGAATAGGGTAGCTAATTGTATATAAGCTGTGCTATGTAATTCTGTATAAGTGAAGTGGTGATCAACGGATGAAGATTCTATGTCAACGGATATGGCATTCTCAGCAAGCAGAGATCAACCTGTCGATCCATGTCCATACCAACGGATAAATGCTTCAACCAATAATGTCTTGGGATTAGAGGTTGATGGCGACTTGACGTGCCTGACAGATCACATGGGTTGATAAACTTAAAAGAGTTATGGGAACCAGTATTGGAAACGAAGAAGAAAAAGAAACATTCCTTATTCTCACAAACAATTTAGCTAGTAAATCTAGTGCATATCTGTCCAAGACAACTAGACAAAATTGTATCACATGGAGACAAGGAGTGGCAGCAACCCTGCAGAATACTTTGACTTGTAAGATTCGTTTATTTTGTAGGGTTTGTAATCTTGGAGTATTTATATACTTCAAGTGTAGCATAGCTAGAACAGAGAAGAGAAACACTGAGCTAAAAAACTATAAGCATTAGGTTCTCTTGTAATAAGTTTTAGCCTTGTATTTGCAGCAGTGTACACATTTTACACAGAGAAGTTTTATTCAATACAACCCTCAGGTGGAGTCGAGAAAACCCTACCTGAAATTTTTAAGTGTGTTGTGCATTTGTTCATTTTCTGTTTCTTTACGTTTTAGTCTTCGACTTGTCCATCTGTTTCCATTGAAGTTGTAATTGTTGTCTTGCTTAAAATCGAAAGAATTTTACAAGATTGTATTCAACCCCCCTTCTACAATCTTGAAGTGTGCAACTGGGAAATAACAATTGGTATCAGAGCAAGCTTCTATCATACAAGAAGTTTAAAGATCTAGCACCATGGGAAAGAAGGACACATTGGTAAAGATTCAAATTCTTGACAAAGACAACTACTTTCATTGGAAGGTAAAGATGCATCTTCATCTCTCAGCACTAGACGAAGATTATGTTGACTATATAGAGAAAGGCCCTCATGTACCCATGAAGCCTAACTCTGGCTTTGGTGAAGCTGCTGGTTCTGCAGCTGCTGGAAGGTCAATTCCAAAATCTCAGGCTGAGTTCACAGATGAGGACTTGGAAGTGATACACAAGGATAAGAAGGTCATGAACATCTTATTCAATGGTATTGACCAAAATATGTTTGATTGTGTTATAAATTGCACTTCTGCTAAGCAAGTGTGGGATACCATTCATACAATCTATGAAGGAACTGAACAAGTCAAGGAAAATAAGATGCAGCTCCTAATACAACAATATGAACATTTTAACTATTCCTCTGGTGAAAATTTGACATATATATTTAGTAGATTCCAAAAGCTAATAAATGATCTGAAGTTGTATGGGAGGAAATATGAAACCAAGGACTCCAACCTAAAATTTCTGAGATCTTTTCCGAAGGAATGGAAGCCAGTTACAGTCTCATTGAGGAACTCTCAAGACTATAAAGAATTTATACTTGAGAGACTGTATGTTATCCTGAAAACCTATGAGATTCAAATGCAACAAGATGAGGAAGTGGAGAAGATTCAGAAGAAGGCTGGATCTGTTGCCTTGGTGGCCAACATTCCAGTAAGCCAAGTGAGTGAGAAGATGGAGAGCACAAAGGCCACACCAAGTTTTGAGACTTGTGATGGTGGAGCTGATACTAGCAGAGGGAAAAGCAAGTTGATTGAAGAACTCGATGCATCAAGTGGAAGTGAATCTGATGACTTGGATGAATATCTAGTGTTCTTGTCAAGGAGGTTCTCAAAGCTTAAGTTCAAGAGGAATCCAGCAGGAGGCAGGCAATTCAGAAAGAATGGTCAATCATCCAAAAACATGGTTGACAGATCTAAGTTCAAATGCTTCAACTGTGGAATTGCTAGCCATTTCGCCAATGAATGCAGAAAGCCTAAAGCTGAGAATGAGAAGAAATAGTTTGGAACTGTTGACTAAAAGAAGAAATATTTCGATCTTCTCAATAAGAAGGAAAAGGCATTTGTGTCTAGAGACTGTGATTGGGCTGCTGGTGGAGATTCTGATGCAGAAGAAGAGTTTGTCAACCTTGCCCTCATGGCAAATGAGAAAGATGAAGAAGCTAGTTCAGCAAGCAACCAGGTATTCTCTTCTAACCTATCTGATCTATCTAAAGCTGAATGTGCTAGAACAATTGATGAGATGTCTCTTGAATTGTGTAACATGCATGTTTCCTTAAAATCGCTTAACAAAGAGAACAAAAGAATAAAAGAGCTGAGTGAAAAGTTAAATGATAGGAATGCTTTGATAGAAACTCAGTTAATCGAGTTTGAGATTATGAGGAGAGATTGCCAGGAAGCTAAAGATGGATTGCTTGAATTAATCTCTTAAACGAGAGAACAGTTTAAAAGAACAGTTGAAGAAAAACCAGGACCTATTTGCCATATGGAGAAAACCTAAGGATGCTAGAGAAGAAATTTGTCGTTCTCAAGGTTTGAATACCCTTAGCAAATTAGGAGAAGCAAAGTTAGGAGTTGATGGAAAGACTGCTTCAGACAGTGTGTCAACGGATTATGCCTGCAGTTATCCGTTGATCAATGAGCCATCGATGGATACAGAACAATGTCATCCATCGAAAGCCTTGTATTCGCAGCTGTGTACTCATTTTACACAGAGAAGTTTTCTTCAATACAACCCTCAGGTGGAGTCGAGAAAACCCCACCTGAAATTTTTAAGTGTGTTGTGCATTTATTAATTTTCTGTTTCTTTGCGTTTTAGTCTTCGACTTGTCCATCTGTTTCCATTGAAGTTGTAATTGTTATCTTGCTTAAAATCGAAAGAATTTTACAAGATTGTATTCAACCCCCCTTCTACAATCTTGAAGTGTGCAACTGGGAAATAACATACGATGTGGTCGTCATTATCCTAAAACTACACGCCACCATAATTTAGATCTCGCGTATGTAAAATAAATTTTAAATATTTAACAAAAAATTACTAAAACAAAGAGTAAAATTCCAATTCTTTGTAATAAAGATCAAAGCCTTACAAGTATCTAATACATATATATATATATATATATATAATGACCTAGAAATGCGCGTAATTATTTAAGTGATTATTTGACTTTTAAATGTGAGTTATGTGATATGAATATTTTTGTGAAGGTAAAATATGTGTGGAATCATGTTCAAATGATTATATAATGATTCGTAAGTGTCATATGTGTTCGTGTATTTTTATTTGCATTTTTTAGTATTAAAAATTATTTTAAACATGCATTTTTAATCTTCTAAGATTTTTATAAAATCATTGGAGTTGTTTAAAATCATGAAATCTCTTGAATTATCGTCTTTGTGGCCTTCTTTAGTTTTTTAAATTGATAGGAGTATTTAATTGTGTGTTTAAGTATTTTTAAAAGATTTTAAAAGGTTTATTTCATTTAAAGGTCTTTTATTGAAAAATTCATAATAAATTCATTTTTGACTCAAAAATTATTCTAAAAATATGGTGGTTTTTAAAATTGATAGGAGTATTTAATTGTTTGTGTAAGTATTTTTAAAAGATTTTAAAAGCTTTATTTCATTTAAAGGTCTTTTATTAAAAATTCATAATAAATTCATTTTTGACTCAAAAATTATTCTAAAAATAAGTGGAGGTCTTTAATTTCCTAAATTTTATTTTCGAATTTTAAAAATTATTTTCCCCTAATTTTCTAATTTATTTTGATTTTAAAATGATTAAAAACGAATTTTAAAAAGGTTTTTCAGTATTGTTAAATTACGAAACTACCCCTCTACCTTTATATCAGCAACACCGCCTCATTTCTTCTCCTGTACGAGTCTTGAGCTGCCGTGGGTATTCTCATTCTTCTCATCTTCAATTTCTTTGCGTTTTTAACTCTAATTCATGGTGTAGATCTTGTTTTTATCATCTATATCATGTTGTTGTAATTAGTTGTTGATTTGGTTGAGTTATATACAAGTTTATATGTATATATATATGTGGGTGTGGTTCATTTTCGACATGCAAGGGCTTCTAGCTATTAGATCATTGTTTTTAAACTTGATTATGGTGAATTATAGATTAAAATCGATGTTTTGAGTAGTTTGGAGGTTGTTCTTGAATTGGGTCGAAACCCCACCGGCAGTTATGGTGTTTTCCGGTGATCGGTCGGCCAGTGGTGGTGTTGTCAGCTGTACAACATTTATAAGTGATTTAGAGTATCAATTGGTGTTTAATTTTGGTTGCATGCAAGAGTTTCTATATTTTCTTGAATTATTCGAATTTGTATATATATGTAAATATGGGTTATAAGAACTAGTATGCTTAATTTTGTTAATTGAGTGTTGTTCTTGATGATTACAGGTTATTGTTAATTAATTAATTAATTTGTATGTATGCTTTTTCAGATTAATACGATTTAATTTGAATTTTTGTGAATAAACATGAATTAATTGAATTTTATGATTAATTCATAATAACTTGATATTGATTTTGATGATTATGTGCTAATTGTTAGCTAGTTAACATGTAAGTATAATTTTCAGATTTGTTATAAGTTAAATTCGAATTTTTGGATAATAACTAGGAGTTATGTGATTTTAGAGATTAATTAATTATGATTTGATAATAGTTAAGTGGTAATTACAGTAGAACCTCGATAAATGAATACCTTTGGGACCAAAAAAAAATATTCATTTGGCGAGATTATTTATATATCGATTAATGAATATAATATTTATTTATCGATAAATGAATAATAATTCATTTAGATGATATTTTTAAACTTTTTCACCATTGTAAAATTCGATGAGAAGAAGTTGATGTTCGTGAAGTAGAAGATGGTCAGCTAGAGCAAGATCCAAGATTTAACTAAACTCCTTTCAAAATTGAGCTATAGAAATGTGATGGATGTTGAACATCTTCTGAACTATCCTGCAAAGGATAATGCGATTATGGAATCTCCTGAAGAGGATAATGCGGTTATGGAATCTCCTACGGACGAAGAAATTAATCATTGAAGCTGTACTAATTAATGATGAGACAAATAATCCCGAAGCCGATGATGGTATCATTATACCACAATGTCCACAAGAGAAGCTTTTTAAGCTATTGTCACTATACAAAATTACATGCTGCAACATGATCAAAATATTCCAGAAGTGGTGCATGCTTTACACAAAATCAAGGATCAGATGCATTTTGGGGAGGAAAGAAACAATCAACTTTGGAGGCATTTCGAAAAAATATTACTTATTAATGTGTTTGAAAATTAGTCTAGGATGAAATGTATTCATGATATATTATATAAATAAAAATATATTATTTGAAATATAATGATTATTCATTTATATTTACATAGGGCCTATAAAAACTTCATTTGTATTTATTCGTTAATGCATTAAGTAAAATTTTTCGTTAAACCCATTGTACCAAGTTGGGACCGAAGAAATTTATTCGTTAGACGAGGTTATTCATTTATAGAACATTCATTTATCGAGGTTCTACTGTAGTCGAAATTGATAATTTTGTTAATTGTTGAACAATTTTCAGACTTGTGTAATGATATAGTGGCGTAAATAGAGTTGATATGATTTACTTGTGTTAATATGTATATGTGAGTAGTCATTACATGTTAAGGTGGTGTACTTTCAATAATTAGTATCGTGAATATATAAATAACAACTGTTAAATATAATTTGTTGATATTGATTTCAATTAGCAACAAGTATTATGATTTTGACTTGTATATGGATTTAAAGTCCATTGAATTTATTTGGTTTGTTGGAATTTGAGTCGGTTATGTTCCGACGGGCTAGTCCACTTTACAAAGGAGATGATGCCCGTTTTTCGTTAGAATTATAATTGTAAAACGTATAGTACTATATTATAATCTACTTTATAAACCAAGTTCATCTTATTTATTAAGTGTTTAAGTGACATATGTGATTAATATGTTCTATATGGTATGTGTTATGTGCTTACGTGCTTATCTAAGTATGCCAGACTGTGGTAAGTATAGTCGATATGTATTATACTCCCTCCGTCCCGTCCATTTGTTATCGTTTCAAAATGGGGTGTCGACACGCATTTTAATGTGGATTTTAAGCATAGTTTCATAACTTATTTTTGAAAGTTTCTTTTTTTGTATAAAAAGAGAACAATCATATTTTTATACAAAAAAAAAGAATATTTTAAAAATAAGCTATGGAACTATCCTTAAAATCCACCTTAAAATGCGTACCAGAAAGTGATAAAAAATGTAAACAAATGGATGGGACAGAGGGAGTATGTGTTAAGTGATAATGCGTTATAAGAATCGTTTGGGTAGAATAGGATTAGGCGTATAAGAACTATAGTATACTAAAGTAGTGATTATATTTATGTAGATACGAATGACATATGCCCTAGCAATAGAGGGAAGGCTAAAGCAGAGATTCATTGATTGAGCTGTTGCATACTACCTGAGGCAAGTAACTCTAACCTTTCTTCGAAGTTTATATTCATTCATCTGTAGTTGATTATTGATCTGAGTATGCTTACCCTGTTCCTTGTTGACTATAAATCGTTTTATAAGCCTATCTTTGCATGTACTCAGATTTTTATTGATAAACCACTTGTATGATCATACAATTACCCTAAAAACAATATAACCTTTTTAAATAACATCTTGACCTTAATAAATCTTTAAAACTTTCTTGATCAAACCTAATTGACTAACGGATAAACCTACTCCTACATAACCTATGTCCGTAACCAGATAATCTTATGTTGGCCCTAAAATCTTATAAACACAATTATGACCTGATCACTATCTTAAGAACTTGTTGACCTTTCTTGTTACTTAACTTTATAAACTTGATTATTGAACCTAAAACTGAACCAACTATACACTTTTGATAGGTAATCCTAAGAGTCTTTCATTATTCCCTGATCAGTACCTTGAGTATCTTTGAGTCTTTATCTTCATGATTC
This sequence comes from Kitagawia praeruptora, assembly GCA_037693485.1. Taxonomy (NCBI): domain Eukaryota; kingdom Viridiplantae; phylum Streptophyta; class Magnoliopsida; order Apiales; family Apiaceae; genus Kitagawia; species Kitagawia praeruptora. The sequence goes on from CM075352.1 coordinate 68,090,461, forward strand.
AGACTTGAAATCCTTATTCCTTTTATACCAGAAGACTTGATCAAAACCTTTGAATTTTATCATTGTAAATCAAAATGTTTCATAAGTTAAAAGTGTTTTCAAAACTAAAAGCTTTTCTAAGCTTTACTGTTTTTCAAAAGAATGTTTTATAAAATGTTCAGGAACTCCGTAAAATGTTTTATAAGTCAAATGTTTTATAAAATGTTTTATCCAAAAGCACACCACAAGCCCCAAAAAGATAGTACTTTGCCTTATAACTGAACTAGTTGTCCCATTCCTCGATGGGACTGGGATGCTCCCCTCACTTAAACTCCTGATGTCTTCAAAGACATCAAGGATGAACAGATAACCTATAGGCCCTGATAGTTCCTCTCTAGTCAATATGGGATAGTAAGAGCTGGCTTCGTGTCTCCAACTTTGGACCTCTATCCAATGTGGGATAGTACCACCAGTCTTTTTGTCCCCAACTCCGGCTACTTGACGAATCAAACTTTAGAGAGTCACCTTTAATACTATATATGATAACTCGGGTCAAATCCCAAGTCTTTTTTCGAGAATCAGGCTAAGTCCCGATTTCAAATCCAAAATAAGTTGTAGTATGTCGGTCAAAATGCAGCCAACTTGCATAATGAATAAGCCCACCACATGCCCCAAAAGATCGTGATTTTTTTGTGCACTTAGTAGTAGTACTTTACCCTCCAAATTTCCTCAATATGGGTCTTGGGTGTTACAACAACTACGAAAAGTGAAGGATAAAGTTAAAATTTTGGAAATAATATTCTCGATGGTTTTACTCATAATTATAAATATAGAGTTATTACATTGTGTTGTATCATATATTCGATGGAAGAACAGAGTAGTGTTGGGTGATTTAAGGGACAATTATACTACTTTGATATGTGTCAGTAATTACTTTTTCATGTCATATATTGTTTAATATTTGTGGGAAAGATGATTATGTGTTCTTTAATAGTAGATAGGGCACGGAGATGTTATTCAATTGTTGCATCAAAGTTGTTAAATGAAAAATGAAAATTACATACCATGATAAAATGATACACCAAGGTTGTAGCATTTTTCACAATCGCACTTCGTAAATGAAATGATATTGTAGTATAGCCTAAGGAAACTGTACTACTAGACCAATTATACAACTATGTAAAACCAATACTGAGCTGTTTCTCAAGTTGAATGAGAAATTATGAAAGAGTAGTTTTCAGACAAAAAAAACTTCCAGGTAAATACACAAGACAAAATTTGTAAGAATCACTAGGCACAAAGAAAAGACCATGGTGAAAGTTAGTAAATAGAATAGTGCAATGAAATCGTCGTCGGGAAATTTGAAGATAAATATCACCTCTCCAGTTTCAAATTTTTTTAATTGTATTTAAATTACTCTACTTTGTATATTTGAAATATAAAGTCTTAGTACATCAATTTTCTATTTTGATATTTATTTTTAGTTGGTTAATTTGAATTATGTTACATATTTTTTAAAATTTTTTCATCTTCGAAAGCAATTGATAACTTTAGTAAAATATTAATTACCATAAGAAACTATAATAAGATCATGGAACCAAACAACTTAATTTGACACCGTCAATATAACTCAAGGATAATATTTATTTTAATTATTATTAGGTTAATATATCCAGTCTAATATATCTAATCATCCTACATTTAATTTTTTTTATAAAATACAGGGATTAATCTTAATAATTTTGTTCCATTGAAGTTAAAAAGGTGATTACGTAACATAGATTATCATCTAGAACATTTTACGAGGTAGACAATGAAGTCTAAAATAAGATAAAGTTTTGGCAAATTTCATTTGATTAAGAATTGAAGAATGACATTTTATGAAATTTAGCATCCTAATGTACTTGTTGGTTTAGTCCCAAGTCACAAATCATAATATAAAAAACAAGCTTCCACGTTGTGTGTTAGGAGTAAGACACTAAATTACCAAAATTCTTATATTAAAACACAATTAAAATATTTCAAAAACCAACAAATCAAGTAAAAACTTATATTTACGTGTAATTGGGCATTAAAATTAGTGTGCATTATCATGAAACAAAATCAACCAATTTAGAAATAAATTTAATTAATACATTCTACATGCCAGTATATGTTAATCATTATAAACCAATATACCGTACTAGACATGAAATCTTTGATGTAGTCAACAAAAACAACACATTATAATTAAGAAAATTTCAACTATGGCTAAATTTAAAATTTTAAGATATCAAATATATTGAATGTAAATGACGGATATTAACATATTACATTTAAAATTCAATTACCCGGTGTGGAGGTGGAAGAACTTTTGCTGACGAATCAATAGCTTCAAAAATCTTCACCATGGTAAAATTAGAAAGGCTTGTAAGAGCAATCTGGAGTAAAAGAAACAAATATATAGCGGAGCATAGTTAAAATATGAAATTATACATGAAATCATAAAAAATAAGTATTTACATATGGTTTTATGTGGTGAAAATGAAGTTACACTTCATAAAACTAATATTTTATTATACAATCAAACATCGCTAAATCAATCTTTAAGAAATAACCTCGCTAAAGAGATGGCAACTAACTTGATCTTCGTAGACCTCCTTGACTCTTTAGTGGCGGCTCTCGAAAGTACAACTAAAAACTACCTCTTTTATTCTAGTGTCAAAAACCTAATCTTTTATTTATTTATTTCATCGGACTATCCAATAAAGCCCAATTAAATTAATTGCGACCCGGCCCATACATATTATCCATTTATATCAAATAAGATAGAAATGATATCTGGTCCACAAGATACATATTGATTTAATATGTATGTTAACCTATTATAATATTAAAACAACAATAATAAATTTCGTGTATTCACTAAGACAAAAATATAGTAAAATTACTAACACATACATTATATGAGTGCCTCTTGGAAAACTTCATATGTCTTTGTTTTTTTCAAGTGGTTGTTAATTATGAAATTTTTAAAAAAGCTATTAAATTATTCTACAATTTGTTTTTTAAGTATTTTTTTTTAAAATGCACCTAGAGGGGGTGAATAGGTTTTATGACCAACTACGTCCAATGTTAAAATTTTATCGAATAATCAAAACTAACTAGTTGGCTTGCTGTTAAGAGTAATATAAAGTGAACTGTTAGCTTGCTAAGATGTAGAATACAATGTAGAACAAATAAGAAGCAAGTAGAGAACACCAAGAATTTTAGTCAGGTTAGACCCCTAAAGCTAATGATCTACGTCCTGGTCCACTATCAAACATGGTAAGAGAATATAATATTGATTACTATAAAACACAATTACAAGATATAATAATATATCTTCATAAACCCTTGTCACTGAGGGCAGCTTAATAACAACCCTTTGTTCCTTGAACAAATGCCCTCTAAGAACTATACTACCCCGACGTAAAAAGTCATCAAATTAATAAATACTAGCATTCTACCCGTGCTACGCACCGAACGGTAAAATTAATTATCTAATATAAACATATTATTTTAATCATTACTTAGGAAAAAAGGTAATTTTATGAATATAATTAATTTAAGTATAGAATTACTTATTCGTCATTTTATACCAAGTGCAATAATATTAATATTATCAAGCGATTATCATTACATCCACATTCCCGTTGAAACGTTTTAAACCCCTCTTTATTGTATTTTCTTAATTTTACATCATTTGATTTTTCTCATTTTTCGGAATCTTTCTACCAAGTTCATAAGTTTTTTTTACCCATATTTTAAGTTTTGTTCTTTTGGAAATTTGGTAAATTTAAATGTGCAGTATTATGGGTTTCCAGAATTTCATCATATTAATTTCAATCAAAATATTTGTATGGGTTGAGATCAATTTTTTGAATACATATTGAAAATTCATAAACACTTATTTCTCACGACCGCTAACTAGAGTGTCTCTCAAAAAAAAGTTGCATGTTTCAGCAATGCGAGAAAGGATCTCTACTGGGTAAGACCATTAAAAGAACGTAGTTATGACAAAGAAAATTTTCTTTTAATCTAGTTTCATATGTGTTTGTTCAATATCATTTTTACAAATTGTATGTTTGTTTATTAGTAAATTATTTACTATAGGAAAATAAACATTATCAATCAACCAAACATATCCAATATATTCCAATTTTTAGAGTAAGATATGTCTGTTAGAGTTTATGGTGATTGTCATCAACTTGTTTTTAATGAAAACTTAAAATTTGTATATTCACTTTGGGAGTTTGAAGGTTGATTTTTTTTCCTATTAGAATATAGTATATTAAATATTAGTTTACTTTTACCCATAAATAGGGGTGGTAAATTAATTCGATCAAACAGTACCGATCCAAAGCCCAAAATTTTGGATATACCGAACCCAATTTTTTGGATTCACTTTTGGAATTAAATTATAAACCCGAAATAGTTTCAATTTGGATTTCAGTTGTACCGAACCGATATCCGATCTGAAATCCGATACATTTGTTTTGTTTAGACAAAAGAAAACTAATAAATATCATTGTTTAGAATCCATCTACCAAGTTATTAAGTTTTTTTACCTATATTAAATTTTTGTTGATATTAAAAATAATATTATCAACCAACCAAGCGAATTCGATATGTCTGTCCTTAGATCATGATATGGGAATTGAATACTATTAATTGAATTTAAGAATACAAAATTAAAAAATGAACCTTTTATTAGAACAATATTTAATTATGTATAGTGATTTTTATAATGAAGGTTGTGACTGTTCCTCTCTCTCATCCTTTCCCGAAAAATGCTAAACTAAAGTTTAGGGACTGACATCTGTTTGGGTTGATGATAAGCCCCCTTAATTGTTTTCCCTGATTTTGCTTTATTTATATATAAAATTCTCTCTTTATTGAGAGTTTAGTACCCCGTTAGTGGGTTTTATCTATTGATATATTGAATTTTGTACTTTGTCCTTATGAACTTTTGTTTCTTTTCTTTAAGTTTACTTTATTCTTCAGTAAAATATATCTCTTTATTGAGAGTCTACTGTTAGTTTTTTGTCTTTCCATATATTGAATTTTGTTCTTTCTTTTTGTAAAAGTGGGTTCTTTTATTTTGGCATCCAGAATCTTAGAAATATAGGATTTTGTTATATTGGTTTATTGATTTGGTTAGTAGAATCGTAGTTATGGTCGGTTGTTTGAATACGTTCTAACAAATCATATATGTATTTCCCTCATGATTACAATAAATTGTTGGATTATTTCTGTTATTCCTAGATTACACACTTGTATAATTGTAGAAGGGGGGGTTGAATACAATTCTTGATATTTATAAATTTCTGATAAGAACCACAGAAATCTATAAGGAGATAATTGCTGAATGAGAAATGATTCACAAACACATAAAAAATCAGGTGGTTAAATGTACCACCTGAGACTTTTATTCGAAGAAAACTCTGTGATACAAATGTATACAGCTTCTGTTTTACAACTCTTTGCTTCTAAAGATATTCAAGAAACCCTAAGCAAATGTATCAGTTTTCTTAGTTTCTAAAGAGTTGCTACACTTGGTTATATATCCCAAGTTTACAAGTACTACATGAACAAGATAATATTAATCTAATTCAAGTTGACTTGCTACTCCACTCCAAATCCACATGTAGCCGAAAGGTTGTCCTTGTGAACAGATATGTCCCCTGCACCTTTCTTGTATGTACTATGTAAATGGAATGCTTCTTTCTTCTGTGTTTCCAAAGTATGGATGCCATACTGCTTTTTATACCTACTATCAACCCATGTGATCTGTCAGTCAAATCTGTCCTTATCAACTGCTAATTCCCAGCTAGCATAGAAGAAAGTGTTAATGATTATCCGTTGATCTTGTACACAGTCATCCGTTGATGGTAGTTTGAGCTGTATCCGTTGATAGAGTAGATTTGAGTTGTATCCGTTGATAGAGTCCTGTTCTCATCCGTTGATACACTTTCACTTAGACAGAATTACATAGCATAGCTTATTTACAATTGGCTACCCTATTCTGCCTATCCATTGATGGTCAACATGACTCTGAATAAAAACACTATCAACTGATAAATAGAGATATTGCAGTATGCTACAAAACCTCATCCGTTGATGAGCTACCTGTCAACGGATAGAGTTATAATGTCTCATCCGTTGACAGTTACAAAACTTGACTTATACAATTTTGATTGATTATGAAGTTATCATCAAGTACAACATATTCCTAACAATCTCCCCCAATTTATACTTGATGGTAATAAAGCATAAATTTAGGACCTTGATGATAACAAAACATTCCTAAGAATATATATAGAACTATGCAAAAATTATATTAAGCTACAGAAATTAAAATACAGCAAGTTTGAGAAATTTACAGAGAAGTGCTCCTCTAGACTGAGCATATTAATACTGTTTCTTCTCTCTGGTTGGCATCACCCTTGATTTTCCTTCTTTGGCAGAGTTGGACTCAATTTGCATTTGGAGTTGCCTATAGAAGGCATCTTCTTCAACAACTTTTGGATTTAGCTTTTGTTGTAACCATCTCAGGTATTGAGAACTAGCCTTTGATGGTTGGTCTTCTAACCTGAAGAATCTCCTGTTACCATCTTCATCCCTGAACTCCATCATCCAGAAGGGTTGAAGATGAATTTTCTATCCATTGTATGGGATCTTCATCTTCCTTGGTAGTCTTGATGGTGAGTTCCATTCTCTCCTTATCTGTTCTATTCTGTCCAGTATCTCCCCTTTTGCTATCCTGGAGAACCCTGTGTACCTCTTGATTGCAGAGAACACTTTGGTTAAGGTCAGATAGTTTTCTCCAAGAACCCTCTGTAGTGGCCATGTCCTTTCCTTTCCTCCCTTGTATACAAAGACCAATCTCTCAGGCAAATGTTTATATTTGTCAATTCCTCTTACTTCTGACAATTCATCCAGATACAGATTCATGCCAGAGTATTCTTCAATATCTGCCTGATAGATAAAATCATCCTTGTTTTCCAAGATTGACTGCTTGACAATAGCAGGTACCCTAGCAACCTGAATTGGTTCCTTTGAAGGTTGCTTCCTTGATATCCTTTTCTTTTGATTAGGCTTCTGTTGAGGCTTCAGCAAGAATGAAGGAACCTCAATGGAGTCAAGATTCATTGGTTCCTCTTTAGGGATTATAGGGTCACCATGGAAATTCACAGCTGAGTCGAATACTTATGCAGAAAAAGATTGTGATGAGCCTACAGTTTCTCTTCTTGCAATTTCTGGAGAGACAGGCCTCCTTGCCTTTGATTTCACTCTCCTTTTAGTTTTGGATTTGAGGACTTCCTCAGGTTCCCTCATTTCATCCTCTACCTCATCCATTAACTCCTGAGCCAGCCTGGCTTGCTTCTATTCTGAGTTTTCATATTGATTTTCTTCACTTGGATGAGCTTCCCTTAGAAGTTTGGAGGTTTCCTCTTTTTTGCTTCAATAAATCTAGGATGGCTGTTGGATATATTTAACACTTTTCCATTCCTTATTATTACAGCCATCCAATCTCTTACACTCTTATTTGTCTTTTTCTTGAACTCTTTGATTGTCTCTCCCATTAGCTTTTCATCATCATCCTTGGGAAATGGAAAGTCCAATTGTAACTTGTTCTTCCCATTTGCTTTTGGTGGAGAGAAGGCTCTAGTTCTTATGCATGGTTCAAATTCTTTGACATAGGATGGTTCAGCATCATAGAATGTAGGAGCCACAATCTCTGGAGTGAGCACCTTCAGGATTGTAGTTGATGTTGTTGGAGCTGAGGACTGAGTAGAGAACAGAGTTGTTACAATTGATGCATTGATCATTCTCTCTGTCCTCAGAATTCTTTCATTTGCCTCCTTGTTAATCTTTTCTAAGGCTTTTATTCTGGCTTGCCTTTCACCATCTGAGATTTTTGATATACTTTGAACCTCAGGCAACACCATTTTCTTCTTCTTCACAAGGGAAGCCTCTATAGAGAACTCTGTTGGATTGACCACTATAATTGGCTGTTGCTCCCCCTCACTTTGTGCTATCTTGCTACTGGATGCTGGAATTTGACTAGAAGTAGCTGCAACCTCTTCTACCTTTTTCTCCCCCTTTCTGTTAGCATCAAGGGCTGGAGGTGAGGCTACAAGTAGCCTTTTCAGTAGCTCAGTCTGTTTGGCTTGGTTGGCAATGACTGTCTGCATTTGAGATTCCATACTATCCACTCTGGAGGAAAGATGCTGAACTGATTTAGCCAGACTATCTTCCTTTAATAACTTGCTAGTCAGCACCTTCTGAGTGGTAGTAAGGGCTAGTGCCTCAATCCTGGCATCTAGTTCTACTTTCATTTCCCTTATTGCAGTTTGCACCTCCTCCTGTTGGGTTCTTTGAATAACTATATGCATCTTGTGAAGTTTGAGGGAGGCCAGTATTTGCTAAAGGATAGCCTTCCTCTATGGATCTGCATTCTGGTGCTCAGCCATAGCAGATTGATATTGCTTCATAATCTCCACATTGAAGTCACCAACCACAGTGGTAGAAGAAAATAGCCATTCTGGAGTATCTTCCATATTGACTTCTTCATCACTGGAGGTGCTAGCACTGTCATTATTGCCAAACTCTTCACTGTCAGCATCTGAAGGCAGAGCTGTCAAAGCTTCTTTTGCTATTTGTAGAGATTGAGAGGTGTGCACTAGGTGCATTGCCTCCTCTGCCTCCACATTGCCTTGTTGTGCCATGACTTGATAGGCAGAAATAGGATGAGTAAAGGTTTCAGGATCCAAAGAGATGGAGTCAATAATTGACTGATATTCTTATCGAAATTCCATCTCTTTAGAAGCTTCATTAACCTCCATTAACTCACTTGCAATGGTTGAATCTTCCTGCCTTATTTCTCCTGTAGTCCCTTCTCTCCTCTCATCTCTCTTTTTTTGCATCAGGGGCTCCCCCTGGCTCACACCTCTCACACCCTCACCTTCACCTACTAAGGTGGAACTCTCTTGCTCTCCTTTTGCCTGACCGGAAGAAATGGTCAGCCTCTCATTATTTTGCTCTCCTTTTGCCTGCTCACAAGGCAGCCTCTCACTCCCTTCCCTCATTCCTAAAAGTGTTACAACTACTACAAACTCCTCCACAGTTGACATGGGAATGTCACATTTTGCAGTGGTAGAGAGAGTTATCAACGGATAAAGTGTATCTGTTGATGTAGTAGTTATTTCTATCAACAGATGATTAGTTGTAGACACATCCGTTGATGGAGAAACACTTGTCAATGGATGAAGAATATCCGTTGATGAAGGAAAAAGAGTATCCGTTGAATAGAAAACCAACACTGAATCTGTGGTGATTGATTTTAAGGAAGAGGCCACAGATAGTGTTGTGAATTCAGGAATGGAAGATTGATGGCCCAACAAATCATCTAAAAGATGATGACCACTAATTGTTGAGTGGGGCTTCTCCAAGAATTTTAAAGATGGAGAATCAGGAATTGATGTAGATATCATATCCACATCCAGAGATGGAGTTGGTGATGGTGGATTAAAATGTGTATCGATTTGAAGGTTAAGATCAAGGGGCTGTGACTCCACATTTATTGAAGTCAGATCAAACTAAATTTGAGAAGGTATAGTTTGTTGTACTGTGTGTGCACCCTGTGATTCCCCAATGCTTTTGGATTTTACTCTTCTACCATAGGTTTTTGAGTGAGAGCTATCTATGTCTCTTGCCCTTTTGTGCAGTGTTCCTGGAGTGGAACTTAAATCTGTAGTCACATCCTGTTGAGAGGATGTAACTAGAATTTCGCTTGAAGGTTCATTAACAGTCTTTTGAGAGACTGAAATGTTGGTTGCACCTGCCTCACCTTCCTTATCCTTAGGGCTTCTTTGATGTTCACCCTGTCCCTCACCACTCACTACCACCTTCACACTCCCCTCAAGAGTTTTGGTAGTTTTTGCAACAGGTGCCTTTTGAGAGACACCTGAGGTTTGTCTTTTTGATTGTGGTTTTAGAACTTTGGATTTGGTCACTTTGGTAGGAGCCTGTTTGGTCACAGCTACAGACTCCATTGTGACACTAGAAGGCAAAGAAATTTGGGGGTTAGAGATAGAAGTTTAAGGGTTAGAAACAGTTACCTGAACAATTGGTAGATATACCAATTGTACTTCTGCATTTAAGTTCATTTGAATCAAATCACTTAAGACTCTTTTCTCCTGAACAATACAATTGAACTTGCTATCCGGGTTAGCAATGGATAGCTCATTCTCAGATACATGCAGTGCTAAGAGCATAAAAAATCTAGCAAAATAAATATTCTTGCTCCTAGTTTCCTTTTTACCTAATTTAGCTGCTATCTCATACATGACTAGTGTGCTAAAGTTATAGAATTTATCAGTCAAAAGCATACACAGCATAACTAGCATGGAGTTGGTAACAGCATCAAAGTTACTAATTTTGCCAGAAAAAGTTTTAATGAAGGCATCACAAAAATAACTCCATTCTTTAACCATACATTTCCTAACAATTTTCCCTAAGTTCTCAATACTAAGGGTATAATTTATGGAATTAAGCATGGTAACAATTTCAGCATTACTGGGTACTTCTAGACAGTTATTCTCAGGCAATTTTAAACAGGCAGTTATCACATCAGAATTAACTACATAGTTTTTACCCTTTAAAGAAAAAGCAAGTGTACCGTCTGTGCCAATGTACTCAGCAGATGCCCACACCTCTTCAATTACCTCGTGGATTAGAGGAGTGGTGGCAGTCATAGCATATGACAGTTTGCATTTCTTCACGAAATTCATCATGGTGTGATATGCTTCTGGAGCGTTCACTGTATCAACAAAGGCCGCGAAATTGTTCTTCTCATAGGTAAACACAGTGGAAGACATCATCTTAACAATAGGCGCCATTGAAGTGTTTGAACTTTTATTGCAGAGAGTTTTAGTGAAGAAGATGCAGTTAACTTATGAGATTCTTGAAAATGAATAAAAGTGAGATGTGAGAGCACAAGACAGCCTTTTATATTTTTCAAGAATTAAAAATGAAATAATTAAAAGTAATTATTCCATTGGACAAAAGTAACTGTCAGATAATAAATGAAAAGAAAAGAAGTATAGCCATGACTAAATATACACGTTTACCAACGGCTATAATAAAAAAAATGTATATAAACGGATAAAGAATGGACGGTTGAGAAAACAGTTTATCCATCGATGACGTGGACAACCTGTTATCCGTTGACATACGAAAATCTAGTAATGTGTTTATACTACCAACGGATAAAAGGATATCCGTTGATAAGCAAATTTTGCCTTAGACAAAATTTCTGCAGAAAATTTTTTTTCTGAGAGTTTTTAATTCTCAAGTAAATCAAAACACATTTCTAGCTGCAATCCAGTATGATTAGATATCACTAGGAACTATGAAAAATTAAGCATACCTAGTTCACCTACCAATCTTGTGAATGAAGATTCATCAAGAGGCTTGGTGAAAATATCTGCAAGCTGCATTTCACTTGGCACAAAGTGTATTTCTACTGTACCATTCATCACATGCTCTCTAATGAAGTGGTATTTGATGTCAATATGCTTGGATCTCGAATGTTGCACTGGATTCTCTGTGATGGCAATAGCACTAGTTTTGTCACAGAAAATTGGAATCGTCTCAACTTTTAGACCATAGTCAATAAGTTGATTTTTCATCCAAAGAATCTGTGCACAACAACTTCCAGCAGCAATGTACTCAGCTTTAGCTGTAGAAGTGGAGACTGAGTTCTGTTTCTTACTAAACCATGACACAAGCCTGTTCCCTAGAAATTGACAGGAGCCTGTTGTACTTTTCCTATCATTTCTGCAACCTGCATAGTCTGCATCTGAATAGCCAATTAGATCAAAGCCAGAATCTCTTGGGTACCAAATGCCAAGGTTTGGTGTTCCCTTGAGATACCTAAAAATTTTCTTAATAGCAATCAAGTGAGACTCTCTAGGGTCAGCTTGAAATCTAGCACAAAGACAAGTGGAAAACATTATATCAGGTCTACTAGCTGTTAGATATAGAAGTGAGCCTACCATGCCTCTATAGCTTGAGATGTCCACAGACTTTTCCTTAGTATTCAACTCAAGCTTAGTTGCAGTGGCCATAGGTGTTTTTGCAGAGGCACAATCCATTAAGTCAAATTTCTTTAAAAGATCATAAATTTATTTTGTTTTACTTATGAAAATTCCCTCATTAACTTGCTTCACTTGTAAACCAAGAAAGTAAGTTAATTCACCCATCATGCTCATTTCATACCTACTTTGCATAAGTTTGGCAAACCTTTTGCAAAGCTTCTCATCTGTAGACCCAAAAATAATATCATCTACATAGATTTGAACAAGTATTGAAGAACCATTGACATTTCTATGAAATAAGGTTTTATCTACTGTACCTCTAGTGAAGTGATTCTCCAAAAGAAATTGAGATAAAGTGTCATACCAGGCTCTTGGTGCTTGCTTCAAACCATAAAGTGCTTTCAGGAGAAGATATACATATTCTGGAAATTCTGGATCTTCAAAACCAGGAGGTTGATGGATATATACCTCTTCTTCCAGTTCCCCATTTAGAAAGGCACTTTTGACATCCATCTGATAGACCTTGAAATTGGCATGTGCTGCATAGGCTAGGAAGATTCTGATTGCCTCAAGTCTTGCCACTAGAGCAAAAGTTTCATCAAAATCTATCCCTTCTTCTTGAGAATAGCCCTTTGCCACTAATCTAGCTTTATTTCTCACAATTATGCCATTTTCTTCAGTCTTATTCTTGAGAACCCATTTGGTACCTATGACACCTCTATCATCAGGTTTGGGCACACGCTTCCATACTTTATTTCTCTCAAATTGGTTTAGCTCTTCTTGCATTGTTAATACCCAATCTGGATCTAGAAGGGCATCTTCCACTTTCTTAGGTTCCTCTTGAGACAGGAAACTACTGTATAGGCATTCTTCTTGTGTGGCCCTCCTAGTTTGGACTCTAGAGTTTGAGTCCCCAATGATCAACTCAAAAGGATGATCTCTGGTCCATTTTCTTGAAGGTGGAAGGTTTGATCTAGATGAGGTTGCTTCATCTAAATGAGCATGATCTTGTTGATTGGTCATTGAGTGTTGACCTTGAGAAACTCCCCCTGAGTTTGTTGTCCTTGCGGAATTATGAAGTTGACTGTCTACGGATGCATCATTTTGTCTATCAACGGATGCTCCATTTTGCCTGTCGACGGATGCATGAGAATGCCTATCAACGGATGCATTTTATGCTCCAGTATGACTGTCAACGGATGCTTCATTTCCAGTGTTAGCATCACTTCTAGTTGGACCAACAACTCTAGGCGAATTTTCATGGTCATGATCTTCATTTTCCTCATCATCATCAATGTACATTCTTCCTTCTACCTCATTTTCAAATTCCAACTTTTCATGGAAGCCTTCATCATTTAGACCTAGAATCTTTTGATCATCAAACACAACATGTACAGATTCCATAACAATGTTGATTCTTAGATTGTAGACTCTGTAGGCTTTCCCTGCTGCATACCCAACAAAGATAGCTTCATCTGCCTTTGCTTCAAATTTGCCCAAGTTATCTTCATGATTCCTTAGCACAAAACATTTACATCCAAAGACATGAAGAAAAGCTAAAATTGGTTTCTTGTTGGTGAATAACTGATAAGGAGTCATTCCTCTAGCTTGATTGACCAAGGAAATATTCTGAGTGAAACAGGCAGTATTGACAGCTTCAGCCCAGAAATATGTTGGCAATCTTGATTCACTTAGCATTGTTCTAGCTGTTTCAATGAGAGTTCTGTTTTTCCTTTCAACAACCCCATTTTGTTGAGGTGTTCTAGCAGCAAAAAACTCATGGACAATTCCATTCTCGTCACAGAAAATCTTCATTGTGGAATTTTTGAATTCAGTGCCATTGTCACTCCTGATTCTTTGTACTTTGACTTCAGAACCATTGTTTACTAGTCTGAGATGATTGATGATGATTTCACTTGCACAATCTTTGGAGTACAGAAAGAAGGTCTATGTAAACTTAGAAAAATCATCTACAATCACCAGACAGTATTTCTTCTTTGAAATGGACATGACATTTACTGGACCAAATAAGTCCATATGCAGCAATTGAAGTGGCTTAACAATGGATGACTCTGTCTTGCTCTTAAAGGATGATTTCTTTTGTTTCCCTAATTGGTAGGCATCACACAGTCCATCCTTGATGAACTCCAATTGAGGGATTCCTCTAGCCAGATCCTTTCTTACCAAATCATTCATAACTTTAAAATTCAAATGTGATAGCTTTTATGCCATAGCCAACTCTCATCCTTGCTTGCTTTGCTGAAGAGACAAGTGATGGATTCTGAGCATATGGAATTGAAGTCATCTATGTAAACATTTCCTTTTCTGAAGCCTGTCAATACCACATTGTTGTTTTCCTTGGCAGAAACAACACAGGCTTCTTTAGTGAACTTTACTTCATAGTCTTTGTCACAAATCTGACTGACACTTAGCAAATTGTGCTTCAGACCTTCAACTAAAGCCACTTCTTCAATGATGACATTGTCCTTTGAAATCAAGCCATATCCCTTAGTATATCCTTTGCTGTCATCTCCAAAGGTAATTCTAGGGCCAGTTGCCTCCTTGAACTCTGTGAGCAGGGTTGAATCTCCTGTCATGTGCCTAGAGCATCCACTGTCTAGGTACCATAGATTCCTTCTATTTCCCTGCACACATTCCAAAACATAAATCAAGTTGATTTTGGTATCCAAGTTTCCTTGGGTCCTTTCTTGTTAGCCTTTGGTTTTGCACTCTTAGCAATCTTCACTTTAGGTGTAGATGCTTGAGTGATAGGTTTTGACAGATGTTCATTTGCATAAATATTTGATGCATGCATTTGTGGAAAATTGGCATACATATTATTCATGCTAGGAATGCTCCATGACATTTGTGGCATATTCAAAGATTGAAAATAAGGATTAGACACATATGGCATGTTCACATATGGATTTGAAAAACTAGCATTCTGATACAAACCAGGCATAACAGGCATTGCAGGCATACTTGGCATAGATTGAGGTACATGAACCAGAGTCCTTTTAACAGACTTGCAATTAGAAGATAGGTGATTGACACTATTGCAATTACCACAAGTTTTCCTAGGAGCAAACTTGTCAAGAGAATAATTGTTTTTCTTGTTAATGCCTATCTTACCATTTCTGTTCTTTTTCTTTTTACCCTCAGTCTCTACCTTTTCATTAACTGATTTACCAACAACCTTTTTGTTAAGTAAATCACCTGCCTTAGCCTTCTCACTTGATTTGGCTTGGCTACTTTCACCAGAAACAAAGTTCTTGGCTACTGGACCATACTGATTATTCAGTTTCTTGAGTTCCTTCTTACTAACAGACTTTTTATTAGTCGACGGATACCTCTCATCCGTTGATGTTTCATCTGTCAACGGATGATCACTATCCGTTGATTCACAAATAGTCTCTAGATCCTCAAGGCAAGGTTCTAGCTCCTTTTTCTTTTGAGTCCAGGTATCCCTCACAAATGATTCTATTCCCTGGACTTCTATTATGTTTTGAGAAATATTCCTACAGCTTTGAAATTTAGCAATTATCCCTTGTTCTTTTTCAAGCTGGTCTCTTAAAATCAGTTCTCTTTTTAACACAGCTTCAAGTTCACTTTTAGCATCATTGCAATCAACTCTCATTTTCTCAAATTCTAGAAATTGAATTTCTAGAGCAGCATTTCTATCACTTAAAAATAGATTAGTTTTTTTAATCCTATTGTTCTCTTTAGTAAGTGATTTAAGAGTAACACTCAAGTGATATAGTTCAGTAGACATTTCATCTATAACACTATTGCATTCCTCTTTGGTGAGCTCAGAGAGATTAGTAGAAAATACCTGATTGCTAGCTGAACTTGCTTCCTGCTCAGAATCAGCCATTAATGCAAGGTTGACAAACTCAGCATCATCATCAGAATGATTTCCATCAGCAGCCCAGTCATACTCTTGGGTCATGAATGCCTTTCCTTTCTGTCTGAGAAGATCAAAATATTTCTTCTTGTAGTCAACAGTTTCAGTTGGCTTTCCCTTGTTCTCTGATCTAGGCTTCCTGCATTCACTTATCATGTGACCAGCAATTCCACAATTGTAGCATTTAATTTTGGATTTATCCACATAGTTGCTTGTAGAAAAATCCTTGTTAAATGGCTTGGCCACCCCAGAGTTTCTTCTGAATTTCAGCTTAGAGAATCTCCTAGATAGAAAGGCTAAATGCTCATCTATCTCATCCAATTCATCCTGTTGAAGGACACTCATTTCTTCAGACACTTTTTCCTTGATTTTGCTTGATCTACTCTACCTTCACAAACCTCCCTGTTTGGTGTAGATTTAGCAGCTTCAGTCCCCTTCTCCTCCTTCTACTCCAAGTTGGCAACAAGTGCAACTGACCCACTTTTCTTTTGGGCATTCTCAATTTCTTCATCCTGCTCCATTTCTAGTTCATATGTCTTTAAAGTTCCATAGAGCCTTTCAAGAGTAAATTTCTTGTACTCTTGAGTGTTTCTTAGAGAAACAGTCATTGGCTTCCACTCTTTGGACAGTGATCTCAGAAATTTGAGATTAGAATCTTTCACTTGGTAGATTCTTCCATACAG
Source organism: Kitagawia praeruptora (assembly GCA_037693485.1). Taxonomy (NCBI): domain Eukaryota; kingdom Viridiplantae; phylum Streptophyta; class Magnoliopsida; order Apiales; family Apiaceae; genus Kitagawia; species Kitagawia praeruptora. Next base: position 68,107,152 of record CM075352.1, read on the forward strand.
TTTCAAGCCATTCAGTAGCTTCTGAAATCTACTAAATGTGTCATTCAATGTCTCTCCATTCTTGAAATGGAAGTGCTCATACTGTTGGATCAGTAGTTGTATCTTGTTTTCCCTTACCCGTTCTGTACCTTCACAAAGGGTTTGAACAATGTCCCATACTTCCTTGGAGGTAGTACAGTTGATAACATTGTCAACCATGTTTGTTTCTAAGCAATTAAACAGAATATTCATGGTCTTTTTATCTTTGTGGACTTCTGCAACGTCCTCAGTACTCCACTCAGAAACAGGTTTGGGAATGTAGGTGTCTGGTGCATCTGCAGCAAGGCCAACTCTTGAAGCAGTCTTCATTGGAACATGAGGACCCTTCTCAATGCAATCTACAAAACCTTCATCAATAGACATGAGATATAGACGCATTTTTACTTTCCAGTGAAAGTAATTTTCACTATCAAGAACTGGTATCTTTACTCCATAATCCTTCTTAGACATGTTGGAAGTGTGTTGATCTTTAAACTTCAAATATGTTAGAAGCTTGCTCTGATACCAATTGTTATTCCCAGATTACACACTTGTATAATTGTAGAAGGGGGGGTTGAATACAATTCTTGATATTTATAAATTTCTGATAAGAACCACAGAAATCTATAAGGAGATAATTGCTGAATGAGAAATGATTCACAAACACATAAAAAATCAGGTGGTTAAATGTACCACCTGAGACTTTTATTCGAAGAAAACTCTGTGATACAAATGTACACAGCTTCTGTTTTACAACTCTTTGCTTCTAAAGATATTCAAGAAACCCTAAACAAATGTATCTATTTTCTTAGTTTCTAAAGAGTTGCTACACTTGGTTATATATCCCAAGTTTACAAGTACTACAGGAACAAGATAATATTAATCTAATTTAAGTTGACTTGCTACTCCACTCCAAATCCACATGTAGCCGAAAGGTTGTCCTTGTGAACAGATATGTCCCCTGCACCTTTCTTGTATGTACTGTGTAAATGGAATGCTTCTTTCTTCTGCGTTTCCAAAGTATGGCTACCATACTGCTTTTTATACCTACTATCAACCCATGTGATCTGTCAGTCAAATCTATCCTTATCAACTGCTAATTCCCAGCTAGCATAGAAGAAAGTGTTAATGATTATCCGTTGATCTTGTACACAGTCATCCGTTGATGGTAGTTTGAGCTGTATCCGTTGATAGAGTAGATTTGAGTTGTATCCGTTGATAGAGTCCTGTTCTCATCCGTTGATACACTTTCACTTAGACAGAATTACATAGCATAGCTTATTTACAATTGGTTACCCTATTCTGCCTATCCATTGATGCTCAACATGACTCTGAATAAAAACACTATCAACTGATAAATAGAGATATTGCAGTATGCTACAAAACCTCATCCGTTGATGAGCTACCTGTCAACGGATAGAGTTATAATGTCTCATCCATTGATAGTTACAAAACTTGACTTATACAATTTTGATTGATTATGAAGTTATCATCAAGTACAACATATTCCTAACAATTTCGCTAAAAAGACTATAAATTTTAGTGATATAAGCAAGTGATGTACCCACTACGCCATAGATGACTTTACACAACAATTTTGCAAGGTGTTGCCGTTTGAAAAAGTGATGCCGTAGCTATTTTCATCCTTACCTACTACAACACCTAGTATTTGTGTTAGCGTAGACTTGAAAAGTGTTGCCGTAGATGTCATGTATTTAATTTTTTTTATTTTATATTATAATGTTGACTGGGCAAGGCTGACTGTGCGCCAACGTGGCAGCGGACCCACACTACTGGCAGGACTTTGCTGACGTGGCAGTGGGCCCCTGCTGACGTGGCATGCTGACGTGGCAGTGGGTCCCACCCCTTGCTGACGTGGCAGCTGATGTGGCAGTGGGGCCCGCATGACTATTTTTTTTAATAAAATTAAAAATAATTCACATAAAACATTTTACATAAAAATATTAATATTTTAAATTAAAAATAAATAACATTTTACATAAAACATTAAAAAAATTGTGAAATGAATTTATTTATTATATGAAAAATATTAATAGGAATAAAAATGATATTTTTTTTGAATAATCTAAAATTGAAATATTTTGTGTAAAAAAAGTTTTACAAAATTCGAACAAAAGAAAAGAAAAAAAAATTTCAGCAGAGCGGTATAATTGCCGCCAACATTTTGGACAATAATTGTCTAAAAGGAAAGAATAGGGCAGCCCACTCTCAGTCTCACCAAAACAGAAGGCAGCCGCACTCTCAAAAGCGATTTAGGGTTTGAGTTGGGGGAAGTTCGATTTAGTCTAATTACTTCGATTGGAGCTTCAAACCTCATACCGGAGTCGGATTAGAGCTTCAAGACCTCATACCGTAGTCGGATTAGGGCTTGCGAATTTAGGTATCCTTCTTCCCAACTTTAATTTGTTGTTAGTTTTGTTAATTTCTTGTTTGTTTTGTTAATTTCTGTTGTTAATTTTGTGTATATGTATATGCATGTGATTCTTGTGCCGATTCTTGTGTTTCTCTTTCACTCTCTCTCCCTCTCTGCATCTATCTCCCTCTCTGCATCTCTCTCCCTATCTCTCTAACCCCCTCCATCTCTTTCTCTGTCTTTATGTCTCTCTCTCTCTCTCTGTCTCCCTCTCTCTCTCTCTCTATCTCTCTCTCCCCTCTCTCTCTCTCTCTCTCCGTCTCTCTCCATTTCACACACTCTCTGTCTCCATGTTAGCGACTTTGCGTAATGATTGCTTATGACACTGATGTGCTCAGATACTCAACAGCCGTGTCTCTAACATGATGCAAATCGAATGATTTCATATATGAACATGTTTAGTTTGCTTTATTTCTGATCTCTCTTTTATTACTCCAGACTTGAAGTAACTTGTAGTTTTTCTAAATTTTTTAATGCTTGGGAAGTGTTAGTATGTCGAAAGTACTTTCAACAATTTACGATTTCATTGTGTTTAAATGAGTTGACTTTCAACAATTAGTATGTCGAAAGTGTTGTCTGACTTTAAATGAGTTTCCAAAATGCTGTGGTCATGATGGATACATATGTATCCATGGTGTACTCTGTCTGAAATTTATTGCAAAATACAATTGCAATATCTTCAAACAGCGTATACCATGGATACGTATAGTCATACGTGTCCATAGTGTGATTGGACTTGGTGTGTTTTAAAATGAGACTGTCTACAAGTTGTAGGTATTGTTTAATTAGTTATTAGTTAGTTACTATAACTGACGAGATTAACTAGGTAGAATTAAGTTAATTTATTTTGCTTCATGAATGTAGTGATGGATGGTGAGGAAATGATCTGGATAGAACTTCCGAAGTTTAGTGACAAGTATATGAGTGGGGTACAAGATTTTATTAGAAATGCATTTTCTAGATTTAGTGTAGGTGATGAAATTACATGCCCTTGCAAAAATTGTAAAAATCGCAAGTGGCATCATCAAGATATTATATACGATCATCTCATCTATCATGGTCCATCTCCACTACACGTGAAATGGATTTATGAGGTTTCCTGCCCAAATTTAGGAAGGACTACTGAATATATGGATTACGAAACTGGTAAAGGTTTTGGAGATAATCTCGAAGAGATGTTTCTACGTACTCAAGGAAATATGCAGAATTGTGGAGATGGACATTCTGATAGAGCAACTGCTGGTACTGAGAAAATGTATCGCCGTGTTGAAGAGGGTAAACAGCCCTTATATCCGGGTTGTACAACATTTTCGAGCTTAAGTTTTATCATCCGACTTTATTCTTTAAAGTGCATACATGGAATTACCGAGTCCGCGCTTGGGGATCTTTTAGAGATGTTAAGAGAGGCTTTCCCACAGGCCCACATACCTTTATCTTTCAATGCTGCGAAAAATGTCATTAAAGATACAGGTTTCAATGCCACTTGAGGATTTTAAAATGCTCATGATGTATTGGGCAGATAATGATGTCGAGGTAGAATTTTACAATTAATTGACTTAAATTTGTCCAGTGTTATGTATGAATTTAATGTGAGATAAACAACTATCTTCCTTGTTTTTCTAGGAGAAGGCCAAGAAAAATGTTGTAAGCCATAGATCGTATACGGACACACACACTGCTGGTCCAAAAACTTTTGCTCAAATCAAAACAAAATTGGTACATAGAACTTTTTGTTTGTTAATAATTAGTGTCGTATGAAGTTTGGTTATTTTATTAGTTTTATCCATCGAATTGGTTGATTAAATTTGGAACCTTTTGTAGTTCTTGTACTATTGACCATGTTCATTCTAGTAACAAGTGTTAATTTCTCCAATTATTAAATAAATTTGAAATTGAGTTAAGAAAAATTCTTAATTAGATCAGTGTATTATGTTCATTAATAGTTCTTTCAATAGGGTCAACAGCTATATATACCCATATTTTTGGAGTTCTAATGTGAAAAATATGCAACATAAGTCAGAATTTGTTTTTGTATCAGCCTGTACCATCAGATGCAGCGGTCTTTGTGAAAACTCGTAAGAGGAAACCAGGACGCAAGTACAAGTCTGACACTGCTGTAATGAATTACAGACTTGTAAGTATTTTATTTTTTAGTCAATCCAATGGCAATCAGTTTCCAGTGTCACAATTTTATTTGACTTTATTTTCTAGGAAAAGATTGAAAAAGCAATGGCTGGAGGAGACAGTAATGCTCTTGATGAACTTGTTTGTGATGGTAAATCACATGGTCCTTCTTGGCTTAAAGGGCGACATGTAAAGTCTGCACAAGTTTCAACCAATGCTCCGACAAGCACATATGTACAGGAGTTGACAGCCCAGATAAAGCAAAATCTTGTTGATGAAATGGAAGTCCAGGTCAACAAAAAGGTCCAGGAAGAAGTAGATTCAAAGCTGAATCGAAAGGTACAAGAGAATATGACATGGCTGATGAAGAAGTTATGTGAAGCAAATCCTGGTATGAAAATTGATTTGGGAGAACTTTGTGCGACCATTTCTACTGACAACGAAAATGGTACTCCGGTGACTATAGGTACTAGTAGTTAGGCAGATGTTGCAGTTATGATGACCGCACGTTATGTGGTGTTGCTTTTGGTACTTAAGTACGTATTATTTCTCGACGTCTATTAAGAACTTAAGATGTTTGTTTACTTTGGAAAATGGCACTCCGATGACCGGAGGTGCTAGCTCTGCAGTTGATTAATCTAGCTCTGCAGTTGATATTAATGTAGTAGATTATGCCATCTTTTGGTTTGTGAAATACTTTATAAGATTTGCAATGTGGGTGCTTCACTAGGAAGTTGATGTTTATTTCATTTTGGACAGATGTAATGTATTTCTGAATCTGGTATCTTATTTTGGAGTTGATTGTGAAATGGAAACAGGTTTTAAGCTGGTATATATCTTATCAGCTGTGTATTTTAATTTCCCATTACAAAAGTGTTGCAATAGCTATGATAAAATGTTACCCATGTTCAAAAAATGTTGTATTAGATTAATCTAGTGTTGTCATATGTTCAAAAAATGTTGCAATAGCTAAGAAAAAGTGTTGAAATAGCTTTGATAAGCCACGTTTCAGTGGGCCCCACCTGTCAGTGGGTCCCACCTGTCAGTGGGCCCCACATGTCAGTGGGTCCCACCTGTAAGTGGGCCCCACATGTCAGTGGGCCCCACCTATCAGTGGGTCCAGCCACGTGGCAGTGGGTCCATCCACGTGTCAGTGGGGTCCAGCCACGTGTAATGGGGCCTGCCACGTATCATGGGTCTTGCCACGTGTAAGTGTCAATTTGCTATCCTACGGCAACACATTTTATCATGTTGCTGTAAGGGTAAAAGTGTTGCAGTTCACCCTACGCCAACATCGAAAAAGCTAACACCCGAAAAGTGTTGCCGTAGAGATTTTTTTGGCTACGCCAACATTTTTTGGGCCTATGGCAACATTTTTGAGGTGTTGCCGAAGGCCTTCTTTGGCGTAGTGACCACAATTTAAGATCTGATCAACGATTGTAGTTTGGATGAAAGAAACCTTGATATCATCTTGATAAAGTGTATATTTATATATACTTTAGTATGATTTTATTCACATATTTATAGGATTTTGTAAATAATTGGGTAGGTTTGATTATATTTTATTGTTTTATTTCAGGTAATAAAAAATTCCTAAAGTTGGGAGAAAAGGAGCTTATTTGGATAAAAATCAGGTGGAAATTCGGATTTAATGGTAGGCCTGCGCAGCAAAGCTTATTTGGGCCATAACTAGACATCCAGACATCAGAACGGGGCGATCTTACAGCCCACGCGAAGGTATCGAGAGTTTCTACAAGTCTGGAGCAGCCCAACACGCTTATCACTAATGGAGCAGCCCAGAAACAGGCCTGAACTTCTGGCTATGAATTTCCCTTTTGAGTCCAACTTATTTTAGGAAACCATATATAAAACATTGTATTATTATTAGGTTATACATACAATAGAGATCAGATCTGAATTGGCGTGTATTGATATTTTAGAGATAGACTTTTGAGAGAAAAGGGAGAGAATCAATTGGAGAAGAAGATTGAAGGAAGGAGCGAAGGGATTCGTCCGGAGTTCAAGACACTTCAAGATTTGTATTCTTTGTTCTTAAATTCTAAACTCATGATTTGTGGTTTTTATATATATACTTGTTTTGTTCAATTATGAGTAGTTAATTCCCTTTATCCAAGAGTTGGGTAGTATTCGTTGATTTGTCGAGTTTGTTTGATTTCTCTTGTTATTGTTAATCTGTCATTGAGGGCTTAATTCAATTAGAAGAGTAGCTAACTTTTGATTGAATCTATAGGGATTATAACGAATCGGGAGAAGATTTGTAATTCTAGTACATGACATGATAGACACAATTTAATTATTGAATCTGGAGATTAATAAAAGAATTGTGAAACTGTTAATCCTTGGTTTTAATAGTTTATGATTATACTTTGATTGACCATGGGAGTGGCGATTAGGGGATGATTGTAGGCATTATGAATTACCTTGGGAGAGGAATTTATAAACTTTAGAAGGATTGTTTTTAACTAACAAGAGACACAATTTAGACATTCTTGGTAGTCAATTGAAGAACCCCAAATCTTGGATTATTTTCTCTCATCGTTATTATATAGTTTTTATTTGTTTAATTTAGTTAATAATCATAATCACCAATCTATTCTTCCACACTTCTGAACTGATTGATATCAGTCCTTCCCTGTGAACGAACACATAAAAATACTACTAACAAATTGGCGCCGCTGCCGGGGAAGGCAGCAATATTGATTTTGAGTTAATTGTTTCTTGTAGTTTGGATTTTATCTTTGTATATATTTTTCTTTTCTTTCTTTTTGTATTTCTTTCTTTGGTGTGTCTACAGGTTCTTTGAGGTAGACAACCTAAACAGGTTTTGAGGAGAGAGACTAGATGGAGTACAACTTTGGTTGGAACAACGCTCAGAATTTCTACAACAGTCAAGAACGATATCAAGACTTCAATCCTTACCCACAAGTCTATGCTTATGAGGATTGTAATGCATATCAGGTGAATTCGTTCTATTCTGAGAACTCATTTTTTGCTCCATACCCCCCTAGCAATGATTTTTCAATTGCCTTAGAAAATCAATATCATGATGATCTTAATCCATATATGTGCAATGATGTTGATACGAGTGTAATTCAATCTGATCCTTCTTTACTTTCGATGGGAGTTTTTAATCACTTTGAGGACCCACCATTAGAAATTGCTAGTGATAATGATATTCCATGTGATTCAATAGCTTGGTACGAGGAGAATGCTAAACTAAATAATTTTATTTGGGAAGTTCGAGCAGTGTGGCATGACGGCTGTTATCGAATTCCCCCTTGTGTCAATTTTCCTCTATGCCATGATTCTTGTTTAGCAATTGATGATAATGTTGTGTCTGATGAGTCTACCTGTGTAGTTGATAATTGTCCCATGCGCATTAATGATAATTTGGATGCAATTGAAATTCTACCAAATCTAGAAAATTTTGAGCTTAATACATTGGTAGACGAGATTAAAATTGATGAGTGTCCAATTATAAAAGGGAAGGAAGTTAAGATTGATGAAATTGAAAATCTTGCTTTGGAGTATAAGGATCCGATTTGGGAGGAGTATATGAGTCGTACTTATAATGATTATTCTGACGACTTTTCTAGCTATTTTGATATTTCCAAGTCTCTTGAGCATCATAGGTTCTTGAAAGTTTTCGTACCTTTCAATGAATCTAAGGTTTATTTGCACAATATGCTTATATTAGAAATTCGTAGATATGTGCATCTGTTTGTTTTTTCTCCTCATTGAAGTTTCCAGGTTTAGACTTAAAGATGTGTTTCTTGTGGGCTTAGCATGCTTACCAACTATTTTTGCACTTGACATGAAATTTTGTGATCTTATGCATGTTCATTGAGTAGACCATGTGAATACTTGCACTTTCGACACCAAGACATTGCATACTCATTCTGATTCTTAAGTTGATGTAGCATGAGAGGACTTACATGTGTGGTGTTGTATTAGCCTTTAATCTTTTGCATGAGCTAGATGGATTTTGTGGGTACATTCACTATAGGCCATCACGAGACCTCACTCGTCCACTAGGGCTACCTAGGGGTTTAAATGGCTTGTTGCATATGCCAAATGCAACCGTGATCACCTACGGAAGTGGTACTAGTTAGTTAGTTTAGTGTATTTTATTTAGTTTGCCCGAGGACGTGCAAAGTGTGGGGATATTTGATAAAGTGTATATTTATATATACTTTAGTATGATTTTATTCACATATTTATAGGATTTTGTAAATAATTGGGTAGGTTTGATTATATTTTATTGTTTTATTTCAGGTAATAAAAAATTCCTAAAGTTGGGAGAAAAGGAGCTTAATTGGATAAAAATCAGGTGGAAATTCGGATTTAACGGTAGGCCTGCGCAACAAAGCTTATTTGGGCCATAACTAGACATCCAGACATCAGAACGGGGCGATCTTACAGCCCACGCGAAGGTATCGAGAGTTTCTACGAGTCTGGAGCAGCCCAACAGGCTTATCACAACTGGAGCAGCCCAGAAACAGGCCTGAACTTCTGGCTACGAATTTCCCTTTTGAGTCCAACTTATTTTAGGAAACCATATATAAAACATTGTATTATTATTAGGTTATACATACAATAGAGATCAGATCTGAATTGGCATGTGTTGATATTTTAGAGATAGACTTTTGAGAGAAAATGGAGAGAATCAATTGGAGAAAAAGATTGAAGGAAGGAGCGAAGGGATTCGTCCGGAGTTCAAGACACTTCAAGATTTGTATTCTTTGTTCTTAAATTCTAAACTCATGATTTGTGGTTTTTATATATATACTTGTTTTGTTCAATTATGAGTAGTTAATTCCCTTTATCCAAGAGTTGGGTAGTATTCGTTGATTTGTTGAGTTTGTTTGATTTCTCTTGTTATTGTTAATCTGTCATTGAGGGCTTAATTCAATTAGAAGAGTAGCTGACTTTTGATTGAATCTATAGGGATTATAACGAATCGGGAGAAGAGTTGTAATTCTAGTACATGACATGATAGACACAATTTAATTATTGAATCTGGAGATTAATAAAAGAATTGTGAAACTGTTAATCCTTGGTTTTAATAGTTTATGATTATACTTTGATTGATCATGGGAGTGGCGATTAGGGGATGATTGTAGGCATTATGAATTACTTTGGGAGAGGAATTTATAAACTTTAGAAGGATTGTTTTTAACTAACAAGAGACAAAAATTAGACATTCTTGGTAGTCAATTGAAGAACCCCAAATCTTGGATTATTTTCTCTCATCGTTATTATATAGTTTTTATTTGTTTATTAGTTTAATTTAGTTAATAATCATAATCACCAATCTATTCTTCCACACTTCTGAACTGCTTGAGATAAAAGACTCAGAATTAGAATTGATATCAGTCCTTCCCTGTGAACGAACACATAAAAATACTACTAACACATTTATTTTAATATGTGTTTGACTAATTTTGATTATTTTTGTAGATGTTGTATGACCTTTTTTTGATGAATTAATTACCTATAATTTTATTTAAAAAAATAGCGATTTATAATAGAATTTAAAATTTTTGATTATTTTTGTAGATGTTGTATGTCCTTTTATTGATAAATTAATTGTCTATCAAACAAATAATGATTTATAAGAATTGTTGCGCTGAGTTTACCAATTTGCTATGAAAATATTCACAAACAATATTTTCATTGATGAAAATTAGCTCATAATATGTAATAGTATAATTTCGATTGACTTTATATTAAAAGATTGATAAGTTAGTAAATATTTATCACTTTAAAAAATAAATAATTTATGCATGTACTAAATAAAATAAATTTTGTATTTCAAAAAAATTATTAGGTAACCAAGATAAGAAAATTAGGATGAGAATTATATGATTAATTTTTTTGGTAAATTTTGATCGGCTCTTCTATATATTTATGAAAATTAATCCATAATATATAATAATATAATTATAATTAATTGTAAATCAAAAGAGTGGAAAATTAAAATTGAAAAAATCTCATAATATTAAATTTATGTATAATCCTGATTGATTTTACTTTTATATTAATTTATTATAATTGTTTTTTAAACATAAAAAAATGTATTATATGGATATATTAAATCAAGTAACTACTCTATTTAAATTAGAATTGTTTGCTAACCATGAGTAGTATAATAGGATTAGAATAATAAGTAAGCAAAACTTTTAATATAATATGATTGGTCTAAAAATTCGGAATGACCTATAATTGGTCCTAAATTAATTCATGATTTTCTGATTTGCTAACTACATCTAACTATATACCTGGGTAGATTCAGGCATTATAATAAAAGATTAAAATTGTGATTTTCTAGTAAATATTATTTTGGGTTTTGTTCTTTCTATTTGTAAGAGTGGGTTCTTTTATTTTGACATCCGGAATCTTAGAACTATAGGATTTTGTTATATTGGTTCATTGATTTGGTTAGTATAGAATCGTAGGTATGGTCGGTTGTTTGAATACGTTCTAACAAATCATATATTTATTTTCCTCACGATTACAATAAATTGTTGGATTTTTTCACCAAAAAGGCTATAAATTTTGTGATGTAAGTGAGTGATGTACCACAATTTAAGATCTGATCAACGATTGTAGTTTAGATAAAAGACACTTTGATATCATCTATTTTAATATGTGTTTGACCAATCTTGATTATTTTTGTAGATGTTGTATGACCTTTTATTGATGAATTAGTTACCTATAATTCTATACAAAAATAGCGATTTATAATAGAATTTGAAATTTTTGATTATTTTTGTAGATGTTGTATGTCCTTTTATTGCTAAATTAATTGTCTATCAAAAAATAACTCCCTCTGTCCCTCTTATTTCTTTACAGTTACTATATTGGGATGTCCTTCTCATATTTTTACGTTACCATAAATAGTAAGTTTCCCCCACTATTACACCCACTAACTTCCCCCATTATCTCATAATTTAACAATAAAAAACATTATTACACTCACTACTATCTTCTACTATCTCAAATCTATTATTAAATATTGATAGTGTAACAACCCGGAATTTTATAAATTATTATTATCATTATTTAAATACTTTATTGATTTTTCCATAAAGGGGGAGTAAGATTGTGGATATTTTGTTCCAATTTGATGTGTCGTGTGGTAAATGGTAAATGTATAGTGAGTTACATATTTATATGATGATTTAGGAGTGCAGTATGTGTCGTATATTTTAGTGGCATTTTTCTGTGAATAAATCTATTTAAAACATGCATTATTTATCTTCGGGGAATTTTATAAAATCATTGGAGCTATTAAGAATCATGAAATCTTGGGTAATGGCCAACAATACCCTTTTTTTTATTCCAGTGATAGGAATGCCAGTCGCACGTACCTATGGCCAAAAGTACTGACGCATTACGCATTTTGAGAATGCGTAACAACTATACGCATTTTCAAAATGCGTAACACCAGTTTTCTATTTTAAATAATAACTTATTACGCATTTGGTAGGAGGGTAATATAAGTTTATTACGCATGCACGAAATGGGTGAAAGCTATTACGCATTCACAAAATGCGTAATATATATATATATATAAATAATCACTACGCCATAAACGCACAAATGCAACGCCATGTTTACTGTTGCTTTAGGCCAAAAAAGCATTGCGTTAGACCAAATGCAACACCAGGGGCGTTGCATCCGCCACCGTCCTGTTAGACCCCCTAAGGCAACGCTTTATGGCATCTAAAGCAACATCAATAAGCGTTGCATCTGACATATAATGCAACACCAGAGCATTCAAATGCAACACCAAAAGGGCGTTGCATTTGACATTAGCTAAAATTACAATTCCACGTCACTAAGTGGGTCCCACTAGCTTGCCAGGTCACCAATGGGTCCAGCTAGCATGCCACGTCAGCAACAGTCCAGTTGGCATGCCACGTCAGCAACATTCCAGTTGGCATGCCACGTCAGCATGTGGGGCCCACTTGCCATGTCATCATGTGGGGCCCACGTTCCATGTCAATGATGGGGCATGCCATGCCACGTCAGCAGTGGGTCCCACATGCCCACTTTGACCGTTATAAAACCAAACCAAGTACATCTAGTAAATTTTTCGAAAATTTACCGCTTCACTAAAATCATTATATCTCGACATTCGTACGATTGGAACGTCGAAAAAAGAATTTAAAAAAATAGTTTCATCATTCCGGACAAGACTAGTTAAAAGGAAAGTCTACTTTGACCGGTTTGACCGTTATAAAACCAAACCAAGTACATCTAGCAAATTTTTCGAAAATTTACCGCTTCACTAAAATCGTTATATCTCGACATACGTACGATTGGAACGTCGAAAAAAGAATTTAAAAAATAGTTTCATCATCCCGGTAAGAGAAGTATCTAATGCAACGCTTTTAAAGGCAAATGCAACACCTTTTTCACCTAATGCAACGCTTTTGCCACATCAGCAAATGTCACGTCAGCAATTGTGGGCCCCACATCTGCCACGTCAGCAATTGTGGGCCCCACACTTGCCACGTCAGCATCCGTGGGCCTCCTGCCACGTCACCCTGGTGGGCCACACATTGACACGTCACCCAGGTGGGTCCCACAACTGCCACGTAAGCATTTTTTAAAAATTCAAAAATAGCTAATGCAACGCTTTTAAAGGCAAATGCAACACCTTTTTCACCTAATGCAACGCTACTGCCACGTCAGTCAATGCCACGTCAGCAAATGTGGGTCCCACATCTACCACATCAGCAATTGTGGGCCCCACACTTGCCACGTCGGCATCTGTGGGCCTCTGCCACGTCACCCTGGTGGACCCCACACTGCCACGTCACCCTGGTGGGTCCCACAACTGCCACGTCAACATTTATTAAAAATTCAAAAATATCTAATGCAACGCTTTTAAACATCAAATGCAACACCTCTTTCACCTAATGCAACGCTTCAGCCACGTCAGCCAATGACACGTCAGCAAATGTGGGCCCCACACTTGCCACGTTAGCAAATGCCACGTCAGCACGTGTGGACCCAACTGCTGCCACATCAACATTTTTTAAAATTTAAAAAAATCTAATGCAATGCCTGCTGTTACTGTTGCATTAATGGAAACACCATGGATCAAATGCAACACTAAATTGTATGTAATGCAACACCAGTTCAAGTTCTGTTTCGTTAGAGCCAAAATTTCATACCTAACGAAACACTTTCACTGAAACACTTTCTAAAAGCGTTGCATATGAGCATTTATGGCGTAGTGAATAAAATATATTTATGAATAATAAAATATTTTTATAAATAATAAAATATTTTTATAAATAATATTTCTAAACTCTAAAATGGAAAAGTTGAACCTCAAAGGTTAACCGTTGAACCCCTAATGGAATACAGCTAAATTTTAAAATTATAAAATTGAATCCGGCGTCCTGATTTTTAAACGCTAACGCGTCTAAAAATCAGGATAAATTAGGGTTTTGGGTCTAGGGTTTAGGGTTGTAAACAACCCTAAACCCTAAGTTCGTATACGGTTTATTCGTCGTTCCGAATATTTCTAAAACCCGAAAGAAAAAAAAGTTGAACCCCAAAAGTTAATTGTTGAACTCGTAATTTAAAAATTTTAATAAAAAAATTTAATATTTTTAAACCCCAAATATTGGAACCCGTTAAACCCCGAATGGAAACTATTTAACCCCAAATATTAAGTTATTACGCATTTCATATCAGGGTATTAAGGTGTTACGCATTTGATATAGTGGTAAGTTTTTTTTTTAGTTATGCATTCCTTGAATGCGTAATATGTGTTTGTTTTTTTTATTAAGCTTTTGTCATATGCGTAACAGGTTGGCATTATTGGCCACGTGTTGTGCGCGGCGGTAATTTAGTCAAAATTAAAGGAAAATGTGATACATATGTCATTTTTTCTGAAATCTTTTGTAATATTATCTTAGCATATTTACTTAGTTTTTAAAATTTTTTGGGAGAATTACGGATTTTGAATTGATTTTTTTTTTAAAATTATATTGCATTTTAAGGATTTAACTTGCAAAATTCATATTTAATTCATTATTGATCCTGAAAATATTTTCAAAATACGGAGAGTGCTAATTTCATTTTCTACAATTTGAAAATGATATTGAGATTTTTCTAAAATATTATCTATTAAATTTTGCTATTTTACAAGGTGATTTTTCAATTGTTTTTAATTAGAAAGAAGAGTGAATGAGTGTTTTTGTGTTTGTATGTGGTTGTATGTGGTGTGGTGCCTGTGTAACTGCAGTACCGAGAGTGAGATGGTGAGGGAGGAAAGCAGCGAGGGATTGAAAGAAGAGGAAGAGTGAAGAAGATGTGGCGACTGTGTTGGTGTATGAAGTATGAGTGACCATAGATTTATAATTAAAACGGTGAATGAAGTAAGTTGAATGTTTTCTTATCAAATTCGAGATTCTTAAAAAAAAGAATGGTATTTTGAAGTATGTTTATCAAATTAAACCGAACTTGATGTTGTAGAAAAAGATATTGTACACAATCTTTTTTTTTTATATCATTTTTGTTATGAAAATGAGTCAAATTATACTAAATTTGAGCTTGAATTTTAATCGGGCAACCCCATATTTCACACCTTTCTAAACAAAGTAAATTAGTTGAACAAAATTCGAATTCTAACTTATGACTTTATCAAATGAAATCAAATAAAAGTTACTCCATCGATTAAACATGTACTATAATTTACTTTATAATACTCCCTCTGTCCCATCTATTTGTTTACACTTTTTTGTCATTTTCTGATACGCATTTTAGGGTGGATTTTAAGGATAGTTCCATAACTTATTTTTAAAATTTTCTTTTTTTGTATAAAAATAGGATTTTCTATTTTTATACAAAAAAGGAAACTTTCAAAAATAAGTTATGGAACTATTCTTAAAATCTACCTTAAAATGCGTGTCGACACCCCATTTTGAAATGATAACAAATGGACGGGATGGAAGGAGTATTATATTAGTATACTTGTACTGGATTTTCTTTAGTAAGATCGTAAGAGCAAGTCCTAAATGTTAAATTGCTATTGCTATTGCTATAATATAGAATTAAAAAATGAATTTTGGTACTAAAATAAAACTCGCCCTCCAAAACAAGTGGTCTTTTCATTTTCTTGTACGGAAAATGATAATGGTGGCAAGTGGTCTTTTCATTTTCTTGTACGGAAACCACTCTGATTTCTTTGCAGTATCATTTTGATCGGATCTCCATTTTCACTAACAAGAAATCATGGAGAAGATGCAGAGCCCTGGTTTTTACTCTTATATTGCCAAGAAAACAAGAGGTTTGTGTGTATTTCTTGTTGTAGCATGCACTAAAGTTCATTAAGGTAATATACATGATGCATTGTAAATCTGTAATGTGTATATGATTGTTTAGATCTTCTGTACGACGATCACAACAACAACTGCCTTGAGTTCAGCCCCGATGTTACTGGCTTTGTGAGTTCATCAGCTTAATTATTTTTACACTTATCAACTAGTAGAACCGACAAAAAAGGTTTTAGAGTAACTGATTACTTAACAAGAACACTAGCTTGTTAGTTTGTTGTGCTTCATATTTCTGTGCTGCAGGCCTTTACATCGGCATACAAAAACGGAGAATTCATGTCTACTTTCGGTCAACAGCAGAAACATGGGGTCAACTTTAAAGTCAAATTAAAGGAAGATCGTAGTGTAAGCTCTGCGTTGTATCTGGCTTTGAAAAGCCAATGTTTTCAACTTTCAACCACTTCAAATTTTACTCATTGTTCCGCTTTTTTTTTCAAAGTCGAAATATTCATTAAACAAGAACAATGTTACAATTTCAGGCTTTTATCCGCTAATAAAACTGTCTAGAGATTTAAAGTACAGTCCCTTTCCATCTCTCTATACCTGAAATTTAAATTTAAAATCGGTTAAAGATTTGGTCCTATTATACCATTATGTTAAGTTACCGGTTCTTTTAGGCCCTGCTTCCGAGTTTTTTTATACAGAAGGAATTAAATGGTGGAGGAGTTAAGTACTTTCATTACATTTTTGGTATGAAAGTTCTGGAGTGAAAGTGGACTTAATTTGTTTTCATTTTCACTTACTTTCGTCACTATTAAAAACTCGGGAGTCGGGAGCACAAAGCGGAATGCAAATAAAACTATTTTACTTACCTTTCACGTACTTACTCCCCTATTTAAAACTAGGGACCAAGGTGTTAAAATCTAAGGTGTTAGGAGTTAGTTTTACTAGGATCTTATCTTTAACATCCCCGACTATCCAGGATCTTATCTTTAAGATCCCCCTCACTCGAAAGTTTGTTTATTCGGGTTTGAAGAGTGGATCACTAGGTGGTTCCTCCTTTTTTGGGCTTAGCGTCTTGTCCAATTTCAATTACTAGGTGGGGATCCCGTCTCTATTTTTGGGCCCGAACACATTTTTTAATTACTCAAGGAGGACTTGAACTTGAGACATCCACACAACCAAGATGTTAAGTTAACTGTTCTAAGAAAACCGTGTTAGGTTAAGTTACCAGTTTTTCTAAAATCTTAGGGTGTTAGGAGTTGGGTTTACCACTTACCAGGATCTTATCTTTGACACATTCTAATCAGAAGATAGATAAACTTGCTGTAGGATTTTACAGTGTTCACTCAATCTTATTCAAAGCAAAAACCATTAGAATATACTCTTTGGCAAAAATAAGTCTCTGCTTTTATGGTCTTTAGTTCGGCTTCAAAACACTACTAGATATACTGGAAGTAATCTTCTCCCGTAGTTATGAGCTTACCACAGTGATCACACGTAGCCATCCCCACTCCAAAGCAACCAGCAGTAGCATTATTCCTGTTTGGGTCTACTTTATGTACCTCTTCTTGCAAGAGAAGAAGGGCACTCCCTTCAAACTAGTGAACAGAAAACAGAAAGCACCAAAAAAATAAATTTAAATACTCCCCAACCCAACCTGAGCATGAGTAATCAATTCTCCCCAAAACTCAAGTGTTAGGAAGAGACCTTAATTGGATCATACATAATCAATTCCGATTTACTTGTACTCAATTTCATTAGGTATTCAGAATTTAAATGACATTTATGTGAATGACTACATCATAGGAAACCGTAAGTTTTTTTTTTGATTTTATTTCTATAATTTTTTGATCATCTGTTATTCAAACACTTGCATCTTAGCAATTCTGTGAGGAGTAAGAGGGGTTGCATAATTGAATGGTTTTGTATGCTACTTTCTTGAATCAGGAAGACCCTCAGTTTTCTACCACCCTCATCGTAGATCCTTATTTTCTTCCTGGCTTGAAGGCAATTATTAACATGGACCTTCTCAAACCTCGCGTGGTAAGTTTAATATTGTCTCTTAATTGGGAACTAATATTCACATCATCATTATTTGTGTACTTTTATTTTCATAATATGGGTGCTGGTACGGAAGTAGGATATGAGTTCAGACTTTAAAGAATAGCTTTGCAAATATTTTCTAGGGTGAAGGCTGTTCTTACTTCTTACTTTGATGATAAGCGGCCAAATTCCTTGCTAAATGATTGTGTTTTTGTTTAATTGAATTTGAATTCAACAGATAGGACTTAGATACCGAAATAACTGGGCTGGGATCAACATGAGCGTTATTCGTTCGACTAGAGCCCCCATATATTCTCAACTTCTCAGGCTTGGTAAGAGAGAAAGCCACCTCATTGGGCACAGATGTCTCATTTGACACAAAAACAGGACTCGCCACGTGCAGCGCTGTTATTAGCTTTTGCTATAAAGATTTGATAGCTTCTTTTAATCTGTAAGTACTTGTGAAATTAGTGATATGTTAATTAGTCTGTTGACATATTTATTCATCAAAATGAGAGACTGTGTGCATGTTAAAAGTTTTAACCAAGGGTTTACACAAGTATATCTTTCCAGTAAAGCTTTTAAAAACAGTATTATGGCATCATTGAGCTAATCATCAAGAAAAATCATAATTCTTTTTCGATTAAGTTGCAATTTCTAGTTTAACATTCAAGTTCTAGCTTGATTAGTGCCTGCTTAATTATTTGCCAGTATTCTGGTCCTGGTGCATGATTCATCTGATGAAACTTGTAAAATTTTATACAGTAATAAAAAAGGGAACACTTTGAATGCATTTTACTACCATGAAGTGAGAAGCAAACTCTCAAAGAACATGAACTTCATTCAACGTGCATTGGCTTCTCTGTCCATAACTGCAGTTGGTGCTGAAGCAACTCATAAATTCTCAACCAGTGAGAGTGCCATCACTATTGGGACTCAGTTTGCATTGAGTCATGACGCCACGCTGAAAGCACGTGCTAACAACATTGGCATGGCAAGTGCTGTTATAGAGAACAAGTGGAACGAAAAGACCTTTGTTACTATATCTGGTGAAGTTGACATTGGTGCAGAGGACAGGACTCCAAAGTTTGGGATAGCCTTCTGTACCAAGTCTTGAGTGGTTCGTTGTACTATTGTGTGTGGGATTATTTCAGTAACATTTCTAAAACATGCACCATCAGGTCCGTCACCAAACAATTAAACTGGCTGGGTTTATCACTTGATGCCTCATGTTTCAACTCTACGTAGCAAAATGTCTCACTTGTCAATTTTCTTGTTAATTTGTCCTTCCAGAATTTTCCAGAGCTGAACATGCTTTATGGTAAAGCATAATTCACATGAGAACCTTGATAAAATTAGTAGATCTTCTTGATTCTAGCACAGTAGAGATCTAACCCTAGTATCTCCGTTGTGACTTGTGACAACTTAAATAGTACTCACATTTCTCATGTGATTCATCATTCAAATATGAAGGTACGGTATGCAATCCAAAAATACACAGCTCTCATATAAACCATGTTTAATATATTTGTTTGTGTTTGAATGAATAAACTAGCCTTATAGCCCGTGCGAGGCACGGGTAAGCTTTAGCATCAGTTGTGTTGAAGATTTCTATACATGCTTGTGAAATGGAATACATGTCCTCTTGTAAGGAGGAGTTTCTTCCATCTGTGTACTGAGAACTCCTGCACCGGAAGGAGAAGTGGGTGTTGACGGAGGAATTTGGTAACAACAAATTTCGAGGTACTTCGCCGGAAACAAGATCTACAGCGGTGGTTCTTTGCCGAAAAGAGTGGTGGTGTGTGGTGGCTGTTTGTGATTGGTGGCTGAGATTGATAGGGTCAGTGGCGGCTATTCAGAGCTCTCGACTTCCAACCCCTCAATCGGCCTACGTACCCCGGTCTTTATAGGGGATCAAGCCATACGTAGTTCTTGGAGAGCAAGAAACCCAAATGGGCTTGGATAACGGACCAGCTTCCGGAATGTTCTACTATGAGGCCTAACCACAAAGGCCCAAGGCTCATCCAGGATATCAAGACTTCACGGATAAGGAAACTTCCCCCGTCGAGGACTAGTCCTATCCGTTACCAGCTATTTCTTGATTTCAAGGATGCAGGTATAGCCGTGGTTTACCCCAAGTGCAGAACGCATCCCTGTCCCCCGAATGAGAAGCACCCACCAGATAACAAGACAGGTGATCCAGAGCTTTTGGGTGCAAAGTGCAGGATTACTCCAAAGTTCCCCAATGAGGGCGCGCCCATTGGCTACAGGAACAGAGCTCCCAAAGTACACACCAGAAAGTCCCCATCTTTCCACCTTAGGGCGCGCCCTTAGTGTTTAAGAAGGGTCCTTATATCCAGGCAAACCCCTGGAGGCCTTCTACGACGGACATCCCCCTCCTGAGATACGACAGGAGGGAATTCTTCAACTTCCGGAATTCCAGCTTGAGTAGAATCCCATCTTGAATGGAATCCACACTTGAGTGGAATCCTAGAAAAGATTTCTTCAATGTCTTCTCAGAAAATCACCTTGAATCAATTTGTCACTATGTTTTTTGTATTTAAGGCGCGCCCTCTTTGTAGAGAAAGAGAGGGCGCGGCCTGACTTCTCTCTTTTCTGCCAAAACCCTAATTAATCCTAGAATTCCCCAAATTGAACCTGTATTTGACCCGAATCCATCTTGAAAATACCCGAACCGAATTTTGGCTATAACAGTGGGCATGAAAATTTGATGCTTAGAAGTACGTATAGTTTAGGTGCTATGCTGAACGGAATGCTTTTGTTGGGGGTGTTGACCGATTCATGGTCCTTAGGAAACAACCCCCAACCGTTTCTCTGTTGTTTCTCTGCAAAAAGTCGCCAATCCAGTGTAATAATCTCAATGACAAATACATGTTATGGGAAAATAAGCTATCAATACGTTGCATGGCTTAAGCATCACAGTTGGCTATAGATTAAAAAACCATATGACAAAGTAATAGAAATGCCACTACTGCATTTCTTTGTACGTGACATGAGCACCGTCTAAATGACTTGTATTGTGTGACCTTAGACATTTAAGATTTATGTTAACAAAGAAATTTTTTAGGGAACTCACAACTTCGCCTATAATTGACTCTCCATTAACTAATAGAGAGTTAGCATTTCATCCTCATAGTATAAGAGCGACTATTTGATTGATTATACTTACAGCGGTTTCCCTGGAAGCTTCGACAAAAGAGACTGCAAGCTATCTGGCGTAATTCTTAATATGGTAATTTTTCTTCTAATTGCAGATGAATGTCATTATGTTTTCTTGCCCAGATGTCGATGCAGAGCTCATTTCAGAAATCAAGCCAGTTATGCCATCATCAAATTTTATTGCTTCATTATATTCCCTTGGCACTGAATCCATAAATGAAGCCATTATTCTGAAAAACAAATGTATACATATATATGCAATGGGGAACTGGATCATTTTATGCTGGAAAACTCTAGCAACCAACATTACATCAGTTATATGTTATGACATGAGAGCACAAATGTCAAATGGTACATAACAAACATATAAGAGATTTTTTATGCAAGTAAAGGAAAAGGCGATAAAGTTCTTGAAAAATGTATATTTGGACATGCCTAAAGAAGGCTGCAAAAACTAATAAACTCCCAATAGGGTTCCATAAAAACAGTACGGAAATGTATCAATACAAGCTTCAGACCACAAGCTTGTACTTATCAGAATACCAAACAAACGTATAACTTGGCATCCAGGTCACATACCAGAACTGTACTTCCATTAGTATCCTCATAATCAGATTCATAAATCTTTTTTTTTTGTTCTGGCAGAGCGACCTTATCCTAGAGGGTACAACAAAGCACCAAACCCAAATTAACATGAAATGAAGGTATTAAAACTCCATGTAGTTAAGTCTGGTTGTTAGAAACTAAGAAACATGTACTAAAACGAGAACATGACGTTGGCGAATGTAGAGACTTCCTGATATTGGCTGAATGACAGGACACTTATATGACTTATATTCATATATGTTGTGGTCATTTATAATATATTTCTGTAAAAGAACAAATTTAGGTGTGAATTCAAATGAAAATCTACATTAAATAGGGTAAGGGAAAAAAAGCTCTGCGTACCTGCAACGAAATAAGACAACTAATAGATGAAGCAGGTACATGTATACTTGAGTGTGACAAAGATTATTGGTCATTAATCATGATCATGATGCGTTATCTGTTATTTCACATGACAGTATAAAGTTATAAAGATAAAAACTCTCTAATTTGATAAATGAATATAATTAAGATAACCAAATCGAAAAAAAGTACCACAGAAAATACCCAAATAATCTTCACCAAAGAATATTAAAACAAAAGAATGACATTTAGAAGTTCTTGTAAACTGTTCCGTTTCAACTTAAACTTACTTAAAACTACAAAAGTGGCCTAAACCCTAGGAATTGAAAAATCAAGATTCAATTTTTAATAATGCAAAAAAACAACAAACCATAAACTATCAAACCAAATATTTCAACTGATTTAAAAATTTTACCGAATATGTTTGATACATGTGATCATCTATTTGGCTGCGGTGGATTGGAGTAGAGACAGCGGATGTCTGTTCGTATTCTCTCAAATGGATTCAACGTTTGATGTGATGCTGGCGTTAGAGCAAGGAGAAGGGCAGGGGAAGAGATGCAAAAACGATACATGCAAACATAAACGCAACGAACTTAAATTACCCGTTTAAGCAAATCTGATCTACATTTTAAGTAAATCTGATCTGGCTGATGACATGGCTGCTGAGATGGAAGTGTACGTGCATATTGTTGTTTTAAATATATAATAATATAACGGTTTGACAGAATATACCAAGGCTATCTTATTACGTGATTTATTAATCACGACTTAAATAGCTATGATTTATTTGCGGCATTTTATTAATTGTTACAGCCCAGCTACCCTGAAGAGTTAAGACTCTCAACTTGCTCACAATTTAAACAAAATATGCTTTCAGATAATGAGTTCAACAAATAGAGTCATGGTATCCTCAAAACAGTTTTATGAGTCTAATGCTGGTCTATGGAATGTAATTGCTTATATTGAATAAAGATAATTGACAGTATAAGAGTGTAGTGAGAAGGGTTTGCAAATTAAAAGGTAATTTATACAAACTTACATTGATCAACTGTTTTCGAGTATCCAGTATCTCGTCACTGAATTACCTCTCCAAAGTGACGAGAGCTTGATTTAAATTTTCAAGATAATCAGGTTCATCCCCCTTCTCCTTCAGATTATCTTCCAAGGACTCTATCTTCTTTTGTGCTTCCAGAACCCGCCTCATTTGTTCTATCTCCAATTCTAAACGCTTCTTGTCATCAAGTTTCCTCTATAGATCCATTCCCTATAGATCCATTCCCAGGAGGACAAAGTTATACTTTCCAACTTTAACCCATTTTTTAGCCTGAGCCAACCTTGTCGAAGGTTCTTAAAAATTATTTCGCTCCATGATTGCTTTCACAATTTACAAAAACAGAGCAAATTTTAGAACTCGGGACGAGAAGTCCAGACTACAAATTAAAAGATATCTGCAGCACTTAAAGTACCACAAGCAATTCAAGCCGTACATTTAAACCTTAGATTAAGATGAATAGATGATGATAAACATATATTAGAATGCAAAGTTTTAAAAATTAATAAGCATCATGAAACAAAAACAAAGGATACTATATGTATCCAAGCTGTCTTTTACAGAACATTGTTCACCATTCGTTAGGTTTGAGGACGCTTCATTTCACTTCATGTTTGTGTATATAAATGTTTCGAAAATTAATCATTTCATCAAACAACTTAGATACAAGTTTGTTTTGTTTCGAATGATGGAGATATGAAGTAATTGTCTACAACAGCTGTTCAATATCTCATCACTTCATACTTGGTACAAAAAATGGTAGCAAGTTTGCAAATAGTTGTATCATAGAGGCCTAATCAAGTGTAGAAATTTGCCATCAATATACAAACTTAATGGAAAGATGATACGCGAGGATCAAATTTATATACCTTTTCTTTCTTCACTGTGCTCGCATGCTATGATTTCAAAATGACCGTAATTCGCTGATATGAGAATTTTTCCATCAATTAGCGCAAGAGATAGAAGGTGAGAAGATTTGGTGAAAGGATTGGTAGAACATGAGGAGACGAAGTAGAAGATTAGAGATACATGTGTATATACATTACTATGTGATGTAACGGAGTTATAACATAGTATTATAATTCTACCCTCTATCCATTCATCAAAAAAACAAATTTTAAAAAAAAAATTAAAATTTTTTTAAAAACTGTTGCCACGTCATCATTTTTTGAAAATTTTTAAAAAACTTTTTTTTTGTAATTTTTTTTATAAATAGATAGAGGATAGAATTATAAACTTTTTTGTGAAGGTGCCCCTGCGGGGCCCTTATATATAAAGTAATTTTAATGCATTTTAAGTGGTTCTCCACGGTTCTCCACGTAAGATGGTTCTCCATGGAACAATGGCCTACATATATTTGATGCATAGTATGACATGCAGGTTCCACGTTATAGTTGTATAGTAATGATAGAGGTACCAAAATAAGTAGACTTATTTTAATTGGTTATATTAATATGAATATAAGGGGCATCATGCCCGAACTATTTTGGAGATATTTTGGGAGTTCTAGTATTTTCCTAGTCAAATTTAAAACAATTTATCAATCACAATTTACTTATTTATTTTTTGTAAAAATTAAAATATTTTAAAAAGTGAATTGCATATACTTTCTATTTGATGTAAGTTTTTAAATTTTCTTAATTGTATAATATATGTACATTTCGGTCAAAATTTTGTGAATTCAATCCCATAATATCAAAATAGGACAATAATTTTGAAAGGGAATCTGGTACCTGAGGTCAACCTCAGGTAGTAGCGTGAGGTTATAAGAAGTTCCCATATAAATACATGAGGGCGAATTTGTAAATTTAGGAATAAGTTTTTGTATTTATCAAATTACCATTAAAACTGTATAGGAATATATTATGATCTCAGGTGAGTTACCTGAGGTCATCCTCAGGCCCATTTTACTCATTTTGAAATAGAGGAAGTAATTTCCAAACTGACAAAGGTATCTTCATTGAATTTGTTCAACCAAAAATTACATAAAATGTCTAAAAACTAATAAGAAAAGTTCAAAAAATAACCAAAGTTACTAAAATGAAGTATTAGATCGATTTTAAGATATAAGACCCATATTTGATAATTCTAAAATATAAGAAAGAATGACAAAATTACACTATTTTTGGGAACCCATTCAATTCTTTAATAGTGTTTTGCAAATACATATTTATCGAAAAAAAAAGGTAACATCACTTAAAGTAATATTTTAGCTTAAAAACACGTAAACAAATAAAAAAATTAGTAAAACAAATACGCATAAGAAAGCTGCGTACCCAGCCTATACGCATTAGCTGAATGCGTACTAAAGGTTAACTAAAAAAAAAAAAAACTAACCACGTACTATACGAATGCATAGCCTAATGATAAAAAAAAAAAGAAAAGGAAAGACGCATGTATAACATGCGTATTGCTGTCCAGTAATATGGATTATACGTATGACAGCAATGCGTGGCATGTCTTAAACAAAAATATAAAGAATACGTATGTTGGACATGCGTGTTACAGTCTACACATATAGTAAATGCGCATTCGAATGATATTTTAGGCGATCCTTTCCGCTGGCGGGTATTTTGGTTGAAAATGTGGGTATTTAGGAATTTCACCCAAAATATAAAACAATTTCATATAAATGAATTAATTACCTTTTTAATTATTATTATTATTATTATTTTATTATTTATATTTTAATATTAATATTAAAACCCTGAAAATTGAGAATTTTGTTACATGGACGTATTGTTGTATTTTAAAATCCATCTAAATTTGATTCCAATTTGTAATTTATGAGAGAGGTCAACTCAAGTTTATTGTAATATTTAACATAAGACTATATTAATTAAAAATTAGTATTAGTTTAAAGTAATTAAAAAGTTAATTAAAGAAATTTTCCAGATTCATGAATCTTAATCTATGTTTCTTTTTTTTTTTTTGTCAAAAAAGAAAAAATTTCATTCATAAATAAATTAAAATAACATTATCCCGATGATTTTGAGAATTTATTTCATCCACAAAAATTTATGCTTAATTAGTTAATGAGAAATAATTTCTCCACAAATTTAAAGAATTATTAGTCAAAAAACCCAACGAACTTTCAATTTTTTTGCAAAGGAACCAATGAACTTATTTTTTCTCATAAAAACCCAGCAAACTTTATTAAATTGTAAATATAATTTAACTACAATTAGTTATTGTTGATGTTTATTAACTATTTTCGAGCCTTGATTAAATAAATAATAATTTATTAGTCAAAAAATTCATTTAAATTATTACTACATTGCAGTTTATTATTTCTATAGCCAAAATAATATTTATGAAATTTATTGATCTTGATTTACATGTGTAACCAAAGGCACCTCGTTTGGTTAGAGTGAACCACCTTTTATCAAAATTCATATAAGTTTTACTATATTTAATTTTAAGATCCTTGAAGCGATTCAATGATTTATTTATTTCTTATCGGGTTTGGTTGGGTCCTGCAGGTTTGCTAGTAATAAAAAATACTCAAATTTGAATTTTAAAAGGAAGTCACCCAAGAGACAGAGAAGGCAAGAGAAAATATAAACCAAACCAAACCAAACATACCCAGTATATCCCGCATGAAGCAGGGTCTGGGGAGGGTAAAATGTACGCAGACCATGCCCCTACTTTACAGTAGAGAGGCTGTTTCCGTGAAGACCCCCGGCTTAGTGCATCGAATAACAAAGTGAGTATTATACAGAGATGATAATGGTGAGTAAAGTAGTCGACCGAACCTGGGCCCATGGCCTGGATCTCATGGGGCTTACCTACTCGGGCAAGGGGTACTCCTCTCCTGATCTAGGAAGGCCTCCGGCCAAGCTCCCTGTGCCTGCATAAATAAAAGATAGAAGACAATATCAAGATGAAAAGCCAAGATTCTAAGCTAATGCTAACCGAGAGAGCCCAACTCTGAGGCTCTCAACCACAGAACCACTCCCTAGAAGGGAATCAGCAACTCTAATCTGGCGCCTCCAACAACTCCTATCCGCTATCGAGTTCTCATCCAAGTTTAAGGCCTTCAAATCCATCCTGAGCTGTTCTTCCCACGACCTCCTCGGTCTGCCTCTTCTCCTCACCCCAGCAACCGTAAGACTCTCAACCCTCCTCACCGGGGCTTCCGGAAGCCTCCCTACGAACGTGGCCAAACCATCTCAACCTCCCTTCCCTAACTTTCGCAGAAAAAGGCGCCACCTCCAATTCGCTCCTGAAAACTACATTCGGGATTCTATCTAACATCGTGCGGCCACAGGACCACCGCAACATCCTCATTTCAGCTGCTTCCAACTTGCATTCAAGGGCCTTCTTCGCCGCCCAACACTCGCGGCGAAGAAGGCCCTTGAATGCAAGTTGGAAGCAGCTGAAATGAGGATGTTGCGGTGGTCCTGTGGCCGCACGATGTTAGATAGAATCCCGAATGTAGTTTTCAGGAGCGAATTGGAGGTGGCGCCTTTTTCTGCGAAAGTTAGGGAAGGGAGGTTGAGATGGTTTGGCCACGTTCGTAGGAGGCTTCCGGAAGCCCAGGTGAGGAGGGTTGAGAGTCTTACGGTTGCTGGGGTGAGGAGAAGAGGCAGACCGAGGAGGTCGTGGGAAGAACAGCTCAGGATGGATTTGAAGGCCTTAAACTTGGATGAGAACTCGATAGCGGATGCGATAACAATTGATGGCAATGGGGATTCACAAAATTAACAAGTAGTTCTGCTTAATTTTTAGTAGCAATTTGTAACATGAATTTTTTTTTTTTTTGTATTTTGAGGGCACTCTTCTTTCCTCTTTGAGTTGTTTTACACAAGATTTTGCTCTTGTGTGATTTAAACGAGGCCGTTCTTTTATGGACTTCTTCCTTTCAGACTTGAAAGTTTTATTGTCTAAATATCTGGGGGCAACATGCGTTTCTTTCGGTTAGATGATAAATTTGCTTGAATGAAAAAATTCTCTTTATACCAATATTATATTTTGGTACAATTCATGAATTAATAAATCCCCTTTAACAAAAAAAAACAGATCTCACCATTAAAATGCAATTTTTATATTTAAAAAAAGTAACTGAAAATTTATTGATTTCATTTAAAAATTAAACATTCTCACTCAAAAGAGTACTGACCTATGTTTATTAAATGAGACTCATGATCTGTTTATTTAGTTACTAAAATAAAAATAAAAAAGGGAATACTTCAATTTTGGTATGGAATTACTTCTTTCTGTTGGAATTACAGGGGGTCAATTTGGTATGGAATTACTTCTTTCTGTTGGAATTACAGGGGGTTTGATTTCTGATATTTATGTTTCCTCCAAACATTTCCCGGAAATTATAATCAGCTCCGACACTACGAGGGAGAGGGAGGGAGAGAGAGAGAGAGAGAGAGTTGTGTTCTGAGAAAGTCCTGCTGCTCACAGGTTATACAGGTTCCTTCTCTTTTCATTTTTGCAAATTCTCTATTAGACTATTAGAGCATGTATGATACACACACGCAAAGTTAGATCTGTGTAAACTATTGCAATTCACACACAAATTCTCCATATATATTGATTTTGTATCACCAAATATGTTTTGCTAGTATATTGTAACATTTTCGAACATCATTTTAATTTTTTTAATTTATGCCCAATTTATGTATATCATTTGTTTGTTGTATTGTACTTCTGTTGTCATCAATTTGTTACGGTTTGCCTAAAATGTACCGTACAGTATAATTACACTGTTGATACATGATTGCGTAATTTGCATTGGAACATTGCTTTTGACATACCTATCTTCTGTGTTTTTAGCGATTGAGAGTCGTGCTGGTTAGGTAATGTGACTGTAGATATGTGTAGATATTTCGTATTTGAATTCTACTATAGTTGATTATGTAGTGGAACTTTAATTTATGTTTAATTTGTTGCAGATTTTGTGATTTTCCTTTTCTGTTTTGACCAATCAGTGGCCATGTTTAGGATTTTGTCGTGTTGTCCTTTACGAATGAATTAGTGGTATGGAGAAAGAATATGTTGATGATGATGATGAACCAAGACGAGTCCCGCTAGTCAAAGTAAATAGATTTGGATTTGCGAAGCCGGAACTTAACTCTGCTGATGTTCTAGTCAAAAGAAGGTCAGCGTTTGAGCATGACAGGCAAGCATATTCTATATTGAAGAGAGTGTTTTTTCGCTATCTGATTAAGCTTATAACTTACTCTTGTGCTAGCCCCGAGTGTTTAATTTTCTTTGTATTCTAGTGAGCAGTATGTCACGTACCGCTAAATCAGGTTGAAATTTAGTGGTACTTGACGAGTAGCTAGATAATGCAAACCTACCCTTTTTTACAAATTACAAGTTTTTAATGTCTACACACACATGAGCACACAAACTTCACAATGATGATCTTCATAGTGAATTATTTAGTAGTTATTTAGTAGTTATTTGTCTGAATTTCAATTCTGAATCTCAAGATGTAGGGCAGTTACTAGTAGTTACTTTTTTGGGTTAATTTTAATTTGTAGTTATTTGTTTGAGTTATAGTTATGTGTTTGAAATATTTAGTAGTGCCCCTAGACACTAGTATTAGGGCTTTGATTTGGAGTTGGGTCTCTTAACCTCAATCGAAATAGGGCTTTTTCGATTTGGGCTTCGATTTGTAGATATTATTGTTGTTATGTGTGTATGTGTTGAGTATATGTGCATTGTTATATGTGTAGGTATTACTGTTTCTAGGTGTTACTGTTATATGTGTTTGATAGTTATACTCAATAGATATGTCTTGAGAACACTGGAGTCTGTTCTCGAAATATAATTTAGAATCTCAAAATATTTTTATCTATTATTGTTTTCGAAAAGTACTAACCATTTATTATTTATTTTAGAAAACAATATTTGAGATTCTAAATTTTATTTTGAGGAAGGATAGTCCATCGTCCAATAAATTTACTTCGATAACAAAAACACAAAGAAGAGAAATATACAAATTAAAGACTCAAGACTTAACAATATAATCACGGGAAGTCAAAGTTGATGCAGGACAAGATATTAAAAAGATGATAAAACAGATAATAAGCAATGAATTATACGAATCCCAAGAATAATCAATAATATTATTCCCAAGAAAAAGTGTATAATCAAAGCTAAGTAATATGTTGGGGATTACATCACTTATATAGAATAATTAAACCCTAGTACTAAACCTAATGGACCTAAGGCGCGTAAACAAATGGGCTTTATTCTAATTAAACTAAGTAAATAATAAACTCCTAGCCCAACATATAAAACATTAAGATTAATACATCATTTATATCTACACTAGACAAGTATAAACTAATAATAAACATACATTTTAATTCTTTATTTCCGTTCCTCATCATTCTCCCCTTGTTGGAGAAAACTCGACCACGAGTTTTGTAGAAGTCAAGAACCAGGCAAGACTGAGCTGGTACAAAGAAAAAGTGTTTCCACTTGAAGAAGCACGGATTAGATGCAAAGAACTTCGAAAACTGACTAGCAAGCGAAGGAGGTTTAGGCAAGTACTCTGGAATGATAAAGTCGATATGCTCAACCTCAATAATATCATGAACTATTTTACGATCCTCGACATTTTGAAAGCAATCAAGTCGCATGGTTTCTTCACTAGCAACCTTTGTATCCTCAACTTGTTTAACCTCTTCAACTGGATCCTCCTCGACTGGATCTTCTGTAACAGCTTCTTCAACATGATACTCAATTTCCATTACAATTTCATTCCCTTTGACCTTTTTCTCATTTTCCAAATGTACAAGACGTTGAACCTGAGATGTGAGAGTCTCCAGAGTCCTATGTAGTTCATCCTTTGCACGTTTGTAACTTTCATCTGTACGTTTGTACCTTTCTTTGCTCAACTCAATTTTGTGTTTCCTTTCCAACCTTTCAAGTTCATCATATTGATTATCTAACTCCCGTAATGTAAGTTTATATTGAAGTAACCAACGTTCAGGATGACAAACATAGACTTCACAGTGAAACTCATCACGTTCACGCTCAAGAAAATAAATATTTTCTTTTACACTATCGATTTGACGCTTGATGTGAGCAGACATGGCTTAAACAAGGATAAAGAGGGGCTGATGTTCATAAATTCTGAAGATTAAGGACTGAAATATCAAAAATCAGAAGTTATAGGTGTTGATTTGTACTTTCTGGATAGTCCTAGTGTGAACTAAAATAGGCAAAGGCTGCTGATTTGAAAGCCAAACACATGGTATTATGTTAAAGCTGGTGGACAGGTGAAAGAGTGTATATATATATATGTGGTGTATGTGTATACGAAAGAACAAGGTTACGGGTTACCCCTTCTGTTTAACACGCAAACAAGTTG
This sequence comes from Kitagawia praeruptora, assembly GCA_037693485.1. Taxonomy (NCBI): domain Eukaryota; kingdom Viridiplantae; phylum Streptophyta; class Magnoliopsida; order Apiales; family Apiaceae; genus Kitagawia; species Kitagawia praeruptora. The sequence continues at coordinate 68,138,618 of CM075352.1, forward strand.
GAAAGCAACTGATGTACAGAGGATATGCCGTGACGGTGGCGTATGGTGATCTATTTCCAGCAAGCAGGTGCTATTTCCGGTGTCAACAGCGTGCTACAGATGCGCCTTATTCTCTCCCTTTCTGATTCTTCTCGTTTCTGGTGTGTTGATTATGGAGATGAGGGTAGTAGTGATTAATTGGTGTATTGTTGGATTTTAAGGTCCAAATATGATTGGGGTTAGGGATTTCGATTTGGGATTTAGGGTTCTTGTATACGGGTCGGGTTGGGTGTGTAATTAGGGTTCCGGGATTGGGGATTTAGGAAATTAGGCTTCTGGGTAGTTAAAATAGGTAGCAAGTTTGGTGTTTTCTGATGGTATGGTGGTGTATGGTAGTGACTGGAGGGTAGGGATCAGTGATGGGTGTTGTTTGACAGTGGTGAACAGTACATGCAAGCGTGAACAGTGAAAACGGCGATGAACAGTAAAAAGATTGATGAACAGTAAATTGAGGAATTCGGCTTTGATACCAATTGATGCAGGACGGGATATTAAAAAGATGATAAAACAGATAATAAGCAATGAATTATACGAATCCCAAGAATAATCAATAATATTATTCCCAAGAAAAAGTGTATAATCAAAGCTAAGTAATATGTGGGGGATTACATCACTTATATAGAATAATTAAACCCTAGTACTAAACCTAATGGACCTAAGGCCCGTAAACAAATGGGCTTTATTCTAATTAAACTAAGTAAATAATAAACTCCTAGCCCCACATATAAAACATTAAGATTAATACATCATTTATATCTACACTAGACAAGTATAAACTAATAATAAACATACATTTTAATTCTTTATTTCCGTTCCTCATCAAAAGTGCTCATAGACATAGTAATCCACATTTCGATGCAAAAAATGATTTTCGAGTGAATTCTGTTTGTTCGTTTGCACTGGCATGCGCTTTAGGATCTCAATGAGTTACAACTCAAATCCCTCTTAAACCTATTGTTGTGCCGTTCCTGGTAGCCTCTATATTTGTTTCATTTCCCTCATTTTTTTAGGCCTGTCAAGACTGAACACGACACGAGTTTACGGGTTAGGATTGTTATTAAACGGGTTGGGTCGAAAACGGGTCGAACCCAAAATTGACCCGCATAAAAATAACGGGTTACGGGTCAACCCGTTTAACCCGAACTCGACTCGCATAACCCGTGTAACTGCTATTATAAAAAAATGTTTATTAATATATTGGTATATTAATATGATAGATCATTTGATAACGAATATATAATGGTTTAATCTTTTGAATTATATATTTATATTTTGCATGAATTTTAATATATATTTTTGTAGTTAATTAGTAAGTTGTATTGGATTTTGTTACATGAATTTAGTATTTTAAAACTAAAAGATTTAGTTTGTGCATCATATTTTATAGATAAGAAGAAAAGGTAAGTACAACTATTTAGTAAATACGATATACAATTAAATTTATCAAATAATGTAAGTGAGTATATGGTTAATAGATAAAACACTTGTCATATAAACGGGTTAGTGGATCTGTCGGGTAACCCGGTTAATAAGCGGGTCGGGTTAGTGTCAAGGTTTAGCGGGTTAACAATTAAACGGGTTGGGGTAGGGTCGGACCTCCACTTTAATATTTATAGTATGACCCGACGCGAACACGATCCGTAGCCCGAAATTGACAACCCTAATTTTTTTCCACATACAACTGTTTTAAATCATCCACAAAACGTGGAATCCGAATCATTTTTGCCTTCTCCTCTTCTTCCCCTGAATCTCAGTTTCGCTGATTGGCTTACTGGTATGATTGATTGAAAGTAAATGGGCTACCCGATGTGCACAAAACAGAATTCTAGTCCATCTTTGATCTTGAAGGTTCGTCTTTCTTGATCAAAAATTCATAAAATAAGTAAATGCAGGTAGCGGAGCAACCACTCCCATCCTTCACTCGCAATAGGTTGTAAAACTGGGATCATTAAAGAGCTCTCTTTTAAGAGACAAGGCCTTCTCATGTTCATCATCAAGTACATCATTGGATTTTGGAAATAATTTTTTAAGGTTTAGTAGTTGTCCTACTAAAGTTGGGATCTTTGTCATATGCGGCTGTCCATCAGCTTCTGCTCATTATCGTTAGGCAAAGCCATGTCCTTGTCATCATTATTTGAAGCCATGTCCCTGGTACATATAAACAAAGCATATTTGTTATTGAAGACGAAGAAAATTCACGGATTTGAATTGCAAAAACTTGTAGCAAAATGATACATGGTATTTGTCCTATATTGTTTCAATTTGGACTCCTCCATTGCCACTCTCTAGTCAAAATCAGATTATTAGTACAAGGGCTATAATTTCAGGTCAATGAACTGATAGACCATGGATATAAACAAACAACAATACTACTAGCAAATTAGAGCAAGTCAAATTGCTCATAGTAATGCACATTTCGATGCAAAAAATGATTTTCGAGCAAATTAAAGCGAATTGTCCTCGAGACATAGCTATTGACTATAATTATTAATCACAGATAACAATAATACCTACAAACTGTAATACCTAGACGCATATAACAATGCACATATACTCAAGATATACACACATAACAACATGTCAGGAACTCAAGCCTGACCACCATTATCAGACTCATTATTAGTAGCCAGTCATAGTAGTATGGTAGTAGTAGTAGTACAATTAGTAGTATTTGCTAAGCAGTAGCAGTGGCACAGGTGTTGTGCTAGTACTGTTAGTTAGTAAGGGTATTTCAGTCTTTGTACAAATCTGGGTCTGTGGTCTGTGCTAGGCTATAAATACTGCTGTATGTTTTCATTTCCAGTTATGAAAATATGAAATTGGCTTTTGCCTCCAACTTCTTTCTCTCTCTATAACAAACTCACCCTGTCTCTCTCTAGGGTTTCTTATTTTTTTTCATCTTAACTCTGATTCTGATCTGATCTCTCATCTCTTTCTTCTGATTTCTCATCTTATTCTGTTCTATTCTCTGTTATTCTACTTAATCTAGCTGTTACTTTGCATTCCTAAACAGAAAATACCAAAAATATACCTAAAAATCACCATAAACAGACTTGTTCCTGACAAATTGGTATCAGAGCATCAGAATTCGATCAATCACTGCTTCGATTGTGTTGTGCTAGTCAAAACAAGCTGTGTGGTTCATAAAGTGTAGCAATCGCAACAGTAAGTCTCTACCTTTTCTCAAAACTGCTCAGAAACTCTGTTTTGTGATTGTTCTTCATAGATCTGTAGTAGAAGTTGATAGATCTGTGTTTCCACTGCTGATTTCTGTTAGTTTTAGTTCGTCTCAAGTAGTTGTTGCTATTACAAGTGTTAGTTACATCAGAAAATTACAAAATAGAAGAGATTGGGAAATTAGTGAGTTGACTCAGTGAACTGTGGTTGTTAACTGAGAGAATTGTGTAGTGTTGTGTGAGACTGAACTGTAGATGTAAAGTTGTTGCTGTGAATTGTGATTCTGTTGTGAAGTTACTGTGTGAATTACTGGAAGTTCATTGCTGTGATGTGAAGTTTTGGCTGTGAATTGTAGTCTACTTGAGTTGTTTGGTTGATTCAGTACATGTAAGTGAGATTCAGTGAGTTACTTGTGTTGTGTGACCCAGTATAATTGTGGATTGATATTGTAGTTAAGGAATCATATTGCTGTGTTGTTCTCTGTGAATTGTGGAGTTGTAAAGGTTGAGAATAGAGTTGTACTGGAGAAGTTAGTCTGTGCAGTCAAGGTGTTTGACAAATTGTCCCTGAAGGATTGAATTGAGGAATTGTTTCTGAGAACTTACTATGTTAGAAATGGATGAATCTGGTGAGTCTATGCCAGAAGTTTATCAGCAACTTATGTGTTATCAAGAGGAAGTTAATAAGAAGTTCCAAGAGATGGAGAGAATGTTAGGGTTAGCTGCTCAACAGTTGGAAAAATTAAAAATAAGGAGAGCAAAATGGAAGAAAATTAGGCTTGACAATCCTTTAGCTGAAACAAAGAAGGATACTAACAAGAGAGCAGAGTTTGAACCTTTGCATCACCTTAAGCTCAGTTTCCCAAGGTTTGTAGAGGGTTCAAAAGTAAGGCAGGATACTCCTTTACACCACTTGAGATGGCAGTTTCCTAAGTGGAAGGGATCATATTGGAGTGAAGGAATGGTTAGAGGGCTGTGAACATTACTTTGACATCTTCCAGGTTGAAGAAGGTAAAAAGGTATCCATTGCTGGAATGCATTTGGAAGACACTGCTAGGACCTGGTTTCAGACCTATATAGTTGGAAGGAAGGATTGGAGTTGGACTGAATTCTGCAGTCAATTGGAAGATAGGTTTGGAATGTGGGAACATGATTTGGTTTATGCCAATTTTAAGCAATTACAGCAATTGACTACAGTGGAATCTTATTATTCTCAATTTGAGAAGTCTAAGGCTCAACTTATGGAAAAAGATTCCAAGAAGTTCAGCCCAGGGAGTGATATCAGTAAGCCTCAAACTAAGGAGGTGTTTAAAGACTCTGCTGTTTGGGAAAATTATATAGGGGAGCCTATATATGAAGAAGAACCTGTCTATGATGAAGAAGACTCAGAAGTTCTTGATTGTGAGCAGCAGTTGGCTGATTTTGGCATTGGAAATAAGGCACAGGAGTGGTCAAACCTCACAGAGAAACTTCCAGATGTTGATGTGGCTCCGGAAACTTATACCTAGGATGCTCGGACTCTTTTGGAAGGATCCGACACGGACACGTGTCGGAGGGTCTGATCCTTCAAACTCTGAATTCAAGGACTCGGGGACACGTTGAATAAGGATCGGACACTGGGATATGGACACGTTTAGTATTTGGCCTGTTTGGTGGTGATGAATTTGTTTGGAGGTTTAGCATTGCTGAGTTTGGAGAAGACATTGTGCAAAGCTTAAACAGAAAGAAAATGGTGTAGTAGTGAAAATGGTGTGCAGAGTTTTTATAAGTGAATAAAGATGTTACTGTAAAAACTTACTCACTAGTGTATATAGAAAAGACTCGTAAAAAAAAAAGTGTATATAGAAAAGTAAAACCACTGACACCTACAATCACTCCACCGATTTATTGATTCTTGCATCACTCCTAAAATTACTTAAACGTGTCTTTGACCAAATCTTCTAGCAATATATCTTTCGTTATTTTTTTTTTTTAGCAAATCTTGTTACATTAATTTCACTATTATAAAAAAACAACACAAAAATTTTGGTTAAAATAATTCATTGTACAAAGTACACTGTATGTCTGTAACAACACAACACAATTTCCCCTAAATTAATGCTTACATGTGAGTAAAAATAAAATTAATGTTTAAAAGTCAAACATTGGAAAGTGGAAACAGTTACATTAACATTAATATAATAATGAGTAATAAAAAAGCAACTGGCATCTCTTCTTCTCTTGCAATCATCGTCGTGTGTATCTTCTTCTTCCCCATCTCTCCCATCTTCTCATCTTCTGCGTATTTCCTCTAATATGACCGGAGCTCTCATCTCCCTATATTTTCGAGCTTTTCCCTCCTAAAAAACTGGAACGACGGATTTACAATGAAACTTCTGTTGAGTCGCCGGAGTACTGGCCGGAAATGAGGAGTCCGATTTCCAGATGAAGAGTCCGATCCGGATTCCGTGTCCGTATCCGCGTCGTGTCGTGTCGACACCGGTACGGCGGGGTAAAAGGACGAGTCCGAGCATCACAGACTTATACAGTGGAGCCTATCTATGATGAAAATCCAGGGGAGGATCAAGAATGCTGGCCAGAACAGGATTTCATCTTAGCAGTACTAGGAGGTGACAACTCAGACTCACCTTATACTCTACAATCTGAAATCTGCACAAGTGAAAAATCAGAAGAGTTGGAAGAATTTTCAAACCTAAAAGACTTTGACAGTCTGCCAGATGTGTGTGAGGAAGTTTGCCTATCCATAATGTCAACAGAAGATGATGCACAATACTTGGATAACCACCAGAGGGGCAGAAAAAGTCCCACAACTGCAAAGTTTTCTGATTTGGAAGAGAAGTCCAGCCATCCTCACAAGAATAAAATGATTATATTTGATCCTGGTGGGTATGTGCACCATATAACAGCTGTTAAAGGGATTCAAAGAGTTGGTGAAGAGAGTAATGAAGTTGTTTATGAGATCAATCATCATTATGTTGATTCTATAAGGGTTGGAATGAATGTGAAATTCAAGTGCATGGTTATGAAACAAGGTATTTTTGAAATGTATAGGTTAATGGGACTTGAGGTTTCTTCTCGGTACAAGTTGAACTTCAAAGAAGACACTTCTACTGGTGCTAAAGGATTGGACTGTCCAACTGATGTGAAGAATTCTTTTGCATCTGTTCCTAGTGCAATGCTTGCATTTGTGCCAAAGAAGATGCCTGCTGAGATAATAGAGGAATCTGAATTAAGAATAACCTCAATTCAGCCAGTTTCTGCTCACAAAGAAGGCTCGGACAAGCTAAAAGAACTTAAACCAGAGCTTCATGTTCCAGAGAACTAGACAATACAGTTGCAGGGAAGGTTGTATTGTGATACTTAAATTCAGTAAGTCAAGATGTAGTTTCAATGGAAGTATCTGGCAAGGCAGTCGAAAGCATCCGGAAACACCTTTTCGTTGGAATTCTAGTGCACTATAAAGCAACATATGTTTTTGATCCAGGAGGATTATTAAGTTGTTTCTTTGAAGCACACCTTGTGGGTGGCTCTACTGGATTTATGGATTTTCAACCAGGGCTGCAAGATGTTCTACATGGGAAAGAGCTGTACAAAAACAAAAGCAAACAAGAAGAAGCTGACATGTACTTGATCCAGATGGAACAAAGTTTGGAAGTGCAAGATCCATGAGGACATGGATGAATTTTAAGGGGGAAGGTTTGTCAGGAACTCAAGCATGACCACCATTATCAGACTCATTATTAGTAGCCAGTCATAGTAGTATGGCAGTAGTAGTAGTAGTACAATTAGTAGTATTTGCTAAGCAGTGGCACAGGTGTTGTGCTAGTACTGTTAGTTAGTAAGGGTATTTCAGTCTTTGTACAAGTCTGGGTCTGTGGTCTGTGCTAGGCTATAAATACTGATGTATGTTTTCATTTCCAGTTATGAAAATATGAAGTTTGGCTTTTGCCTCCAACTTCTTTCTCTCTCTATAACAAACTCACCTGTCTCTCTCTAGGGTTTCTTATTCTTTTCTCATCTTAACTCTGATTCTGATCTGATCTCTCATCTCTTTCTTCTGATTTCTCATCTTATTCTGTTCTATTCTCTGTTATTCTACTTAATCTAGCTGTTACTTTGCATTCCTAAACAGAAAATACCAAAAATATACCTAAAAATCACCATAAACAGACCTGTTCCTGACACAACATTACAATTTTAGATTCAAAATTAAAATTCAGACAAATAACTACTAAATAATTCATTGTGATAGAAGATGAACTTACATGTTCAAATTTCTGGGGTGTCCTTGTTCTATTCTTGGGGTGCTTCTTCTAGGGCGTTTTCTTCTAATAATTCCAAATTGGTGTCGATTCCGGGGTAACGATTAATATGGGGGTGTTTTTTTTTAGATATTTGTGATTTTAAGATTAGATAATGATTCATTTTTTGTTAATTTTATTGGGTATAAAAGATTTTACTAACTAATTGTGATAAAATCAGTTTAGTTTTTTGTTAATTTTACTGGTTATTAAATTTACTAATAAAGTCAATGTATATATTTGTTTATAATTTTTTAGAGGTTAATTATCTAGATTGTCATTGAAGTTGACTAAATATTTCAAGATGGTCACTGAACTGAAATTGGACTCAAGCAGGTCACTAACTTGAATGAATTGTACGGTCTGTTAAGTCGTCTTACTTTTTTAGACGGAAATTGCTTGACGTGGAAAAATATGCTGACATGATGTGTCAACGATTTGAGAGATTAAAAATATGTTGACAAATATGCCAATGAAGTTATGAAATGGATTTTCTACCTTACATACAGGCAACAACTTATATATGAAATGAATTAAGTCAATATTAACTTTTTGAAATTAATTGATTTTAAAAATTAAGAACCCTAACTATCTGTTACACACACACACACACACACACACACATATATATATATATATATATATATATATATATATGAGGAAAGATAATTTATATGTAACATGTGACTCAACAAATGGAGGCGTTAGACACGCCTATGTCAATTTCCGTCTAAAAAGTAAGATGACTTAACGGACTGTACAATTGTGACTTAACGGACTGTACAATTGTGACATGTGTGAGTCCAATTTCAGTTCAGTGACCATCTTGATACATTAAGCATCGTTTAGATCATTAACCGTAATTTTAAGTAACATTTGTAATTTTTTAATAATTTCATAATAGTTTTTGTTATTAATAAATTTAAAATATTTAACTAATTCAAAAAAAGAAATAACTAGATATAATAACTTGCATAATAAATTTTGTATTATACATTTCAAATACGTAAAACTAAATTGAAGAACATAATTTTTATACTAATTATATGTTATATTTTAAAAAAAACTATATTTAATAACATGCATAATAGTAGGTGATGAGATAATTTTTTTTAAAAAAAAAATAGATACAAATATTATTAATAATAAATTCTATTTAGTCAATCTTCAACATAATCGAGTTTATTCGCGAACATGTTCATGAGTTTATTCACCAGTCAAGCAATCAAGTATGTTCACGAGTCGATTCATGAACCCGTTCACGAGCCGGCTCACAAGTCTGTTCACGAGCCTTATAATCGAGTTTGCTCAAACTCGGCTCGTTTATTTATTGAGTCTCAAAATCGAATTTGAACTCGGCTCATTTATAGACGACTCGAGCACGAGTCGAGCTTTTTATCGAGTCGGGCGCCCAGCCGCTCATGAGCTTCTCGGCTCATTTACATGCCTATTGTTGGGTGCAAGAGTACTAAACTTTTTTTGTAATCAAATTAACACCTGTTTTTGTTCTATTGTTGCCTTTGGATGTAAACATGAATGTTCCACCCATTAATGGAACAAGAAGAGTGGGATATGATTTAATAACTTGCATAATTAAATATATATTATACATTTGTAATACGTAAAACTAAATTGAATACATATGTTCTAACATGTAAAAAAAATTAATTTGGCCACTTTTGTCATATGTAATATTTTTACCATATGTATCCTATTTCGTCCTAATTTCCACTATTTTATTATATTTTTGGATTTTTCCCATTTTTAGTAAGCCTCTTAAATTACTTGGAAAAAATAATTTAAACTCAAAAAAATATGAATTGAAAATCACGCATATCCATACATAAAATGGTTAATAATATCGAACCTAAACAGAACAAATGACACTAAACATCTATGTTACCCGGACTCGGCTAAAAGTGTCCAACATGGATACGTGTCCGAATGTCGGACTCGGAAATATTTTGAAAATTTTACATGTTTATGGCCTAAAATAAGTGTCGGAGTGTCCATACCCATGTCCGAGTGTCGAGTGTCCGCCATGGGTACTCGAGAGAAAATGAAGAGTCAGGGTAACATAGCTAAACATAACACAAAATATATAGATAAACACTCAGCTCACGAAATTCACTAACTAAAACACAAATAAGTGGATAATCAAGTAAACACAAATAAGTGAATTTATTTCAGTTATTTTACCAAACTGAATTTCAAATTTCGGCTATAACCGAAAACCAAATTATTTTACCGAATTGTCACTGCCGCAGTTGAAATTTTCCGGGACACTAATTCTCAAACATTCTCTTCCATGTCCAAAAATCTGAAATAAATGGTAGATTCAAGTGACGTGAATGCATATTTCTGCTTATTTGGGGATGTAGATAGAGTACGATTTTCTCTAAGTTGCCATGTGCAACTTTGCTGCTCATGTTTTAATGTGCTTGGGGCATGTTTGTTTGTAAGTGACTATATTTCCCGCTCTATTTCCTCACATTTCTAAATTTGAAGAACTAAATCCCATAGAACTATATTCCAGTTATCTTTTTGGTTTATTTTTCTGGGATTATAATGCCTTCTCTCACTAGATATTATTATTTCATATAAATGAATTAAAAATATGATTGAAATCTTGTTTTATGGAATGATAGTCTTTCATATTTGGAATTAATAAGGTAGTTGTCCCGAGATTATAAATTATAATCCTGGAAAACAAACATAGCCTTGAGACTTTTCGACTCAGTAAACTAAGAATGTTTCCACTTTCCAGGGAGGAAAGGAGGAATAGAAAATGGCGTAAAATGATTGGAATTGGAACCAGTGATTGGAAGCATTATGCAAGGAGGAAACCACATGTTGTCAAACGTCGTATAAGAAAAGGAGTCCCTGATTGTATGAGAGGTCTTGTTTGGCAGTTGATCTCAGGAAGTAGGGACCTTTTGTTAATGAATCCTGGTGTTTATGAGGTGATCCTCCTTTTCACCTTGGAATTTTACTTTTATTAATGGTAGTTCTTTTGATATTTAGGTCTTTAAAATGACACATTAACAAAGTAATATGTTGTCTAATAGGCAGTAACCTTAATGTGCTGTGTTTATAAATCTGGCATTAGCTTGATGCCTTATCTTCTTTAATTGAACAACATTTGTTAATTATTAACATGTTCAAGCTTTTACCTTTTTTGCTCTGACGACTGACGTAGTCATGTAGTTGATTTGACCACTTTATTCCATAGATTCCCGAAATTAGGATTTTTAGTCATACCGCCCGAGTAAGAGGTTCCCGTTGCCATTTAATGTTAATTGACCCCAAAAAAAAAAAAATCAAATATTAATTTTTGGCTAATCAAAGGAATTGCTTGTCGAGTATTTAAATTTTACCATTGTTCACTTGTAAGAACAGACATGATAAGATTTAATCCTAGCATTAGACTTCTCCATGCTTAACTCTTGCTCTGACAGCCAGTTTGCTGAGTTGCTATCTTATTTCTATAATCATTAGGTTAATTATTTTTATTTTCACGTGTTTACCGTTTAATTTGTGTTCTCCAGCTATTTGGTTGGTAAAATGTAAAAGTTAGGGGCGATAAATAAATACTTGTTTATAGAACTAATCAGATGTAGCTTGGATTTATTGCTGGCTATATGCTGTTGATAATATCATCTCGCTTTGTATACATGTCCTTTTGTGCTTGCCCAATATTAATTATCATTGTAAAATCTTTTCATCGTAAGGATGCCTTTTTAATACAGTGATCTTCTTTTTGCTCATTCCTCATTTATATTTACTTCAAGGTGCTCACTGTACCTTTTTCTTTTATTCTTATATTATCCTTTCTGGGTTGTCTACAGCAACTTGTTATATATGAGACTTCGGCATCAGAGCTGGATATTATTAGAGATATTTCTCGCACATTCCCCTCGCATGTTTTCTTCCAAGAAAGACATGGTCCCGGTCAGAGGTCCCTTTACAATGTTCTAAAGGCATACTCTGTCTATGATAAAGATGTTGGTTATGTGCAGGTTCTTTCTGATACATTAGATTAGTTTGTTTTTGTGAAGATATCTGATATCCAAGTGTAGCCTCATTGATTCTATGCCACAGGGGATGGGGTGTCTAGCTGGTTTGTTGCTTCTTTATATGTGCGAAGAAGATGCATTTTGGCTAATAGTTGCATTACTTAAAGGAGCTGTTCATGCCCCAATGGAAGGATTATATTTGGTAACTCTTTTTCAAAGTAGCTTAATCCATGACTTTGGTTTATATTCTGCTGATCTCACTTTTAGTGTATGTTAAAATCTTTGGTTACTGTTATAGAGAATTCCTACTTAATTACCATTTACTAAATGCTTTTGGGCTAGGCGGGGTTGCCTCTCGTGCAACAATACCTTTTCCAGTTTGAGCAGCTGGTAAGGGTGCACTTGCCAAAATTGGGAGAACATTTTACTCAAGAAATGATAACCCCTAGTATGTATGCAAGCCAGTGGTTCATTACAGTTTTCTCGTATTCTTTCCCGTTTTCATTGGCCCTTCGAATTTGGGATGTTTTTCTCTTTGAGGTTGGTAATCGTATAATTTATAGTTTTTATGCACGTCCCATTTACACATATAAGAAGTAATAGTAGTATTTATCATTAAGATAAGAGTTTACCAAGATAAATTCCCCATAATACGGTTAAAAACCTAATAAAGTTGCACTGATCAGGGTGTCCAGATTGTTTTTAAAGTCGGTCTGGCCCTTTTGAAATATTGCCACGATGACTTGGTGAGTTTTTATTTATTTATTATCCTGTGCTCCTCCCTTTATATTAAGATTTGGTATCTATAAGCAGGTTTTGTTGTTCATCAGGTGAAATTACCTTTCGAGAAACTCATACATGCTCTGCGTAACTTTCCTGAGGATGCAATGAACCCAGATACTTTGTTACCAATGGCCTATTCAATCAAGGTACTATATTCTTCTGGAAAACACAAGCATGTGGAAGTAGTAAACACATTAGGCCATTGGGGATAGACTAACTAGGAATCAATTTATACTTTATCCCTCAATTACTGCGAGTATATAGTGTGGAATACAATATATAGCATGTCTTTCTATTTCGTAGAAATACATTTGTGCAAATCTATAACCTTTATTAATAAGCAAAATCCCTTTTCAAATGATATTTCGGTGCCATATTTGGTTCCATCTTATTTTGATTTCACCCCTATATTCCTATTTCTTCTAGGATTCCATCTTATTTCTTTAATAAACTAATAAAATAGTTGGAATCTATAACCTTTATTAATAAGCGAAACCCCTTTACAAATGATATTTCGGTACCAAATTTGTTTTCACCTTATTTTGGTTTCACCCCTATATTCCTATTTTTTATAGGATTCTATCTTATTTTTTTGATAAACTAATAAAATAGTTGGAATTCTATAATGAATACAATTCTTTTATTATTCCACCTCTATATTCCTACTCTTCTAGGACTCTATATTTTTTTAATAAAATTGTTGAAATTTTATAATAATTGCGGAATTCTTTTGTCATACCCGTTAAAAAGCGAAACCCCCTTTTAAATAATACTTGTACAAAATTTGATTTCACCTTAGTTTGGTTCCACCTCTAAAATCCAATTTCTTTTAAGATTCTATATTAATTTTTCAAATTTAATTATGTACAAAAAATGTAACATAACTTTAACAAAAATAAGTCAAAATTTTTAATAATATTATTATTATTGTAGTACAAAATAATAAAATATTTTAAAATTAATCAAAATAATAGATTATCTCGGCCCGTGCTTTGTCTTCTTACGGGTTATCATCTAGTCAATTCTTATAAATGAAGAGAAGAAATATAATGTTGTTCTATAGGGCACATACAACTTTCATTGAATACGGGTTTCCACAGAAATCTATATGTGTTATCGAGTATAGACTTCTTCTTACTCACTCTAAAGTGAGTATCCGTTTGCCTCCTTTTCTTGCTAAAATTGGAAATCCTGTTTTTCACATATCCATGCAGTTGAGTCCTTGGGTTTTTCGTTTTTTAAATAGTGTAAAAAGAAGTGCTTCGAAGCATATGTAAGCTTATCAGTAATTTACATATTTGGAAATTTTCATCGCTACTTTTTTAAAAGATATAAAGTTTGTATTTTGAAATTTAGGTGTCAAAGCTGTTGGAGGACCTGAAGCAGGAGTATGAACAAAAAAATGGGAAGCTTGCTGGATCCATGTAAATCAGAAGCAGGAGCCACTGTGAATCTGTGATCACTTGTGTCCCTCATCTCCAGCTGGAGCTATGTGATTAAGGGGATGCAATGTACGTTGTGAATTTATAAACAGTTTATTTGTGGCAGGAAATCAGCATGTAAATAATTTTGTGCCAGTATCTATAGTATATGTACCTTATCCTGAGACCCTTTTAAGTGTGATTTAATAGAACACATCAAAATAAAAAAATCCCAGTTAGTTCAGCCGTTAAAGGCTTTAAGCTGGTTAGTTTAAAGTTAGAATTATTGAGGTTCAAGGAAAGGGATGATCTTGGAATCAATTTATTGTTGGATAAGATTAGCTTTATGAGTGGAGAATATCAAATTGTAGAAAGTCTTCTTTGAGTACCAAAATTGTCTTCCTGATCGAGACAGTGTCACCTGCATTTGGTTCCTTGTCTTTTTACATCTTTTAAATATGCTATTGCTTGTAGAGGCAGAGATTACAGATTACAGAACACTATTCTAAAGGAGGGCCATGGTGGTGGCTAGGCGGCTGCAGCTGCTGCTGCTGCGTGGCACAACAATACAAGTGTTTGGTGCGTGATGATAATATTCCTGTAAAATGCCTTCAGTTTTATTGCCAAAAATGATCAATGGCAATGTTTTAGTTACTACTTAAATTTTTGGCTCTCCATTTTTTTCCTCTTCAGCAAAGAGGAGATGAATACTATTGGATAAGCTAAGTTGTCAAGAGACAAGTTTCTCCAGTTTACTCTTTTTCTGTATAATAATCCCATAATCCCGTTTAAGTATACAACTCATGACCGCGCTCATCAGTTGCTTACAAGTTACCAATATTAAGAAGAATCGGAATCATATACTTGTCTAAAATCGATTATATTCTAATGCAAGTTGCTTGTCTTATTAAACATTATCGTCTTATAGATAGTAAGAAATATGTATGTACACCATTACAACTTGCATTCTCCCACTATTCGAATCTTTTTCAGATTAACGTTCATAGTGTGACGGAACTTAAGCTTCCTGATACTGTACATCAATTTTTTATTTTTTTTGAAAACATATATCTACATAAGACCTCACCAATAATCCGGTGGACACAAAATAAATATCTTCAAGTACAAAAGTATATGTAAATGAGTACGTTGAATGGAGATCAATTTCCTTTTATAAATAGACAAAAGTTTATTTGTGTATGAAAATTTATGAAAACAAGAAAGAGTACATTATCATAAATTATAGAAGAACGTTGAATTAAAGATAAGCCAAATTAGCCAATTAATCCATAATTCAAAAACTAAAATATAAAGTACTCAAAAAAAAAAAAAAAAACTTATCAAACCAGTCACTGATTAGAGTCAAATGTATCAAGTAGGACACTTATTGCAAAAATATGACTATACTCATTAGAAAATTTGTATCGGTCCGTTAATCGAATATTAATCAAAAATAATTCAGTGCATGACCTGCGCTTTACAAACACTAACATTATATAAGCCACTCATCCGTGCATGCATTTTGGTGTCTCATAATTCATAAACAATATAAACAACTGAGAGATTTTTAAGCGCATCCGTTGGCTTATCATTTCTCTGGTTTCATTCATTCCATTGTATACGCATATATATATTCTTTAACCCCCTGTTTATCAATTGTTTGGTCGAAAAGGTCGGAGCTTCGGATTTTTCAATCCATCCTCTTGATTATACTACTTCTTTTTTATCACATAATATTTGCATATTATATATACACTTTGGTACGTAAATCTTGTTTTAATTTCTGTTTTTCTATGATTTTCTGTTGTCGATCTTAATCGTATTCAGTTCTGATGTAGCTAATATGAGAATTCTGATTGTACAGGACTTGGTTTGTAAGAGGTCTGAATCACAACCCTTTCATATTGTAATTTGTAAGTTTCTTTCAATTCTACTCATCTAATCTTCTTATTATCTTTCGATGCATGGGTGGGTGTAATTTGTAATTTTTTGGTGTTTAGCCATGTTTTTCCATAATGCTAGGGGTCTAATATTGAATTCTTATATACCCAAGACAAAAAAAAAAAGAGTGCATAAGATGCTAAATGATTTGAGACCCCTAGACTTTCTCAATGTCTTTTATAGTAGTACAGTAAAGTGTGGAAATATTGATATTTCTTGTGCAAGGCATAATTTTATCTAATCTAAAGTTCTGTAAAGATGTTCTTCTATGGGGAATTACGAATTTTGTTCAGCGGATACACTGATTCTTTTTGTTCCAATAACTTTCAGTTTATAATGATTAGTTAGTATTATCAATTCAATTGTATTCTAGTCCTTCAAGTGAAGCCTAAACCAGTTACCGCTCTTGTTGGAATTCGGGCATGAAAACGCAGCGGATAATACGTAAATAACAATTAAAAACGAATTCCAAAGCCCGGATCCATGTATAAAATTGATGATCATGGTATAAATACTCAAGAACAAGATTGTACCTTGTTAAAGCTTTCCAATGGATGACAAATGGAGATCCTAGCTTGTTGATCTTGAGAGCAAAAACTTGTTGATCTTGAGAGCTAGAAGTGTAACTCCTCCACCGGTATCCACACTTGAATGCTTGCTTGATTCGTCGAACGATTTCGCCACGGAAATTGGTACTAGCCAAAATAAATAAAACGGAATGTGTTCTTGACTTAGCTTAATTTTCTCTCTAGCTTCTCAACTGAAAATTTCAGTTTGGTTGCCCCAAATGACTAGCCAACTCTTGGCTTATAAAGAGAAATAAAGTAAAATGAAGCCTTAAACAATTAGGCCATTTTTATTTAAACAAATCTTATTTATTTAAATAAATTAATTAAGTCATACTTAATTAATCAAATAAGTCAAGAAAATACATTTTCAAATTTTATCTTTAACTAATTAAGTCTCACTTAATTAATTTCATAAAATTCGAATTATTATTTATTATTAATTTAAAATCATAATTCAAATTATTATTAATTTAAATTCATGAAATAAATTAATTTCCCTTTTAAACATTCTTTGTGTGTGACCCTGTAGGTTATTATTTCATTGGCAATAATTTTATTCTTTAATAAAATTATAAACAATAAGCGGCGTCTAGTAACACATTATTGCTACCCAATAAAACAATAATTAAATCAACGATTCAATCAACCTTTTATGACTAATGTTCCATGTAATATAATCCCTTTAAATCATGATATTATAGATTAAACTCGAGGCATGTAATGTGTCATCCTCTTCATAATTTAATCTTCATTTTCTTGATCGATGAGTAGACTATTTAATCAAATCAACATTTGAGCATGGCCATGCATTTCATAGTCTCACTCAAACAAGAGGCCGATAATATCACTCCTTTATCAGGAGATTTAAATCCCATCTAGATCATTCATATTTCTCACATGATTCATAATATATCCGATATTCACCTTTATCATTATCCGGCTAAAGATAACTTTTGACGAATTCAAAATATATTAATTCTCATGTAGAATTATAACGACTTCAGGTCTAAGGATCATTACACCATTATCACTGTGAGATTACATATGACACATTTATTATTTACCATGATGTATCTCACTGTGGGTCTATCCAGTACCCTGTACTCGTACAGTTACCTATGCATTGCTTTTAGTATCTTCATACTAATGACCAATGAGATGTGGTCATCAGTCAATTATCATACTAGCCTCAGTGTATTATTATTGTCCTAATTTATAATAATACTCGGCTAGGGACATTTAAGAATATGATACAATCATTATATAATCTCATGTTCAAGTCACATACTTGCAACTATATAATTTGTATCAAGATTCTAAGGACATTTATTATACTTTATTTATTTCGCAGTAAATAAAGCCAATAATAAACATATATATATTGAATATATAAAATCACTCAAACATAAATATAATGTATTGCATTGCCTCTAGGGCACCAATACTAACAATCTCCCACTTGCACTAGAGCCAATCACCCATGTATCGAATACCCATGCTACTAGTGTGACATTCATGCTTCTGTTGCGACAGAGCCTTAGTCAGCGGGTCTGCAATATTATCATCAGTATGCACTTTACATATGTGAATATCACCTCTATCATTTATTTCTCGAATAAGATGATATCTCCGAAGTATATGCTTTGTTCTGCTATGAGCTCTCGGCTCCTTAGCCTGTGCTATAGCTCCATTATTATCGCAGTAAAGATCTATGGGATCTGCGATCGATGGAACGACACCAAGCTCTGTAATGAACTTCCGTAACCATACAGCTTCCTTGGCTGCCTCACATGCAGCAATATACTCGGATTCCATTGTAGAATCAGCTACTGTCTCTTGCTTCGAACTTTTCCAGCTTACAGCACCTCCATTTAGGCAAAACACAAATCCAGACTGAGAAACAGAGTCATCTCTGTCAGTCTGAAAACTAGCATCCGTGTAACCCTTTACCGTTAGCTTCTCATCACCTCCATACACCAAGAATGAATCTTTAGTCCTTTTCAAGTACTTAAGAATATTCTTGACTGCCGTCCAGTGACCTTCACCTGGATTAGACTGGTATCTGCTCGTCATGCTCAAAGCATACGAGACATCCGGACGAGTACATATCATTGCATACATGATAGATCCAATTGCTGAAGCATATGGTATCTTACTCATGCGGTCTTTATCATCCAATGATTTGGGACCATTCTCTTTTGAGATCGTTATCCCATGAGATACAGGGACATATCCCCTTTTTGCATCTTGCATTCCAAAACGATGCAAAATTTTGTCAATATATGTACTCTGGCTTAAGCCGATTAATCTTCTTGATCTATCTCTATAGATCCTGATCCCTAATATATAGGTAGCCTCGCCCAAGTCTTTCATAGAGAAACTTTGTCCTAACCAAGTCTTTACAGCCTGTAGAAAAGGAATGTCATTCCCTATTATTAATATATCATCGACATATAATACTAGGAATGCCACATGGCTCCCACTAAACTTTTTGTAAACACATGGTTCATCCATGTTCTGAATAAAGCCAAAACCTTTGACTATTTCATCAAACCGGATGTTCCATCTCCGAGAGGACTGCTTCAATCCATAAATGGATCTACGCAACTTACATACTTTTCCAGCATCCTTTGGATTTCTAAAACCTTCAGGTTGTGTCATGTACACATCCTCTTCAAGGCTTCCGTTAAGGAAGGCTGTTTTTACATCCATCTGCCAAATTTCGTA
This sequence comes from Kitagawia praeruptora, assembly GCA_037693485.1. Classification (NCBI taxonomy): domain Eukaryota; kingdom Viridiplantae; phylum Streptophyta; class Magnoliopsida; order Apiales; family Apiaceae; genus Kitagawia; species Kitagawia praeruptora. The sequence continues at coordinate 68,157,591 of CM075352.1, forward strand.
ATCATAGTAAGCCGCTATTGCAAGCATAATTCTGATGGATTTTATCATTGCTACTGGTGAGAAGGTTTCATCATAGTCAATACCATGAATTTGTTTGAAACCTTTTGCAACCAGTCGAGCTTTATAGGTCTGTATATTACCTTCCATGTCGATTTTCTTCTTGAAAATCCATTTGCACTCGATAGGTTTTACCCCTTCAGGTGGATCAACCAAAGTCCATACTTGGTTTTCATACATGGAATCCATTTCAGAATTCATGGCTTCTTGCCATCTCTTAGAGTCTGGTGAGTTCATAGCATCTTGATAGGTGAGAGGCTCATCTTGATCTATGAGCATCACATCGCCATTTTCAATTAGGAGAAATCCATAATTTCTTCTTAAATCATAGCGAATCCTACTAGATCTACGAACAACCTGTGTTTCTTGAGCAATGTTATTTTGTATATCTTGCTCATGCTCCATCTCAGGTTCAATGTTATCAAGTGGTTCTCGATCTTCATCGAGATCTATTTTCCTCCCACTGTCTTTTCTAGAGACTAGCTCTCTTTCTAAGAATACAGCAGTTCGAGCAACAATTACTTTGTTCTCTGAAGGATTATAGAAAGAATAACCCTTTGTTTCACTTGGGTATCCCACAAAGATACATTTTTCAGATTTTGGTCCAAGCTTGTCTGACATTAGGCGTTTCACAAACGCTTCACATCCCCATACTTTCATAAAGGACATGCTTTGACGTTTTTCTGTCCATATCTCATATGGAGTTTGTTGAACCGTTTTAGTAGGAACACGGTTTAGTGTATATGCAGCCGTTTCCAGGGCATAACCCCAGAAACTAATTGGAAGATCTGCTTGACTCATCATTGATCGCACCATGTCCAACAAGGTACGATTCCTCCTTTCAGAAACCCCATTCCATTGTGGTGTTCCAGGAGGAGTGAGTTGTGATACAATACCACACTCCCTCAAATAGTTCTTAAACTCATGGCTTAAGTATTCACCTCCTCGATCAGATCTTAGAGTTTTTATGCTTTCGCCAGTTTGCTTTTCTGCTTCTGCCTTATACTCTTTGAACTTTTCAAATGCTTCGGATTTGTTCTTCAAAAGATACACATATCCGTATCTACTGAAATCATCAGTAAACGTAATGAAGTAGAAATAGCCACCCCTTGCCATCGATCTCATAGGACCACATACATCGCTATGTATTAGTTCTAGTCGTACGGTGGCCCTCTTACCCTGTCCGGTAAAAGGAGCTTTAGTCATCTTGCCTAGTAAACAAGCCTCGCATTCATCATATGATTCAAAATCAAACTGATCCAAGAAACCATCTTGATGTAACTTGGAAATGCGTTTCTCGTTTATATGGCCTAGACGACAGTGCCAAAGGTATGTTTGATTTGAGTCATTAGTTTTAAGTCGTTTGTTATTTATATTCAAGATAGGAGTATCTAAATTAAGAACATACAAACCGTTAAATAACTGTGCAACACCATAGGTAATGTCATTCAAACCAAAAGAGCAACCATTGTCTTTAAAGGTAAATGAAAAACCTTTCTTGTCTAAACAAGAAACAGAAATAATGTTTCTACAAATAGAAGGCACATACAAACAGTTTTCAAGTTCTAATATAAGCCCAGTGGGCAATGATAAATGGTAAGTCCCTACAGCCAAAGCAGCAACCTTTGCTCCATTTCCAACTCGTAGGTCTACCTCTCCCTTAGCTAGTGTCCTACTCCTTTGCAGTTCCTGCACATTTATACAAATGTGAGAACCACATCCGGTATCCAATACCCAAGATGTAGAAGTAGACAAATTGACTTCTATAACATAAATACCTGAAGTAGAAGTCTGGCCAGCAGCCTTCTTCTTCTTCAGCTCTTCCAAATAAGCATGACAGTTTCTTCTCCAGTGTCCCGGTTTACCACAGTGGTGACAATCACCCTTTTCGACACCTCCTTTGGGCTTGGTAGCCTTCTTGGGAGCAGAATTAGGATTGGCAGCAGATTTGGATGCAATCCTCTTCTTATTGCCTTTCCACTTTCTTTTCCCTTTGGCACCCCCTTTGTTCACCATCAACATGGGAGTAGGGGATTCCTTCTGAATGTTGGTTTCAGCAGTTCTTAACATGCCCAACAATTCAGTGGGTGTCTTATCTATCTCATTCATGTTGTAATTCATGACGAATTGAGAAAAGTTCTTGTTAAGTGATTGTAAGATCAAATCTATTTGAGCCTCCGGACCAATCGGGAAGCCCAAGGTACTTAGTTGTTCAATGTACCCAATCATCTTAAGAATGTGTGGTCCAACCGGGTCTCGATCTCCCTGTTTACAAGCATACAAAGCCTTGCTCGTATCATATCTCTCCTGGCGAGCTTGTCCCTCAAACATACTTTTGAGGTGCTCGATTATTTCATAAGCATTCATCAATTCATGTTGCTTTTGAATCTCTGGAGCCATGCATACAAGCATTAGGCATGACACATCAGTTGAGTCATCCAAATGCTTCTGATAAGCATTTTGCTCGGCACGTGTGGATCCAGTAGGAGGAGGATTTGGGTGAGGAACTTCAATGGCATACAGCTTTCGCTCCTGCCTGAGGACAATCCTCAAGTTCCTAAACCAATCTAGGAAGTTTGTCCCTGTCAGCTTTTCCTTTTCTAGGACTGATCGTATCGAAAAGTGATTTGTGTTGTTTGCCATTTATTATCTACAATTTTGTAAAAGCGCATAAAATGAGTAAGTTTGCATGTTTCGTAAAACCAATTATGTTCAAGTTGATTTATAGCATATTCGTAATATACCTCCCACTATTTTTATCAAATTAATAGCCCTTACTATCAATTCGGAAAATGGTTCCCATAAAACATTTCCTAGTGAGCCAAGATCCATATTTCATCATATTTTAAGTCAGCTTTGGCTTTCCTCTTAAATATGATTATTTAGGTAGACCGTTATGTCAATTATATCGTATATAACTCTTGGATAGCTTAGTGAACAACATATTGCTCCGATCTATCTAATAGATTTCACTAAACTCTATGCTTATAAGTTCATAATCCTATTATGACGACTTATTTAAGTTGGACCCAATAATAACAATTCAAGTAAGCTTGTTTACTTAATCACATCTCACCACGATAAAAGAGAAGCCCTTGCTTTGGCAAATCCACTCCTCAATGATCTAGGATTTAATGAGTGTTATTTATTGGAAAGCATCTGTTTAACTTAATATTTCTTAAGGGATTTTTAGAAAAATTTAACGATCTTGATCGTCTGTTTAAATCTTAAATCGTTACAGATTTTATCTTGTTTAAACATGGCATATGTGTCGTATCTAATACATACATTCTAAAATTATCCATACATCCATGCATCCATACATATATCTAATATATCCATGCATCATATGTAAAGTGCAGTTACGCAAAATTAAATGTGCGATGGTTATGGCCCGATCCTATGCGATCTTTTCGAGCTAATGAAAAGATCAAGGTCAATCTATGGTTGTAATAACTAATTATTACAAAATTCTTCATTGCTTCCCAAGCCTCCATTGATTGCCTCCAAGCTCGTTTTGAAATACATTACAAAAGAACTCGAGTTGCATTCGAGATATAATAATTACAAAAAATAACGACATGCAAGTCGTATTTAATTATTACAGACCATAAATAAAATTACAACATTTATTCTACGGGTCTTTAGGCACCAATGCACCATGCTCATATAACAATTATATACATCACATCAATCATGATCACATCGATTAATATTTAACTCCTCAATTTAAATACCTAATTATTTAAAAGGGAATTAAAAAAAAATCAATTTTAATAATTAAAATCGAATTTAAAAATTAAAATTAATCAAAATCGCATTTAATAATAATATTAAATTTGAAATTTAAATATTCAATTATTAAAAGCATTAATAAAATTCGAATTAATAATAATTTTCAAATTCATAATTTAAATATATTAAAAAATTCGAAATTAAATTAATTAATAAAATTTTGAATTAATAATAATATATAAATTCACAATTTAAATATTCAATTATTAAAACTTTAATCATTATAAACATTAGGAATCTAATGATTAAAACCAATAACTATTCTTTTCTAAAGTAAAAGCAAAAAGAAAAAGAAAAGTTATTTTTAAAACAAAACCAACTGTCTGCACAACGCTGATCGTCCACTGATCTGTCTGCCTGTCAAAACACTGATGCGCATGTCAAGCATGCGCAATTTCTGTTCTGTACTACTGATGCGCATGTCAGTAATGCGCAACACCTGTAGGATACTACTGATACGCATTACACGAATGCGTAACCTGTGTATATTTCTGACGACACGCATTCCGTGAATGCGTTTCAGCCTTTTATACCTGTTTTTCCCAGAAAATTGCAGAAGCTCCAGAAACTTTGCAGAATGTTTTCAGCTGTTCTGATCAGTTCTAAAATATATCCTAATGATGTGTTTAACATATCTAGCATATAGTACATCATCCAAAACATGTTATAACAATTTATAACATCATACAAACAATTATAACAATTTATAAATAATCTTTTGTATGTTAAAATGAAGCATGGCATAATTCATAAAATTCATGAATGTTTCATTTTCAAGAACACAACACCAAATCATCCTTTTATACATGTAGCTCTGATACCATTGTTGGAATTCGGGCATGAAAACGCAGCGGATAATACGTAAATAACAATTAAAAACGAATTCCAAAGCCCGGATCCATGTATAAAATTGATGATCATGGTATAAATACTCAAGAACAAGATTGTACCTTGTTAAAGCTTTCCAATGGATGACAAATGGAGATCCTAGCTTGTTGATCTTGAGAGCAAAAACTTGTTGATCTTGAGAGCTAGAAGTGTAACTCCTCCACCGGTATCCACACTTGAATGCTTGCTTGATTCGTCGAACGATTTCGCCACGGAAATTGGTACTAGCCAAAATAAATAAAACGGAATGTGTTCTTGACTTAGCTTAATTTTCTCTCTAGCTTCTCAACTGAAAATTTCAGTTTGGTTGCCCCAAATGACTAGCCAACTCTTGGCTTATAAAGGGAAATAAAGTAAAATGAAGCCTTAAACAATTAGGCCATTTTTATTTAAACAAATCTTATTTATTTAAATAAATTAATTAAGTCATACTTAATTAATCAAATAAGTCAAGAAAATACATTTTCAAATTTTATCTTTAACTAATTAAGTCTCACTTAATTAATTTCATAAAATTCGAATTATTATTTATTATTAATTTAAAATCATAATTCAAATTATTATTAATTTAAATTCATGAAATAAATTAATTTCCCTTTTAAACATTCTTTGTGTGTGACCCTGTAGGTTATTATTTCATTGGCAATAATTTTATTCTTTAATAAAATTATAAACAATAAGCGGCGTCTAGTAACACATTATTGCTACCCAATAAAACAATAATTAAATCAACGATTCAATCAACCTTTTATGACTAATGTTCCATGTAATATAATCCCTTTAAATCATGATATTATAGATTAAACTCGAGGCATGTAATGTGTCATCCTCTTCATAATTTAATCTTCATTTTCTTGATCGATGAGTAGACTATTTAATCAAATCAACATTTGAGCATGGCCATGCATTTCATAGTCTCACTCAAACAAGAGGCCGATAATATCACTCCTTTATCAGGAGATTTAAATCCCATCTAGATCGTTCATATTTCTCACATGATTCATAATATATCCGATATTCACCTTTATCATTATCCGGCTAAAGATAACTTTTGACGAATTCAAAATATATTAATTCTCATGTAGAATTATAACGACTTCAGGTCTAAGGATCATTACACCATTATCACTGTGAGATTACATATGACACATTTATTATTTACCATGATGTATCTCACTGTGGGTCTATCCAGTACCCTGTACTCGTACAGTTACCTATGCATTGCTTTTAGTATCTTCATACTAATGACCAATGAGATGTGGTCATCAGTCAATTATCATACTAGCCTCAGTGTATTATTATTGTCCTAATTTATAATAATACTCGGCTAGGGACATTTAAGAATATGATACAATCATTATATAATCTCATGTTCAAGTCACATACTTGCAACTATATAATTTGTATCAAGATTCTAAGGACATTTATTATACTTTATTTATTTCGCAGTAAATAAAGCCAATAATAAACATATATATATTGAATATATAAAATCACTCAAACATAAATATAATGTATTGCATTGCCTCTAGGGCACCAATACTAACAGCTCTACCTGGTGAATAAAAGTTAATTAAGTAGATTTTAGGTTCTGCTTCCTTGTGGTGCTACATCATCTAACTGATATTTTTCGCCTGTTCACTTCGTCTAGTAGCCTAGTTGTGCATATGGTGTTGAACCGTCATTTGTTTATATGGTGAGTCAGTGACGTGGTTTTCTAGTGCATCCTATATATTGCTGCATTGTCCTGGATCCTTGCTGTAGTTACTTCTATGTGTGTTCTTATTTGTACTCTCCTCTTTTTTCCCAGATTTGAATGAACTAATGGAGTCTAAAGGTGGCAAAAAGAAGTCTAGTAGTAGAACATTTTATGAAGCTCCCCTAGGTTACAGCATTGAAGACGTTCGACCACACGGAGGAATCAAGAAGTTCAGATCAGCTGCATACTCCAACGTTAGTTTTTATTGTAGTTTTCAATTATGTTTTTTTAGATGCCTTATAGTTATCCCTTTTAACCAGTTGGACTACTTTGTTCTAACATGTTTGCAGTTTGCACGAAAGCCATCCTGAGATTCTTAAAATATCTTCAAAAGCCACCAGAGGTGGTTCGTAAGTAGTGGTTCAGTTTCAATAAGTTACTTCTGTCTTAGATTTTTACTTGTAGATATCAGTCCTCGTAAACTTTCCTTATAAAAAAGGCATAATGGCCTCCCCAGTATCTGCAATTGGGTTTGAAGGCTATGAAAAGCGACTTGAAATAGTTTTTTCTGACCCTGGCATTTTTGCCGACCCTCTAGGCAAGGGCCTCCGTTCTTTAACCAAGAACCAGTTGGATGAAATTCTAGCACCAGCTGAATGCACTATTGTTGGTTCGTTGTCAAATGAACTTGTTGATTCTTATGTCCTTTCAGAATCCAGTCTTTTTGTGTACCCCTACAAAGTTATCATAAAAACTTGTGGGACGACAAAGTTGCTTCTTTCTATTCCTCCCATACTGAAGTTAGCAAATGCACTGTTTCTCTCCGTGAGATCTGTAATGTACACTCGTGGAAGCTTTATATTTCCTGGAGCGCAGACGTTTCCACATCGTAGTTTTTCTGAAGAGGTTGCTGTTCTTGACAGCTACTTTGCCAAGCTTGGTTTATCCAGCAACTCATATCTAATGGGTAGTGCTGAAACACAAAAATGGCATGTTTACTCCGCTGCTGCTGAACCAACACAACACTCAAACCCTCTTTACACTCTTGAGATGTGCATGACTGGTTTAGACAAAAAAAGAGCATCAGTCTTCTACAAGACTAGATCAAGCTCTGCAACTCTGATGACCGAAGAGTCCGGTATTAGGAGAATTCTTCCAAATTCTGAAATATGTGATTTTCAGTTTGATCCTTGTGGTTACTCTATGAATGCTATTGAAGGTGATGCAATTTCTACCATTCATGTCACACCTGAAGATGCCTTTAGCTATGCTAGCTTTGAAGCCGTGGGCTACGACTTCAGAGTAATGAAATTCAACCACCTGCTTGAGAGGGTGCTGACTTGCTTTGAGCCAACCGAGTTTTCTGTTGCTCTACATGCTGATAGCGAGGAACAGGGAACTCGTATTAATTTTATCACAGATGTCCAAGGATATTGCTGTGAAGAAAAGTCTTATCATATACTTGGTAAGAATGAATCAATTACGTACCTTACCTTTATGAAGGTCACTGGCTGTGCCTCTCCTAGGTCAACTCTACTATACTGCTGGAGTGAGAATGAAAACGAGGACGAGGAAGTCATGAACTAGTTCTGAATCAATTGCTGCGATCTTTCTGGCTTTAAAAATATTTTACCTGCTTACAAATAATATTAAGTCTTGCTTACTCAGTTTCTGAAAGTTATGCTGCAAGTTATCCTGCAAGTTATGCTGGTCTGTTATAATGTTATAAATTTACTCAGTTTCTGAGTGAATCGTATTGAACAACTTGTTCGATGAACATCCTAATTCTATCAATATATGTGTGCTTTATTATGTAGAGCAGGAATCTTGATTTAGTGCATTATCATTCTTTAGTTTTGTCCTGATGAATGTGTGGGTAGCACAAGTGAAGGCACTAGTTGATGACATGAAGTTCATGTGTTCGCCCTTTTTTCCTAAGACGTCGTATAGTTGATGAGCAAATATTTGAATGTAAGAAAATCATACTCAGATGATCCTGCTAAAGATTATAAGGATGGACGTACAAGTCTACAAGTTGCTTGTAAATTTGCAACACAAACTTCTTCCTTTTCAGCCTTTCAGGTTTCCCTGTGCTCAGCAAGGCTTAAACATCCAAGATTTTTCATATGCTGGATCCCTTTTTTTGTTCCTGCTATGCTGCAAAAATTTTTGCCACACAAAGATTTGACAGTGAACGAATACCAAACCAAAATCCTAACACAGACTACAAATGTACTGATCGAAACTTGGAAGCCACAAGGTAAATAAATACTCAAACTAGGGGGAATGTATTCGTTCTAGATTTTATAGAATTTTCTAGGATTTCAAAATCCTGGGATACTCAATTTGAATTTTAAAAAGAAAAATGTTATAGTCTACAAAACCGTTCCCAAAACGATTTTCGAATTCCGAATGATAAGGTGTCATTATATGATTGGAGATTTTATCATAAATATGATCAATTCCTCGTGTATAAATATGAGTCCCACAAAAAAATACGAGACATGTCATTCGAGAATATATTTGGAATCCAATTCGGTATATGTAGTACTATTTTTTTTTTAAATTATATTCTTTATATATAATAAGCATAAAAGAGATTTTATTCAAATTTTTGGTTTAGTCACTTTACTACCAAAATCAAAATCATATGATCCATTAGATTGAAAATAGACAATCAAGATTAGATCACAAGAAAGTTATAATCGAAAAGGGATAAAATTAAAAAAGGTTGCATTAGAAGTGAATTTTAAAAAGAAAATTATAATCTAAAAAGTATATAATTAAAAAATTTGTATTATTTAAAAAGAGAATAACATTCTAAAAAGGATATATTTAAAAAAGTTTGTATTATAACTGAATGTAAAAAAAAAAATCTGAAAAAGATATAATTAAAAAAGGTTATATTATTCATATGGAAACACTCGAAATTTCAAGAGAAAATATTATTACGAATTTTTACATTAATCCTATTCAACGTAGAAGTCCTACATTGATAATGCTATTCAATGTTAAAAACCTAATTATAAACGATTTAAATCATTGACATATACATTTTTGTATTTTAATATAAATATACTTTTTAGTTTATAACATATTAAAATATAAAGTATTTTTTATGCTAGATCCAACGATTTTCATCTATTTATTTTAAAATCTTTGTTGTACGGGGCACCACTACCGATTATCAAAATTTTGGACAAAGTCCCTCTTACACTTATTATTATTTTTGAGTAAAATTTAATTCATTAATGATAAGTCATACGAATAATTACAAATAATTTCAAATAATTACAAGGGCATTTTGATAATCAAAACGAATTATAAGTAGAATTCATAAATCAAATAGAATTTTCAACGTAAAAATCGTAAATTTCTTCTATTTTTTGTTTTTGCGTATTAAAATATCACGATTATTTAATTTCGCGTGGGCTGTAAATCGTATCAAATTTTAAGAATTTAAGATAGAGTAAAATTATTAAATCGAACGTGTAAATTATATATATAAATTTTTTAACAACAATTTGATATATGGATTAGTAATATATAGAATTTAAAAAAATTATATAATCATAGATCGTGATTATATAATCTAGAGATGCATCCATCAGTTGCACCGAAAAGCAGATGTCATGTACAAAGCATAAGCTCAAAGCCCAACGTAACCCGAACTAAAAAAGGGAAAGCAAAAAAAAAAAAAGATAGATATAACAGAGATAAAATGAAATTACATCCGCTAACATAACTATAGCGAATGATAATTAACTAAATTATTACACTGCAGTTGAGACTTGAGTGTTCCCATACTGCCACATACAGTACTAAGAAACATCATCAAATTAAGGTCGTCTCCCTAACCATACATTAATATCCAAACCATCCGACATCAGTATCTGGCTAAATCTGTTTCTGGATCGTCGCTGTCCGAATTGTCACTTGGCCAATCATCGTATAGAGACTGCAAATATCATGAAAGAGGACAATAACAAGTTTATAGAAACGTATAATATCTAAATTCCCAGCAGATAATTTATGTGCTCTAAATCAAAGGACACATTACCATAAGCAAATCAAACAAAGTGTTACTTTTATTAATCCTCCATTAATGGAGGTGAACAAACAAGATAGAATAGAGATGAACTGATATTGTATTTACAATCTAACAGAAAACGATACAATCTAACAGATCTACTACATTTTGTATATTTCCGGTTACCATAAAATGAGACTAGACAAGACTATGTTACCATAAAATGAGACTAGACAAGACTATTTATAGAAGAATTCTGTAACTAACTAACACAGCTGGACTTGCTAGCTCATCATGACTAACATTGCATACACTATACTCAACACAAAGGTCATACCTTCTTGTATCCGTCCTCAGCTTCATAACAAAAAAGATAATCATCATCCTCTTCGTAACTATATGCAGAAAAAAAAAATATGAAAAATTGTGAAATGTCCCCGACTTGGGACAAAACACCTCGCAATCTCGCACGAACATAATATGAATAACAATCTTTACAGAGAACTATAGTAAGAAATTGTTACTTGCAGGCTTGCAGCAGAAAATAGCAACAGTACATTCTGAACACATGTTCAATAAACCGTCAACTACTTAATAACAAAACATGTCCAACAATCATTAAATAGAGATGCAACAAGAAAGTGTCCTTACCCTCTAAAAAGGTCAGCGTACAATTGTGCTTCCATAATTCTCTTCGCCCGATCAACATTTGGCCTGGGGGACAAAACAACTGTCCTTTAAAACTCCATAGAGCACTAACAATAAACACTAAAATGTGGTAGCCAATAAAACAAACAGCTAACTTAGATGAAAGATAACTTACAGCGCAAAGCAGCCAGAGATACTAACACTTCTGTTGAGTCCAGAGTTGAACTCACTAAATCTATATTTGTGTATTTCCAGACGTTCCAGATGCAAGTTCAATGTAGAGGAGTCAACAACAGGGGGGAGCCTGTGAATCTCAAACGTGTAGACATGCATGTTGGCCTTGTCAAAGGTAGTAAGGCAGAATACACCGTCTCCACAATCCGCAAAATAGATAGACAGTTCCCCATCAGGTTTGCAGGGATCAGTCTTAAATATTTCTGTGGGGGTCCCTAAACAATTAGACGATTCCAAGTTCAATCGGCGTCCTTCTACATTTGCTCCAGAAAAGGAGATCAGAACTACGTCGTCACTGAAATTCGGATCAAAGTAAGTGATTGCCATACCCCGGAATGGAAGTGTTCTCATGTATTTGGGTAGAAAACCGTTACCAATTGACTTAGCATGGTGAAAATATGTATGGTCGTCCCTGTGTGCAGAGATACAAGCAACATTGCCAGCAACAAACCAAGCGTAGGGGGTTCTTCCTGAAACTGTTCTCTTTTTCCTTCCAGAAAACCAATTATGGTAGGGATCCATTAGTGGGTCCCAAAAGTTGCCGGTCGGATTAAGAAATTCGAAACCCCAGTTATAAGCAGAGCTACTGGTATCCAACACATAGAGCCTGTTACAAATCTCAAACACCAATGGTCTTATCTTGCGTCCACGCATCTGGGGGAAATCCTCACGAGATTCATTTTTACTGACAGGATCATAAGTTATCAGTTTAAGATTATATTTGCTTCTTTTTGGTGCATTTTTTTCTCTTTCTGCATCAGAAATTCCACCAGCGAAAACAATTTTGGAATCATAAACACCACAACCCATATATTTAGAACCATAGATGATTTTTTCTAAGATGAAGTTTGGTTTTGAATCTGATTCCTTGCACATTAAATCACTCACTTTTGCCGAATAGATCATATACACATGCTTCCAATGATGATCTCTTGCTTGAATACAAGTATACACTTTGGTCGCCTCCATTTTAAAAATTATCACTGTCACACAGAAAATTCAACTTGTGAAGAAAGGGGGGGCTTACAGTGTGAAAACCAAATAAGACCACCGCTGGGATCAATCAGAGGAATACGAGTTGGGGTGGGTGTGTATATTACCAATTAAAAAAAAAAAAAATTATGATGAAATCTCAATGCAGATAATCATATTTATCAGCTACTTATCTACCCAGATAATAATAATTAAAAAACATTTTATACAAACAATATGTAATCCATCTCACCTTGAAAGAGATTTTAGCGTACATCTGAGAAGCCTCCGGTGGCGTCTTCTGCAATAAAACCCTAACGCGAGCCACTCTTTTGTGGGGTAGATAAAAAGTTACGTATATTATATTTAATTAGTAAGCACGGAGGATGAAGGTAGCAGAAGTCGAGATGACAAATATAGGGAGCAAAATTGCTTCCTCACATATAGGGATAGAGTTTCTCTCCCCTAAAAATCATTGGTAAGGGGAGGATGGTTGGAGAAAGAATTTTGAAACCAAATTCCTAAACAAATATATTACAGCAAATTTTACATAATCAATACTTTATCTGATTTAACCAACCATTTTTAGCCAATATCATTAGAGAACAAGTAGTGTAGTGTTCGGACAAGTGAGGCGTGACTAGTTAAGAGATTTTTAGGTGTCGTTCAGCTATAAAAAAATGGATCCTGGTACCTGACAAGCGTTTTGTCAAACAGGGATCCCTTATATAACAAATGGTTTCCCAGTCGTTGAATCCTTAATCCAACGGCTGGGATCTTATAAAAAATATTTTTATGATCCACGGAAATTTTCCGCGGATATGCTTTTTTACGTTCCGCGGAAATTTTTCGCGGAACGTAAGAAAGGTTATCTGCGGAAAATAAAAATATTTTTTATAAGATCCCAGCCGTTGGATCCCATGTCATCCAGGGGGCTCCTAACATGTAATTGTTAGGGACCAAAATCCTAAAAAAAATTACCAAACAATCTTAACAGTTGATTTAATAGTAGTCCAGTTCATTTTGAACCAGTGCTGGCTCTATAATAAGGCAAACTAAGTGATCGCTTAGAGCATCTCCAAGGGTGAAATCTAAATTTGTTAGCTATAATGCTTATCTAAATTGATTATACAATTTTTTTGCTAACAATGCATAAATACACTCCAAGGGTGTTATGTATAATTATGTTAAGCTAAAATTATACCTAAAAGCTTTTTTAGTTCAACAAATATATTGAATCATACATGGTTATCTATATTTTTTTTGCTAAGGGGTGATGGTTGGAGTGCAATATTTTTTACATATCATCTAAAAGGTCCACCTAGATGACACATGGGATGACACATAGATATTTTAGCTAACAGTTTTCTACCCTTGGAGATGCTCTTAGGACCCAACACACGAAGGGCCTAAAAAATTTTAAAATTATATATATATATATATATATATATATATATATTGTTTTAATTTTTAATTTTAGAATTTAATATTTTTATACATAAGAAAAATATGTATTAAAATAAAAATAAAATTCACAGACTATTTTTTTAAATGTAAAGTACAAATTAGTTTGATTTAAAAAAAAAAAATAAGAAGTTGAAAAAAGTTACCATATTTATATTTTTCGGTGAGTAAGTATTTCATACTTTTGGAGATGTTAACTAAAAAAAAGATAAAAACACTTGTTTTATCGGTTTTATTTATTTTTACTTATTTAATTTGTGTATCATTCAATAATACTTGTGATATGGGCTAAAAGTAAGCCCTAAGGACACATTTAATGTGGCATTAATTAGACCTAGAATGGTCCAAACGTGGGGCCCACCAGATGGGCCCAAACCCTAATTATAATATTAATTTCGTAATTAATATTAAGGGTAGTAAAACAGCTCAGCAAATAAGAGTCAAACAAGAATATGATTCTTGCCTGACTTAGCCTCCAAGATACATATCTCAACATGGAAACTGATTCATACATGGAAGGAGACTAGAACCTTCTTCTAGTCGGTGACTTGCCCACCAAGTCACCAAACCCTACTACGATTTTAGGGCTCCTCAGCCTATATAAAGGGTCTGACCCCTCATCTTAGAACTACGTTTTCTTGGCTTGATTCTCTAATACAGAGATACGTAGGCATTCTGTGAGGACCGTTTAGTCTCGAACGCAGAAGCAGCCATTAAAGCACGAAGCTCCCGAACCCTAGCCGTCATAATCATAACCTAGTTTTTATTCCACAACATTTGGCGCCGTCTGTGGGAACGAAACATCAACCATGGTTAACACACGAAGGACACCAGCAATTACAGAGCCAATCGCAACCGAGGCTCTACCTCTTAGCTCTGCTCCGCCCCTCACTGAACAAGTACCTCCAGCATCCGGGACTATCGTTCCGTATCAAGTTTCTCAACCACTAGGGACGACTTCCCATGTTGAGAGTACGCTACCTCCGATCATCCACACAAATCCAGGGACTAACCCCCTCCAGGTGGGGATTTCTTCCTTGATTGTAGATCCCAACAACCCTCCATGAGGGGTTCAGATCCACACTACGGATCTCCCCGTAAGCACCAATCCGATGTACGGGCTGCCTAACTACCCTCCGACCCAAGGAGCTGGATCAAGTGGTCATGCCCTGTATATTCGAGATCGAGATTATCACGATTTTTCTGGTCCTTATATGGATGAGTCATCTTCTGACGATGATTACGAACGTGATGAAGCTCCAAGGAGGCGACGTGCAAGTAAAGAACCTCGAGGAAGAACTCAAACTACTCACGATGGACTCCCTTCAACAACTACTAAGAGGATTAAGGCTTATGAAGCCGAGATCTTAAGATTAAAGGAAGATATGGCAAGAGAACAAGCCAGATCAAATCAGATTTTACCCCCTCCAACATCAGGACCGATTCCCTTTATAGACTTGGAGAGGCCTTCAAGAAGGCAAAGAAGGGCTGCCGCCCCAACTGGAAGAACGAGGGTGGAAACCCCCAAGAGCAACCCCAAGGATCTGATGCCACTTGGGGATCCTGATGATCCCACACCCCCATTTACTGAGGAGGTGATGAATGCTCGTATCTCAAAGAAGTTTAAGATGCCAACAATTAAAGCTTATGATAGAATGGGAGATCCTGCAAACCACGTTAGAACATTCTCAAACGCTCTGCTGTTGCAGCCTGCAAGTGACGCTTTGAAGTGTAGGGCATTCCCTCAAACTCTATCAGGTATGGCTCAAAGATGGTATAGTCGGCTTCCTGCAAACTCGATTGGTTCCTTTAAGGAGTTGAGTGCTGCTTTCATTAGTCAGTTTATCAGCGGAAGAACGCATGAGAAAAGTTCTGCATCTCTTATGTATGTGGTACAAGGGAAGAATGAAAGTCTGAGAGACTATCTTAAGAGGTTCACCAAGGAGACTCTGAACATCACTGATCTGGATAATAAGGTTGCAATGGTAGCCTTGGAGCATGGTACCACCGACCTATACTTTAAGAGATCATTGGCAAAGCATCCCCCTGAGAATATGGCTGATCTCCAGCGAAGGGCTGATAAGTACATCAAGGCCGAGGATAGCACGAAGAAGGAAGTCACGTTAGGCAATGGTCGGGGGAACAATGATACAAAAAAACGCAAGCAAGAGCAGGAGTACGATGCTAGGGACAAGTATCCCCGAACTAGCAAAGACTCTGATTCGCCGCCAAAAAAGAGTTTGGGACCAAGGTTCTCTGACTATGCAAGGTTAAATGCTCCGATAAGTCAAATCTTGTTGGAGATCGAGAAGGATAAGGACTTCCGGTGGCCGAAGCCACTCAGGGGAGACCCCGCAAAGAGGAACAAGGATCAATATTGTCGTTTCCACCGAGATGTGGGGCATGATACAGATGATTGTAGGCAGTTAAAGGATGAGATCGAATTTTTGATCCGCAAAGGAAAACTGAGTAACTTCACCAAGGGTGAAGATCATGGAACCCAAAGAAGAGACTACGAAAGGAGAAACAATGATAGAAGGGATAATGATCGTGACCGTAACACACAGCCCCGAGGGCCAGTTATCAACATGATCTGGGGAGGCCCGACAGCGGCAGGTACAACTCGAAACTCTCGAAAGGCATACGCCAGGGAGGTGATGCACATTGTGGGAGAGGCCCCGAAGCGTGCTAGAACTGAAATCGTAATTGGTTTTGATGATTCTGATCTTGAAGGGGTGAAATTCCCCCATGATGACCCGTTAGTTATAACCCCTGTGATTGGGAACTCGGAGGTAAAGCGAGTCTTGATAGACAATGGAGCTTCTGTTGACATTCTGTTTCATGATGCTTTTGTAAAGATGGGATATACCGATTCTCAGCTGACCCCGACCAACATACCCATCTACGAATTCAATGGAGTTGAGTCCAAGGTGGAGGGTACTATCCAGTTACCCATGACAATCGGGCAGGAACCTAAGGAAGCTACTCAAATGTTGAATTTTCTGATAATTAAGGCAGCCTCGACTTATAACGCAATCCTGGGAAGGACTGGACTTCATGCGTTCAAGGCTGTTGCCTCAACATATCACATGAAGATTAAGTTTCCAACCCGAAATGGGGTCGGAGAACAAAAAGGCGACCAGAAGATGGCAAGAAGTTGCTATGTATCTGCCCTAAGAGCTGATGGAGTCGGGGGGCAGGTACTCCCGATTGAAGACATGGATGTCCGTAGTGATGATGAATACCGAGGAAAGCCAGCAGAGGATTTAATCCCCGTCCCTCTGGAGCTGGGCGACCCAGAAAAGGTTACATACATAGGAGCATCTCTGAAGGAACCCCTGAAGGGTGAATTGACAGCGTTCTTGCAAGAGAATAGCGATGTGTTTGCTTGGACAGTAGCGGATATGCCAGGAATTGACCCCCAACTTATAACTCATAAGTTGAACGTCGATCCTGAACGGAAGAAAATAAAGCAGAAAAATAGGAATTTTGCTCCTGAAAGGCAAGAGACCATTAAGCAAGAAGTTGACAAACTATTGGAAGCTGGATTTATTGAGGAGATTCAGTTCCCTGAATGGTTGGCTAATCCCGTCATGGTCAAGAAAGCGAATGAAAAGTGGAGAATGTGTATCGACTTCACAGATTTAAATGATGCATGCCCAAAGGATTGTTTCCCTCTGCCAAGGATTGACACCCTAATAGATGCCACAGCTGGACACGAGATGTTGAGTTTCATGGATGGTTTCAGTGGTTACAATCAAATTAAGATGCACAAGGAGGACATCCCAAAGGTATCTTTCATTACTGATTTTGGTGTTTTCTGTTATCTTGTTATGGCTTTTGGTCTCAAGAATGCAGGAGCTACTTATCAACGATTGGTGAATAAGATATTCGCTCATCTAATTGGAAAAACCATGGAGGTCTATGTTGATGACATGTTAGTCAAGAGCCTACTCAAGGCAGATCACATTAGGCACCTCAGAGAGGCATTTGAAGTGCTAAGGCACCACAAGATGATGTTGAATCCAGCCAAGTGTGCTTTCGGTGTTGGATCGGGAAAATTTTTGGGGCTGATGGTTTCCAAGAGAGGCATAGAGGCCAACCCGGACAAGATTAAGGCTATTCTGGATATGGAGCCACCCCGCTCAATACGAGATGTACAGAAATTAACTGGCCGAGTTGCTGCCCTAGGGAGATTCATCTCCAAATCTGGTGACAAATGCTTGCCTTT
This sequence comes from Kitagawia praeruptora, assembly GCA_037693485.1. NCBI lineage: Eukaryota > Viridiplantae > Streptophyta > Magnoliopsida > Apiales > Apiaceae > Kitagawia > Kitagawia praeruptora. The sequence continues at coordinate 68,175,609 of CM075352.1, forward strand.
CTTTCAGGCATTAAAGAAGGTGAAAAATTTTGAGTGGACCGTAGAGAGCCAAGAGGCCTTTGAGCAGTTGAAAAAATACATGGCTGAAGCCCCGTTGTTGGCCAAACCTAGTCCTGGGGAGATTCTTTACTTATACCTGGCGGTATCCGAACAAGCATTGAGTGCTGTTCTTGTAAAAGAAGAGAAGAAAGTTCAGAAACCCATCTACTACGTGAGTAAGGTACTACATGGGGCGGAGTTGAATTACTCTCCCATTGAGAAGTTTGCATTGGCATTGATTACTGCTTCAAGGAAATTGAGACCGTACTTCCAGGCTCATAAAATCGAAGTCTTGACAGACCAACAATTGAGAAGCATATTGCACAGCCCGAAAGCAAGTGGAAGATTGATCAAATGGGCCATAGAGCTTGGAGAGTTTGATATCAAGTATAAGCCTCAGACAGCCATCAAGGCTCAGGCATTGGCTGACTTCGTGGTTGAATGCACCATTGACAACCAAGAAGTCGGGGGGCAGGAGATGATAACCACCCCTGAGAACGAAGATAAAGATGAAGAACTGATAGCTGACCAGAAAGAGTATTGGGTGCTCTATTTTGATGGAGCATCAAAAACAAAATCTAGTGGTGCAGGTTTGGTTTTGCAAAGCCCCGATGGGTTCATGAAAGAGTTTGTCCTAAATCCAATCATGTATGATGAGTTAGGAGAACTTTCTTGTACTCTTATTTGATTGCATTAATATTAATAAAAGACTTATTTATTTTTATTACTGGCTTTATCTATTTAAAGTGTCTTAAATAAGATGTTCCATAGTTTAGAGTAAAGCTTCTAGAATTATAATGAGATTATAATAGTGAGATCTAGAAGATGATAACTCTAGACTTAAACAGTTCCTGATCATAGGATAACTAATCGGAAGTTAGTGAATCTGCAAAGATTGGTACATACTATGCTTGCTCCTTTAAGGAGGATGTCTGTTCTCATAGGCATTTGTGTGGTGACACTATAGCTAGTATGTAGGTGCTTATTATGGAATAAGTTCACTGAACATGACTCGACAAGTTGAACAACTAATGGAGTTTACTCACGTGTCGATAGTTGTTCACTGAGTGATAGTTGTACAAGTGTCCTTAGACTTGAGATCGTTATAGTAATCTTGTATATAATGAACTATGCTTTGGTTTAGTCCTTAGTCTCAAGGACATCCATTAGGTCTATTCTGGGCATAGGGATTTGTGTATGGAGATAGTTAATGATCAATAAAGGATCTACCCCTTCTAGTAAGGAAGTGAATATCCTATGTTATTCTTAGTATGCGAGTTCTGGAATCTCTGGCCAGAGTGTATGAAATTGGAAAGGAGTTTCTAATTTGCATTAATATGAACTTTGCATTATGAATAAGAAATCATATGATTAAATTTGATAGGCTTGACACGAGTTCCATGCCTTGTATTTAATCGGGATATTGTAGGGTAGAAGGAATTGATTGTACGGTAACTAGCACTGACAGGTTCTTGGTGTTCTAAGCAGTGAATTCATATTATCCGGATAGTCGCGATATGTTGAGAAGCATCACTCACGATGTAGAATAAATATAATTAATCAGTTAATTATATTTAATGAATTTTAGAATTCATATAAATAATAAATAAAAAGTTTATTATTATTTATTTCTACTACCGGCTTAATATTGAACCTACAGGGTCACACCATAAAAAGATTAATTTATTGATGAAGGTATTTTGAGAGAGCAAGTTGTTTTAATAATGATTAAAATTGTTTTAATTATTATTTAAACATTTTATAAGATAAAGTGTAGGATTTATATATTAATATATAATGATATATTAATTATGAAAACCCTACATGAGCCCTATAAATAGAATGAGATGAGAATGAGTTTACACACTTTTTGGTTTTTGTGAAAAACCTAGTTGCCTCCCTCATCTTCTTCATCTCCCTCTCTCTCTCTCAAACCTCCATTTTTATAAAAGCTTAGTTTTATAAAAAGCTTCGTCGAAGAATTAATCTTGGTGGATACCGGTAGAGTGCTTCACACTCTGAGGAGCAACTGCTAAAACACCATTTTGTAAAGCTTCGATTTCAAGGTATGGTTATGATTCCCTCGTTTAATCATTTTATATGCTTTTCTATATGTACGATATATGGTTTTTACGGAAATAATTATTATACCATGCTTCCGCTCATCCGTAAATTCCTTCAATGGCATCAGAGCTAGGTTCTGCATATAGAGATTCACATAAAAAAAAATTCAGATTTTTTTATGCATGTATGGATTTATTATGATTTTTGCAAGTTTATTTGGATTTAATTATGAATTAATTCAAAAAACAATTTGCATGAAGTTTTGACCATGGATCTGGATTCTATAAGTGTTATGGATCATCAAGATATTTTTTTCATAATTTTGTGATGTGTAGATTATTTGTTATGAATTTTTTAAAATTGTTTTAATTAAAATTCATAAAATAATTATGCATATGAATATTATGAAATAAAAAAATTTCAAAGGAACCCTTGGCTGATCTGATTATTTTTTGCTACTATTGATTTTCTGAAATCATGTTTTTATGATTTTTTATTAATTTATTAATTAATTGTTAATTAATTTATTAATATTAAAATTATAAAATAATAATAATAAAAGTTATTACAGCATTAAACTCGTGCGTTTCGTTTTTGTGTTAACAATTAACTCTGACGTTTTTTTTCAAGTGACAGTCTGACAAACCTGATATGACAGAACTCAAACGGTCGATTAATAAGAAAAAAGAAAAAAAAAACACAGAAAGGAAACTGTCGGATCAGGTCGGGCGCGTGTAGCCCACGCTCGGGGGTGTCGCGCATTCCTGATATGCGTGACAGGGATGGTTGCGCAGGAGCTAAATGCATTACAGCATTTAATTGTATTAAATGGCTGTAACGCATTCGGTAAATGCGTTTCAGCTTTCTGTCCACATTAAATTTGATTTGTTGGGAGTTTCGTAACTCCGTTTTGGGCGTGCAATATATCGTTGGATTCGTATTTCTGTGACGGATCGAATGGAGTGGTCAAATATTTTTTATATAATATTTTTGAAATATTTATATTACCGGAAGTGTTTTAAAGCATGTTTTAATTGTTTTAAATTGCTTTTAAATGCTATAATAAATCCATACATCATTATATCAATGTGTGACATGATATTGCTTGAATGCTTAATTATTTATTTATGTTTATATATGAGATATATGCCTATGTTTACCATGCGATGATAGATTTAGGCGAACTTAAATCAACATAAGGCGTGCTCTAGAAAATCTGGAATAGGAATCGTTTCTTACCTTAATATTAATATTATAAATACAATCATGAAATTCTTGTGTTTGTGAAACACATGATTAAATATGAATTTTCAATATTGAGAGAAAGGATGATTCTATCAAAAACAGATTTTGATCTGTAAGAAAGGGGTATTAAGTGATGCCTCTTGACAATGCTCCCCCCGATCTGGGAATCATCCGATTATCGATTATTGATTTGAAATATTTAATTCAGAAAAGAGAATTTCTTTATAATATGATTATGATTGTTAAATAATATTAGTTAATTAATAATGGCTGATAATTATTTATTTATGAAATGAATAATTAGTTAGCAATTTTATTAATTGATTAAATAAGATTTAATTGATTATAAAATAATTAAGATGTGATCTTAATATTATTAATTATTGATTTAATTTAAGAAATTAAATTAAAGGAGAGATTAATTTTCTAAAGAGTTTAGAAATAGAATTAATAATTAAAAGAGTTTTAATTATTGGTTAATAACAAAGAAGATGAGATCTATGTATTATATATGTCAAGTTGTAATCGGCCATAGGCACAAAAAGTTTTGTGTCGGTTATGGTCTTCCAGCATGACAGAAAATATTTCTTGTTTTCGGTGCATTGTCGTTTCGTGCTACAGCCGAGGACTTTGTTACCGATCAACATGAAAATACTTGTCTGTTACATTAGATGTGTACAAAATTAGATTTTAGTGGTCGTTACGTGCTACAGCCGTGGGCTATTGGAATCTAATTTAATTGTACAAAATGTTGGATTTGACTTGACTAATAATATTGAGATTTTTCGTGTTTTTGTTATAGATTTAGATTATCTATTAAACTTAAAACACGTTAGACTTATAGGTTTATACGAAAATGTTTCGTGACCTTAAAAAAAAACCTCTTTTATAAATATCAAGTAGTAATTGGCCAATGACACAACGGGCTTGTGTCGGTCATAGCCTTCCAACATGGTAGAAAGTAGTTCTCATTTTTAAATCATTGTCGTTTCGTGCTACAGCCGAGGGCTTTGATTTCGAAATTAGAAATACTTGTCTATTACATAGAGATGTGTACAATGAATTAGAATCTAATGGTCGTTACGTGTTACAGCCGTGGGCTGTTGGAGACTGATTCAATTGTACGAAATGTTGGGTTAGACTTGACTTAGAATATTGAGTTTGTCATGCTACAGCCGTGACTCAATTATTCAAGAGGCTAAAGTTTTATTAGGGAATAACATGAGATGTAATTGACAAGAGTTGTCTGCCTATTGAACATCACATGGCGTTTCGTGCTACAGCCGAGGTTGTGTGATGGAATGTAGGATCCCTATTCCCACTAGCATTACGAATGCTTATTTATTCACTTAGGGGGTTGTATAAATTAGATAAACTAGTGGGAGCCACTTATGAATAAAGACCCGATTCATATAGTGTTTTAATAATGAAATTGAATATTTGCTAAGTGTTGTTATGTGTATATCATTTGCAGACTTAATATATATAGATATATACACTAGGTCTTCTGCACAATCACTCCGTAGCATACTAGATGCTCACATATTGACTGGTCCCAAATATGCTGACTGGCTTCGAAGCTTGAGAAAAGTTCTCAAGGGCTAAGAAGCTGGGATATGCTGTTTGTTTTCACTGTAACAAGGTGAGGCACTGGAAGAGGAACTGTAAGGTTTACCTTGCAGAACTGAACGTGAAGAAGGCTAGTAAGACTACCGTTTCTAATTCAGATATGTTTATGATTGAAGTAAACATGTCACTAAATCAAACTTCTACTTAGGTATTAGATACTACTTATGGTTCTCACATTTGCAATTCGTTGCGAGGACTAAGGAGAAGTAGGGCTCTTGGGGAAGAGAATGCGATTCTACGGATGGGCAATGGAGCAAGAGTTACTGCCATAGCTGTAGGGTCGTTTGATTTACATATGCCTATGGGCAAGACTATTATTTTAAATAAATGTTATTTTGGTTCCCTCGATTGTGAGGAATATTATTTCTATTCCAATGTTAGACTTAGATGGATTTTCATTTATTATTCAGAATATTAAACATCCAATCCTCAGAGATAATGTTCTTTATGGTAGTGGAACTTTAAATAATGGTCTGTATGTATGTGACATAGAATATGTTTTACTTCATATTAAACAAAGAGAAAAAAAAGGATGATAAAAATCCTACCTACTTATGGCACTACAGACTTGGTCATATTAGTGAAAATAGACTTCGGACATTGCATAAGGGAAGGTTACTGGAACCCTTTGATTTTGAATCATATCCTACATGCATGTCTTGTCTATTGGGTAAAATGACCAAATCTCCATTTAGTGGACATGGAGAGAGCGCTAGAGAGTTGCTGGTATTGGTACACATAGATGTATGTGGACAAATGTCTACGCAAGCCATGGCAGGATTTTAATACTTCGTGACTTTCATAGATAATTGATCTAGATTTAGATATATATATTTGATGAAATACAAATCTGAAGCCTTTGAAAAGTTCAAAGAATACAGTTATGAAGTAGAGAAATAAACCAAACATAGTATTAGAGCTCTTCGATCAGATCGAGGAGATGAATACTTGAGTGGTGAGTTTCTAGATTATCTCAAAGAAAATAGTATAGTCTCCCAGTGGACTCATCCGGACACTCCATAGTTGAGTGGAGTATCTGAAAGGAGAAATTGAACTTTGTTAGACATGGTTCGATCCACGATGAGCTATGCAGATCTTCCAGTATCACTTTAGGGTTATGAATTGGAAACCTCGGCATATTTACTGAATAAGGTGCTTTCCAAATCTGTTCCTCAAACTCCATATGAGATATAGAAAGAAAGGAAACCGAGTCTTAAACACGTTAAGATTTGGGGATGTCCAGATTATGTCAAGAAAGTTGACCCTGATAAGCTGGAATCTCGATCCGTAAAATATAGGTTTGTGGGATATCCTAAAGAGATTTTAGGGTATTACTGTTACACCGATCATAGGGTGTTTTTCTCCAGACATGCTACCTTCTAAGAAAAATAGTTTATCCTTGAAGGGAACAGTGGGAGCAAGATTGAACTTAAAGAAGTTCATGAAACACAAACTACTACGGTTCAAGAGGAAACACTTGTTCAAAATAAACAACCTTATGTGGCATAGTGTTGACTCAGAGAAATGGCAGAGTGCCATGAAATCCGAAATGGATTCTATGTATGCCAACCAAGTATGGACCTTGGTTGAAGCACCAGAGGATGTGAAGCCTATTGGGTGCAAATGGGTATACAAGAGAAAGATTGGAGTAGATGGCTAGGTGGAGACCTACAAGGCTAGGCTCATGGCAAAATGATTCAGACAAAGGCAAAGGATTGACTTTGATGAAACTTTTTGCATGTAGCCCTACTCAAATCAATTCGGATTTTGCTTGCGATCCATATATGGATTGAAGCAAGCTTCTCGTAGATGGAACATCCATTTTGATGAGACAATCAAAGAGTTTGATTTTATCAAAAACATAGATGAACCATGTGTTTACAAGAAGGTTAGTGGGAGCATGGTAACATTTCTTGTGTTGTATGTGGATGACATACTTCTTATAGGAAATGATATATCGATGCTACAATCAGTCAAAGTGTGGCTATCCAAGAACTTCACTAGGAAGGACTTGGAAGAAGCATCTAACATTCTCGGTATGAAGATCTATAAAGATAGATCTAGAAAAATGATAGGTCTTACCCAGGGTACATACATCGAGAAAGTGCTTAAAAGGTTTAGCATGGAAAACTCCAAGAGAGGTCTCATACCGATGAGCCATGGAGTATCCCTTTCCGAGAAAATGTCTCCTAAGACACGTGAGGAAAGAGAGCGCATGAGTAAGATTCCTTATGCTATCTATCATGTACACGATGTTATGTACTAGGCATGATATTGCTCATTCAATTAATTTGACGAGCAGATATCAGTCGGATCCAGGTGAAGACCACTGGAAAGAAGTGAAGAACATTCTAAAGTACTTGCGAAGGACTAAGGATATTTTTCTTGTTTTTGGTGGATCTGAGTTGAAAATAGAGGGTTATACTGACTCTAGTTTTCAATCAGAAAGTGATGATAGCAAATCCATGTTAGAGTACGTGTTTACTCTGAAGGGTGGAGCGTTTAGTTGGAAGAGTTCCAAGCAGCCTACAACAACTAACTCAACAGCGGAAGCAGAGTTTATAGATGCAAGTGACGCTGCAAAACTGTTTTGTGGTGCTTTCTTTTGATTAGGAAAATCATTGAAAGTAGAGATGTCAACATTGAGAGAGTTGACACACATAACAACATAGCAGACCCACTCACTAAACCGATATCTCAGATTCACTTCGATCGTCATAATGAGTGAATGGGTATTAGATACCAGAGTGATTGGTTTTAGTACAAGTGGGAGATTGAAAGAGTTTGTCCTAAATCCAATCATGTATGATGAGTTAGGAGAACTTTCTTGTACTCTTATTTGATTGCATTAATATTAATAAAAGACTTATTTGTTTTTATTACGGGCTTTATCTATTTAAAGTGTCTTAAATAAGATGTTCCATTAGAATTATAATGAGATTATAATAGTGAGATCTAGAAGATGATAACTCTAGACTTAAACAGTTCCTGATCATAGGATAACTAATCGGAAGTTAGTGAATCCGCAAAGATTGGTACATACTATGCTTGCTCCTTTAAGGAGGATGTCTGTTCTCATAGGCATTTGTGTGGTGACACTATAGCTAGTATGTAGGTGCTTATTATGGAATAAGTTCACTGAACATGACTCGACAAGTTGAACAACTAATGGAGTTTACTCACGTGTCGATAGTTGTTCACTGAGTGATAGTTGTACAAGTGTCCTTAGACTTGAGATCGTTATAGTAATCTTGTATATAATGAACTATGCTTTGGTTTAGTCCTTAGTCTCAAGGACATCCATTAGGTCTATTCTGGGCATAGGGATTTGTGTATGGAGATAGTTAATGATCAATAAAGGATCTACCCCTTCCAGTAAGGAAGTGAATATCCTATGTTATTCTTAGTATGCGAGTTCTTGAATCTCTGGCCAGAGTGTATGAAATTGGAAAGGAGTTTCTAATTTGCATTAATATGAACTTTGCATTATGAATAAGAAATCATATGATTAAATTTGATAGGCTTGACACGAGTTCCATGCCTTGTATTTAATCGGGATATTGTAGGGTAGAAGGAATTGATTGTACGGTAACTAGCACTGACAGGTTCTTGGTGTTCTAAGCAGTGAATTCATATTATCCGGATAGTCGCGATATGTTGAGAAGCATCACTCACGATGTAGAATAAATATAATTAATCAGTTAATTATATTTAATGAATTTTAGAATTCATATAAATAATAAATAAAAAGTTTATTATTATTTATTTCTACTACCGGCTTAATATTGAACCTACAGGGTCACACCATAAAAAGATTAATTTATTGATGAAGGTATTTTGAGAGAGCAAGTTGTTTTAATAATGATTAAAATTGTTTTAATTATTATTTAAACATTTTATAAGATAAAGTGTAGGATTTATATATTAATATATAATGATATATTAATTATGAAAACCCTACATGAGCCCTATAAATAGAATGAGATGAGAATGAGTTTACACACTTTTTGGTTTTTGTGAAAAACCTAGTTGCCTCCCTCATCTTCTTCATCTCCCTCTCTCTCTCAAACCTCCATTTTTATAAAAGCTTAGTTTTATAAAAAGCTTCGTCGAAGAATTAATCTTGGTGGATACCGGTAGAGTGCTTCACACTCTGAGGAGCAACTGCTAAAACACCATTTTGTAAAGCTTCGATTTCAAGGTATGGTTACGATTCCCTCGTTTAATCATTTTATATGCTTTTCTATATGTACGATATATGGTTTTTACGGAAATAATTGTTGTACCATGCTTCCGCTCATCCGTAAATTCCTTCAGTTCACAGTTGAATATGCTTTGAAGTTGGACTTTCCGACTACCAACAATGAAGCTGAGTATGAGGCATTAATATCCAGATTGGGATTGGCCAGAGTCATGAGGGTCAAGAACCTCAAAGTGTGTGGAGATTCAAGATTGGTAGTCTCGCAAGTGAATGGTGAGTTTGAGGCCAAGGATGAAACTATGGCAAAATACCTCAGAGTCGTGAAAGCTGTTATGACTCAGTTTGAAGAGTGCTATGTGGAGCACATTCCTAGGGAAGAGAACGTTAAGGCCGATGCCCTCTCTAAGTTCGCTTCTTCTGAGATAGAGAATTATGCATGAAGTGTTTACTTCCAGGTCTTGAAGGCCCCGACCGTCAACTCTAAGTTGGTAGCACCGATCGATGTTGGAAGCTGTTGGATAGATCCTATTAAAGCTCATCTGGAAACTGGATGGCTCCCTGACAATGCCTTGGAGGCACGAAAACTGTCAGTGAGAGCATTGAGGTATGCCTTGATCGAAGGCATCCTTTACAAAAGGTCGTTTGTCATCCCATACTTGAAGTGTTTGAGGCCCCAAGAGGCAAGAGAAGCATTGGAAGAAGTTCATGAAGGGATATGTGGGCAGCACCTTGGCTCACAAAATAACTCGTCTGGGATTCTATTGGCCAGAGATGTTGGCCGATGCACAGGATTATGTCAAGAGGTGTGATAGATGCCAAAAGCACGCTCCGATTGTAAGGCAGCCGCCTGAGATGTTAACGTCAGTCAGTTCTCCCATCCCGTTTGCAATGTGGGGGATGGACATTCTTGGTCCTTTCCCTATGGCGTCAGCACAAAGGAAGTTTTTGATTGTGGCCATCGACTACTTCACCAAGTGGATTGAGGCTAAACCTTTAGCCAAGATAACCACCAAGCAAGTTTCCCAGTTCTTTTGGGAGAACATAATCTGTAGATATGGCATCCCGCAAATCCTTGTGACGGATAATGGGACACAGTTCAATAATGAGGAGTTCAAAAAGTACTGTGAGGAGAATTCTATTGAGCTTCGTTTTACTTCAGTAGCACATCCGCAAGCAAATGGACAAGCCGAGGTAGCCAATCGAATTATCCTAGATGGACTAAAGAAAAGGGTTGAACGCTCAAGGAACACATGGGTGGATGAGCTATTGCCTATACTCTGGGCATATCGCACCACTTGTAAGGTAACAACAGGAGCAACCCCGTTTTTACTCGCTTACGGAGCCGAGGCAGTGGTGCCCTTAGAGATCATGCATGCATCACCTCGGGTTGAGGCATATGAACAAGAGACCAATGAAGAAGGCATGAGGCTCGCCCTTGATCTAATTGATGAAGTCAGGGATGAAGCAAATGCCAGGAACTCTGAGCATCAAAAGAAGGCATATTTCCACTACAACCAAAGGGTTAAGGAGAGGTTCTTTCGACAAAGTGACTTGGTTCTAAGGAAGATAGAAGCCTCAGGAGTTGGCCAGAAAGGCAAGCTAGCCCCAAACTGGGAAGGGCCGTATCGAGTCAAGAAGGTGCTGGGACGAGGATCATACAAGCTGGAAACGTTAGATGGGGTCGAGGTACCCCGAACTTGGCATGCAGTGAACCTCAAGATTTATTATGTGTAAGCCTTCCTAGTCAGGACTTGGCTTTTATCCATCTATTAGGAGAAGTAGAAATAAGGTTCCATGAAACCATTGCAGAGCATGTTGCTCCCAATAGGAGATAGAGTATTTATGTATGGGTTGAACCCGCTTCAAGTTATTAATGCAAGTTTGTTTTCCATTTGTGATTGTGTGATTTTATTTATGTGCCAAGCACCTGATGAGTGCGAGTCAAAGATGACCAAGTAACGAAAATAAAATACACAAGCGGAAATAAAACAAGCGCATAAATAAACACCCCCATGGGGCTAAGGTCAAAGTTAAATTACATCACCAAATGAAAGTTAAGTCCCGAAGGACCTTGATTGAAAGTAGAAAAATATAAAGCCACAAACGGCCAACAAGGCCGTGCAAGGCCACTCACTCTTCGGCGGATTCCTCCACCACCTCCTCGCCCTCTTCTTCCTCACCATCATCTTCTTCCCCATCTTCCTCGGAGTTTTCTTCCCCGGAGCTCTCCTCATCTTCCTCGGCTTCTTCGGCCTCCGTCTCCATCGGCTGCGCCGTCCCTTTCTTTGCCACGTCACCTTCCTCTTCCGAGGTCTCGGTCGATGAATCGACCCTGGCACGAAGTTGCTTACCGGGGAAAGCTCGCCTTGCAGCTGCTTCCCTCTCTGACATAGCTTTCTTCCTTGCAGAATGGGAAGAGGTCGAACCGGAGCTAACAACATTAGCTGCCTTCCTCGTACCAGAAGGACGGCGACTACCCCGAGAGCCTGACGCATGCTCCACATTTTGAATTCCGCTAGAAACAGCCCAGTTAGGGCAGGGGAAGTCCGCAGGATTCACCACCGAAGGGTATTTGTTGCTCACAACACCAATAGCTTTGTTCCAACCAACTTCCATGTTAAAAGGCCGCAGCTCATCATCATGCTTGTCCATAAAATTCATAAAGTCCTCCGACTTGTGATATGAATTGATGATCTTGTTAGCATCAGAAAGTTTCTTCCTGCCAAGCGAGCGAAGTTGCTTTTGATAAGATAAGCTGTTGGCCTCAGATCGGACAACTCTGGAGTTCAGATCTTGGAGTTATTCCTTGAACGTTGCTTGCTCTTTCTTCAGTTCCTCATTGCTGTCCCTATAAGCTCGGCCTTGACGAGTGGCAGATTGAAGATAAGAATTGGCCTGTAACAGAGAAATTAATAAAACATCTTCTTAAAAAAAAAAGGGGTGCAGACATGGAGATCGAATGTAAAAGTTGGTACTTGGTAAAGAGCTTGAGCACCAAGGCGCTCAGCTTCATCAACCTTGTCTCCTGCCATGGCCGTAAGGAGATCAGGGGGGTGATAGATAGCCTGGACCAGGACACGGCTAAGTCAGTACTCCCTAAGATGGAGTCTTGCTCGCAAATACCCCAATCTGGGGTAAAAGGGACTCTCATGTCCTCAGCAGCGTTCCGGGACCTCTTTCCCCCTTGGGAACATCCCTCCAAGAAGCCAGGTATCCTTCGGTCAGGAGGGTTCCACTGCTCTGCCGCCTTTTTTATCATTCTTCTTGTAACTTGAGGTTGGTTCTCAGGACGGCTATCCAGCTCCTCAGCAGCTGAAAGATGAAGAAAAAACATTGGAATAAGAACTAACATAGCTCATAATGATGGAATGAAAGAAAAATTACCCTCTAAAGAAAGGAAGCTTAAGCCAGCTCCAATGAGTTTCTTTTCTGTCAAAATGGATTTATAGTGGGAGCAACCATTGTCAGCAAGTAGCCTATCTCGATCTGCCAACTCTTTGAGGTCAAGTTCACACACGAAGTGTGAACTATCCTCCACAATTCCGAATCTCTTAACAAAGAAGCGACCCCAGTCGCCACCTTCCCACTCCAAAACAACAAAGTCCCTCTCCCAAGAATGATGGGAGCCAGGGAAGGAGAAAGAGTTTACTATATGTGGAAGTTTGCTTCTAAGCTGAAAGCCGATCCACCCCGGATTAGTCTCAGGGGAATTCTTGACTGCGAATATGCTTCTGAACATGGTTGTACTCCAAGGAATTTCCAACTCGTGGCATCTTAACAAGAAGATGATTAGAAACCTCCAAGAATTAGGGTATAGTTGGCAAGGATGGACTTGAAGTTCTGCTAAGAACCTGATGATAAATGGGTGAACGGGGAACCTAAATCCCGCCTCCAATGCTCCTTTCATGACGCAAATCCTTTCGGGATGCCAGTTGCAGGTTCTGTCTCCTGGATTTGGAAGGCATACTTTGATGGCGCTTGGAAAGCCATAAGTGTTTCTAATCTTCTCTACATCCTTCTTTCTTAATTTAGAAGGGCTATTAAAAGCAACTAAGCTGGAGCTGTTTGGGAATGATTCTCCCATTATGTTTAGCAAATCTAGCGTAGACTCGAACCGACGTTCAATATATTTAGGAGGCATGAGTTTTAGCTTACCTTTCATTGTTCGCGCCATGCTCCTTTTTCTGAAAGCCTCCTCCATGGAGAGTTGGGGGGCAGTAGCTTGCTCGTCAGCCATCTGGAACCTTGAATCTTGAAACTTGAATCTTGAACTTGGAAGCTTGAAAACTAGAGAACTCAAGAGCTTTAGAACTTAAGAAAGTTTGAGAAGTGAAGAAGTGAAGAAGAATGAAGGATGCTCCCATCCTTTTATAAGGAAAAGGTGACCTGTAATCTCAGGTTGAAACACAGCTCGGTTCGCGTTTACAGGTCAAGTATCGTTAAAATACGAAAAGGGAGCAAAAGCTATCTGTTATGAACGGAAAGAGTCGTTAAAACTCATGATATGTTGGGAAAGAAACGAAGAATTTAAGTGAATAGTCGGCAAAATATTCTACCAGAGCAGTTGGATGAGCTTGGAAAGCTAAGTATGCTTAAGAAAAGTTTAATGGGAAGGTTAATAATAAGCACTGGATTAGTGATGTGAGTCAAGGTACTATATAAAACGTCAATTCTAGCCATGAATGGCCAATATTGATTCCATATCAATGATCGATATCGGTATGCGAAAGCAAGTAACTCTAGCCATGAATGGCCAATATTGATTCCATATCGATGATCGATATCGGTATGCGAAAGCAAGTAACTCTAGCCATGAATGGCCAATATTGATTCCATATCGATGATCGATATCGGTATGCGAAAGCAAGTAACTCTAGCCATGAATGGCCAAACATTGATTCCATATCGATGATCGATATTGGTATGCGAAAGGAAGTAACTCTAGCCATGAATGGCCAAACATTGATTCCATATTGATGGTCGAAGCCGGTATGCAAAAATTGAAAATAACTAATTGTGACCAAGTTGGTTCCAGGTCGATGGTTGATGTCGGTACGTGAAGATCAAAATCGCTGATAGAGATCGAGCCAACCACTGTAACAAAGAAACGAAAAAATTTCGTAGCGGACCGAAGTCCCGGCCGACCGGCCCTCTGGGAAGCCCTCCAGCTGACCGAAATCGCCCGCCGGCATGGATGAAAAACCGGCCGATCGGTGTCCCAGCCGACTGGCCCTCCGGGGAACCTTCCGGCCGACCGACTTCGATCATCGGTACGGGTTTTCTGCCTTCGTTTCAAAAAAAAAAAAAAAGAAAAAAAAGGCCGACCGAAAAACCGGCCGACCGGTGTCCCAGCCGACTGGCCCTCCGGGGAACCCTCCGGCCGACCGACTTCGATCATCGGTACGGGTTTTCTGCCTTCGTTTCAAAAAAAAAAAAAAAAAAAAGAGGCCGACCGAAAAACCAGCCGACCGGCCCTCCGAGACACGCCCCGGCCGACCGGAAGCGATGGTCGGTACGGGTTTTTTCCCGGCCGACCGACAGCGATGTTCGAGTTGGGTTTGCAAAATTTCGTTTTTTTTTTGTTTTTCTAATTTGGTAATTAAGGGAAGTGAAAACTAAGCACCGATTAGTGCCGATTAAGCGCTGTTTAGTGCTGTTTAAGCATTATTTAGTGCATATTAGCACCGTTTAGCACCGATTAGTGCCGATAGTGCCGTTTTATGCCGTTTGACATCGTTTAAACGTTGTTTAAGGCTGAATAGCGCTGTGAAGTGCCGTTTAACACCGTTTAGTGTCGTTCGACATCGTCGTAAATGCGTCGGTCGCTCCACGCTTTACATTAAGATGATATTGTTGAAAGTACTCGTGTAAGAGCAATAAACCCTGACCCAAGTCTCGTAAAAGGCCGTTAAAACTTCAAGGAAAACCTGATCAGTTTTCCTAGAAGTTGGGGGGCAAATGATATGGGCTAAAAGTAAGCCCTAAGGACACATTTAATGTGACATTAATTAGACCTAGAATGGTCCAAACGTGGGGCCCACCAGATGGGCCCAAACCCTAATTATAATATTAATTTCGTAATTAATATTAAGGGTAGTAAAGCAGCTCAGCAAATAAGAGTCAAACAAGAATATGATTCTTGCCTGACTTAGCCTCCAAGATACATATCTCAACATGGAAACTGATTCATACATGGAAGGAGACTAGAACCTTCTTCTAGTCGGTGACTTGCCCACCAAGTCACCAAACCCTACTACGATTTTAGGGCTTCTCAGCCTATATAAAGGGTCTGACCCCTCATCTTAGAACTACGTTTTCTTGGCTTGATTCTCTAATACAGAGATACGTAGGCATTCTGTGAGGACCGTTTAGTCTCGAACGCAGAAGCAGCCATTAAAGCACGAAGCTCCCGAACCCTAGCCGTCATAATCATAACCTAGTTTTTATTCCACAACAACTTGCTTTTTCAAAATAATTTAATTAATGCAGAAGCAATTGAACTATTGTACTCAGTGTTGCAGATTTCGGAAATCGGAATTATTCGGTTAAGGTACCGATTTACGATTTATCGGGTGATTCGGTTGAAAAATCGGTGATTTATCGGCGATTTTTGCAAAATCGGCCGAATCGGTTCCAAAATTTTGACCGATTTTTTGCCGATTTATCGGTGATTTTTCAGAAATCGGACGATTTCTATAACAGAGATTGTACTATTTTATTTGACTAATAATAAGAATAAATTCTTGGTAAAATTTAACCAAAGATAAAAGTATGATCAATATTTAAATAATATTTAAATTTAAAATTTTATATATTTTAAAAATTATTTTTTTAATACTTATTTGCTGTTAGGTGAGACCTCTATTCAAGATCCGCTTAGAGCCTCACAAGTCACAACTGTTTGAGACGGCCCTGTTTTGAACCATTCACCTATTAATAAATGGGGCGTAAATAATCTTAGAGAAAATTCAAAGTTCGGAGAATCTTTATTATTGCTAAAATGCCAAAAAAATTATAAGTCTTAACACTTATAAGTTCAAATCTTTGACGCAACCGTTAATTAAGAAAAGATTCCCTGAAGAAAGAGGATTTACAATAAGGCCAAACAAAATTCTAAAAGAAGTTCCGATTCTACTTATGGCAAACGGTCTGGTGCAAACGTATGCACCAGATTATTTATGGAACATATGGTTCCAGAGCCGTTGGATAACGATCCAATGGTTCTGATTTAAAAAAAAATTCATCGTACTGGGTACGGGGCAATTACCAAAATGCCCCCCTGTTTTCACATAAAAAATCTACTGTTCACCGTACCGCAAAAAGTTTCTGCGGTACGTGAACAATAGGGGCATTTTGGTAATTACTCGTACCGCGGAAACTTGTTGCGGTAGGATGAAATTTTTTTTTTAAAATCAGAGCCGTACCGTATGTTCCATAAACAGTCTGGTACATACGTTTGCACCAGACCGAACCCCTTCTACTTATATACACACCTACCCAATACGAAAAATCTAACATTTCCATTTTAAAATTGTAGCTTTAATACTATGTTTAAAGGAATTCTAAACATCTATGTATTTAAGGAACATTTGTGCACAAATTAATACTCCTTCCGTCCCGCTAATATTGATCACCATCCAATTCATATATTTAACAATTGTGAATTTGTGATAAAGAATTTGCTAAATAAAAGAGATTCCTATATTGTTAAGATACTAGTCAGATTCCATTTCTTGGTATATCCCTGCACGCCTTTTAATATTAGCTGGAGAATCTTGTATACTTTTCATAATATCCCAGAATTTCTGTCCTAAAACGTTCCCTACATCTCCTATATATGTAAGAGCATACACAGCTCAACTAAGCACACAAAAGACCTTTACAAAAGATCTTAATAATTTTATGGCCATCAGTAGAGTTTCTTCAGTTTCATCCTCAAAGCAGCTTCTCCATAACCTCTGTTTTCATTTCGTTAGACCTCTGAACACCTCTTCTGCTGTCTCATCTGTAGGTCTTGCTGAAAAACAAGATTCTACCACTGTGTTGCAGCCCTCCACAGCGGTTTCGGAAGATGTCAAGGGGCTGTTCTCTTCGGTGCCTACGGGGAAACTAATAAGGTCGTTTTTGACGCTTAAGATGGTGGCAACGGAGCCTGTGGTGGATTTAGGCACGTGGGTTATGACGTCTAGGTTGATGAAAACTGCTTTGTTTCGTGGAATGGTGGCAGGGGTTACGAAGGCTACGTTTTTCGATCATTTTGTAGCGGGTAGGAATCATGAAGAAGCTGGAGAGATTGTGAAGATGCTTTGGAATGATGGACTTGGTGCAATGTTGGATTATGGATTGGAACATGCATATGATAATGTTTCTTGTGATTCGAATATGGAGGCGTTTATTCAGACCATTGAATCAACTAATTCACTTCCGCTCTCTTCTGTAAGTTGTTTTTACATAATTACGGCATGGATTACAAAATTAGACGTTAAAATCATAGCGAATATGACACTTTTTTTATTTGACATCATATAGGTAAGTGCTGCTGTGGTGAAGATCACAGCAATATGTCCAGTCAATTTGCTTAAGCGAATGAGCGACTTGTTGAGATGGGAATATAAGGAAAAGTCTTATAATCTCCCATGGAAGATGAATACTCTTCCAATATTCACTGATTCAAGTCCTCTGTACCATACTCTGCATAAACCAGAAGCGTTAAATTCACAAGAAGAAAAAGACCTTGAATTAGCCCACCAAAGACTACATAACATAATACAGAAATGTGAAGAAACAAATGTGCCTTTAGTTATTGATGCAGAGGAGACCTTGATTCAACCTGCCATTGATTATTTCACATACTCCGCCGCAATCTTGCACTCTAAAGATCATTCTCCAGTGATTTACGCAACATTCCAAGCGTATTTAAAAGATACAAAAGAAAGATTGGTATGTGCAAAGAAAGCTGCAGACAAGATGGGTTTGCGTATGGGTGTTAAGCTGGTAAGGGGAGCTTATTTGTCAACTGAAAGTCAAATAGCAGCTTCTTTAGGCTATGAATCTCCAATTCATAATAGTATTAAGCATACTCATGATTGTTATAATGATTGTGCTTCATTTATGCTTAATGAGATTGCTAATGGCCCTGGATCACTTGTTCTAGCAACTCATAATTTCGAGTCAGGTAAAAAAAATCAGTTTATTTGAATTTAGTGTGTGTCATTTATGTTGGAGTTTGAAGTGCTAATGATGTCTGGTGTGCAGGGAAATTGGCTGCAGCGAAAGCACGAGATTTAGGAATTTGGAAGGATAGACAGAAGCTACAATTTGCTCAACTCTATGGAATGGCAGAGGCTATGACTTATGGACTGAAGAATGCCGGATTTCAAGTGAGTAAGTATTTGCCATTTGGACCTGTTGAACAGATTATGCCTTACCTTGTAAGAAGAGCTGAAGAGAACAGAGGGATGTTATCAACCTCAAGCCTCGATAGAGAACTTATGAAGCTGGAGCTTAAAAGGAGAGCTAAAGCTGCAATTCTCTAAGCGATGATGAAGAAAAAAGTAGGTGAAGATGGAAAAGCTTTTAAAGCAAGCTTAATTTATGTGATGTATTTGGATATTGAAGTAACTATGTGTACATAGAAGAAGGCTCTTCTGCTTTAGTTGGACTCTCCATTTCAGATGATTTCAACTGTGTTTTCATCTGTTTCTGCTAAATTGCGTGAACTTAATAATTCTTATTTTTTGTCCACTGTTGTTCTATTTTGAGTTCTTCACGCAATCTCTTAACATGTAAAATATTATTCTCTCCCAGGAAAACTTTAAATTAGTACTACATTTCTTATTGAAATATATCGCTTCTTCCTGTAGAGTATAGCAGAAGAAAATGATGAGTGATGAGTGGTGGAAAACTGTCCTTTGATGCCGTAGAGAATCTTTTTTTGTAATCATTGTGAAGCCAATGAATCCAAGAAAGTGGGAACTAATAGAATGCATAAGAGATTCCAACTGGAACCTACTACTATGTTGTGAAGTGGGTGTCAACATACTTTCAAGTGGATTCACAACAAGCTCGTAAATCATTGGCTTAGCCAACAAAGTAATGGAAAACGTTTTATTGACAAATACTAAAAATTCTTTGTAACATACTCCACTCAAAAATAATGCACGCGCGCACCCAGCATACTCCCTAGTAAAGCAACTACCTAATGATGCTGAATGCAGGGAATTTGGGGTAACAATGACATCCATATTGAAATTTTAAAGGAGTATTCATTAGTTACGCTGGAAAAGGACTTGCATTTTGCAACTGTGGCCACCTCCATTCTTGAAATCCAGACGCATGAATTTCAAAAGTAAAAGTTTGGTGATTCCATGCCACTTCTTTAATCTTGCTCACCCGATTTCTCAGTCTTGTGGGGGAGAGTTAGTCAAAGAAAAGGATGCATGTATCTGCTTCTTACCTTTGAGTACTTGCTGCTGGTTTGCACAAACACTTCAAAGAGAATTCACATACATCTGAATAAGTATGTACGGGATATCAAGTTTGTTGTTCGACGACTAGCCAGAAAGCACGGTGCTCCTACTCTACGCATGGTGCACCAGGGTTCTAGGAATGGGGTGCACTTTATAGGGGTGCGAGCCTGCGACACCAGTACAATTTGTGAATAATTGACCTGTCTAATTAAAAAAAGGTGACAGCCAAAGTAAAAATTATTTGTGATAACTCTGAAACTTGATCGGGTACTTCCTCGCCAACTCCTGTCTCGGAAGTGGTGTAGCTATAGTGGGGTGTCTGCAAAACAACACCGGAGGGGGGTTTGGCCCCGAGGTGCCTCCGGCGTGAGAATGAGAGTTGGCTTTGGAAGATAATAATCAAGTAGAGTATCACGAAAGTAATAAATGTGTGTAGGTGTGTAATAATGTCTAACCCCTAAACCCTACATTCTAGGGGTATTTATAGCCCTAGGGTTAGGATTTAGGGGTCTGTTACCTTTACTCCTAGCCGTCGGATCCGGGGGACAAGATGCTGAACTCCCGGGATGTAGGACACGTGTCCTTATTTGTGGGGACCGTTGACTGGAGTGTGGCAGTGTTGTTGAGTACATGATTTGACACATGTTGTCGTTTGGACTTTAATGCTGGTCAGCGCCACGTGTGGGGATATCGGCCGAGCTGGGCTGCCACGTGTCCCAGGTGTCATCACTCTGAGGTCCATTGATCCGGGGTTGGGGCTCCGGGCCCGGGGTCCGCTGGCTGGGGCTGGATTGCTCTCATTCTCATAAGTTGGATTATTTGTTATTTTTGGGCCTGAAGTTGGGCCTAATTGGGCCTGGGCTATTTTCTAGCCTATCATTTGCCCCCCACTCCCTTATGCGGATTCTCCGGATGAGGGAGTAGCTTAGGATTTGTTGCCTGTTTGAAGAATTTTTTGCTTTGGTTGCCCCCCAGGACCGGGGTGTGTGCTGGGTTACGCATCCCGGGGCTGATGGTATCGTAACTTGAAGCTTTGTTGCCTTGAGAGATTTTGCTTTGATTGCCCCACAGGTCCGGGGTGTGCACTGAGGTACATACGCCCGGGGCTAAGGGTTGTTTGGAGGCTGGGTGTGTATGCACATATATATATATATATATATATATTCGTAAATATATATTGCATATGTAAATATTCTGCATATGTGCATTTTTTTTTTTTTGGAAAATAGCTGTCATCCACTATCTCCGGGTTGTGGAGATAGTGGGCCGAAACTTTGGGCCGCCACGTGTCTCTGGCGGTTGAGATTCAGGGTTTGTCTATAAATAGTGGTCGTCTTCCTCACTTTTGTCTTTTACAAGTTTCTGATTTGCTGCCGTTATTCTGCTTCTCTGAGGACTTAATCTCCGGGCTATTGTCGCTTCAGGTTTTCTTGCTTTCTCGATTCCGGCTTCTTTACTCTTTGTAAGTCTTCTCTATCCGGACTTTTGTCAATTTTACCGTTTTTATTTTCCGGGGTTCTGGTACTCCTATAGGTAGTTTGCCCCTTTTGTAGCTCCTTATTATCATTTTCTTAGTGTTGGGTAGCCCGGGGTAGTGTACTTGTATGGTTAAGCGACGTATTACTGCCAACCGAGTGCTAACCCCTCTTTCCGAGCCCAGTACTTCTGCTAGTGTTAGCTCTTCAGATAGTAGCATAGATTGGATAGACGTAGAGTGGTGTATAATGGGGAAGAAGAAAAGTAGCCTGCCCGTACTTACTAATATCGCAACCAAGGATATGGGCCCGGGGTATAGCCTCAGTGAGCCAGATGGTAGTTGGAGTCATGGTAAATATTATTTTGTTAAGAAGGACCCCGGGATTCCCCAAGCCTACTTCTTTAGGGATCTCAGCGTAGAATTTTCCCAAAATCCCGATGTGGCGGAGATGACGGAGTATAATAAAGCTTTCCTGGATTCTAAGTTCGGGGATAAGCCAGGTTCCGGGATGGACGTTGGTCCGTTCCGGAGTAAGTCTGTAAAGGAGCCGGTCGATTGGGATCCCATTTTTCGGGCCACATTTCATTTGGATAACGATGTAGATTGGAGATGGTCGGAGCCCGGCGAAAAGATTTATCACAGACCGGAGGGCGGTTGGGTTGGAGTGTGGTTGGAGCATCTGAGGTCGGGGTACGGGCCTAGGTGTCACCAATTTGTTAAATCTTTATGCTTGTTCGAGTATGGGATTCCTATCACCCAGTTGACCCCGAACGCGGTGAAGTGGATTTCTTATTTTCTTGGTTGTTGTGAGAAAGCTGGGGTGCTGCCCACTTTTAAACTTTTTCACCATGTCTTTCAATTGGTGCACTCCAACAACGTACCCATGTTCGAGTTTAGGTTCCGGGGTAAAGCATGTGGGTATCCTTCCTCGGCGTCAAAGCCTCTTGTTATGCTCCCCACTTTAAAGGGTTGGAACGGGGAGTTTGCCTTCCTCCGGGGCGTTGACATCCGGTTCATGCCCACCTTTAAGGAGAAGCCTATTGCCATGAACTTTGAGGTGTTCGATCTTCAAGATGCGGCAATGGACCGGGTTCACGCTTTTTGCCGAGGTCTTGGGAGGCAAGTGACTC
The DNA here is from genome assembly GCA_037693485.1 of Kitagawia praeruptora. Lineage (NCBI taxonomy): Eukaryota > Viridiplantae > Streptophyta > Magnoliopsida > Apiales > Apiaceae > Kitagawia > Kitagawia praeruptora. Next base: position 68,197,863 of record CM075352.1, read on the forward strand.
GGGACGATCTTATGAGTCATGAATATCTTTTTGGGATAGGATGTAAGTTCGGGTTATATCTTGCTTTTAATTTTGCTCTTAATGTTTCCTTTACTCCGGACTAATGTTTTACTTTCATGATTTCAGGCCTTCCCGGATACAGCTCGGAGTTTGAAAGGATTGTGCAGATGAGCAAAGCAAGCAAAGCTCTTGGTGCTGCTCTCCGGGGTATTGGTCACGTTCGTGACAATACCAAGGCTCCCGGAGATACTAGCGGCTCCCAAGCCAATCAAGAGGGGGCTTCTGAGAATAGGGCGGCGCGCCTCGAGCTTGCGGACCCGGAGACCAGGGTTGACGATTCTGGCCTGGTAGCGAGGAAAGGGCCGAGGGTGACCTCAGCTCAGACTGAGCTATTTGGGACTATGCTCTCCGACTGCGAGATTGTGCAGGAGGGTTCGGCTGCTGGTGGCCCGAAGAGGGAAAACTTTCGTCCTCATGAGCCGGCCTCCGTGTCTCCGGAGGAAAGAAATTTCATTGGCTTCCTAGCTGACCTTCCTAGCAAATTGGAGTGGGAAGAGATGAGCAAATCTACCTCCACCGAGTTGCTGCAGGAGATGATGGGGGTCTTCGGCCAGGTATATGCTTCCCTGGTCTCTTTCTGTCTTTGCTTATTTATTCTGGATTTTCTAACTTTCGTTTCTACTCTCGCAGCTTGGGGTCCGGGTTGCTGGAGCTGCTGCTAAGGCATGTAGGGAGTTGAAGGAGGCCCAAGTTACTTTGAGCTCAGCCTCGGAGAAAGATAAAGAAATTGCTGATCTGAAGCAGCAACTTGAGGAGCTGAAGGAGCGAACGGATGCCCGGATCGAGAAGTTCAAGGGTGGAATCAAGCAAGCAGTCGACGAGAGGGACGCGGCCAAGGCTAAGCTGACTGATTATAAGGCTGAGGTGAAGAGGCTCCGGGATGAGCTGAAGGCCAAGAAGCCCGAGGAGCAGGTAATTGATGAGTTTCGGGGGTCGGAAGCTTATGATGATGATCTGGCACTCGTGGCTTCGAAGAAGATCCACCGCTGTTGGGTGATCTCTGAAAAGATGATCAAGACCGATCCCAAGACTGCTACCTGGGAGAACTTCATCACATAGTACCTTGCTGCCGAGGATGCGTTGGCCCGGGGTGAAGGCGAACCTGTTCCTTACAAAGCTCCCAACTCCTCCCCTCCTAAAGAATGATTTCTTCCAGAAGAGTGCCTCTGCAGACTGGCTGCGTCCAGGATCCGGGCTATGCCCATGTAATCTTTTAATCCTCTGAAACACTCGTTGTATAACTTTGAATTTTGCTGTTGTATTGCTGTAACTTTATAACTACCGGGTGTTTCGGGCTGTTGGTCAGCCCGGCCCGTTTCTTTTTTTATGGATCTTCCTTGTTTTTCATTCGCAAGTTTAAGTTTTGCCATGCTCCTTTGATGCTGTTTGTATTGCCCCCCACTCTTCAATTCGGGTATCCCGGATTGGGGAGTAGTGGTTTGTCCTCGGGCCAAAGCATTGCTAAGGTCCCGGGTTTTGTCTTACTTGAAAAGGATGAAAACTTCTCCAAGTAGGAACTTGGATGCCTATGGCTTCCCGGGCCGAAGCATTGCTAAGGTCCCGGGCTTGGGCCTACTTGGAAAGGATGAAAACTTTTCCAAGTAGGAATTTGGATGCCTATGGCTTCCCGGGCCGGAGCATTGCTAAGGTCCCGGGCTTGGGCCTACTTGGAAAGGATGAAAACTTTTCCAAGTAGGAATTTGGATGCCTATGGCTTCCCGGGCCGGAGCATTGCTAAGGTCCCGGGCTTGGGCCTACTTAAAGGATGAAAACTTTTCCAAGTAGGAATTTGGATGCCTATGGCTTCCCGGGCTGAAGCATTGCTAAGGTCCCGAGCTTAGGTCTACTAATTGTAGGAATTTTGGTACTAATTGTAGGATTGAAATACCAGGTGAGGAATAGAGCTCTTTTTCATTGATAATAAAATGATTACATGATTTTCAATTACAATTCAAAAAATGCCCATGTACGAGCAGGAGCTATCTTCCTTTACTGGTACTACTTTCTTAGCCTGAGGCCGTGCCAGGTGTTGGGGACCTCAGTGTTGTCCATGTGGCTGAGCTTATAGGTTCCGGGACGGAGTACTTCTTTGATTCTGTAAGGACCTTCCCACTTAGGCATAAGTTTTCCTGTGTTAGTGGGGTCTGATGCCTCGGTGTCCCGGAGCACTAGGTCCCCGATTTGGAAGTTTTTGACCCTTGATTTCTTTCCGAAGTATTCTCTTGTTTTTTCTTTGTATTTCTCCATTCTTTGAACTGCTTTGTCCCGGACCTCATCAACTAGTTCCAGATTAGCTCGTAGCCCTTCTTCATTTGCAATTTCATCAAAGTTGATTGCTCTGTGGGAAGGAGAACCCACTTCAATTGGCAACATTGCTTCGGTTCCATATGCTAGTTTGAACGGGGTTTCCCCTGTTCCGGATCTCGGACTAGTTCTATATGCCCACAACACATGTGGTAGTTCTTCGGGCCACTTGTTCTTTCTTTCCTTCAGCCTTTTCTCAATTCCCCTTAGCAGAATTCTGTTTGTTACTTCCACTTGCCCGTTGCCCTGGGGATAGGCTACTGAAGATTTCTTGTGCTTGATTCCCCTTTCCTTCAGATAATTTTCGAAGTCTGAGCCGATGAATTGAGGACAATTATCTGAGACTAAGACCCTGGGTACGCCGAACCGCATTAAGATGTTGTCCATAAACTTAATGCAGTCTTGTTGATTTATGGTTCTCATTGCCTTTGCTTCGGCCCACTTCGTCATATAGTCGATGGCAACTAAGAGGTATCTCAGATCGCCTTTAGCCCGCGGGAAGGGTCCCACTATATCAATTCCCCATACAGCGAAGGGGATGGGTGATAAGACTGAGGATGGCAGGACCGGGCTTTGCCTTGGGACATTGCTGAACAGCTGGCAGTTTCTGCATTTCTTTACAAATTCTATTGCGTCTGAGTGGATTGTTGGCCATAGTAGCCGTGTCTTATGATTTTGTATGCAAGGGCCTTTGCGGACATGTGGTCTCCACAAATCCCTTCATGAACCTCTTGCAAACAGTAGTTGGCTTCCTCCGGGCCTACACACTTCAATGTTGGAGATGAGAAAGTTCGGCGATAGAGTTGGTTGCCTTCTATGAAGTATTTCGAAGCCTTGTTTTTCAGCCTTCTGGCTTCATTCTTGTCTTCGGGCAACTTTCCTTCCTCCAGATATAGGATGAAAGGAGTCATCCAATTCGGGGTATCGTCTATTTCCCTTATCTCTTCTTGGTCAATGGCCGGGGTTCCCAATTCTTCAAAATAGACCGAACTGTCTAGCTCGGCTGAGTTCTGAACTAGCTTGGATAACTCATCAGCTTCGGAATTTTCTTCTCTGTTGATTTGGTTGATTTGGTACTCCGGAATGATGGCTAAGTAGCTTTTGACAAGTGCTTAGTATTGGGCTAGTTTGGGATCTTTGGCCACGTATTCGCCCTTGGTTTGCCGTACCACGATCTGGGAATCACTATGGATGCTCAGGCTGTGGATTTTCAGAGTTCGTGCCAACCTTAGCCCGGCAAGGAGAGCCTCATATTCGGCTTGATTGTTTGTTGCTTGAAATTTGAAGGTGATTGCTTGTCTGATCTGGAAGCCTTCCGGGCTTTTCATGATGATACCAGCCCCGGACCTTTCTGCTGTTGAGGATCCATCCACGTGAAGTGTCCATGACTCTGGGTTTTGGTCCGGGGTTTTCACAAGTTCAGTTGCTATGGAAAGTTGTTGTGGTTCTGGGAAGGAGCATTCTACTATGAAGTCGGCCAGAGCCTGTGCTTTGATGGCAGTCCGGGGTATAAAAGTTAAGTGAAATTGGCTTAACTCGATTGCCCAATTTATCAATCTTCCTGATGCGTCCGGCTTATGGATTATTCGTCTTAGTGGCTGATCTGTTATAACCTTGATTTCTCTATCCTGGAAGTAGTGTCTGAGTTTTCTTAAAGCCGTGACTAAGGCAAAGGCAAAATTCTCCAGATTGGGATACCTGGTTTCTGCATCTTTTAGCACTTGGCTCACATAGTATACCGGTTTCTGAGTCCCACCCTCTTCCCGGACCAAAGCAGCTGCTACGGCTAACGGTCCGGCGGAGAAGTAGAGAAGCAAAGGTTCTCCAGGCTCGGGCTTTGTTAACAGAGGTGGTGATGAGAGGTATTCCTTGATTGTGTCTAGGGAGGCTTGGCACTCCGGACCCCACGCGACTTCTTTTTTGTTGCTTGCTCTCTTGAGCAAGTTGAAGAAAGGCAAACATTTTTCTGCTAGTTTGGAGATAAACCTTCGCAAGGCTGCCAATGACCCGGCTAATTTTTGGATGTCCTTCTGGGTTCGGGGCGGCTGCATGTCTAGGATTGCCTTGATTTTCTCTGGGTTGGCCTCAATTCCCCTCTGACTGATCATGAAGCCCAAGAATTTTCCTGCTGCCACCCCGAAGGTGCACTTCTCCGGGTTAAGTTTCATTTGGTTCTTCCTAAGATTTTCAAAACATTCCCTTAGATCCGGGACGTGCTTCTCAACGGTTTTGGACTTGGCGATGATGTCGTCAACATAGGATTCCAAATTCCGTCCTATTTGGTCCTGGAAGATCTCAACCATGGCTCTTTGATATGTGGCCCCGGCGTTCCGGAGCCCAAAGGGCATGAATTTGAAGGCATACACCGCCCTATGGGTGATGAAGGCTGTTTTGGCTATGTCTGCAGGGTTCATCTTGATCTGGTTGTATCCGGAGAAGGCGTCCATGAAGCTTAACATTACATGTCCCGAAGTGGCGTCGATGAGCTGGTCTATGTTGGGTAACGGGTATGGATCCTTGGGACAAGCATCATTGAGGTCGGTGTAATCAACACACATCCTCCATTTTCCGCTAGGTTTCTTGACTAGAACCACATTGGCCAGCCACTCCGGATATTTGATCTCACAAATTATATCTGCCTTGAGGAGTTTGTCTACCTCTTCGTCTATGGCCCTTTGTCTTTCCGGGGCAACATTCCTTCTTTTTTGTTTCACCGGTTTTCTCCTGGGGTCAACATCCAGGCTATGCATGGCCAAGGATTCCTGGAGTCCGGGCATATCCGCCGGGCTCCAGGCGAATACATCAGCATATTCCCGGAGTAGAGACACTAATTCCTCTTTGAAGGCTACCTCTAACCCCGCCCCAATCTTGATTTTTCTTTCAGAGTCTCCGGGTATTAGTTCAACTGTCTCAGTTTCTACTGCGGGCTCGACCTTGGCTTGATTTTTCATCGTGGATGATTTTTAGATCCGGACCTAGGAGTTTGAAGCCAGGTATCCCCGGGCTGTGGAAGTTTCTACCTCTTGGGTAGGGATCTCGAGGTTTTCGATAATTTGAACCTCCTTCCCGGGGTTCTTATGAGTTGAGTTTCTGTGTTTCTTTCTACTTTGGTTCTTATGATAAGCGGAGGCTTTGCGCTTATTTTCTGGATCTGTTTCGGCCATGACCAGGGCTTGGCCGTAGCATCGACTAGCTGTTTCCGTATCACCTTTTACCTCTCCGACCCCGGAGGGTGTGGGAAATTTGAATTTAAGGTGTGGGGTCGAGGTTACGGCTCGGAGCTTAGTCAGGGCTGGGCGCCCCAGGATCACATTGTAGGAGGAAGGACTGTTTATTACATAGAACTTGATCATGTGGGTTATCTGCTTCGGGGTGGTGCCAAATTGGACAGGCAAGTAAAGGGTTCCTTGGATGGGGACCAAGTTGTGGCCGAAGCCGTACAGTGGGTCTTCCCGGCATTCATTCATTCTGATGCTTCCGAGTTGCATTCTGTCCATGGTATGCTTGAATAGTATGTTGACGGAGGAGCCATTGTCAACAAGGATTCTCTTTACCTCGTTTTCGGCGATGTCCAGAGTCACTACTAGGGCCTCATTGTGGTTAGGATCTACTCCTTCAAAGTCAGCATTACTAAATGATATGATTTGCTCCGGGGCCGAGTCTATCATCATCACCTCATCTCTGGAGTCTGGACTCCTTGGTGGGGAAGTGGAGCCTCCCAAAACTACGTGTACCATGTTCTTCGTTTTTTGGGCTCCATGCCCTTCTCCTCTTTCTGCTGTTTTCCGGGCTATGTATTGGCCCATGTTCCCTTTCTTGACCTGGTCCTCGATGAAGAACTTAAGGGAGACGCAGCTTTCTGTCTCGTGCCCGTGTGTTGCGTGATAGTCGCAGTGTTTGTCCCGGGGCCTATTCTCCGGGGCTGATACCAAGGGCTTGGGAGGATAAAAGAAGGGTTTGTTCCGGACCTCTTTTAGTATATCGGCCCGTGTCCGATTCAAAGGTGTCCATTCTGGTTCCGGCCTTGGTTCGGCTCTCCCTGGTCTCGGGGGCCTGGCTTCGGATTTGGCCCTGGAGGGGTGGTCCTTGTCCGGGACTGTCAGTTGATGGCTTGGGATGTAGTTATACTGTTTGTTGGGCTTAAATTTCTTGTCTGGTTGGTGGTCGCTTCTGGAGCGATCATCTTTGTTTCTCCCCGAGGAGGTGCCTTTCCGGGTCATCCTCATTGCATGTAGGATGTCAATTTCTTTGATGAACTTGGCGGCCATGGAATAGGCCACGGCCAGGCTTTGGGGTTCTTTGTTCACCAATTCTATTACATAGCGCTCGCTACGCTCCGGGTCTAGGTTCTTCCGGAATATGCTCAAGGCTTCTCTTTCATCCAGGTTCGTGACTTGGTTTATGGCTTCTTGGAATCGTTTCATAAAAGCTGAAAGTGTTTCGTTGTCATCTTGCCTGATTGTTTCAAGGTGGCACATGTGATACTCCGGGGTTTTGTTGGCTCGAAACCTCCGAAGGAAAGCCTCCCTGAACTCCTTCCAGCTGTGTATGCTCCGGGATGGGATTCGGCTAAACCACCTCCGGGCTGCCCCCTTCAGCGTGGAAGCGAAGAACCTACACTTGGTTAGGTCGTTGTAGAAATATATCATGGTTATTTGTTCAAAGTAGTTGAGATGTTCTTCTGGGTCTTCTAACCCATTAAAGGAGTCGAAGTTGTAATGTTTGAGGTTCTTTTGCCGGGGTATGGCTTCAAGAGAGTGGCTGAAGGGGGTGAGTGTGTCTTGGATCTCGAATCCGGAATCATTATTGACTTTTCTTTGCAACTCATGAATCATTTGTACCAGATTATTCGGATGTTCTTCATCATCCGAGACCATCACCGGGCTTGATTCTCTCCGGGTTCTTTTGGATTTAGACTTTCTTATTCTTTCCTCCTCTTGGAGCCTCTTTTGGACTCTAAGTTCCAACTTATCCTGTTCTTCCTGCCTTATTCTCTCCCGAAGTCTTTCCATCCGTTTTAGCTCGTCAGCCTCATCATCTCTGACTTTACTCTGGACAAGATTGTCCCTTTTGTTTCTTTTGCCCTGGTCCCCGAGGCGATCGAAGACCGAGGCTCGAGAGTGGTGGGAGTTGGCTGATCCTTCGGAGTTTTCCGCCTGGTCGGGTTCAGGTTCCGGATGGGGACGATTTAGGTAAGCTCGGATTGCTTCGGCGAGTTCCTCCGGGGTTAGATTCTCCATTTGGGCAGAGTCAAGGGGTACGTCTGTATACTTGTACCGGTTCACTTCTACCGTGACCCGGGCGTCATTCGGACCGATCCCGAGCCTCTCCTGGACTGGGACCTGGTTTTGCGGGATCTGCTCCGGGATCGGAACCAGGGGCTCTTCTCTCGGGGCGCTGTTGGCTGGGCGTTGGGTGGATTTGCTTGGTCGAGGCATGGTCGCTGGTAGATTCGGGTTAGCTGGGTTCGGCTGTTTGGTTTGGGTTCGGAGGTTCAGCCCCTCCTTCTAGCGCCAATGATAACTCTGAAACTTGATCGGGTACTTCCTCGCCAACTCCTGCCTCGGAAGTGGTGTAGCTGTAGTGGGGTGTCTGCAAAACAACACCGGAGGGGGGGGTTTGGCCCCGAGGTGCCTCCGGCGTGAGAATGAGAGTTGGCTTTGGAAGATAATAATCAAGTAGAGTATCATGAAAGTAATAAATGTGTGTAGGTGTGTAATAATGTCTAACCCCTAAACCCTACATTCTAGGGGTATTTATAGCCCTAGGGTTAGGATTTAGGGGTCTGTTACCTTTACTCTTAGCCGTCGGATCCGGGGGACAAGATGCTGAACTCCCGGGATGTAGGACACGTGTCCTTATTTGTGGGGACCGTTGACTGGAGTGTGGCAGTGTTGTTGAGTACATGATTTGACACATGTTGTCGTTTGGACTTTAATGCTGGTCAGCGCCACGTGTGGGGATATCGGCCGAGCTGGGCTGCCACGTGTCCCAGATGTCATCACTCTGAGGTCCATTGATCCGGGGTTGGGGCTCCGGGCCCGGGGTCCGCTGGCTGGGGCTGGATTGCTCTCATTCTCATAAGTTGGATTATTTGTTATTTTTGGGCCTGAAGTTGGGCCTAATTGGGCCTGGGCTATTTTCTACCCTATCAATTTGTATGTTAGTAGGAGAATTTTTTTGGATATAGTTACTGAGGCACACATGTTTAGACTGGAATCTGAACCCTTTGTAACCGGAAAGACAGGGGGTACCTTGCTTTTTTGAGGAGGTGGATCATAAGTAATGAGGTTTTACTGTAATTTTGAAATTCTTCTCCATAACTATTTGTGGCATATTAGACTATTGGTCCACTATATTATTGGAGTACATGCAAACATATATGTCAAATATTTTAGCACCAAAATTGCAAAAAAGTTCTAGATAGGAAAGACTTCTTTGTTTGCTAAAATGCTCTTATTGCATGATAAAGCTGAATGTGAAGATCAACTGATGGAGAGCTTTTCCTTTTAAAACACAAGTACCTGTATGTGCTGTAACTTCTACATGTATTAATCAGCTCTGTAATTTTGAACTACCCTTTGCAGATTATTCGTAAAGTTTTCCAGTATTAGTGAGATAATTGATATTGTTAGTGCAAGAATTACAACATGTTCAAGCAAGAATGATTCAGCTCTATCCAAATATATATATTGTTAGCTAGCTCTACTGCTTTAAACTCTATACATTGGAACCTGCAAAGTTTAATAGCATATATATGCTTAGTTTTGTTGAAGAGGAAAAATAATGTAATGTCTACTGTTTCTGAAGAGACCAAATTTTCCTGCAAGATAAATTGTCATGGGATATTTGATCATATATCGAGATAATGCTGCCAATTTTAAGAAAATAATTCATAATGTACACTTGAAACATTTGAAAGGAAAATTGTGATTACAATTAAAAGTGGGCGAGAGGAAGGTAGAAGGGAGAAGGGAAAAGGTTAAATAAAATTCGATCTTTTTATGAGATTAGTTAAGATAATGACAAGAAGGATATATGAATGAGCCTTATGCATGGCATCTTCTGCGACGAGCTTATATGTGCTACCTACGGTGGCATTGGTGTTTATTACAGGCTGTACACATACCTCAATTGCATTAAGAGAAAGGCTGTTTCCGTGACTCGATGCAGGTCATGTACTTGATAAAAATTAAGACGGCGCAAATTTTAATTTCAAATGGATAGTCCTACTAAACCACAAAATTTTTTCTAAGTAAAAATAATTACATGAACAACCAAACTTAATTACAAAATTTGCTTGGTTTAGAAGCTTTTCCATTCGCTGTATTTTTATCTCCTGAGAAATGCAGCTTTTAGTCTCCTCTGAAGCTCCAGTTTCATAAGTTGTCTATCTAGGCTAGAAGTAGATAACACCCCTTTGTTCTCTTCGGCTCTTCTTACAAGGTAAGGCATAATCTGCTCAACAGGTCCGAATGGTAAATACTTGCTCACTTGAAATCCTTCATTCTTCAATTCGTAACTCATAGCTTCTGACATTCCATATAGTTGAGCAAATTGAAGCTTCTCTCCATCCTTTCCAATCCCTAAATCGCATGCTTTCGATGCAGCCAATTTCCCTACACAATATTCATCAGTAGCACATCGAAGTCAAATTCAGTATAACTGAGAAAAATTAAATTTCATATAATGTATACTCTTTTTACCTGACTCGCAATTATGAGTTGCAAGAACAAGTGATCCACGGCCCCTGGCAATCTCATGAAGCATAAAAGAAGCACAATCATTGTAACAATGATGAGTATGCTTGATGCTGTTGTGAATTGGAGAGTCATAGCCTAAAGAAGCTGCTATTTGACTTTCAGTTGACATATAAGCTCCCCTCACCAACTTAACACCCATAGGCAATCCCATCTTATTTGCAGATTTCTTTGCCAATACTAATCTTTCTTTTGCATCTTTTAAGTATGCTTGAATTGTTCCGTAAATCAGTGGAGAATCAGGTGTAGTGTGCGAGATTGCCGCGGAGTATGTGAAATAATCAATGGCAGGCTGAATCCAGGTCTCCTCTGCATCAATAACCAAAGGCACATTTGCTTCTTGAGCTTTTAGTACTATTTTTCGTAGCCTTTCGTAGGCTAATTCAAGATCTTGCTCTTCTTGTGGAGTTAATGGCTCTGGCTTCTGGAGAGTATGGTACAAAGGACTTGATTCAGAGAATATTGGAAGAGTATTCATCTTCCATGGGAGATTATAACTCCTATCCTTATATTCCCATCTCAACAAATCGCTCATTCGTCTAAGCAAATCTACTGGACAGATCGCTGTGATCTTTGCCGCAACAGAACTTACCTATAAAATAAAACGTAAAATCAAAATCAAAACTTAATTATTTTTTTTTTTTTTACAATTTCAACGTTCAACATAAATTTTGGGGTTGAAGCATGAGGTAAAAGCAACTTACAGAAGATGGCGGAAGTGATTTTGTTGATTCAATTGTCTGAATAAACGCCTCCAGATTCTTATCACATGAAGCATTATCATATGCATGTTCTAATCCATAATCCAACATTCCTTTAATCCCTTCATTCCAAAGCATCTTCACAGTTTCTCCAGCTTCCTCTTGATTCGTACCCGCAACAAAATGATCAAAAAATGTAACTTTGGTAGCACCAAAGACCATTTCACGAAACAAAGCACTCTTCATCAACCTAGATGAATAAATCCACGTCCCAAAATCCACCACCGGTTCTGAAGCCGCCATTTCAAGAGTCAAGAACGACTTTAGAAGTTTTCCGTTGGACTTGGATGCGAATAACCCCTTGCCATTTTCAACAACGGTTGCAGAGGGAACCAAAACCTTGGTGTTGGGCTCCTGTTTTCCAGCGACAGACGAGATGGTGGTGGAAGAGGAGGTAACTGGTCTAATGACACGAGAGGCGTTCTCTACAGCCTGCTTTGATGTTGCAAGTGTAGAAAGTCTCCTGATTGCCATGCAAATTCGAAGCTTCGATAGACTTTGAACTCTTATATTATTGTTTAGCTTATGTAATCTGAGTTTTAATGTATATATTAACAGATTCAACAGATACACAAGCTAAACAATAATACAAGAGATCTACAAACAAGTTTTTTACAGAGGTTGTTAGGATGATCAAAATATATGAATGTTGTACTTTTATAAACATTCCTGTTGGAACCCAACCTTTTTAGCATGTTGTCAATTAAGGGTCATCCATTTAATAAGCATTCTCTTTAATTTGTAAACAAACATTCTATAAATGTACACACATTACACACACATTTATACAATTCATGGCGTTTCTATTGTTGGAGCTGAATTATGTTTTATATTTTAACTTGTCAAAGGTTCATTTTAATTTGATTTGATATATAATAGTTTTCCTTAATACAAATTAACCTATGGTCGTTTCTTAAAGTCTAAAGAATTCTTTAAGCTCAAAAATTAGTACTCAGTAATTAACATATATCAATAACAAGGTGTTTTTTCTTGTCAGGATAGAATGAACTTATCTTAATCTTAGCATGTCTTACAAATTTTCTTCAAGACATTCTTCTTGTAATCTATCGTTGACTCAATACATTATGTCACTCATGCTCCATCAGGGAACCACAAAATGGCTGCTTACATGCAACAAATGATGAAATTATATCCAGTTCATGCTCTCTGTTTCTTACATCATTTCAAGAAAGCTGAGAAATAACATTACTCTCTGTTTTTGACATGAGTTGCTTAATTTTTTTATTTAAGCGCGATGAGATAAGAGGGAAGAGGGTCTCAGCTCCTGTCTCCTGGTACCATTTTTGCTCATCCCAAAATTTTTAATTTCTTGAGAACACATATTCAAAGTCTAATTTTATTAAAAAAAACCACTTTTTTCCAATAAGTTTAGCAATTGTCAAAATTTTCATTTTTTTTTCAATGCAAAAATTAAATTATATATTATATCTTAGAGAATATATCTTAAAAAGATTTTATCTAATAATATAGATAACTAAATCAAATCAATAACATATTAAAATTAAATTTGATTTTTTGAATAATTTAGAAAATGACTTCCGGATATTATATAACATCACATATTTTGTAAATCAAAGTTTTAGTTGGTATTATTTTGATAATCGAAAATGAGGATTATCAAGATTTAAATTTATATTAAATGAAAAGAATGGATGGATGTGTACCATATTGTGAAACCTAAAATATAATATTTTTAAAATAATGTGAATCACCATTATTTTTACTTGTAGCGTATAAATATATTGTATAGGTTATAACACAATTTCTTTTAGAACAATGATAAAAAACATATCATCGATGTGAATAATAGTCGTCATACAATACTTTCCAGATAAAATTAGTACGCTCCTTAATATTTATTTCTTTAAATATCTCATCAAGATATAAGTCGCATAGAATTATACTCCGAAATTATGAGAGGGTTGATTCCCAACACTAACATAATTTCATATATTTTTTGCATAAATATTAAAGGGATGGTGCTTTTGTAATTTTTAAACATATAGGGATATTATCGTAAGTTCACAACCATTAAAATGACACTTTTTTGTTAGTAAGCATAGTTTAATGGAAGTAGAGAACATTATTAAAATTATGCATGCCATTTTCAACACCAAAAATGTCACATATTTCTTAATTTGTGAATTAAATGCATATTATAATACAAATACCCAACTAATTAATTAGAGAAAAGGTTTGGAAGAGAAGAGGGGTATTTATCATACCGTCTTATAAATAAACTATATATTATATGTAATTATTAACCAATAATCGATATGTAATTCAAATCGCATTTGTATAATTTTTTATAAATTTTTGGAGTGATTGGAGTATTGTGTTATATTATGACCAGTGTTTGGTACAACAACATCTTTCACAAGCATCTTAGATTTTAAACCGCTAAGAATATCAACTCCGTTGGATGCAAATATTGATAGGTAGAATGTAGATGCTCCAATGTAATGTAAGAGGAAGATGGAGTTTGTAGGAATGAAATAATTTTTTAGCAACCTTTCCAAGCCAAACAGACAGTGGTCCTTCTTACAGAAAGAAGCTATCCAAATATTATTATTGGCCATCCAAAGTTGGACGGAATCAGTCATGTTTTCACCATATTTCTCCATAAAAACTCTTGGAAAATGCTACACATTAACACATCTTTGTTAACTTTGGAATATGTAAAGCTTTAAAATGAAGTAGAGAGAGAATGTTTCCAATTTACTTACCAGTTCCGCTTTGAGCAGAGATTTTTGATCCATGATTTTAAAGAACCTGGTCTTTGGTATGTTGTGTTGTTGAGCTGAGGAAACAGAGGAAAAATATATGACTTCTTAGGAGTATATAGAAGTATAATAAAAAAACTGTTTAAGTTGTCTAAATACCATCATAGAGATTCCATTTTGATATTTTCTTCATATCAAACACCGCAGCTTGCACTTCATTGAGAGTGTTTGTTGTTTGAAGAATACAAATATCATCCTCAGTTAAATTTGCCTCTTTTGTAAATTCGTTCCAGCCCTTCCCTAATTGTAGTTGGCCCTGATGTCTCTTAAAAGTAATTTTCCACTTCTTCTTTTCAAAGCCAAGTTCTATCCATCCCAATGTTTCATCGATATTCAGTGTATGGAATGCTTCTGTTGAAAATATCTGCATTCAAATAATTATAATAGGTAAATCAATTTAATCTATAAGAGAATACAAGTAAATGGTTTGTAGAGTAACCTCATTGTTTGCTTTTCGCTTCAAGTGTTCTCTTCCAATCTTTAGTTCATGTGTTTGACGAAACTGGTTAAAAGCATTAAATTTGAAAGCCATCTGAAATTTATCTGCTTCGATCTCATGTATATTTTGGGCAGTATGGCTTCTGAGACATGAATTTTTCAATGGTATATTGGTGGAAGGGTAATCTATTTCCATGGCATAGCAGTTGAAAATATGTAGGTTGAAATTTGGTCCACCAACATATTGCATGAGAGTTAAATTGTATGCTTTCATACGATAAAAAGATAACATATTTTCTAAATTATCAATGCTTCCGCTGGCTTTGTTAAATTTACCAATCCACACACCTCCGGACGGAACATTGAGGTAGACTTTTTCAGTTAAGGTTTGACCAAAAGTGGAAGTGAATTCCAAAGGTAACAGCTGCAAGAAACAATTTCAATTATACAAGAGTTGTAGATAAAAAATGTCGTAGTTGCAAGTTGTAGAAATTACCAATCTGCCGTTGTCATAAGATGACTGCCAGTTGAGGGTTATCAAGTTTATTTCCATTGCTTCTGTAGAGATATCGATATTCATATATGGAGCAAGAAAATCAATGTATAAGAAATTTGCCAATGGTTGAAAGGTGTGTTATGCTCCTGTGATAAAGACCTCAACATGAAGTTAGTAATTACTCCTCTGTTGATCACATTTACTCCCTCATTACTACAAGCGTTTAGGTAGTTGGATAGGTGTAATAAGCTTCAATGGGTTCCTTATCTATGCAATGTGTCTCTGTTAAATCCTCATCGATAAATTAAAGTCAACTTTCAAAAGTTAGAAAGAGATTGATTGTCTAAATTATAGCAAAAATTCAAGTGTAGAAATTTGCCAAATTGAAGTCATCTTTGAAAATTGAAGTGATTATATGGCAACATGTGAAAAATATAGATATGATGCAGTGATGCACGATGTATTTATTTGCTATAGTATTGATTAAAGTTGTTAGATTAAAGAATCTATTATATTAGTGCAATTCGAATAATCTTATGAATTGAATTGGAAGAAGATTTAATCAACTTGATTCATGGTCAAATCTCGGTATTCAATAGTTAATCGACTAATAGTTAAAAATAATTTGTAAGAAGATGTTGATTACATCAATTATTAATTTGTCGAAATTTAACTTTATTAAATTTCTGAATAATATAGATGTCATTCATTAATTTGGTTGATCCTTAAGTAATATTGTAAAATTATATTGGAAATCAGCATTTATAGATAAATGGAGAACATTATTTGGTAGTCATAATTCAGAATTGTTATTTACCTTCTAGGGATCAATCTAGAATAAAATCCAACTTGCAACCCTAATTGCGAGATAAAGTACTATCTTGATCCAATCTCGATTTGGGCAAATAAACCTATATATTAAAATTTTCGGTAAATGGATAAGATAATAAATTTTAAACAAATTATTAAGGGCCAATGAAAATATAAAAGAACCGAGGAATTACTAAGTGATTATATGATATATCGATATGATAGTTGCCGAGTTTGATCTAAAAGAACCGAGAAATTACTGGATTAATTGAGTTTGAAAATCATATAATTAAGTGGATTGAACCTTGCAAATAAAAGTGAATTATGTAATAAAGCTTATATTCATTAATGAATTGTGACAACCCTACTATTGGAATAATAATTTATACAATCCATATAATATTTGAAAGCTAATTATCTTTTTAGTCGAGACCACCGTACGTCCATTATTTGTCATTAAGAAGGAAATTTTGTTAAAAAAATTTCACAGTATATCGAATTTTCATTCACCGAG
Source organism: Kitagawia praeruptora (assembly GCA_037693485.1). Lineage (NCBI taxonomy): Eukaryota > Viridiplantae > Streptophyta > Magnoliopsida > Apiales > Apiaceae > Kitagawia > Kitagawia praeruptora. The sequence goes on from CM075352.1 coordinate 68,213,810, forward strand.
ATATGTGAATAATATATATATGAATAATTTATGTGGTTGAGCAATGATTAATGTGTTTTGAGTAAAGAACCTATTATATTAGTGAAATACGAATAATCTTATGAATTATATTCGAAGAACATTTAATCAACTCGATGCGTCCTTGCAATTATATATTTAATATTAAATCGGTGTATTAAACGACTTATACCGAATAATGAATTTTACAACGGTGTGGTTGGAGTATTAACTCATACACAATTTTTTAAAACTATTTGTCTTAGGGTTGGAAAATACAATGTCTCCATTATGCAAGGATATGTAACAATATTTTGTAAGAAGATGTTAATTGTATCTAATATTAATTTGCAGAAATTGAAATGTATTACATTTGTGAATAAAATAGACGTCATTCATTTATTTGTTTGATCCTCAAGTAATATTGTAAGATGATATTTGAATAAACTTTTTTCTAGGGATTTGATTTATTCTAGGGATCCGTCTAGAATAAATTTCAAGTACAAACCGTAGTTGCAAGATACAGTTAAGCTTTGACATAAAAATAGGTGATAAAGTATTAATCTCGCGTAAGTAATATTTAGATGAAATATAGATTTGTGCCAATAGAATAAATTAAAATTTTCGTTAGGTGTATTATCGAGCTTTATTGTTATTATCGAGCTTTATGCTTATTATGATATAGTAAAATTGCTTTTTGGTTCAAGGGTATTATTTTAAAGAAGTTTAAAAGTATTGTAATCTATTAGAATAATTTTTTAAAATTAGATAATATTTGAAATGTGTTAATGATCTTGAATCTTGACCGAAACAGGAAGTTAGAACTGAGTTATAAGTTGTTCAAGTACTGAACCATATGGAATGGATGCCAACTAATATTTTGGGGACTCGTGTAGTTCGACAAAGACAGGGAAAAGAAGGCCTCGACACCAAGCCGCCCCAAGCCAATTGATTCTACTTTTCAACTTTTCTGTCAGTGTAATTGGAGCTTCTGATGTTGTGGACAGATATAAGAATATGGCAGACTGTGCGTGTACATGCATTTCTTTAAATAGTTTTTGTACCAAGATGTTAAAGTAAAGCTATAAAACTGAAACGAGTGACAGTAATGTAACTACTCTTTAGTACGTCGTCTTACGTCAACGATGGTGATTGGATGGGAAATTACCAAGTTCGAATATAGTACTACATTGCAACATTATTTATAGCATTCAATAATACATTCGATTTTTATAGCATGAAGTCATAAAAAAGTGGCAAACATAACGCCATTTTAACAATTGCACATTTTCTGTTCATACATATTATAATATCACTACTTTAATTTATGGATCATTTTATTTATGCATAAATTATGTGAGCACTAAAAAGAGGATGTTTTGTAGCATATAAATATATTGTAGAGGCTATAACATATTTCTTTCAGAGCAATGATAAAAAGGCATACCATCAATATGAATAATACTCATCATATAATATTTTCCAAATAAAATCAGTACACTCCTTAATATGTATTTCTTTAAATATCTCGCTAAGATATAAGTCACTCTATTTCCTTCTCTTCGAGTAAATTTCTTAATTAACTTATTTTCTCCGATAATATTGTCAACACAGAAATATCTTCACCTACATTATTCAGATTTTCAATATTCTAAAAGGAGTCACCTTTTAAAATTAACATTTATTAAATTCAAAAATCTAATAAATTGAAGGGTTTCAACAATCGACATAGCTTCCACGATTTTTGGAAAATATCGTCTCTTTAATTTCATTGAAAACTTAGCAATAAACTTAACTCAACGTTTTTTCTTTTTTTTCAGAAAGCAGGCTTCATCATAGTTTTTTTTTTTTTTTTTTCAAAAGGCTTCATCATAGTTAGTTTTGTATGAAAAAAGGTAGAAGTAATTACCTGATTTGATTCGAAAATAAGTTTAAACTTAATACAATTCTTGTCCTAAACCTCAAAATATTGCTTTAAAAGATCAACAGCTATACCCACATTATTCTTAGATTTTGAGATTTGTTTCACAATTTTGATAATCTTTCTATCATTAAAATAGTAAGAATAGCAGTCATAATTAAAGTATTAAAAAATTTAGAGTCATTCTATCATAATAAGATTGTAGGTATAATCAAAAGTATTCAAAAAAATTTATGTCTTACATACAAAATCAAAGGACTTGGCATAGTTTATAAATACATTAAACCACAACTTTTCCAAATTTTATGGAATAATTAAGATGATATAACACAATTTGACTAATTTGCAGAATGTGTACAAAGTTATGTTACATGTAGAAAGCGTATAATAATTTATACTTGGAGTAATTGTGTGCCTTAATATTTTCGCAGAAGAAAATAAAGAACGGAATTTAAGAGAACGTAAAGTTCAAAAAATAGGTGTGTTTCTTTTTAACTTTCCTTAAAACTTTCCATCCGCATAATTCAAATTTTAAAGTGAAATTGTTCAATATTTTATCAAAATTAGTTTATTTCTACTAAAACAATCCAGTAAACGCATGTTAGTGAAGAATTAATTTCTTGATTTCATCATTTTCTCTTCAAATATAAACTCGAGAATCTAGTTTAAGTGTCAGTCGCACAATGATGACATATTTATTCGTATATCAGTTATATTTTAAAATTCTCAGTACCACAAGAAATGGAAAATTTATCTACGCAATGATGAAAGCAGTCGAGGTGATTTATAATCAATATGCGAAAAACATTACATATTCTAAACTTTTATCTTTTCAGCCATACAATTTGAAAAGATTCGAAGTGTATAATATAATTGATAGATCCTAATATTTTGTCTACTTGAATGCTATGCAAAATCCTATGTTCTAAAATATCGACCTTTATTAAATTGACTTTGGATTTTAATCTAATCCTAGTTTTATACAATTATCACAACTTTTGAATATTTATTATTCAACCCAAGTTTCTATGAGTGTATTATCTCACATTTTAATCGATCTAAATATGAAGTAATCCTAATATTTGATGTATAATTTATGATCCTACTTTTGAAGAAAGTTCTTTTTAAATTGACTATTTGATTTATTTTTTTTATACTATCTATTATTTTTCAAAATATTATCTTTTATTTATAAAGTATAATTCGATAATTATCATAGATGTCAAGTAAACATGTTATCAATTCATGTTATATGACATTTATTATTGTCTAATTCTAAAATAATTTTAACTCTGATTTTATTATTATTTTTTTAAAAAAATAATAAATAAATAGGTAAATTATTTGTAATACGTTATTTATGTCATATAAATTTATATACCATGTTTTATGTGTTGATGGAGGATTTTCGTAATCAACGTGATTTTCGGAGGCCCACTAGAATTTACAAGTGTAACACATGTAATTGGCTGTTTTTGGTGATTTGGGTGTGATTTGATGGTGGGGGTGAGCTGAGCTTGAGAGGTTACGAGAATCATCGCAGGTTCCATTAGCGAGATCTGTGTCCGTTCTCCCAAGGTGCCTACGTACCCTTGTTTTTATAGGGATCAAGCTCACGTAGTTCTAATATGATTCTGTCTCTTACTGGAATAGCTGTATTCGGTCACCTAATTCGTGTAGGACTCAGGTTCCTTTAGAGCCTTTCACGAACTAGTTGGCTAAGTAGAGTAGAACTCGAGTTCGTACCCTACTATAATTCTCATGTCTATTAGAGGCATTCTAGGATCAACTGCGCCCTAGAATTACACTCCAATAATAATTCGGTCTCTTTCTGATTGGCTACGTTCAGGAACCTGGTGCTCAGGAACCTATGTCTCAGGAACCTGGTGCTCAGGAACCTGTATTTCGGAACCTGGTTCTCAGGAACCTCTGTCTAGGAACCTGTTTCTCAGGAACCTCCTTATTTCGGGACATATTGCTTAGGGACCTCATTATAGGCACTTGTACCTGCATAAATAACAAATATATTAGTTTGGGGAGCCTCTTTGTGGTTCCCATATGCTCTTGCTGTCTTCACTACTGCTGCTAGGCTGTCTTGAACTCTTCTGCAGGGAGGAACCTGGTCTTCTAGTGCTCAGCTCAGCTTCCTGACCATTGGGAACCTCCTGATATTCATACTTCCTTAGTCATTTCTTCTATCTGACCATCACAACTCGTACTGGATCTATCTTCTGGCTCGTATGGATCGAACCCTATAGCTTAATGGGCCTAAATCTAGCCCATGGAGATTTTGGGCACAACAAGTACCCCCCGGTTCCTTGAAGTCATGCAATACGAAAGGAACCTATTCAACTTTCTGATATGGGGTTCAATGCTTTATCACTTCTCTTAAAATGTATTACTTCAACAACACGTATCCAAGCTTACATGAGCTAACCCGGCGTAAGAAACAGGACACATAATGTTTTAGTAAACATAGTATCGATCAGCTTCTTTCTTGGTGAGGAACATGTTCTCTTCTTCTTCTTCGAAACTCTTTCTTCTGACAAATCTTCACTTCTTCAACTGCTAGTCATTCTCTGTACATTCTTCTAATGACTTTGCAAAATCTCTCCAAGAACACTTCTGAGGTTTCGGGATATTATCATACTTCTGCTTACTCTTGTATCTTCTTAGGTGATCTTTGTCTTCAATGTCTTCACATGTCTTTTATATATCTAGAAGTCTTGAAAAGCGAGTGGCACCTTAACAGCTTCCAATCAAGAGGTTCAACCTTTATTTACTCCTTTTGGGAAAATGCATAATTTTCACATCGTGCATCCAAGCTTACATGAGCTAACTCGGTGTAAGAAACAGAATACACTACGCTTCTGTATGCAGATTCCAAATTAAATCCTCAAATCAAAAATCAAAGAATCCTGCTGAAAACTAACCTGGAAACTTTTCTGAAGCCGTCTTCTCGTAGATCATTATCATCAGACTGCAAAACTCGTCGTAAATACTCTCTAATTGTTCAAGCAATACTTCTTTCTTCTTCCGAACTGACTTGTATGAACTGATTTCTCATCCAATGCTTTCATAGAATACGTTGGCAGCTTGCTTATAACCCCAGGAGTCTCCATTATTCGTAGGATGAAACAACCCTGGAACCTCTTGAACCATCTAAATAGCTTCCTAGAAACCTCAGCTGCTTGCTCTACTTGGAGCTTTCAAACCTTTGTAAACTTAGAACCTCTTGTCTTCATACTTCGAGTACTGTTTCCAAAACCATAATCTAAACCATAACCTTTCTTGATAACTTTTTTAACTTTTCATTACTGAATAACTAGACCAGGTTCCTTATGAATAACTGTTGATGACTACTAATCCTGCAAAGTAAAAACATAAAACAGAAACCAGTTAATGTTAGTAAAACTTCTCTTGTTCAATTCGGGTCAACTCTTGGAAAGGTTGCCTGCTTGGCTCCCAATCCTAATCTCTAGGTCCCAACATGCCTCGAGACATGTTAGTTCCTTTTTTCTCTTGGAAAGGTAACCTGCTTGGTTCCCAGTCCTATTCTCTAGGTCCCAACATGCCTCGAGACATGTTGGTTCCTTTTTGTGCCTCGAGGCGATTCTAGGAACCTGTGTGCCGTTCTGGGAGTCCACACAGATTCCTCTTCTTCATGTGTCAGGCTAGACATCTTATGAAGGTAAATGCTAAGGATTTTATCCCTTCTTCCCATGTGCCAAAGGCGGTTCCACATGAGGGAGAGCTTATTAGGCTTCTCTTTAAGAACAAGTGTGCCGGTCTAGGCTCCACACAGGTTCCTTTAGGTGCCTTTTATCAGGACTTTAGGTGCCTTTTGTCAGGACTTTAGGTGCCTTTTGTCAGGACTTTAATTCACGTGTTCAAGGAACTTGAGGCTTTTGGCAACAATGTCATGCTCAGTCAGCTGAGGCTTTCAATCACATTTGCTCAGGAAGCTACCTGAGGCTTTTCTCGTGCCCAGGAAGCTACCTGGGACTTTTTTTTTCTCGATGCCCAGGAAGCTACCTGGGACTTTGCTCAATGCCCAGGAAGCTACCTGGGACTTTTCTCGATGCCCAGGAAGCTACCTGGGACTTTGCTCAATGCCCAGGAAGCTACCTGGGACTTTTCTCGATGCCCAGGAAGCTACATGGGACTTTGCTCAATGCCCAGGAAGCTACCTGGGACTTTTCTCGATGCCCAGGAAGCTACATGGGACTTTGCTCGATGCCCAGGAAGCTACCTGGGACTTTTCTCGATGCCCAGGAAGCTACCTGGGACTTCGCTCGATGCCCAGGAAGCTACCTGGGACTTTTCTCGATGCCCAGGAAGCTACCTGGGACTTTGCTCGATGCCCAGGAAGCTACCTGGGACTTTGCTCGATGCCCAGGAAGCTACCTGGGACTTTTCTCGATGCATGCTTGGGAAGCTACCCAAGGCTTAATTCATGCTCAGGAAGCTGCCTGAGACTTAACTCTTGCTCAGGAAGCTGCCTGAGGCTTAATTCAATGCTTGCTCGGGAAGCTGCCCGAGGCTTAATACTTGCTCAGGAAGCTGCCTGAGACTTAACTCTTGCTCAGGAAGCTGCCTGAGGCTTAATTCAATGCTTGCTCGGGAAGCTGCCCGAGGCTTAATATTTGCTCAGGAAGCTGCCTGAGACTTAACTCTTGCTCAGGAAGCTGCCTGAGGCTTAATTCAATGCTTGCTCGGGAAGCTGCCCGAGGCTTAATATTTTTCTCAACACAATCTGTCTACAAGCTAATTCTGATCAATCAATCGCAGTCTGCACATTCTGTCAATTCATACTCATACTTCGTGAATACTGTCAATGCTACAGGAACCTGTCAGCTCAGGTAACCTGGTAAAGACTTACGTGAATCCAATTGGATATTATGTGATCCTTTATGGATAGAAAGCTCTCGCGGTATGTGCACCGGAATCTCTTCATATGAACCTGTTGGCTACAGGTAAACCTGGAAGTTATTGCTGTGAGCTTCGGAAAAATACAATTGTACCTGAAATTACAGGTGAACAACATAAAACCTGTTAACTACAGATACATAAAATCTTTGCAGCAACACACACTTTCTTCTACTCAAGTATCGACTGGCTAAAAACTTCTAGCAGGAAGTTGCTAATCAAAAGCTGTCTTCAACTGGCTTCTAACAAACATCAATGATCCTGAAAGCTGTCACATAAAAGCTTCAGGTATATATGAATGAACCTGTAACATGTCGGTTACAAGAAAATAGCGAATAATCTACTAGATGTTGGTAAAATAGCTATACTTGGAAGCTATTACCAGAATCTCCATATGAGTAACGTAGAACCTGTTAGCTACAGGTAAATATAAATGAACCTGGAAGCTACAGGTATATTTCAAGGAACCTGCGATCTGCAGGTAAACATTAAGGAACCTGCGAGGTGCAAGTAAATAACAAGGAATCTACTAAATGTAGGTAAATATCAAGGAACTTGCGAGCTGTAGGTATGTGCATTCTAACATCTAGAAACATAATCGTGACATAATCATAGCTTTATCTCATGTAAGACCTCAACAGCATAGATGCTTATGCATGATTTATGTATAGCAAGAGTTTGTTGCGTGTACCTGGGAGGTTTCTACGAGTATATAAGCATAAATGGAGAGGTATCACCTGAATCTTTCTCTAGATTGATCTACCGTGGAGTTGAAGCCTCCGTTAAGTTTTGAAAACTCATTGACGTGTTCATGATGCAAGCATGTTGCTCTTCAAGGTACTAGACCACTCAATCCGCAAGGTTTCTGAACCAAATCTGAGCTACGAGGTTTCTAAACCTGATCGTGAGGTTCCTTAACCTGAATTCTCTTAAAATTTTGAAATCCTTGTTTTTTGCAATAGTAATTACACTACCACCCAGTTCTTCAGGGAAGCTTGTCTTCGGTGGAGAACTATATTCTGGAAGCTCCATAATTCTTCATTAACCTTGAGGCAAAGTGCTCAATTTTTATCATCATAACAAATATCGATCAACTTCTCTGGTCTTGCTAATACCACTTCTAATCATCATGTCAACTGCTCTCTAACGAGTTGTTGAATATTCCTCTGTGAAGTTGAGTAATGCGCGCTTTTTCCAATTTGAGCTTCATTTCTTTTTGATTTTCAAGAGGTTCCCTTATCTCTGTTGGGGGACCTGAACTGTTCGACTTTATCAAAGCTACTCTTGTCAAAATCAGATTCTTACATCTACTCTTCATCAAAATCCTCAAATGTGTCTGAAGCTTTCATAAATCAACATCATCTATGTCTGTCAGGTTGTTGAATGAGATTCCTTTTCTGAGGTTGCTAGTGACCTAACCATACTGAATCTTCTTTAATGCTTCGATCGATACTGTAACATTTTCGTGTCATTCTTGCTTATAGCTTCAACTTTTCCTCTAATTTCTTCTTTGTCATATGATCTCATAAGTGAGGTATATTCTTCTCGAGACCTCACTTTTCTGGCATTCTTACTCAAGTATTCACTCATCAGCAAAATTCTTGTATGCGGGGGGAGACCTCTGGTTCCGGGAACCTCCTGTCAGTAGGTCTTTTTTCATTCTTATTTTCATTCTGAATCATCTGTATTGACATCTTTCTTTCAATCTTTTTCAACCTCTTATGATGCACGCTGAGAACGAATCTCTATATCAAATACAAATATCCCAATGCAACACCTCTAAGCTTACGCGAGCTAACTCATTGTAAGAAACAAGAGATGTTGAGAGAGACTATTTGCAAAGTATTTCCAGCAGCTCACTGATTTGGATGAAGCTCTTCACTTTCTTTTGTAATGTTTAGTGAGCAATCCTGCACGATATCTCAATTTTGCAAGCATATATACAATGCAACAATATATATTCATGACATGATTAATGCACATTGATGAATATGATAACTAGAACACATAATATGCACATGCATTTATTATGTATGTCTCATGCAAATATCTGATTTAAGTCATATATGTAGAATATTGAATCTAATTTCTTTTTAATGACTTTCTCATCATTTCTTTTTTGAATGTTGGCATGCTAATCAAATGAATTCTCTTACTATGCTGCTTCGGGGATCTACTGATAAACTTAATTCGTCATTTCTATTTCTAGCTTCTATCTCTCTAGGATGCATGCTACTCACTTTAGTCCATTTGTTTAACTATGTCTAGCATGGATTTCTAGCATGAATTTTCTATATTCAATTAACTACTTTAATACATGCATGGCATAAAATGTATACTTATTTGCATAATTAAATAATAAAACAAAAAATAGAAAACTTAGCTCAAAGTGATGCTCCTGATTGAATCTGTATGTGTACTCCACTTTATGTACTATCATGTCTTGACTTCGTAAATTCTTCTTTTTCATTGCCATAACTAGTTGCTTCTTTGATTGCCACGCGGATCATTCTTGATGTTTTCTTTTTACCTCTTCAATTTTGCAAGGGAGTCCATATGATCTCTTTCTTCTCTCGGCACACATCCATGCGTAATTTGCCGCTCAGTTGCTTTCATTCAACTGCCTCCATTCCGCTATCTCTGTGTGTACATTTTTCGTCTTTTTACTTATTGCTTCTTGAGCTGGTTCCACCATTAATCCTTGTTGCAAATTCCACCCGAATATCAAGACTAACTTCCTCTTCGCAAAGCCTCATGCATTAACTTCCTCTTTTTTATTTTCTGCACAGTGAATCTCTACCAGGATCTTGCGATTGTTTCAAAGTATTTTTATCTGTTATTAATAAAAAGCTTTGCTGCAACCCTGTAATCTCCTTGGCTGCTTCATCAAAATCACGGCTAGTCACTGGTACAACAGCACTATGTATTGCCAAGTTGTGTCGAATTTGCATGGAAGCTGACTCCGATGTTAATTCATGCTGTCAATTTCTTTCCTGCGTTTAGCTTTCTTTCTTGCATCCACCATTCCGTGCATTGATATACTAATTCTATCTTCAAAACTTAGCTATATTGGCCGTACTCTGCTATAATCATGTAACAAACATCCTTCTTCCTTTGCTACAAGACTTTAACGTTGCCACCAGCCGCCGCTGTACTGCACCTGTTCGTTCTTGCTTCTTGTTTTACCGTGTAAACTAATCTGCCGCCTAGAGCTTCTACATACTCGTAGCATATCCTTTTGTCACCAACGCAGCCTCACCATCTCTCTTATACAAGTAATAAGTGTTAGTAGACAACCATGGTTGAGGTTTCATGCCGTTACTATCAAGCTGGCTCGTCGAAGAGATTGTAAGATTGTGCTATGTAATTTTCTTTATCGCTGCATGTATGGTCCCCTCCAGACTCAGTAAGGCCTCTTTGGCCGTACTTTCCATCAGCCTAATCACCAGTAAACTATAACATCACTAGCTTTATACCACTCCCATTGCTTTTTCATTGTTTAGTATTCGTCATTGATTGAATCTCCAAGCTACACCAATACGATAGGTGTCTTATTATTGCTCATCCAAAGGCAATTAGAGGAACCACTATATTAATAAAATCTCAAAGCTTCTGGTATGCATCTTCTAGTCAGCTTGCGTTGGTTGCCAAGCTGTTGTTTATTTCACAAACTATATCATAATAACTCTATCAAGTTCTCGTCCCTGCACTATCACATTGTCGTCAACTCTTTATCCATGTCATCTTCAGTTTTCTCCCTAGCTATACACGTCATTCAGACTTTCACACAATGACAGGGCTTGTTGCTGTTGTTCGAAGTTAAATAAACAGAACTCCTGCTTTTTCTGTATTCGTGGATATACCCTGCATACATAACAATTGCACCGTTGAACACCATATCCACCTCTGGATATATCTGAGGCTGTAGAAAACCTGGCATGATCTTTACTACTGCTTGTGCACCAATGGTTCAGTAAAACAAAACTCGTATTCTCGATAACCATAGCTGTAGGTTTTCGATCTTCACCACTTCAAACTATACGTACATATACATCACTTCTTCCTACGAATATACTTTTGGAGTCATTTGGAGTTTAATCTAAACTTGATTTACTTTGCTTTCTGTTATGTTTATGAGTATTCGATAATCTGATTCTACATATACCACACTGCATCATAGAGTTTCACCATTCTCTATCTATCTTATCGTCGCTATCAAAACCTGCTGCTCCATTATGGCTTGTCGTCCTCCATATACATGAAAGTCGAACCCTGAATCTTTACGCCATTGTTCTTCAGGTTCGTGACCAGACCTTCGAAAGAACAAGCTTACATGCATCATTCTGCTAGTTTTTTGTTTCACTTTAATCTTGTAGCCTCCTTCAGTCTTGGAAGTCTCTACGTTCTGCAGCAGAAAACCAGCCATGTCGTTAGCTCTGTTACAACTCTTTTCTTCGTTTTCTTTGGCTTTACCCAGAACAATTCCCAACGACACTATTGTTGTTGTATTGCTGTCATTGTCCAACTCCACAGCATTGGTTTGACCTCGTCTTGATACCAGAATCATCTCACAGCCCGGTAATACAAAACACCTGTTGTTCTGTTGGCTTCCGTGTTCCACGTTAACATCGTCATAGCCATAATTATTATCTTTGTCGAGGAAGCTACAAGGAACTACCTGATTCTTATTTGTTGCATCTTTCAACTCACACTTCATTGTACCTCCTTCGCCATGTGTTGAGACCCAGGTGTTTGCGTGCACTTCCTTGGATAGATATATATACTCAAAACCTACATTGACGAGTCTCTACAGCTGTGCAACTGCCCTTGGTTTGAGACCAGATGTGACATCCATGTAATCTGTCCTGGTTGTCTTCAGAAGGTTTCCCATATCGTGTAGGGTACCACAGATCGAATCATCACAGCTTCGCTGGATTCGGCTTCTCCACATATATATCTCGTTCTTTATACGCACAGAAGTTTGTACTTATCTTATACTCAACATCTCATACGCCATTAGAAGAATAATAAAATACTAATATTGTTGACGTCTCGTCGTTGCTGTTTGAACCATAATCCTGGTCGCTTTTGCTTTTAATGTCAGCAGTGTCTTGTAAATTCGTTATAGCATGTACAAAGCTCTAAATCACACAACTCCGACTCATGATAAAATCATCCGTACGTCCTGTTTGGATACAACAGCAGGACCCAGTACCATTGTGTATGTCCACGACTCCACGTCCTTTCGTCTTGACACCAATCGATGTGTATGCTTGTTTGTGTTGTCAGGAGAAGTACCACCATGTAATCTGCATCTAACCTTCACGTTGTCTCTCCAACTTGGAACCCTAGTTACCTTGCGTGTAGTTTTTTTTTAACAACATATGTCATGAACGTCAAGTAATCTATTAATAAACACCCATCTTTTTGTTTGATATCTCGCTTGTCCTCCACAAACGAGCAAGGAAGGCCCCTCCTTCTAGCGCCAATGTTGATGGAGGATTTTCGTAATCAACGTGATTTTCGGAGGCCCACTAGAATTTACAAGTGTAACACATGTAATTGGCTGTTTTTGGTGATTTGGGTGTGATTTGATGGTGGGGGTGAGCTGAGCTTGAGAGGTTACGAGAATCATCGCAGGTTCCATTAGCGAGATCTGTGTCCGTTCTCCCAAGGTGCCTACGTACCCTTGTTTTTATAGGGATCAAGCTCACGTAGTTCTAATATGATTCTGTCTCTTACTGGAATAGCTGTATTCGGTCACCTAATTCGTGTAGGACTCAGGTTCCTTTAGAGCCTTTCACGAACTAGTTGGCTAAGTAGAGTAGAACTCGAGTTCGTACCCTACTATAATTCTCATGTCTATTAGAGGCATTCTAGGATCAACTGCGCCCTAGAATTACACTCCAATAATAATTCGGTCTCTTTCTGATTGGCTACGTTCAGGAACCTGGTGCTCAGGAACCTATGTCTCAGGAACCTGGTGCTCAGGAACCTGTATTTCGGAACCTGGTTCTCAGGAACCTCTGTCTAGGAGCCTGTTTCTCAGGAACCTCCTTATTTCGGGACATATTGCTTAGGGACCTCATTATAGGCACTTGTAGAGATGGCAAAAAAACCCGACCCGATGGATACCCGACCCGATCCGATCCGTTTGGGTCTACCCGAACCCAATTTTTTGGATATGGATATGGATCTGGATCTTATTTTTGGACCCGAAAGAGTTTGGATCTGGATTTGGATCTTAGGTGTCCCGATCCGATACCCGACCCGAAACCCGAAACCCGATCCAAACCCGATCCAAACCCGAAACCCGATAAAAACCCGATATATATATGTAATATTATATATATATATATATATATATATATATATATTATGTATATATATATAATTAATTATTAAATATATTAATATCTTACTTAATTTTATAACTATGATACATAATTATTATAGCATTTCATTATTAATATTTACATGCACTTAATGGTAATTATTATTTATTATATCATTTTAATATTAATATTTACAATTAATAGTCAAATAATTAATTTCTCTTTTAATTATAATTTTATTAGTAATTCCGGTTCGGGTCTCGGGTCTCGGATCTCGGGTCTCGGGTAAAATCCAAACATTCGGGTTTCGGGTAAAATCCGATCCGATCCGAAATCCGTTGGATCCGGGTCCGGGTCTTAATTTTCGGGTATTTTTCGGGTCCGGGTCGGGTCCGGGTCCTGTCAAAAAAATCGGGTCTGGATCTGGATATTGAAAAACCCGACCCGATCCGACCCGTTGCCATCCCTAGGCACTTGTACCTGCATAAATAACAAATATATTAGTTTGGGGAGCCTCTTTGTGGTTCCCATATGCTCTTGCTGTCTTCACTACTGCTGCTAGGCTGTCTTGAACTCTTCTGCAGGGAGGAACCTGGTCTTCTAGTGCTCAGCTCAGCTTCCTGACCATTGGGAACCTCCTGATATTCATACTTCCTTAGTCATTTCTTCTATCTGACCATCACAACTCGTACTGGATCTATCTTCTGGCTCGTATGGATCGAACCCTATAGCTTAATGGGCCTAAATTTAGCCCATGGAGATTTTGGGCACAACATTATGTATTAAATATCTAACTAATTCAAATCAAGTATAAAAAGGAAAACACTATTATGTAAAAATATAAAATATATATTTCAGTTAACATTATACGTAAGAAATAAACAATATAAGTTATCATTAACATATTTACTCAAAAGTAAATTAATAGGAAAAAAAGAAAGAAAAAGGGAGAGACCAGGTTTATGTAATATGTTTTTTAGTTCAAGCTCAAAAACTTATGTAGCTCAATGGTTATAAGGACAAGTTTATTTGGAGAGTATATGGGTTCAATTCCCTACAAGAACATAATTTACTTCAATTTTTTCTTTGAATAAGAAAACAGTGGCATCTTCATGTAATTTTCTAATATCTAAGGGCAAAATTGTAATTTCATAGGGGATTTATTGGCTCAAAATGCCCTTATAATATCCTTATGTTCTCCTATTATATATAGAAATGGATATTAAATGAAAATGGCAAGTATCTTACATGTGCCCTTTTCTTTTTTCTCGCCCCATTTGTCAAATCTTAACACGGATTTATAAAGTTACTTATTTTGGAAAAAAATTCATATTTACATATCTTTTTAGAGAAAAATGTATATGGGCAGTTTAATGTTCATTATCTTGCAAAAATAAAGTATTTATTTCAAAAGAAAAGTACATATTTACAATTATATACTTTTACCCAGAATAAATAATAACTTATTTCTGGTTTTTCGACTTTTATATTTAATAAATGTGTGATTACAAGTGACATAATAAAATAAAGGATTTGTCTTGTGTGCCCAATAAAAATTTGTGTTGGATCAGTTATCAAATTTTTTTTGATCCATGAATATTTATGTGAATAAAAGAATCAATCGTTATTAATGAAATCTTAGCCCTTGGACACACCTAGAAAAATAGTAAAATAAAAATAGAGGAGAAACAAAGCTACCCAAACTTGATTGTCTTGGGAAAGGTGAAGCTGAAGATCAAAGATTGAGGAAGCTTTTGCTTGCTAAACCCTACCCATTTGATTTCGCTGTTGCTTCTTCAGGTAATAATAATTGCTTAGCTCTGTAATTTTGAACACCCATTTTTATATGATTTGAGATAATTGTCAACAATTGAATCATTTTTATGTTTTAAGCCATAAAGATTTCACCTTTATTCAACTATTGTTTAGCTAGCTAGCTTTAATGGTTTTATTATTAGGAACTGTAAGCATATGCTGAGCTCTAATATATTACTCAAATCTGTGGGAAAGGAACAATTATGTCAGGTTCTTCTGTTTCCTCGAAAAAGATTGAATTTTTCTCGAGCTCTTGTTACAAGGAGAAGGGGGTATTTTGTAGGAACAATGCTAGGGATTGAAGATTATATTACTCAAATTTGTTGGAGAGGAGCAATTATGTAATGTTCTTTCGTTTCCTTGAAAAAGATTGAGTTTTTCTCGAGCTCAGGTTACAGGAGAAATGGGTATTCAGTAGGATACAGTGCTAGGGACTAAAGATTATATTACTCGAATTTGGCGGAGAGGAACAATTATGTAATGTTCTTTTGTTTCCTCAAAAAAGATTGAATTTTTCTCGAGCTCTTGTTACAAGAATGGGATTTAGTAGGATACAATGCTAGGGATGAAAGACTATGTTTTGTTTAGGGTAAACTGGAACATCTTGTTTAATATCGACATAACGTATATTGTGATTATTTGCTAGTTTTAAGTAATCAGTCTATATTTCACAACTTACAAGTACACTTTGAACATTAATAATACTTTTGTTTGGAAGGATTGGAATGAATCTGTTAATGGAGAAGTGGTAGAGAAGGATGTAAAAGGAAAGTGAAATAATTGAAAGAGTGCAAAGTTTTATGATGAGGTTTGTGAATGGGAAGGGGGAATATTTTTGCCTCCTGAAATAGTATAAATTTTATTCCATTTCCACCTAATATCCCTCCTTCCAAACCAACTGGAGCGTAATAATTTGCCATTCTACATGAAACTATACTGTTGAATGGAAAGATTGTAATTTTCTATGCTTTCATTTTATACATGTGCCATTATAATTTATAGAATATCATTCATTTAACAAAATCTTCTTATCCTGATTGAAGGAACTGCAAAATCTGAGTTTCACCTAAAGAGCAATATCACTAGTTTTTGTCATAGAATATCCTGTTTAAGCATAAAACCCCTGCAAAGGAAGCCTAGAAGCATGGTCAATGCAGAGCAGCCTAAGCGAAGAGTGGCGTTTGTGCTGATTGATGGTTTGGGTGATGTGTCTGTGCCTAGATTTGGATACAAAACCCCCCTTGAATTGGCTGCATTACCCAATTTGGATGCTATTGCTTCTGCTGGAGTTAATGGCCTTATGGATCCTGTTGAAGTAGGATTGGGCTGTGGAAGTGACACTGCTCACCTTTCAATAATGGGTTATGATCCTAGAGTCTATTACCGGGGTCGAGGTGCTTTTGAATCAATGGGTGCTGGATTAGCGATGTCACCTGGTGATATTGCTTTCAAAGTATGTTTTTACTGTTCATCTGATGCACTGAATTCATGTATTAATCTTTACTTCATTGTAATTACGCATACAATATGCAGTGACACAAGTATGTTTTCTCAATTTTTGTTACTTCAAATACTCGACTTAGTGCTATCACTTATAGTCCACAATTTTTTGTGTGTACTTGTTATTTATGGAACTTGTGATTTAATATTTATCCAGTCAAACTTTGCCACCTTGGATGAAAAAACTGGAATTGTTATCAGTAGAAGGGCTGACAGGCACTTCGAAGAGGAAGGACCTATTCTGTGTGAAGCATTGGATGGAATGAAGCTGCCATCTTTTCCACAGTACGAAGTCAGAGTCAGGTAAAGTGCTTGAAATATCACTTTTATTGTTTGATATTTTTCATATGCAATGATGATAAAGTATTCTACTTCGGACTAATAAATGAAATCTAAGTACAATTCCTGATTCTTAAAATTTGGTGGAATCACAATGTTTAGAAAGTGTGCAACGTCATTACCGGGCATTTGGATTTTTTTTTATTTTTTATTTTTGCCGTGAAACTCTTATAATTATGTTTTCAAGTATTTCAGCAAAAATCTTATCTTCGATATTAGTTTATTTAGTTTTATGACTTCATTGATTGATAATTAAGACTGCTTGTCAGGTATGCTACAGAGCATAGATGTGGGGTGGTTGTAAAAGGTCCAAAATTAAGCGGAAATATATCTGGAACAGACCCATTGAAGGATAACCGCTTATTATTACAAGCAGAGGCTCTTGATGATACAGATGAAGCAGAGCATACGGCTGCTGTTATCAATGAGTTATCCAAGGAAATTTCAAAAATTCTGGTTGCTCATCCTATAAACGCAAAACGGGCAGCTGAAGGAAAGAATATTGCAAACCTTGTTCTTTTAAGAGGTTGTGGTATTAGAATTGAGGTATTACTTTCCATCCTTTAATGATCTCTCTCATGCCAAGTGCAGTTGGAGAAACAATTTTGCTCATTGGAGCTAATATTTTCTATTGGAGGGTGGGTTTAAAAATTTTCCTTTTTGAGCAAAGCCTGCATATTTCATCAATTTGTCCACTTCAGAGCATCTCCAATGGTAAAACCTGTTAGTTAAATTCATCTATGTGTCACCTACATGGCATCTATGTGGCACATGTTAGATGTTAGGTAAAAATTCAATACTCCAACCATTATCCCTTAGCAAAAAAATATAGATAACTAAAATTGGGCTAGCTACATTTGTAAAACCTCTAAATCTATTAGGTATAGTTTTAGATAATATAATTATACATAATATCATTGGAGTAAACCTAGAACCTCTTAGCTATAATTTTAGATAATTATCAATATATTATATTATAGCTAACAAATATACATAACACCCTTGGAGATGCTCTCAGGTCTTTGTAGAAGAAGATGTCTAGGGGTAAAATTATCAGACCATAGTTTCGTTTTCTCCTTCACTAAAAATCACGAGTCTTCCAATAGCTTTGTACATCAATTTCTAGCTTACGCTTTCAGTCAAAGCGTACGATGCACTTTAATCATTATCTACCTCTGGAACGACGAGTGTATAGATGAAATGTATATATATTCTTTAAAGGTAGCAGTTCAGTGTCATCTTTGTACATAGTTACATATAAAATTTAAAGGAGGCTAAAAATATAAGTGGTGAAGATTTCATTGTGGTCCTTTTATCGTAGTCCATCTGATTGATCAGTTGGTTATTACTAGTATATAGTGCAGTTTAAGTTTTAACTGTGAAACCTAACTACCTGTACAAGCCTATTTAAACTTCAATTTTAGATGATGTACAGTAGGATATTTACATCAATTTTTGTCGTCAGTACTGGTCTAGTTGAGCATATAACTGTTTGAATTTTGTTCTGTTTCAGGTTCCTCCATTTGAAGAGAAACATGGGATGTGGCCATGCATGGTCGCTCCTACGAAAATCATAGCTGGCCTTGGCTTATCACTTGGTATCGATATCCTAGAAGCTCCTGGAGCCACAGGGGACTATCGTACCCTTTTAACATCTAAAGCAACTGCCGTATCTAAGGCACTTTCAGCACCTTTAGACTCTTCTCCTAATGTTTTTGTTCCGGGGCAAGATGAGCACAGACCTGGTCGATCTGATGGCTATGATTTTGGCTTCCTTCACATTAAGGTTGTGATTTGGGTGCTGTCTTTCATCTTAAATCATTAAGAAAAGCATCAGAAGTTTGTTATTAAGACAAGTAGACAAATAGGTTGAGCAAATGCAGGCAGAGAAGTTATGAATAATATTGTTTTTCCATATCTGTCGAACACATGAGTTCATACAGTTACGGCCATACACGAGGCATTCTCTGTGGATAAATGTTGTAGCCATTTGCTTATCTTTTCAAAACTTATACATGACTATTAGATGATCCTAATCATTTCTATATAAAGTTTTACCCAAGCTATTTGAATCCCTGGTTAAATTGTGACATATGTGGTTGACTTGTCATGGACAGCCTTGTCAAATTCTTTCTTTTATTGTGGATGCTAAATCTTTTTTTCCTGACTTTGCAGGCCATAGATGATGCAGGTCATGATAAAGCAGTAGTTTTTAAAGTTAAAGGTTTGGAAGCTGTTGATCGGGCTATAGGGCAGCTGGCCAGACTTCTTTGGCAGGCAGAAACTACAGGAGGTTTCCAATACTCTATTTGTGTCACTGGAGACCACTCAACTCCAGTTGAATATGGAGACCACAGCTTTGAACCTGTACCGTTTGCGCTGTGTCGATTGAAAGATTTTGTGGGTGCAGTGGGAGGGGAGTCGGTACTTCTGGAAACTTCCCTGGATCCTTTTCCTCTCCCAACAGTAACGTCTGGTGAAGATTTAGCAGACACTGTTACAATGGTGGATGAGCAAAAGAAAATAGAGATTAAAGCTTTCAGTGGTGATTCAGTTTGCGAGTATAATGAGATTGCGGCAGCAAGGGGTTGTCTTGGGCGATTTCCTGGAAGTGAGATGATGGGGATTATTAAGAAGTTTATCAAACTCGACAAGTGATCACTTTACCAAGGGTCAATTATTAAGAATCTTCTTCACCCTTGCAATAATACAAATGATGCCGAGGCTTATTCAGACATAGGACAAGGCAACTGTTAAAGATTCAATCATAAATTAGAAACTGCCTGAACTCTCTCTCAAAAGCCATGTTGTTTCTCGGGTCTTAGCTGCTAGCAATACATTTAAGCTTGTTGTACTTGGAAGGAATAATCTTGGTGTTCTTTCTATATCTTTTTACAAGAATTTTTTAATAATGTATATATTTGTCATCATCATTACAAATTTTAATGCAATTATTTGTCAAGTAATCTAAAATTTGGATAGTGGATATATCCTGCTGCTTCATTTTTTCGTTAGTCATCACCTGTTTTCAGTGTGTGTTATGCTTTCACATTTAGGAACTAAAGCTGAATCAATCTCATTATTTGAAACAGTGAACAATTTACTTAAAATCAAATCAAGCATTCAGGTATCATTATACTGAAAAACAGTTGGGAGGCAAACCTAGAGTATCCTAGTAACATCAATAACAAAAGAATAAAAAAAATAACAATGTAACTAAAAACTACAAACTGCATGTATATCTACTAAGCTATTCCTAAGCGAAGATCCTTGTAATCTTCAGAACTCAAAGATGAGCATTCGGATTCATCTGGTGGTGGATAGTTGAGATCAAATGAGAACAATGGTTCTTGACTAATTCTCCTCCTCTTCGGGCTAGGGCTAGTCTTCTCTGAGTAACACAACCGTTTGTTTTTCTCTGAGTAATCCAACTGTTTGTTTTCCACACAACAGCAAGTCGCATCCAATTCTTGATCTGTTTTCAGAAATTCTATTCTCTTTGTCAAAGCTTGTAGTTTAGAATCCAACTGCTTCAAGAACTCCTGATACCCTGTCAAGGATGATTGTCTCGAGTATAGTGAACTCTTCTCTACCAACTTCGTGAGATCAACAATCTCAGCGTTTTCCTCAAACGTGTTTCGATTATTACTGCCTCCCGGGTTTTCTATCCAAGAATGTACCTCCCCATCAGGCTCTGCAAAAACTTTCTTGGTAGACTCATCTCGTATCACTGTCCTCTGACATGGAATATCCGTCAAATACTTGAAGTTCTTGATAGCACCCTTCACCTCTGTTAAAGAAACAACTTCCACACCTGCAGGCACATCAACAGCCCTCTTCTGAGACTCATCTCTTACAACTATTCTTTTATTCGGATTATTCGTCAAATCCTTAAACTTCTTGATCATGGCCTTAACTTCTGATGAATTTTCAGGCCAAGATTCAATCTCCCCATGAGCTCCATATATAATAGTACATGCATTGATTCCACACAATGTTGCTAGTTCCATAGTTTTCTTCTTGATGCATTCTTTTCTGTTGTTATATGAACTTCTTGTAAGAGTCTTTTGCTCTGAAAATTCTTCATAATCTCTCATCTTGCACTCCATATCAACTTCTTGAAAATATAAAATCTTGGGGTTCTTCCTCTGTTTGTTTCTTCTTTCAACTGCAAATTTGTAGAGTTTGAATTGATAGATGATGAGGGTGATTTGAGAATATATGATCTGATATATATAGGCACTTGGTGAGGCGGTTAATCCTACTTCGATTAGGTTTTTATTTTGGGAATTAAGCTTAAATTAAAAGGAAACGTAGGGGTTAAGGAAACGTTTCGATGAAGGATTCAATCAATTTAATCACGTGTGTTTCTCGGTTTGTTACCCTCCTATTTCACATTGGGTTTTAATTAGAGCATCTTCCTTAGCAAAAAGCATATATATAATATCATAAATAAAATTATAAAAATTATGTAAAACTAGTATTTATGCCCGCTACGCATGGGCTTTATGATTTCTAAATTTTTTTGAATTAATAAACATCTAAATAAAAAATGACTTAAATATTTTTTTTTAATATAGTTGGTTCTAATTTTATTCCTACTCCACTGGAGTTATATTTCATAATTTGTATGGTAACGATATCTTAGTAGGGGAATTAGATCGCAACGATATCATATTATTTAAACATTATTTTTGAAATTTTGTAAATATGATTGCTAATTTACATTTAAATGTTAGTCAATATCGCTAGAACTACAAAACCTCAATTTCTAAAGAATCGTTACATAGGCCAAAAGTTTTATTTTATTCTTTATAAAATATAACTTATGTAAATTTAGTTTTTCATCAACTGTACAAATAAACATGAATGAGTTTTCAAATATGTTTCCTACAAAAATGTAAGAACATATAAAAATATCAAAAATGAAAAAGGGGAATCAAAAAATGGATCACAAAAAAAATGAAATGATAGGAATATTGATACATACGAAAAAAAACATTGAATTTAAATTTGAAAATAGTTATAATAATGGTTTTCAAATTAAAAGTGTCTGAACTCTGAACTTTCTTACAATTATTCATTCCAAAAATTTGACACGTTATTTAATTACTTTTTCGTATACAATTTTTTCATTTTCATTCCGATACTAAAAGAAGAAGAAAACCTAGTCCTAAGCTACATACCTTACTCTTACTCTGTTCTTACCTATTTTATCAGGAACCATCCTCTTCCCCTTTTCAGCGGCGGAGTTCGCTCTCATCTTTGTGCTCTCATCTTTGTGCTCGCTCTCATCCTCTTCCCCTGTATCCTTTGAAGGTACAGTACAAAACTTTGTATGATGAATTTCCATCACTTGTTTATATCAATTTTGGTAATTACTTTTATTCTCTGCCTACATAGAGGTGTTTCTTATACTTATTTGTTTAACATTTTGTTAATCTACTATGATTTGAGTAGTGGCTTCTAACTTCGTTATGTTACTCTTTTATGTGTTAAGATTTGATTACTGATTCTTTATGAAAACCTCAATTAGGGATAAGGATACATTTCGATTGCATGTACCCCTTATTAGTTTGATTTCAGTTGATTACTTAAATTTGTTGCTTCTGCTGTATTTTTCCATGGATAGGAATGGATTTCACTGGGTCTTTAGAGCCAAAATGTGTAATATTATTGACTCATAGCACAACAGCTTCCGATGAAGTGGTCAGTAAATTATTATATTATTACATATTGCTGTTACTTTGTTGTTGAATATTCTTACGGAATTTGTTTTTTATCTTTCCTATAGAGGCTTCCTGAATATATACACTTAAACTATGTGGACCGTTTGGAACCTGAATTTGTACTCAGCTCGCGGAACGGTTATAAAATTCATGTGATATATGACAAAGAAAGAGGAGCCTTCAAGGGGATGTCCAACTTATACTTGGATTATTCTCTGAAAGGGGGTGAATATTTAGTATTTGAGTGTTACGGACACTCTGATTTGAATTTTTATGTTGTAGGCCAGAATGGTTCTGAATTTGAGTATCCTGGTATACTTAATGATTTCCAGATGGGGTTTTCTTTTAATGGTATGTGTCTTATTCTTTATTGAACATTTTACTAACGATGTTTCATTTTGGGCTAACTTTCGCATTATGGTTTATTATTATATATATTACAGTACCAATTGATAATGCTGGTGTGAGGTTTCTCAAATTTCTTCATCCAGACGTGAAAGTAGTTGATGAAATTGTAAGAAACCTTGCTTCCATTTTAAGTTTATCATTTTTTCTTCTGTTTTTGTTTTTTCACTGATTTTTAAATGTTAAATTGTAGGACGTACCCCCTCTTTTTGTTGCTCAATATGGCAGTAAAATTGATAAATTCCCCTCGTTTGTCTTAAGCAATGGTCAGAAATTTGGTGGTAGGTATAGGCCGCAGAAAAATAAGTTATCTGGTCTTCGTGGTATGGCCAAGCGATTAAGACTTCATGATTTGAATTCATTTCATATGTTGCTCTTCACATATTATCCTGCGGGTTTGTTTCATATTGCTGCCTTTACTGAGAGCATGGTTGAGATTCGGTTCCCTGGTACACCTATGTCTAGAGGTAGATTTTGAGACCACTCATTTGAAATTTCTAAAATTTTCTTATTCTACATAACTTGATAACTTGATTCTCATACTTAATGTTGACAGATTACAAACCTGATCCAGTAACAGCAGCTGGTAGGTTTGCGATAACTGTACAAGAATTCCACTTGTATAAGTGGTCCTACGGTGTGGTGAGTTCTTACTCATTGTATTCTAATAAGACCTATGTTAATGTTGTTATTTAAAGATTGCAGCTGAGTCTAGAGTGAAGTCCTCATTAAATTAACAATTACTGTAGGATATCTCTGCCCAGTTTAAGGAAATTTGGCAGTTCTGGGGAAAAACTGATTACATCAGTGTATATTCAGAAAATAAAGCTTGGAGGCTTAAGATAAAAATTCGAGGAAACCGGAAGCGTGCAACAATCCATGATGGTTGGCTAAAATTTCGCGATGACTTGGATTTGAATGTTGGCGATGTCTGTGTGTTTGAGTGCCGCAGGAGTTCGTTTAATCATTTCAGAGTTCGTGTAATGAAGAATGAATAGTGATGACATGTTCAATGCATTCTGAATTATGTTTGATTAAGAATATTTGTAGAACTTATTAAGCAGTCGAGCTTCCAGATACCCTATGTTTCTATTTGGATCACTGGTTTTCCAGATTATTATTCTGTTATGTTACCGCATTAATTTATTTGTGTCTTGCATGAAATTGTCATATCCGCATTAGTTAAGAGTTGTTCTTTCTTTTTCAGACATTTAATCCTTTCAGCCTCTTTATCCTGTTGGTCTTTCAGTTGTCAGATCCCAGATTAAGGCTTCAAACAGATCCCATTTGAACACTTGATCCTGAGGCCTGTATATAAGATTACTGGTTAGAATTGAAACAGTTTATGAATATTGTAAATTTGCATGGACAATTATCATTACATACTTGTGGTTCCATAGAATCAATTGGATGAGGCATGCTGCTTTGTTCTTCCGGCAACTTTCCTGCATAAAATCCTTGCATGATATCTGTTGCAACATAGAAATTTGACTTTTGCTCTATGTTTTCCTTTGTTAAACTGATCTTCACTGTGTAGTACTTATCTAGCATGGTACTGGAAATGATTGGGAAAGTCTCCAGCTTGTACCCCTATTACATATGAACATATACATTTGGGTAATTATAGTACTATTCAAAATTGTAATGAATTATTTCGCAGCCAAATAGGTGAAAACTCTAACCTCATTCATTAGTTGAAACACAGTCTTCCCAACCAAAGTCCTCATTCATTAAGGCATCTTCTATATTGCAAACTGTTAATTTTACTCACATTTTCCGCATTTCTATTACACTATGATGGCTGCAGTTGATATAGAAAGTTGGAGATGTCTGTGTGTTTGAGTGCCGCAAGAGTTCGTTTAATCATTTCAGTGTTCGTGTAATAAAAAATGGACAGTGATTATATGTTCGATGCAGTTTGAATTATGTCTTGTTAAGAATATTTTAAATCTTTCTTAGGAACTTGAGTTTTATGATATTAATGTATCTCTTTGGATCACTGGTTTATCCACGTTAATATTATTCTTTTGGCGACATTTTAATTTATTTATTTTGTGCTACATATAACAATTACAGATTGTATGAGGGTTTAATGTACAGATAAAAGTGGGTAAAGATAAAAGTCTTTTAGATGGAACAATCAATACAAACTTAAATAGGTAACATAACTTGAAACATAATATAAGGTCATTCCGTACTTAAAATAGGTTAAAACATAACATCATGAAATGGATTCATTAGATAACAATTTGGGCTTCTTCTTTGTTTGTCTCAAACATTTCACTCTTTCAGCTGGCATCTTTTTCTTTTCCAACTTTTAATTGTCAGATTCCAGATTCAAGCTTGAAACATATCCCATGTGAACAGTTGATCCTGATGGCTGTATAATAAAAGTACTGGTTAGAATTGAAACATTTTATGAATATTGTAGATTTGCATGAACAATGTCTGTTACATACTTGTGATTCCATAGACTGAATTAGATGAGGAATGCTGCTCTGTTCTTCTGGCAACTTTCCTGCATAAAATCCTTCCATGATATCTGTTGCAACATAGACATTTGACTTCTTCTCTATGTTCTCCTTTGTTAAGTTGATCTTCACTGTGTAGTACTTATTTAGCATGCCATTGAAAATACTTGGGAAAGTCTCGAGCTTGTTCCCCTATCATTGTAAAATGAAAATTAGTGTCATTATAGTACTCTTCAGAATCCTAATCACTTCTTTATCAGCAAGAATAAGTGAACAATCTGACCTCATTCATTAGTTGGAACACAGTCTTCCCAATCAAAGTCCTCACTTCACGATCTTCCAATATTAGGTTCATTGCTCCAGTTTCATCCATAGCAGTAATATGAACCTCAAATCTAAAAAAGAATAGTAAGACATTTTCCATGAACAATAACATGGATATAAGTTATGTAATACTTAGATATGGCCATACTTCTTATCTGCATATGGCACAATCCTCTTACAAAAGCTGCATGTGTCCTCATTGTCAATAACTTCTACTTTTTCATAACATGAAGTGCATATAGGATGGCACCATGTTCTGACTTGCTGGAAATTGGTCATTTTAACTTGACATAGTACATGACTCTGCATCAAACAGAATTACTTTAGTTACCAAACCAAATCATTTACATAAACAGCAGCAGCAGTATAAATACCTCAATGAAATCATCACCCAGATTTTTTAGATCTTTCACACTATAAATAGCAGCAGCACGTTTACCACCAGTGGACAGCTTGTGTTGTGAGAACATATTTTGAGCAATCCTGTTTGGTAAACAGTTAGGTACATGTAAAAAGGGAATGAAGTAATTTCTATATTTGAACTTGTTATTTGAATATAACAATAAATTTAACTCACATTTTTCGCATTTCTACTACACTATGATGGTTGCAGTTGATATAGAAAGTTGTTGCTCCAACATTTGTTAAGATGACTTCATCTGCATGTTAGTAAATTCTTTCTTAATAATATTAGTTCAAGTTATCTATAGAAGATGAAATTTTCTTACCTTTCCATACTGTTACTCTAGCACCACCAATAATCAGGATTCTTGGATACTCTAAATCTCCTTTCAAAGTTTCAGCAAAGAACTCAGCAAATTCATCCCAGAAAGTAACTTGAACACTTTTGCTATAGATTTATACATAAGAAAAAACAGGTACATTAAATCTTTTGCTATGTACAGATAAATATTTAAATTTATGTAAACAGAATTTACCGTCCATCAGTTATCTTAAATCTTATCTGTGATTGTACCACACCATTTATATTTTTAAGCTTTCCAATGGGGTCATGTTCTTCCATTACTCCAATGACATCTTCATAATCAGATATTAAGTACCAAATTCAGGAACAGAACATGTACATAGTAAAGTAGTATTTAAAATAATCATAAGATTTACTTACCAGTTAGGTATGTAGTTTGTTTGGTTAGAGTTCTAAGATCAGCCAAGTCATAAAAATCAAACCAACATTGTTCTATACCAACATCTTTCTCATGTAAAGGCTTAAGGATTGTGTCAGTATTGAGAATTATCTGAATTTCATTTCGAACACACCTAAACTTGTCTTCTGGCTTGTACTTTTTCACTGTGAAGTTCTCTATGTAGTAAATATCTCCAACTTGAAGTATTTGTTCACATTCATCAGCCATAATTGCAGGAACAAAGCCATGCATTCTAGCTCTCTGTAAAAGGATTATTTGCATAAGTTATTAATATATAAAGAACTCATTCTACAAAGATAAGATAGTTCATAATATTGGTAAGGATTTACCTTAGAATCAAGTAGTAGGATGTTAAAACCTTTAAAAGCTTCTCCCTTTCTACTGTATCCCCTCCAAATATTTAGTACTCTTGCTTGGACTTTGTAATCATACTTTCCTATCTTTAAATCCCTGAAACTATCATACTTTTTACTTGACATAGCTTGCCCTTGTTTGAATGAATGAGCTGCTTAAAATGTGAAGATGATATCCCAATATCAATGGTATTTATAGATCGATTGGTATTTGGTCATACATTGGTTAACAATACAATATTGATAGGAAATTTATTGCAACTGTTTTACTTGGTTGAAAATTTAGTTAATGTAGTTGTGATATGGAATCTATAAATGGGAAAGATTCAAAAAGGATAAGAAATCATGTCATACTGAAATATCAACATTACATGAAAGTTCAGGACCAAATAAATGCCATAATACTTAAACATGAAATGGGACATCAATGCACAGAATTGTCATAAAAATTAAGTACAGACATTCTCAAAATAGAAAGTAAGGTTGCTTGAAATTATATCATTTCAGTAGCTCATAAATAGCCAAATCCAAACAAAAAGCCTTTTGTAGAGGTTTCATTGTAAAGCAAAGAACTCCAGCCAACAGTAAAGCAAAAACCTCCCCTTTTAATAACTTTCATTAAACCTGCATAGTATTTTCACTGATTCATCAATAGCAGTATTTGTAAATGGTATTAGGTATAATAGAGAAATGTTGTATGAAAATAATTGTTTTAAATTAAATAATTACCTTCTCGCACTTCACCACTTTATATTTTCCAAGTGGAATATCCTCATCAAGTTCATTTGAGGTCTTTTTATTTTTCTCCCTACTTCTAACTTTGTTTGATGACTTTGCAGTAGGAGGACTGGTTTTAGTGATATCAGGGGCATCAACTTGCTGTTACAGAATCAGAAAAGCAATTTACTACAATACTCAATTTAAACTTTGTATGAACAAAACAAATTTTCAATATTGTTTAGTGACAATTACCATACTAACTGAGTTCTCATTCATTTCAGTAGGTTCCACTGAACGTGGACTGTGATTTCCCAACATTTCAACTGGATCATTAATCTCTGTAGCTAGGTAAATGTTGGTGGACTTGTTCAAGTTACTTTCTTCTATATTCAATGTTAGAACATAGTCCTTCTTCTCAAAATATTTCAGACTTGGAGGAAAACTAACATCATCTCCAACCTTCAACAGCAATGCAAAGCATTTAAAAAGTATATACTTAGTTGTCACAAAGTCAATTTTGCAAGAGAAATTACTTACTTCATCATCAACCTCAAAAGCATTTTTCCCAAGAATCCGTTGAATTTCATCATCAGGGAATATAATTGCAAGTATGCCAGTTTTGTCATTACATATGGTGGCCAGTCTAAACCTATCAAATTAGATTAGAACACATTATTATCAAAATTAAGAGCTTTGAAATAAGTAAGATAGTAGTATAGTTGCTTAAAATTCAAAGTAGAGACAGGTATAACCTTTTATCAGGATAAGGTATGTTTCTCACACATTTTAGGCATCTATACCTCCCTTCTACTATGTTCACCTCTTCTCCACATGATGTACACACATTGTCATACCAGCTGGTTTTCTGCTCAAGTTTTTTTACAGTGATTTGGCACTTAACCTTTCTCTACAATAATTTTATACAATATGTAAAACATTATAGACAGTACACACAATTAGAAGACCTAATTTAGTAAAATGATGAATTACACATTACCTGAACATATTCTTTTGGCAATTTTTTTATCTCTGCCACTGTCAAAATGGGAACTATGTTCTCCACTTCGGGCTCAATTTCTTTTGCACAGAATGTAGAATCCAAGAGTCTAGAAAACAGTAATTACAATATATATTATATGTTTGCTACTTCTACAAATATATTGAATAAGCAATACTATAACTTTATATTGGTTACATATAGGTTCAATAAGAAATTAGAATATACATATTAAGTAAATCGGTTCATACCGTTCCTTCATTTTTTCAACACTGTAGTGATCGATATTAAGGTAGAATCGAGTAGCTGGATAGTTGTTCAAGCACAGGGTTCCTTTCCAAGAAAAGATAAAACACACAATATTTCAATTGCAACTGGTGGATAATTGGAAGCATAGTGTATAATAAGGAAGAAACTAAGTATTTGCATAATTTTAACTACCTTCATGTTCATTGACTTTGGCACTTGCAATAACAATTGTAACAGTTTCTTCTTTAAAGTTATTCAACTGTTTCTCCAAATCTTCAGCCAATGTATTGAAGAAAGTAATATTCAGCCCAGACCTAATTTTAATAATTTGACAAAGAAACACCTGAGTACTAACAATCTATAGTACTTGTACAAATAATGTGTACATTTAAGAGTTGTTATACCTCCCATCAGTTATCCTAAACTTCATATGGCTTTTTTTTTCATCTTCTTTGGAACGAACAATACTCACATTGCGATCTTCTATTATACCAACAACATCTAATATAAAGGATAAATTTTAATTAAAAATCATGTAGAAAATGTTACTAACTAAAATGAAGGATAAAGGGTTGTTTCTTTCATACCGATCAAGAAGCGAGAATCACTTAAAAACTTACGAACATCACTTAGTTCATAAAAATCGAAAGCATAGGGGGCTATTGCCGTAAGATTATCTTCTTCTAATTTCAAGGTGGTATGGTTAGCCAAATATATGTGTTTTTCAAATCTGACAGCTCTGTTCTTCTCATCTTCAGCATAAATTCTGACATGAAAGTTTGATAGGGTGTAGATGCACCCTTCTTTCAGGGAATCGACAAAGAAATCACATATCTTCGCACTCAAAAATGCATGAATCCTCGAGTTCTACATGTAAAAACATTCAATGCAACTTAGATAATGTATGTAAAAAACAAGACTATCATTGATGATACGTATAGTAAAATTTATGACTGACAAAACCAACATTTAATAAATATTGTATCTGTACCGAATCATCAATGAAGATCACATTTAAACCACGGAATTCCTGAGTTTGCCTATTTATCCCTTTCCAGATAGCCTGAGCTCGAACACGTATTGTCCAATCTGTTCTCCCAGCTTTGAGTAATTGCACCTTATCGTATTTGTTGAATAGTTTTTTGCTTTCCATCCTGTTTAACATACTTACTTATCATCACACTTTCTTACGTACCATCAAAATTGAAGTCTATTTTAAGATGAGTAACTTACCTAGCTGCCTTGAAAGGGATGATTCTTCCGATCTTCTTGCTCCAATAATGTAGGGTAGTTTGGATAGGATTGAAATTAATCTGATATATGTGGTGGTAAACCTCATGCCTAGTTGTCTTTTTGTCCATATCCTACTTGGAATATTCCATTGATCCATTGATGCCTCATATAATTGATTTATGCTTGCTGGCGGGTTCAATAATGTAGACAAAAATGGCTAGAATTCGACAAATTTTTTTCTTGTCAAAATCCGACACATGTTCAAATTATTTCTTTAATTACCTTAGATTATAATAGTAATATACGATTGAAATCCAATTTTGACAATTATCCCGAAACAAAATAATATTCGTCGATTTCAATATCATATGTTATTATTGAATGGAGAATTTTTTATGGTTATCACCTACGATAATTCTGTTTCCTTTTTAGGATTGCAAAAAAGATGGAGTTATTATATTATTGGGCTATCCAATCTATACTATACTATTATAAGCAAAATAGGGTATATTTGGTTTGGTACTCTTTTTTTGGTCACTCTTTTTTGGTACTCTTTTTTTGGTCACTCTTTGGTTTGGTTAAATCTCTATTATTAATAAAATTCAAAAAAAAATACACATAGCCTAAATAATATGTATTAATATTAATATGTACCATTTTTTTTATCACTCTTTGGTTTGGTTAAATATCTATTATTAATAAAATTAAAAAAAAACACACATAACCTAAATAATATGTATTAATATTAATAGAATAATTTCTAATTAAACACTTCAAAAGTCTTAAGTAAACAGAACACTCAAAACACATTGAACACAAACACTACAAAAACATCCACATCACGTTTCCAGCGTCCATTTTTAACACTTCAAAAGTCCTAATCGAAGCTCCTGTATCACTCACTTTGATGCTCACGCCATTAAGCGAAATAATATATATTTATAATATTTATAATATATTAAGTGAAATAATATATTTATAATATTTGAATTTCGGTTATAATATATTTATCTATCTATACTTCTATACTATCTATCTATACTATAGTATTATAAGCGAAATAGAATATATTTGGTTGGTAGTTTGGTACTTTTTTATGGTACACTCAATAACAACTGTTGGTTTTTGAGACAGATTAATAAGAACTATGTAATGCTAAAAAATATTCTTTCTATAATATATAAAATACTTCTACAGGTTTAAGGTTCAAATCCCATGAACAACATATTATTATTAAACATTTATATCATCTTAAAGTAATATTTATATGCGTATTAATACAATAATATTTATATACATGAGATTTCTAAAGTAATATTTTAATAATAAAAAATATATATAACTTAAAATTTTAATAATAAAATATAATTAAAAAAATTAGAAGCAACTGTGCATAGCACGGGTGAGTGGGTCTCAAGTTGTTATCGTGCGAACTAACTTGGTATCAAAATGTTGTCTGGGTTCCTCCCCGTGTTATGGCAGCACACAGGATAGGTGAGTCAGAACCCGAATGATGTGGTAACTAACATGGATTCCTATAGCCCATGTTGAGTTGGTAGTTAACATTGCTGATGGACCCTACACTTTGGTAATGTTTAAGCTAACTGGCATGTGATGTCACAGTAATATTGTTTTAATAAATATGTGCCCAATAGGGGCATATGAAGATAGTATTTTTTGTAGTAAATTGCAATTTTATAAATTAAGATGGTAAATTAGCACTAAAAAATTTTTAGTAACAGTAAAACGGTAATTAATCTAATTAATATTCATTATATTTGCATATCATTTTATGTAATTTGTACTAAGTCTTGGGGTAAAGGGTGTAAAATGGGAATGAAAAACATAAGAAATTTTAATTTTTAATTAAATTTTTCCAAGTCTCAATCTTTATTTTATTATCATCTAACTGGTTGCCCTTTATAATATCCTCTCCACAGTCTAATGCACGCAAAGTTACAAATTTTATTATTTAATGATTTTATTCTAATTAGGATTTGAAAAGAAAATAAGAAAAAAATTTCTTAAACTATTTCGGATATTATGTAACTACAAATAATATTGGACGAATTCAAAATCAAATATTATTATTATTCATGATTTCTTAATGTCATTTTTTATAAATTTATGGCAACTCTTGCAATACATCTTCTAAAAAGGGTATGTTCCTTCTACATCAATATGGACCTATATGTAGCCGATAATATATGTCAAACGTTAGTATACAATTTTTTGTATCTAACCTATTTAAAGTAGAGAAAAGAGAGAAAAATTAATATTTTAAAAATTCACTGCAAATATAATATTTAAATTGCGAATGTCAATGTTAACATCCTTTTTTCTCTCTTCTCGCTTTAATAATTATGAAATCAAGATGCGCCCCTACCGAATGTGTGGTAACTCACGTGTTATTTGACGTGGTGAGTGGGTCTCAACTTGTTATCGTGCGAAATAACTTGGTATCAAAATGTTGTCTGGGTCCCTCCCCGTGATATGGCAGCACACAGGATAGGTGAGTCAGAACCCAAATGATGTGGTAACTAACATAGCTTCCAATAGCCCATGTTGAGTTGGTAGTTAACATTGTTGATGGATCATACACCTTGGTAATTTTTAAGCTAACTGGCATGTGATGTCACGGTAATATTGTTTTAATAAGTATGTGCCCAATAGGGCCATATGAAGATAGTATTTTTGTAGTAAATTGCAATTTTATAAATTAAGATGGTAAATTAGCACTAAAAATTTTTTAGTAATAGTAAAACGGTAATTAATCTAATTAATATTCATTATATTTACATATCATTTTATGTAATTTGTACTAAGTTTTGGGGTGACAATATAAAATTTTTTAGTAATAGTAAAACAGTAATTAATCTAATTAATATTCATTATATTTGCATATCATTTTATGTAATTTGTACTAAGTCTTGGGGTAAAGGGTGTAAAATGGGAATGAAGAACATAAGAAATTTTAATTTTTAATTAAATTTTTCCAAGTCTCAATCTTTATTTTATTATCATCTAACTGGTTGCCCTTTATAATATCCTCTCCACAGTCTAATGCACGCAAAGTTACAAATTTTTTTATTTAATGATTTTATTCTAATTAGGATTTAAAAAGAAAATAAGAAAAAAAATTCTTAAACTATTTCGGATATTATGTAACTACAAATAATATTGGACGAATTCAAAATCAAATATTATTATTATTCATGATTTCTTAATGTCATTTTTTATAAATTTATGGCAACTCTTGCAATACATCTTCTAAAAAGGGTATGTTCCTTCTACATCAATATGGACCTATATGTAGCCGATAATATATGTCAAACGTTAGTATATAATTTTTTGTATCTAACTTATTTAAAGTAGAGAAAAGAGAGAAAAATTAATATTTTAAAAATTCACTGCAAATATAATATTTAAATTGCGAATGTCAATGTTAACATCCTTTTTTCTCTCTTCTCGCTTTAATAATTATGAAATCAAGATGCGCCCCTACCGAATGTCTGGTAACTCACGTGTTATTTGACGTGGTGAGTGGGTCTCAACTTGTTATCGTGCGAACTAACTTGGTATCAAAATGTTGTCTGGGTCCCTCCCCGTGATATGGCAGCACACAGGATAGGTGAGTCAGAACCCGGATGATGTGGTAACTAACATAGCTTCCCATAGACCATGTTGAGTTGGTAGTTAACATTGCTGATGGATCATACACCTTGGTAATTTTTAAGCTAACTGGCATGTGATGTCACGGTAATATTGTTTTAATAAGTATGTGCCCAATAGGGCCATATGAAGATAGTATTTTTGTAGTAAATTGCAATTTTATAAATTAAGATGGAAAATTAGCACTAAAAATTTTTTAGTAATAGTAAAACGGTAATTAATCTAATTCATATTCATTATATTTGCATATCATTTTATGTAATTTGTACTAAGTTTTGGGGTAAACTAAAATTTTTTTAGTAATAGTAAAATGGTAATTAATCTAATTAATATTCATCATATTTGCATATCATTTTAGGTAATTTGTACTAAGTCTTGGGGTAAAGGGTGTAAAATGGGAATGAAAAACATAAGAAATTTTAATTTTTAATTAAATTTTTCCAAGTCTCAATCTTTATTTTATTATCATCTAACTGGTTGCCCTTTATAATATCCTCTCCACAGTCTAATGCACGCAAAGTTACAAATTTTATTATTTAATGATTTTATTCTAATTAGGATTTAAAAAGAAAATAAGAAAAAAAATTCTTAAACTATTTCGGATATTATGTAACTACAAATAATATTGGACGAATTCAAAATCAAATATTATTATTATTCATGATTTCTTAGTGTCATTTTTTATAAATGTATGGCAACTCTTGCAGTAGATCTTCTAAAAAGGGTATGTTCCTTCTGCATCACTATGGACCTATATGTAGCCGATAATATATGTCAAACGTTAGTATACAATTTTTTGTATCTAACCTATTTAAAGTAGAGAATTTATAAAAAATTAATATTTTAAAAATTCAGAGCAAATATAATATTTAAATTGCAAATGTCAATGTTAACATCCTTTTTTCTCTCTTCTCGCTTTAATAATTATGAAATCAAGATGCGCCCCTACCGAATGTGTGGTTACTCACGTGTTATTTGACGTGGTGAGTGGGTCTCAACTTGTTATCGTGCGAAAAAACTTGGTATCAAAATGTTGTCTGGGTCCCTCCCCGTGATATGGCAGCACACAGGATAGGTGAGTCAGAACCCGGATGATGTGGTAACTAACATAGCTTCCCATAGCCCATGTTGAGTTGGTAGTTAACATTGCTGATGGATCATACACCTTGGTAATTTTTAAGCTAACTGGCATGTGATGTCACGGTAATATTGTTTTAATAAGTATGTGCCCAATAGGGCCATATGAAGATAGTATTTTTGTAGTAAATTGCAATTTTATAAATTAAGATGGTAAATTAGCACTAAAAATTTTTTAGTAATAGTAAAACGGTAATTAATCTAATTAATATTCATTATATTTGCATATCATTTTATGTAATTTGTACTAAGTTTTGGGGTGACAATATAAAATTTTTTAGTAATAGTAAAACAGTAATTAATCTAATTAATATTCATTATATTTGCATATCATTTTATGTAATTTGTACTAAGTCTTGGGGTAAAGGGTGTAAAATGGGAATGAAAAACATAAGAAATTTTAATTTTTAATTAAATTTTTCCAAGTCTCAATCTTTATTTTATTATCATCTAACTGGTTGCCCTTTATAATATCCTCTCCACAGTCTAATGCACGCAAAGTTACAAATTTTATTATTTAATGATTTTATTCTAATTAGGATTTAAAAAGAAAATAAGAAAAAAAATTCTTAAACTATTTCGGATATTATGTAACTACAAATAATATTGGACGAATTCAAAATCAAATATTATTATTATTCATGATTTCTTAATGTCATTTTTTATAAATCTATGGCAACTCTTACAGTAGATCTTCTAAAAAGGGTATGTTCCTTCTGCATCACTATGTACCTATATGTAGCCGATAATATATGTCGAACGTTAGTATATAATTTTTTGTATCTAACTTATTTAAAGTAGAGAATTATAAAAAAATATTATTTTAAAAATTCATTGCAAATATACTATTTAAATTGGAAATGTAGCCCTAATTTCCTTTTTTCTCTATACTCGCTTTAAGAAATTATGCAAGCAAGACGCGCCCCTACCGAATTTGTGGTAACTGACGTGTTATTTGAGGTGGTGAGTGGGTCTCAACCTGTTATCGTGCGAACTAACTTGGTATCAAAATGTTGTCTGGGTCCCTCCCGTGATATGGCAGTATAAATTAATGTTTATTTAACTTTATTCTGTTTTAATTAAAATTTTAGTTTACATCCATTTTCTAAGTGGACTGTAATACTGGTATCAGCCTGGTGTTAAGAACAATTATTGAATGATTCTGTTGTTTGGGTAGGAAGGTGATGGATGGGCTTCGGCCTAGGACTTGGGGCTTCGGCCTTTTTGTAATTGGCCTCAGCCAAAAAACTTATTATTATAATTAAATATGCCCTTGACTGTATGTTTTTTTTTTGAAACATTGATTATACGTTCTTAATTTTTAATATATGTTATATGCCTTCGATAATTATGGAGATTTATGTTTACTACTGCTACATTTTTTTATTTGGTGAGAACAATTAGTTTTTTTATTTATTTGGAAAATAGATCATTGAGTAAAGGAAAAATGTAGAGTGTAAAGGAAAAAAAATAAAGATTTCTTTAAGGAACAAATCATTTACAAACCTACGGAGTAATATTTTTGAACAATAACAAAGACAAACAAAATTTAATTGACATAATTGAATAAAAAGTGGATTTTGATCTAGACAATAAAAAATGGAGGGAGGGAGTACTCTTTTTCATTTTGGGGAGAACAATTTGTTGTGAAGTACTTTAAAAGGAATTTAATAGAATCAGTATTTTAATATGTTCAAAGTGAATGTAATTCATGTTTTGGTTAAGCTGGAACTTGTAATCTTAATTTTTACTATTATTCATGTTTTCGTTAAACTGGAACTCACCTTCCAAGTATCAAAGTGAATGCAAGGTATTTCATGTTATTTTAATCATAATGCAACTATCATTTTGTTTTTTTGAGAAATGGATCAATATGTGGAAAAAATTGGAAACCTAAGTATTACTATTATTTTTGAATCATATTTCCATTAAAACAATTACATAAAATAAATTATGCCCCTTTATTTCTTTGGGAAATGGATCAATATCTGGGAAAAATTGGAAAGCTATGTATTATTATCTTCAAATCATATTATGATTAAAAAAAATGGCATGAAATTAATTTCTAAATATTATCAAACACAAACTAAATTCTTGTAAAAGCTGGGATATGCATTTATTTTATGGGGAAAAGGAACAAAATTAATATATATTATAAATGAGTGGATAGCCCGTTCATTAGGTTCAATATCCATATTTAGGTTCGGATAAAATTTTCAACTTTATTTTAATCCATGGACTATCCACTTAATACCTATGGTATCCATTTTAGCTTTGTAAAGGATCCATATTATTATTTGACCCATGTGCAGTTATGGACATTTTTTATATTAATTTTAAATTCAATTAATGTCCATTATATTTTTGGTAAGTTCATTAACAAAAATTTCAATTAATCTTTCAATTATAGTTCTCAAATTAATGCATATCATCACATGCTATGTATAACAAAAGTTTGACTAAATTAATTCTTAAATGTACTTATTATATTATGGGGTTAATACTTCTAACTACGTGACCTAAGTTAGGTGAAATATCCTCCATTTTTTTATTGCAAATACACTGTAAGTAATTTTCTAATTGCATGACTTCACTATATCATTCCTAATCATTAATACATTTGTAAAAATTACTTAGGAACACCAAAAGATTACCAAGTATTTGTAAATAGAAGGAAATTTCAACTCATAAAAGATCTACAACTTTGGAGATTACCAAGTATTTGTAAATAGAAGGAAGCAAATTTTATCGTAAACTTGCTCCAAAAGATTAGCAAGTATTTGTACAAAAAATCATTTTCAAAAGGTCTACCTTCTATACATTCACAAAAAATTCAGTTCTGCTTCCCCAAAAAAATATCAGGTCCTTCATTCCTATGCGCCTGGCAAATTATAGAATACCTCCTTGTAAACTATATTCTGTGTTACATTTGTTGCAGCACCAGTACTACTATCAATGAAAATTTTCAACCCTTGTGGCGAGGTAACTCTGCTTACAGCAACATACATTTGACCATGAGTAAAGACAGACTTTGGTAGGAACAATCCAACTCTTTCAAGAGATTGACCCTGTGCTTTGTTAATAGTCATTGAGTAGCAGATTTGTAAGGGCATTTGTTTACGTACCAACTTGAAAGGTAACTTAGTTTCAGTTGGACAGAGTTCCATTCTTGGAATGAAGTGTCTGGTACCAACAAATGCACCACATATTACTTCGCACTCAACACAATGCTTCAAGCATTTAGTAATCATCATCCGTGTGCCATTGCAAAGACCAAGGGTCTGATTCAAGTTGCGCATAAGCATTACTGCAACACCAACCTTAAGTTTCAACTCATGCTGAGGAAGTCCAGGAATATTTATAGAATTTAAATATTCTGGAGGAAATGCAAAGCTCAGGTCAGTAGGATGGCCACCAAAATCTTCGGCTTTGTCAATGCTGAAGTATGTGAAGTTCTCTCCAGGAATATTATCCACAATGACTGCATTCAAATGACCAACAGTCTGATTGGTTGGTGTCAAAATTGCCCTCTCACTCAAATATTTGGCACTTCTGTAGTTTTCCTCAAAATTCGGATAAGTCCATTTAATCATATTATCCACTGAATTTGTTGTTTGTGGATCACAAAAGTCAGGTGGAATAACAATGTCATCTTCTAGTAATTTAATTTCTCCAGCATTTGGAGGTTTCAGGTTACCATCACCAATTTTAAGAACCCAATCGGCAAAAAGTCTTAAACTTTCTTCCTCTTGTTCTGTTCTTCCCTGATTCAGACGCATGTTTTGTTTGAGAACAAAAATTGTAGCAAAACGCCATAACCTTGATCTTGTAATACATGTAGAAACAATGTCTCCCCTACCTGCATTAGTGATAACGGGAAGAATCTGTCTAAAATCACCACCCAGCAGTACAGTTATACCTCCA
The DNA here is from genome assembly GCA_037693485.1 of Kitagawia praeruptora. NCBI lineage: Eukaryota > Viridiplantae > Streptophyta > Magnoliopsida > Apiales > Apiaceae > Kitagawia > Kitagawia praeruptora. Next base: position 68,253,026 of record CM075352.1, read on the forward strand.
AATGGAATTTGACCCTTTTCAGGACTAACAGCTTTCATAATATCTCGAAGGGAACGATCCAGGCATTCGAATGCATACCTATGTTGCATAGGAGCTTCATCCCATATTATAAGGGTTGTACATTTGATAAGCTCTGCAATATCGGAATTATGCGCAATTGCACATGACGAATCATCATCCAAGATAATGGGAATTTTGAATCTTGAATGAGCAGTCCTACCTCCCGGCATCAAAGTTGCAGCAATTCCAGATGAAGCAACCGGTAAAACAATTTTACCCAAGGACCTTAACTTGTATATTAAAGTTTTCCATAGATAGGTCTTACCACAGCCCCCACTGCCATAAACAAAGAATAAACCACCTTCAACCTTATCAACAGAGTTCATAACAGCATTATATACTTGTAGCTGTTCTGCATTGCAATTTGCAAAAAGATTCTTGAAATCTTCTTCCATCTTCCTCACATCATAACTTGTTTCATCCAATATCAAGTTATCGGAACCAATTTTAAGAAAAGAATCTGGAGGTAGAGGCATCTGACCATAATCTTTTAGTGACTTTCCAATACACTTCAGCAATTTCTCAATTTCTGCAAGCAAATGATTTATGTCAAAAAGTATAACCTATAACTAATTCTATAATTGTTAAAGTAGCTATGTTTTCTAAACTTTGAAGATATAAACAACTAAGAAAGAATATTTAATGAATAACAAACCTGCTAAGGTGTAAAATTCAAGATGCTAGTCACTAATGTCAATATTGGCATTGACATTATCCTTCCTTCGCCGCATAATAATGTCATCACTCATATTCTTCCAAAACTTTTTCCATAAACTTGATAAATCTGTTACTTGATAGTTGACCATAATATGTACAAAAACCTCTCTAATCTGGCTAGCAAACCCGCACTCTGAACATTCTTCCATTAACTCATGCCATTCATTATCGTCGTCTAGGAATCCATATTTCTGGCAAGCTTCTTTAAAAGTTTTGTAAACTACCCCATCAACAGTTTTTAGTTTGTCAAAAGAAGTTGGACCACGAACTTTTGTAAGCAACAAACGCAAGTACCAAATCTCACCGGAACTGTGATGCGTATAGTAAAGTCTACCAATTTGACTTCCTTTTTTCCGTACTGTCCATACATTGTCTGATTCATTCCAAACATAGTAGCGTGGAATCTCATCATAAGTATACTTTCTTGCAGTTTTGTCTTGCTGGTTCAGTTGGAAAAACGCTTCCAATTGACTACGTCTATATTTCTCCCTTTCAAGAACTTTGTGAAGCTTCTCGTTCTCCCGGAAAGTACACTTTCTTTTTCCAGGCAAATGGAAGGAAAGACGAAGAACCGACACAGAACGATAGTGCACATCAAATCCAAATATACGATAAGCAGCCTCTGCACCACATATGTACCTTCCATCAAAATATGCCTGGATCTCATCAATTGGAGCATCCTCTCCAGAGTCTTTTTGTTTATTCTTCCTGGATACTTCCACTGTAGCACGATCATGCCCTTTAAGACAGTACTTGAACAAATATTTTAAGGTACGGGCATGGCAACATATTTCTACATTCATGTGACATTGGTATTTCACCAATAAATCACGATTGTAAGGAACCACATATTGGTTATCAAGCTCAGCCTTACCTTTCTTCACAGTAATTCCAGTATTACGTCGTTTGTAAAGAGGAAATCCAGATTGATCAAAGATAGTTTGCGCTTGATACCTACAAAAATTATGTGTATACTGAGTTAGGTTTTATTTATCTATATAAAGTTGAATTGCTTGGAAAAAATATGCCAAAAACACTAAAACTTCTTACTTTTTTGGAAAATGTTTGCTACATTTCATATCCTTCATACATGGAGACTTGGTATTTTCCAAGCCACAGGGGCCATGAATCATATGCCTTGCAACAGCAGCATAACCAATGGGATCCTTGTCGGGATCGGGAATTTCTGCAGATACAAATTCATCAATATTGGCATTCAACCTTTTTTTGGAAACTGCAGCCAACCAGATCAACATATGTATGTGTGGTAATCCACGCTTTTGGAACTCTACCACATACATAACTGAAAAAAATATAAAAGTTTAATTAGCAACACTATAATGAAGGTTGTCTATCAATAACACTAATATCTACTATTTAGAAAAACTTACTTCCAACACATTCTCCAAAGTACCCTTTCTTCTTTATATCTTCTACAATCTGATCAACTTTAAGTTTGAAAACACGAGCAATTATATCAGGAGAATCAACAGGTAAGCAACCTGGCATGTGTTTCATCATATCACCAATTTCATCCCACAATGGGTTTGTAGTCATTGTAAGAAAAATATCAGGATGCCCAATGTAACGACAAACTGCAAGTGCATCTTGAAAACACTGTTGCATATACCTTCTTGAACCAAGAAAGCTAGCCGGTAAGATGAAGCCCTTACCAACATTAGTGGTACTACCTTCACCCATGCGCAGACTCTTCGCAATATTACTATAAAGATCATTACGTAGAGTCTGTTGGTGAGTACGGCACCACCATAAACGTGCTTGTTCAATTGATGAGAATGCATCAACGATATATTGTTGAAATAATCTTCCACCAAGCCGTGCAGTGTTCCCTAAAGTAAAATATTAACAGGAAAGCATTTTGTTAATTTTCAAATTATCAACTAAATCATTTCTAACTAACATACTATAAGAGATAAAGAAACAGAGTGATGTGCTTAATTTACCTTCATTATGTCGAACTTGTAATCTGTAGGAGTAATATTCCTTTTGTGTAACTCTTTTACGTTTCTTCCCTTTGTTGTTCTTAGTAGTTTCATAAGGTATATCATCATGGTATCCGTCCTCACCTTTGGGAAACAACAAAGGATACTGCAAAGCCATTAGCTTAGGATGAATATCTTAAATACGTTGAAGACCATCCATTTTACTATCAATAATGATATCCCTTTCACCACATGTATCTTCTAAATCACCAACCATTATTGCGCCAACTTCATTTGATGGTCCAATAAAATTTTCGCGGCCACTATCAGCACGACAAACTCACATTACAATTTTGAGATCTTGGACAGGTTCATCTTTGAAATGATCACGGGCCATGCGGAAGAATGGAACCAATTCATTTGTTGAATCCAACATATCCAACAACCCCTCAACAATCTTTGCATCTACTTCCTCCCCATTATCAACATTAACCCACTTCATTCTGTTTTGCACCTCGTTCTCTGTATCATAGATGTATAATTGACAAAATTTTGGAGTTTCGTTGTCGTTAGGTATAAGGCTACCAAAAACATGATGATTCTGTCCATTTAGTCTATAAATATAAGGAGCCCTCCCATTATTAATGCTGTGATCAACTTTACCCCCCATAGATGTAAAAGCAAACATCGTATTATATAACCGAATGTTTTTCTTGAAATTATGACACTTCTGAGGATCATTGTACAACTGCATCAGGTAAGAAGGGGTGGAAGGATCTTTTGGCAGCTTAATCTGACCTTTACCATAGCATAAAGAAAATTCAGGGGTTCCTTTTGTCACTTGTTTATTGACACGCTCTTCCTTCCACATAATCGCATCACATTTCGAACATTTTGCACTTGGAGGACCCAAACTGGCATAACCTATTATTACAATAAACATCACACATTTTTTAATAATCCATTTGTACACAACAGTATCAAATTCAAATCAAAATCCAGCTATATACCTTCTTTTGTAAGACACCGTTTATCAGCAAACACGATATCTTCTTCATCACTATCAGTCCCATAGAGCATTTCTGTCATGTGAAATATTTGCATCCCTTATTAATCTAAAACATATAATCTAACAACAGATGTACAATAATAAAAATCATTACTGAAAGTAACCCCTACCACCATCATAAAACATTTCATCATCTTCCTCCAAGAATCCACTTTGACCAGGTGCAACATCTGTATAGTAGTAAGCAATAAAATAGAAAACATAATCACAGATTTCAAATTGAATTGTTACATATAAGCACAATAAAATTGATTACCTAAATTGTAGTCAACATCAGTCTCTTCTTCACATATTGTTTCTTTAGGAGGTCCAAATAATTGTCTACTTGATTCTGACAGCTTTGACTTCTCAATAATCCTAGGTTCTTTTTTCTTTAACAAAGATGATGAGCCAAAATTTCCTACTCTTGCAATTCAACATAATGTTTCATAAATCAAATAATTTCAACATTAAGTAAATGAATAGCTACAGAAATTTGCGCCTCTCGAAACATTACCTTAATTTGATGGTCTGCTATTGGAGATATTCGATAAAGGAATTCTTGTTGTCACACATGATGAAGGGGGACAGCTTAGATCACCATCAACACCAAAATTCTGATGTGCAGAATTTGTCAACATATTGGTCTCATCCCTTTTAACTTTCTGATAATTCTTTGCTTTCCCAGAATTGGATATTCTCAATTTGTCTTCTATTAAATCCACATTAGAAGATCCTGCACAGTAGTACAAATTCATAAAAATATCATTGCATAAAAACATTCAAAACATCTAACAGACCATGCAATAATAATAGCAAATATGAAAACAACCTGAATTCTCATTATTAGAGTTGGATATATTTGAAAGGGGACATCTGAGTGGAGGAGCAAAAGTTGCACTCCTTCCTGAAAAACCACCAACTCCAACAACACTACCACACATACTACTAAGATGAATTGGAGTGTCAACTGTATTTTCTTTGTTTGCTTCATTGTTCTTTCCAATTCTTTTGACATTGGAACCTAAAATATATAACAACATATAAAATAAATCAAAAACAAAACATAACAGCATTCATAAAACACAACAACCAGGTTCAAAAGTAGAGGGATTGAACACAATCATAGCACAATTAGGAAATCCATCAAACATACACAAAGCAAAACATAAATTAAGAGAATTCCATAAAACCCTCGTATTTAAGGACACACAAAATATCCAAAACAAAACAGTAATTCAAAAAAACGATCCAAAACAAAACAGGAATTCAAAGAAACGATAAAAGGGTTGTAAAAGCACCTGAATCAGAGCACAGAGAAGAGAAATTGTCCAATTTTAGATGATTGAACTGGCCCTGAACAAAAAAAAAGGATTAATTTCCATAACAAAAACAAATACGCTTCAAATATACAAAAATAAAAAGGATGAAAGAACCTGCTTCATTTTCAAAAAAAATATAGCAAAAGGGAAGAGGAAGAAGATGTTTATATGGTGAGAATGACACAGATTTCAAAACAAGATAAGAAATTTGAAATGAAGTCTGAAATCAAATTTCAATTACCTGATTGATGGTACAGTTTTGGAAAGAAATCAGGTGGAAGGAGGACCACTGATGCTTGTTCCAGAACTCTCAATGTTGTCTCCTTCCCAAAATTGGAGAGAAAATGTGGTGGAAGCCTCATTCGACAGTAAAAACAGCAGACAAACTCTGGATACAAAATGTGGTCTGAATGAAAATGGTAAGTGGAGAGAAAGTCAGCAAATGAAGACAAACTGAATATTAATGTCGTATATAAGATTTGTATGGCAGCTGCAGAATAAAAAATTAATTGAAGGGGTAGGAGTGTCCAACATGTAGCAAATTTTAATGGCATTTGAAGTAATTTTGTATCAAGTCTTGGGGTAGGGGGTGTAAAAATAGCTGGAAAAAGGGATCAAGATTTATTATTTATATAGATAAAATGGAAAAAAAGAATCTAAAGTTAACTTTAGATAATTTCCTAAAGTTACTAAACTAAAATCAAGTAGTTTTGATTAATTTGTACATGTTATTTAAAAGGGGCCCCGTAGGGACATTAATAATTTTGCTTATGTGTCTTCATTTCATAGATTAACTTTAGATTATTTTCCTAAAGGTGCCTTTAGATTTTCCTTACCCAAATAAAATTTACTCCAATGAGATATTAATCATTTCTTTCTGTTGTTTACATTTGGCCAACATCTAAAAACTTGTAAAAAAGATTTCATACGATTTATTAGCTTATAAAAATATATTTTATTTATAATAATCTGAAATAATAATAACATACTATATTTACAATATAACCAAACATTATAGCATACTGTACTATATTTACAATATAACCAAACATTATAGCAATATACCATCGGAGCACAATATTTTACAGCTTCTGAATCAATATTTATCAGATTTAACCGGCCATTTTTGGAAAATATTATTGAATATGCTCTTATTCTAATAGGAGTAAGTATGTAATTAGCATTAAATTTCGATGAGGATATCCAAATTGATACGAATAAAATTAAGGAACAATAAAGTTATTAAATTCCTAATATTTTCCTTTTAAAAAGAAACTAGCTTATAAATCGTGCAATGCAATCAATTCTTGCCAATAGCCACGCCAGGAAATTAAGAACGGTTTCTTGTATTATATTATAAATTTTATTTAATATTATAATTATGTTTTTATATATAATAATTATTTTTAATAATTTTTTAAATTTTAATTTGATATAATTTAATATACTCATATTTTGCGGATTATACTAATGTTTCCTTATTATAAACAACGTATACAATTTTTAATATATTTTATTAATAATTGAGAAATATGTTGTGACATTATCAGGTATATATTAATGATTGTAAAATTTGTTGTAAATTAAAAAAGTAACGTGTTTTAATTATAAAGAAAATATTAATGATTGAAAATTAAGATACTATTTATCTTTTTAGGTGTTTATAAAAGGTAATATCTTCAACTAAAAGTAAATGTAAAAAAGGCAATCGACTAATTACCATTAATTATATTATGTTATGATTTATTTTAGAATATGATACGATTGATATTTTTAGGTGTTTATAAAAGGTAATATGTTCAACTAAAAGTAAATGTGAAAATGGCAATTCACTAATTACCGTTAATTTTATTACATTAATGTGAAAAAGGAAATCGACTAATTACCATAAATTATAACGTGTTTTAATTCAAGAGAAAATATTAACGCTAGAAAGATATGATATGATTGATGTTTTTTATAAAAGTTAATATTTGGACTAATTACCATTAATTATATTATGTTATTATTTATTTTAGGTGTATTTATTTTTCTTTGTAATGAAGGGTAAATAAGTAAATTCACGAAGTAGCAAAAAATAGGTACCAAAAAATACATACCAAAAAATATGTACCAAAAAACAGGTATCAAAACTTTTAATGTTTCGGTTTTTATATAATAGTATAGATAACTACCTCATAACCCGTGTAATGCACGGGTTACTTACGATATGTTATAAATTTTATTTTATTTAATATTAAAATTATATTTTTATATAATCATTATTTTTAATAATTTTTTTAATTTGATATAATTTAATATACTCATGTTTACGGATTATACTAATGTTTTTTATTATAAACAACGTATATGATTTTTAAAGTATTTTATTAATAATTGAAAAATATGGTGCAATATTTTTGGTATATATTTTTCTTAAAAATTATGATGTTATATTTTTCAGTTTATATTAATGATTATAAGATTTGTTTTAAATTAAAAAGTTAACATGTTTTAATTCGAAAAAACGTAAAGTATTTATAAAAGGTAATATCTTCAACTAAAATTAAATGTGAAAAAAGCAATCGACTAATTACTAATTACCTTTAATTTTATTATGTTAATGTGAAAAAAACAATCGACTGATTACCATTAATTATATTATATTATTATTTATTTTAGGTGTTATACTTTTCTTAAAAATTATGGTTTGATATTTTCGGGTATATAATAATGATTATAAGATTTGTTCTAAATTAAAATGGTGACGTGTTTTAATTCGAAAGGAAATATTAATGATAGATGTTTTTAGGTATTTATAAAAGGTAATATCTTCGACTAAAAGTAAATGTGAAAAAGACAATCGACTAATTTTATTATGTTAATGTGAAAACGGTAATCAACTAATTACCATTAATTTTATCATGTTAATCAGCTAATTACCATTAATTATATTATGTTATTATTTAATTTAGGTGTTATATTTTTCTTGAAAATTATAGTGGGTATATATTTTAAGGTGTTTATAAAAGGTAATATCTTCAACTAAAAGTAAATATGAAAAAGGCAATCGACTAATTACCATTAATTATATTAGGTTATTATTTATTTTAGTTGTATTTATTTTCCTTTATAATGAAGGATAAGTAAGTAAATTTACGAAGTACCAAAAAACAGGTACCAAAACTTTTACTATTTCGGTTTTTATATAATAGTTTAGATTGTAATATTATTAGTTTATTTTATTAAATAGAACCGTCCGTGATATAATTGAAAAAAAAGAGATTTTAGTTAGAGAAAATAGAAAAGTAACGTGCATGATTTAAGTGAAAAAGAAATTGATTAATTTATAGTAATTATAATTTAATTATGTTATTTTACGAAATAAAATTGTTCATAGTTTTTAGAAAATGAGAAATTACCGTTGCCCGTTAAATTTCTAGAAAAAAAAGGAATGTAATTATAAAAAATAGAAAAGATAAAATATTTTAGCTGAAAAGGTAATCAGTTAATTATTAGTATTATAATATTATTATTTTATTTGTATTAAATAGAAACGCCTGTAATATAATTATAAAAATGGAGGTTTTAGTAAGAAGAAAGAAAAAAGGTAACGTGTTTTAGTAAATAATATTTTGTAATTAATATTAATTTTGTTTTAATTTTAGATAGATTAAATGTAAAAGATATTCTATTTTAAATGAAAAAGGAAATTATTTAGTTATTGAAAAATAGAAAAGGTTATATGTTTAAACTTAAAAAGGAAATTGATTAATAAATGAGAAATTTTAGTTAGATAAAATATAAAAAAATATTGTATTTTACCTGGAAAAGGAAATTATTTTGTTCTTGAAAATAGAAAAGATAATATGTGTAACCTGAAAAAAGAAATTGATTAGTTAGTAGATCTGTAATTGAGTAAGGGTAATTAGGTAAATTCAATAGGTACCGTTGAACCAAACTTTTAATGTTTCGGCTTTTATATAATACTAGCTTAAAACCCGTGCGATGCACGGATTTTTTTAATATTGTAAAAAAAATTATTAACTTTTTTTAAATATGAATTTTGGAGGCTTAAATATTTAAATGAGATGATGATCATAATTATATAAATGTTATCCATGATATTTCTTTAAAAGGATTGATTTTAGTTAAAAAAAATATAGAAAATGCGATAGGTTTTAGTTGAAAAGGTAATAAGTTATTTATTAGTAATTATAAAATTATTATTTTGTTTTAACTAATAGAATGCCCGAGATATAATTGAAAAAAGAGAGGATTTAGTTAGAGAAAATTAAAAAGGTAATATATTTTAGGTGAAAAGGGTAATTCATTAATTTACAGTAATTATAATTTAATTATGTTATTTTACAAAATAAAATTGCTCGTAATGTTTTTAGAAAAGGAGAAATTAATGTTGCTCATGATATTTCTAAAAAGGAATTTTAGTTAGATAATATAAGAAAAAGATGATACGTTTCAGCTAAAAAGGATAATCGTTAATATTAGTATTATAATATTATTATTTAATTTTATTAAATAGAGTCGTCCATGATATAATTGGAAAAAGAGAAATTTTAGTTTGAAAAAATAGAAAAAGGTAACGTGAAAATTAAAATGTGACATACTTTAGGTGAAAATGGTAATTGATTAGTTTATACTTTATAGTAATTATAATTTAATTGCTATTTTACAAAATAAAATTGCTGATAATATTTTTAGAAAATGAGAAATTAATGTTACCCATGATATTTTTTAAAAAAGGAATTTAATTAGAAAAAATAGAAAAGATGATACATTTTTAGCTGAAAAGGTAATCGGTTAATTAATAACATTATAACATTATGATTTTATTTTTATTAAATAGAATCATAATTTGAAAAAGAGAGGTTTTAGTTAGAGAAAATAAAAAAGGTAACTTGTTTTGGATGAATAAGGTAACCCGTGATATAATTGGAAAAAAAATAATTTAATTAGAGAAAAGAGAAAAGATAAAAAATTAATTTATTAGTTAACAGTAATTATAATTTGTTTTTTAATTAGATAAAATATAAAAGATATTACATTTTACCTGAAAAAGGAAACTGCTTAGTTATTAAAAAAAATGGTAACATGTTTAACTTGAAAAAGTGGATTGATTAGTAAACTAAAATTTTTAATTAAATAAAATATAAAAGATTATTTTTAAATGGTAACCCGTGATATAATTGGAAAAAGAGATATTTTAGTTAGAGAAAAGATAATTTGAATGAAAAAATTAATTAATTAGTTAATAGTAATTATAATATGCTTTTTAGTTAGATAACATATACTCCCTCCGTCCCTTTTGATTCTTAACATTTCACTTTTTCAAAACTTTCTGGCACGCATTTTAAGGTGCATTTTAAGGATAGTTAAATAACTTTTTTTAAAAATTTTCTTTTTCTGTATAAAAATTTAACGTTTAAATTTTTATACAGAAAAAGAAAATTTAAAAAAAAGTTATTTAACTATCCTTAAAATGCACCTTAAAATGCGTGCCAGGAAGTTTTGAAAAAGTGAAATGTTAAGAATCAAAAGGGACGGAGGGAGTATAATATATCATATTTTACCTGAAAAAGGAAAGTTATTAAAAAGAAAAGAAAACGGTAACATGTTTAACCTGAAAAAGTAAATCGATTAAATTTTAGTTAAATAAAATATAAAAGAAGATTTTTAAATGGTAACCCGTGATATAATTGGAAAAAGAGATATTTTAGTTAGAGAAAAGCGAAAAGATAATTTGAATGAAAAAATTAATTAATTAGTTAATAGTAATTATAATATGCTTTTTAGTTAGATAACATATAGAAGATATTATATTTTACCTGAAAAAGGAAACTGCTTAGTTATTAATAAGAAAAGAAAAGGTAACCTGTTTAACCTGAAAAAGGAAATTGATTAGCAAAGCAAAAATTTTAAAGGTAACATGTTTAACCTGAAAAAGGAAATTGATTAGTAAAGAAAAAAATTTAGTTAGATAAAATATAAAAAAAGATTTTATCTGTAATTAAGTAAGGGTAAATAAGTAAAATCAATAGGTACCAACCAACCAAACTTTTAATGTTTCGGCTTTAATATAATAGAATAGATAGATAGATAGATTAGCTTAAAACCCGTGCGATGCATGGATTTTTTTTTAATATTATATGACTTTTTTTATTAATTTGAATTACTTTTTTTGACAAATGCATGGATTTTTTTTTTAATATTATATGACTTTTTTTATTAATTTGAATTACTTTTTTTGACAAATGAATTTTGGAGGCTTATATTTTTAAATGAGATAATTTGATAATAAATATATAAATGTTATCCATGATATTTCTAGGAAAAGAGGGACTTTAGTTAGAAAATATTGAAAAGATGATAAATTTTAGTTTAAAAAGGTAATCTTAATTATAAGTACTTATAAAATTATTATTTAGTTTTATTAAATAGAATGCCATGATTTAATTAAAAAAAGAGAGGTCTTAGTTAGAAAAAATTAAAAAGGAAACTTGTTTTATGTGAAAAAGATAATTGATTAGTTTATAATAATTATAATTCAATTATGTTGTTTTACTAAATAAAATTGCTCGTAACGTTTTAAGAAAAGTAAAAATTAATGTTGCCGGTGATATTTTTAGAAAAAGAGGGTTTTTAGTTATAAAATATAAAAAAGATTATACATTTTAGCTGAAAAAACTTAATTGGTTAATTATTAGTATTATAATTTTGTATTTTTTATTAAATAGAATAGCCCGTGATATAATTGAAAAAAGATAGATTTTAGTTAGAAAAAATAGAAAAGGTAATGTGAAAATTAAAAAGATGACATGTTGTAGGTGAAAAAGGTAATTGATTAGTTTATAGTAATTATAATTTAATTTATGTTATTCTACTAAATTAAATTGCTCGTAGTGTCTTTAGATAGTGAGAAATTAATGATACCCGTGATATTTCTAGAAAAAAGGAATTGTAATTATGAAATATGGAAAATATGATACGTTTTACCTGAAAAAGGTAGTCGGTAATTATTAGTATTATGATATTATTATTTATTTTATTAAATAGAACTACATGTGATATAATTGGAAAAAGAGATATTTTAGTTACAGAATAGAGAAAATGTAACATGTTTTGGCTGAAAAAGGTAATTGATTAGTTAATAGTAAGTATAATATAATTACGTTATTTTATTAAATTAAAGTGCTCGTAGTATTTATAAGAAAGGAGAAATTTTAGTTAGATACAATATAAAAGATATTGTGTTTTATCTGAAAAGAGAAATTATTTAGTCAGTAAAAAATAGAAAAGGTAATATGTTTAATCTAGAAAAGGAAATTCATAATTAGTTAATAGGATGAATTTTATCTCTAATTAAGTAAGGGTAAATAAGTAAAATCAATAGGTACTGTACCGACCAACCAAACTTTTAATGTTTCGGCTTTTATATAATAGTATAAATTAATTAATTTTAATTTAATATAATTTTAATATATTCATGTTTACGGATTATACTAATGTTTCCTTATTATAAACAACGTAGGCAGATTTTTAATATATTTTATTAATAATTGAAAAATATGGTCTGATTTTTTCAGGTATATATTAATGATTGTAAAATTAGTTTTAAATTAAAAAGGTAACATGTTTTAATTCGAAAGAAAATATTAATGAAGATTAGTTTTAAATTAAAAAGGTAACGTGTTTTAATTCAAAAGGAAATATTAATGATTGGAAGATACATTGATGTTTTTAGGTGTTTATAAAAGGTAATATCTTCAATTAAAAGTAATGTGAAAAAAGGCAATCGGCTACTTACCATTAATTATATTATGTTATTATTTATTATAGGTGTTTTAAAAGTATAAATATCATATATTTATTTTTCTTTTTAATAAAGGGTAAATAAGTAAATTCACGAAGTACCAAAAAACTGGTACCAAAAAACAGGTACCAAAAAACAGGTACCAAAACTTTTAATGTTCCGGAATTTATATAATAGTATAGATAATAGTATAGTCGTATAGATAGATAAGTATAGATTATAATATTATTAGTTTATTTTATTAAATAGAACCGTCCGTGATATAATTGAAAAAAAAAAGAGATTTTAGTTAGAGAAAATAGAAAAGTAACGTGCATGATTTAAGTGAAAAAGTAATTGATTAGTTTATAGTAATTATAATTTAATTATGTTATTTTACGAAATAAAATTGTTCATAGTTTTTAGAAAGTGAAAAAGTAACGTGCATGATTTAATGGCCCAAAATAATCACCTGGGAAACTGGATGGCCCTTTTTATTGACGGGACACGGTACATCGTGTACCGTGATAGGGGGTGTGTTGCGGAGCTGCGTGTTCCGTAACAGGGCATGATACGGTGGACGGTATTCCGTGATAGTGCTGCGCACCCATCTAACACGGTGCACAGTCCACCGTATCATGCTAACACGGAGGAAAACATCCAAATCTGATTTCTATATCTCGGGATAGAGCCTAAATAGTAAATATGAACTTTTTTTAATATTAATAAATAAATAAATAAAATTCAGTTCTAACATAATCTTTAATATCCTTTTCTGATTATGACTTCTTTTTAAAATTCAATTTTAATACAACTTTTTTAATCATATCCTTTTTAGATTATAATTTTCTTTTTAACATGATATAATCTTGATCGTCTATTTTTAAAATTATTATATTTGATGGTTGAGATTATTTTAGCGGTACAGTGACCAAACCAAAATTATGGATAATATCTCTCTTACGCTTATTATATATAAGGATATAATATTACGATAAATAAAATTTATAGAGATTCTGTAAAAAAAAAAAATTACTCCAATGAAACATTATCCTTAGCAAAAAAATTAGATAATCTCTTTTCGTTGACTATGTTTGGTAGGCATGTAATGAAGATTTTATATGATCTACTACCTTAAAAAAAATATTCTATTTATAACAATCTGAAATAATAATAAAATACAATATTTACAATATAACCAAACATTATAACCAATATACCATTGGAACATAGTTCAGCACATTTTACATAATCACTATTTTATTTGATTTGGCCAACCATTTTTAGACAATATCGTTGGAGATGCTCTTAGGTTTCTTTTGATCATGATGTTTGAGTATTTTCAACTATGTTCATTAAAATGTTATAAAATACTAAATTAGCAAAACAAAATGTTATAAATGAATGTGTTACGCCATATTTTGGATTGCCTCTAATATCTCCCAAATTTCCAAATACGAATCTAATAATAATTAACTTAATCCCCAAGTTAATTATTTCCTCTCTCTGAAACGAGGAATTATCTCCAATTAATGATAGAAAATATCTCCAAACGATATCCTTCAAATCAGGAAGTTATTCCAACATGAATATAATTTAAAAAGATAAAATCTACTAATTACCAAAATATCTCATAGGGATTAAAAACCAATCCTTAACAGAACTGCGTAGGCTTGATCCTTATAAATAAATATAAGGTATGCATGCATCTTGGAAAAGGATCCGACACATCTAACAAGTCGAGACACCTCTCAAGTCCAGCCCCAAACATCCAAAATCCCAAATCCCCCTATTTTTATGATTTCGTTATTCCATCAACCTCCGAAATTTGTTATCACCAAATTCCTCCGTTAACAATTGGCGCTAGAAGGAGGGGATATATTTTTTGATTGTGGAGGACAATCAATTCATACGCATGGGGGGTTATCATGGATCTGGAGCTGCTTTAATGGAGGAGCTAAGCGCTGGAGGCGGTGGCTCTATCCTGAATTAAAATAAGTTTTCTTATGATTTTATCCATAAAAGTTAGTTATCTTATAAAATTCGTAGTAAATTCAATACATGTCGGATTTTGATGATTTTTAATGATTCGGAAATCTTTTTAAATTGTCTATAACTTTCGTTCTTTGAGTTTTCTCAGATTATATCTCGATCTATTCTCGAAATCACAAAAAACAATAAGATCTCGTTTTTCAGCATCGAGAAGTAAATCAGCAGACATTTTATTTGATTCCCGATTCGTTATAAGTCCATTTTTTATGAGCCATATATTGTCGAAAAGATCTTTTCGTTATCTACAACTTTTGTGTTTTGTGTTTTCCAAGAAAAATTGTTTAGATGGTCAAAAAGGCTAAAAACAGATCTGGGTAGAATTTGAATCGTGAAGATGTTCAAGATTTGAGATGCAATATTCGTAGTACATGAAGAACAAATAGAAGATTGGGAAATTCTGAATTTAACGAGAGCGAAATTCGGGTTTTTGTTGAAAACTACACAAGAAGACCCTTTGGGTGCTGCTGATATTTTTTAGAAGACCCATTGGGAGTTGTTGATATTTTTTAGAAGACCCTGTGGGTGTTGCTGATATTTTTTCGAAGAATTTTGGGTATTACTTATATTTTTTGAAAGATCCTTCAAGTGTTGCTGATATCTTTTTTGGAAGAATCTTGGGATATTGATATGGCTTTGGGAAGATGAAGATGACCTCCTCTAAGGAGGGTCTCCCTTATTTATTTTGATAGATGACCTCCTCTAAGGAGGGTCTTTGTGGGATATGTGAAAAGACGATCTCCTCTAAGGAGAGTCTTAGTAAGAATGAAGCGATTTTCGGAAAATCCACCTCCTGTGAGGAGGTTATTTCTGATATGGGGAACGACCTCCTTTGAGGAGGGTATCCCGAATTATAAAATCCTTGCAAAAATCGTACTTCTGGGGGGGGATGTCTGTACTTCCGGCGCCTCATCAAGGTACGATCTTCGGAAAATTCACCTCCTGTGAGGAGGGTATTTCTGGTATGGGGAACGACCTCCTTTGAGGAGGGTATCCCGAATTATAAAATCCTTGCAAAAACCGTACTTCCGGGGGGATGTCCGTACTTGCGGCGCCTCATCAAGGTACGATCTTCGGAAAATTGACCTTCTAAGAGGAGGATATTTCTAATATGGGGAACGACCTCCTTTGAGGAGGGTATCCCGAATTTATAAATTTCTGAGGAAAATGACCCCCTTTGAGGTTGATACTCTCGAGAAGACATAGTAGATATAACCTTCTTCGACTGGAGGATATTTCTTTGAAGTTGTTTCAGTGACTCAAGATATTTGGAAGATCGAAACATGCTTAGTTCTCCAGTCCATCAAGCTGCACTAAAGAACTGAGGGTAGTTATTACGCCATATTTTCGGTTACCTCTAATATTTCCCAAATTCCCAAATACGAATCTAATAATAATTAACTTAATCCCCAAGTTAATTATTTTCTCTCTCTGAAACGAAGAATTATCTCCAATTAATGATAGAAAATATCTCCAAACGATATCCTTCAAATCAGGAAGGTATCCCAATGCTAATATAATTTAAAGAGATAAAATCTACTAATTCCCAAAATACATCCCTTAACAATCATAGGGATTAAAAATCAACTCTTAACAGAACTGCGTAGGCTTGATCCTTATAAATATAAGGTACGCAGGCATCTTGGAAAAGGATCCGACATATCTAACAAGTCGAGACACCTCTCAAGTCCAGCCCCAAACATCCAAAATCCCAAATCCTCCTATTTTTATGATTTCGTTATTCCAGCAACCTCCGAATTTTGTTATCACCAAATTCCTCCGTTAACATAATGTTTATGTAAAATTTGCTGAATTTGTAAAGTGTTGTACTCCAATGAAATGATTGATTATATTTCAAAAATAGCATGTTATTATTATTTTAAGTTATTAAAAATACAATATATTATTTTAACATGAAAATAAATAATGTGTCTTTATACAAATTTGACAAATGTAGCCAAACTGTTTAGGTGGCTAAAATTTTAAATAACAGATCCATTGGCAGCTTGGCCAAAAATTTAGAATGATCCATGGAGAAATTTTTGCATAATCTATATATATTTTATTTTTTAAAAAAATTATCTTAGGATTACTGTATCCGGTTGGAGATGCCCTATAAGAGCATTTTTAGAAGTTCGTTAGAATTTTTCTGACCATAAATTGAGCATATTTTGAGGTTGGATTATAAAAAAAATTGTCAAATTGTACGTAGTATGACATTAATTATTTTCAATCTATGGGAATTATAAAATTACCTAACAATTTTGCTAAATTCTGATAATTTTTTGGCAGCTTTTTCAATAATTTAGTTATATATAAAAGTATAACAAATATTTACTATCTATATTATTTATTTTGTAAGAATTATTTATGATGTGATATATGGATCGATAATTTTTAAAATTGATCTTTATCGTAATCTTTTTGAATAAATATTAACAAAAGTGGTAGGGAAGAAAATAATAAAAATTAATATAATATATAATCTATCTATTATTTATATAATAATACACCAACACAAGATAAAATTCGTGAGATTTTTAATGTATTGAAATGTCCAACTTACCCCTCAATTGTGGGAAAGGATGTCCAAAATACCCAATTTTTTCCTACCCACTCCCCAAAATACCCAGATTTGAAACCATCGACCGAAATACCCACGGGATGGGCCGTTTGGTGTGGCGCATCCGTGGTTACTGTTCACGCCAGAAAATCTCATTCATCAGCTTCACCGGCGATTTATTGGCGATTTCCGGCGCCACTTCCTATCTCACTCTCAAGCAGTCTCCCAGGCACCATAGTACCACCAAAAGGACAAGCAGATCGTCCCCGTCCTCATACCCATATCTGGTTCTCTCCTCTGGCCCCGCAGGGGCGTGAAGAAGATCGACGAAATAGTAAATCGGAAAATTATGGTTGAATTGGGTGTTTCTAATCCGACAAATTAAGTGTAATAAAATTGGTATGGATGTGTAGAGAATCAAATTGCGATTCTATTGGTATATAGAACGTAATTGGAAACTCTGTGGTTTGGATGAACGAAAAGAAAGAATTTTTTAGCCGGGATCGCCATTCTATTGGTATATAGAACGTCAGATACACATCTAGAAAATGCGTATCTCGTGATACGCATTTTCCAGATGCGTATCCGATGCCAGACATGACGTCAACTACGCCTTTTAGGAATGCGTATCCCAAGATGCGTTGGAGTAGACGTATGCAGTGGAATTTTCAAGCACTACAGAAGCGTATTCTTTTAATACGCTGGTTGGTTCGGCGTATCCTAGAATGCGTTAGTTGGATAGGCGTATGTGGTGGGTATTTTGGGCACCCCTTCAGCTCCGTGGGTATTTTGGTGAGAGAAACCTAAAAAGTGGGTAAAAAGGGCAATCATCCCAATTGTGGTTGGTGGGAATTGAATTTGGGTTTCCATGTTAATTCATGTATCTTTTTACCACTACACCAGTATCACTCAATCATATGTGTTTTAAATCAAACATAATATAAATATATGTATGTCATTTGAGTGAAAAAATTTCTAATATTTTAATTAGTGCACATACTACTAATTTTTTGTCATGATTTTACATTTATTGATTTGGACTATAATATATTATATCAAAATATTAATTATTGTTACATAATATATGGTTTGATTATATTATATAATTGTAATAACAATAACAATCAACATAATTATAAAAATAATAAAATTACTATATAACTATTATTCTCCTAAACAATCTAAGCACTTATTTTCAATAATACACGTGATATTTATGTGTATACCGCTTAAGCGCGACAATATTTGGTTTTATATAAAAAACAATATGAAATACATAATGTATTTTTTTATGAAAAGTATTAAATATAAGACCAAGTCATTAACTAAAGTACTTTATTCATTATTTGAAAGCACCAATTTACCCATAAATTCCTATTTATATATAGAAGTATCAATGGTAATTGAACTTGAAACACCGAGTCAAATTGTGCATCTTCATACCATTAGGCCACATATTCACATGTATTTTAAATCATACACATGATATGTATGTGTGTGATATTGATGAAATATTATTAATTAAATATTACTGGATTTTAATGAGTTTTGGACTCTTTTATCGTTTATCAATTAAAGAATTACGTAAATACACAATTAGGCTATAAAATAACATTATAATTAATATAATGGATATTGTCAAGCAATATATAAGAGTAAAAAATATTGAGGTGTTAACGTAAAATGAAAATTGTATATTACTACACAAGATACAATAATTTATTAGTCAAACAATTCGGGTCTTAAAAATATTTGGCTTAAAAAAAATGAATCTTAGCTTATCAAAAAAAAAAACGAATCCTATAAATAATACATTACCTTTTACATACAAATTAGCTAATGTTTAATTTAAAATATGACATTATGTAGAAAAAAAATATCGTATATTATTTATGTTATATTAATTATGGAGGTGACTCAAAAAGAGAAATAAATGCAAAGAATGCTTAAAATGAAGAAATTAGAAGAAAACAAATAAAAGAGTTAGAAATGTGGTTTTAAGAAGTAAAAGCGCAAGACCTGATAAGCATTTTAGAAAATTTACCAAGATTTTTTATTAGAATCAAGACTGAAACCTACATTCTCAGAATGCAAAATTTTGAAGACTATTTAGTTTCTACCTTGAAATCTTGAATATTATTAGCAATCGATGCATCATTTTTGAAGAAAGTTTAGGATTGTAGGTGTTCTGAAAAATCATCTTAATTAGAGGGTAATGGTTAAAAATAACCATTTTGTAAAAGTTCATCACGAAAATAACAATTCTGGAAGGAGATGGCTGAAAATATCGGATTGGATACGCATTTACAAAATGGGTATTCAAAATACATATAATACGCATTTGCAAGTTGGGTATCCCATATGTGATACCCAAATGGCAAATGCGTATCTACATTTTTTTTTAATTTTTTTTTTAAGATACCCATTTCTGAGTTGGGTATCTTATACAAAATGGGATACCCAACTTGGAAATGCGTATCCAATCCGGTATTTTCAGCCAATGCACCTAGAAATTGATATTTTTGTTAACTTCACTTAAAAAATTGTTATTTTTAACATTTATTCTTAATTAGACAACACCCATAAAACACTGATCTATGACCCACAATAAAATTAAAGACTAACATGATTGCTTTCAATACTACTCGTATTAGTTTCCAAAATACAAACTTGAACATATTTAAGTAAATACATAATAATCACATATGCGAGTAACAAAAAAATTTCTATGAAAATCAATTACATCTTTCAAACAATATTGATCCTGAATAATTTGATTAAAAAATATTACTCCCTCCGTCCCAAATTGTTTGAACCTCTTTGACTTTCACGGAGATTAAGAAAATGTAATAAAAAAGAGTAAAGTTAGTTGAAAAGTGAATAAAGTGGTGAGACCTATCAATATTTAATAATAGATGTGAGATAGTGGAGAAAAGTAGTGGGTGTAATAGTGTAAAAAAAAGGTATAAAATGAAGAAGTAATGGGTATAAAAGTGAAAAATAGTGTTAAAAAATAATAAGTGTAGTAGGTTCATTAGTTTTGAGACTTTCCACAAAGGAAAGTGTGTTAATCTTTTTTGACGGAGGGAGTCCAATTTTTTATTTTTTATAATTTTTTTTAAACTGAGGGAGTCCAATTTAATGCTATAGTAATTTGTTACTAAATGAGACACCACTTTTCAATTTTTGGAACTTTGTACGGAAACAAGAAAAAGACAAATGAAATGTTGTTGTGTGCACTTGCCAAGATTTCATCTCAATCTTATTACGAACAGTCAACTTGAGAAATTAAAAATGGTAGGTGGCAGAGTCTCTTTCTTTCACAAATTTACAAAGAAATTGTGTGTAAACCCCCTTGTTTAGGAACTCACTCTGTCACAACTCTCATCTCTATGGCTCAGTCTCTCTTCTTTTCCTCAAATACTCTCTGCTCAAATCATTTTCTCAATGGTATGAACTTTCTCATCTCTTTTATCTTCCTTTGTAAAATTTTCTGTTTCTATCTAGTCTCTGGCTGCAGTAAATTAGTCTCACTTTCTTTATTAATATTATATTTTTCAGTTGAGGTTACATTCAAGTGTGTATCTTGTTGTGTTAAAATTGCTTTTTTAGTACTACTCAATGTTGCCCTGCAAATAATTACTAGTACTTCTGATAATAGAAAATGTTAGTATAAGGCTGTTGGGTTTCTTAGCTGCTGTTAAGTGTAAATTTCGACTTGCGGGAGCAATCCTGTTCCATTGTTCGACCCGCGAAAAACTGGGAAGTGGGAATCAGTACTTTACTGCCTTGGCTCTAAGTAATATTTTGAGTTTCTTTTTCCAATTGTGATTGTAAAATGTTATCCAATTCATACACGTATTTGTTCATATTTAAAAGCTACAGATGCTGCACCAATTTCAAGTACTTACTGTAAAGCTCTTGTATAATGTGTTGCCATTGGTCATTTTGTAATTTTGATTGTGGTGACACGTTTCAAACAGATCCAAATTTTTGTTACCATTCTACTGATTCTCGGGGTTTTAGATCCTCGGTGGTTTTGGCTTTATCGCCTAATGAGTTCTAAATTGTTGTGTAAGAAATTTTGAGAAAAACCGAGAGATGAAATGAAAGTGAAGGGAGAAAAACTAACCTTGCAAGATGCCTAGCAGTAGCACTATGTACACACTGAGTACTGGTTTGTTTGCAAAAGGCATTGCTTCATGATTTGATAAATAAGTGATATGTGATTATCGTATAGCTGCATAGTGTCACTGATACTCAGTGTATATTTTATGTAGTACTATTGAAAAAATTCCAGGGACTTGTTTATCTCTGTTACTTGCAATTATCTAACCAATATCTGTGTAAGTTTAATACTTTTATATCAAGTATAATTATCATGCTAAATTTTGAATTCTGACTTTGCAAGTGATCGTCGTTGTGTATTTTCTGATGATCATAACTGAAATTACTTCATGCATGTTCAAGGGGGCGAGCACTGTGGTTTGTCTAATGCGTGTAAAACCTCATGGAGTCATTTGAAGCTCTCACATAGCTGTAGATCCACAAAGACAACTACTTGCGCTGCTTCTCAATCAGTTGAAATCCCTCGTCAATGGTACAATCTAATTGCAGATCTTGCGGTCAAGCCTCCTCCAGCTCTGCATCCAAAAACGTATAACCCTGTTACTCCTCAGGATTGGTCTCCGCTGTTTCCTGAAGAGTTGATTAAGCAGGAGAATAGCGATGCCCGGTTCATTGACATACCGAAGGAGGTTATTGATGTATATGAGCTCTGGCGCCCAACTCCACTTATCAGGTCGGTATGGTTTCCAAAGAGACTTGTTTGCAGGTATATTTGTTGTGCATACCAGTCTAAGTTATATCTTATACTTTTTGGTACAATTTAGAGCAAAGAGGCTGGAGAAACTGCTTGATACCCCGGCCAAAATATATTACAAGTATGAAGGTGTAAGCCCAGCTGGGTCACACAAACCCAACACTGCAGTCCCTCAGGTCTGGTACAATAGTCAGGAAGGAATCAAGAATGTTGTAACAGAAACTGGTGCAGGTCAATGGGGGAGTTCATTGGCTTTTGCATGCAGCTTGTTTGGTCTCAACTGTGAAGTAAGTCGAGAATAAACATTGTTGTCATAGATAAGTTCGTTAATACATTCCATTAAGTGCGTGTGATGAGGTTCCAGTTAATAGTATGAGATAGTATCTCGTAGCAATTATCATAAACTATTAGGTAATTGATAAACTGTGATCAGGACTTTTAATTAAGACTTAATTTGGATTTCAGCCATAAGCCTAATCAGTCGTGAATCACGAACCTTTGTTTTGTTTTATTATACCTAGGTGTGGCAAGTTCGTGCCTCTTATGATCAGAAGCCTTATCGTAAACTAATGATGCAAACTTGGGGTGCTAAGGTGCACCCTTCTCCTTCAACTGTTACTGAAGCTGGTCGAAGAATTCTTGAAAAGGATCCAGCAAGCCCAGGCAGTTTAGGAATCGCCATTTCTGAGGCTGTCGAAGTTGCAGCCAAAAATCCAGATACAAAGTATTGTCTTGGCAGTGTTCTTAACCATGTTTTGTTACATCAGACTGTTATTGGTGAGGAGTGTATTAAGCAGATGGAGGCTATTGGAGTGACTCCAGATGTCATTATCGGATGTACTGGTGGTGGTTCGAATTTTGGTGGTCTTGCTTTTCCTTTCATCCGGGAGAAACTCGCTGGAAAAATGAACCCTCTTATACGAGCAGTTGAACCAGCCGCATGCCCTTCATTAACAAAAGGGGTATATGCATATGACTATGGAGATACCGCTGGGATGACTCCTTTAATGAAGATGCACACACTTGGACATGAATTCATACCCGACCCTATTCACGCCGGTAAATCTTTTTTCTTAATAGCTAGTTCTAATCCTGTGCTTTTCATTCTGACCGATCCTCTGTCTAACAGGTGGTTTACGTTACCATGGTATGGCACCACTAATTTCCCACGTCTATGACTTGGGCTTTATGGAAGCATTAGCGATTCCTCAGATTGAATGCTTTCGAGGTGCACATACGTTTTCTATCTTATATTCCCGAAATGATTTAATAATCGTAAAAGTGACTTGCTTAATAATACAAATCCCTTGCTACAGGTGCAATACAATTTGCTAGGACCGAGGGACTGATACCAGCACCTGAACCAGCTCATGCTATAGCTGCCACCATTAGGGAAGCTGTACACTGTAAAGAAACTGGAGAATCGAAAGTAATTCTCATGGCTATGTGTGGACATGGTCATTTTGACCTGCCTGCCTACGATAAATATTTGCAGGGAAATATGTTAGATCTGTCATTCGCAAAGGAGAGAATCCAAGAATCAATGGCCAACATTCCTAACATGTCACACCAGTGAAACTAACTTCTTCCAATAAAAATGTTCCTTGTTTTCGAGCAATACATGATGTTAAATTTAGTAGAGATGAGGAATTTGGGTTATAGAGCAGAGGCCACCTATATTTATCTCCTCTTTTTACCTGGTTTCTTCACTTTCTTGTCCTGGTTTTGTATTAATGCACATTTTGTTCTGTACTAGCTAATAACTCGCACGGATTGTGATAAATTACGTTAAGTTCCTAATTTTTAATTCTTTTAAATGAATAAAATCTTCTATATTCTCGACTTTTATTTCGATTGTTAGTTAATAGACTCCTAGTATATAATTTCAATAATAAATTAAATTAATATTTAATTTTATTATTTTAATTAATTAAATTTATATAACTTATCTCTGGTAATATAAGAATAGTTATATTATTAATTGTATTTACTATTAATCTACTATAGATATATTTTAAATATTAATTAATGGAGCCCTAAGTCCTATATTCTCGATTTTTATTTAAATTTTTAGTTAATAGACTCCTAGTATATAACTTCATTATTAAATTAAATTAATATTTAATATTATGATTTTAACTAATTAAATTAATTAATATTTAGTGGCATATCGCTGTATACATGGCATACCGCGGTATACATTAATTAATTAATTAATTAATTGGCATACCGTATTTTATTTCAGAGAGGATTTGTTTCATTAGTAGCTCTTATTCTTATTGGCCTTTTATACACTTAAATTAAAAAACAGTTTTAGTTTTTAAAGTAAGATCAAATAGTAAAATAAATTATTATTATTTAATTAATTAATTAAATGGCATACCGTGCATACCGCGATATACATGGCATACCATTTAAAGGGGGTTTCTGCTTTTAATAAAAAATATAGATTACCAAAATTCAAATAATACATGTCTATGCGGCAAGTTTTAATTGATTGTTAGGAGTCTCAAAATAAAACCTAAAAATAATTCCGAATTATACAAATATATTTTAATTGATATTGCGTAAATTAATAACCGGAGTTCATTTTATTTATGGGTAAATGACTAATAATTAATTAACAAATCGTATAGAAGTCTTTTGTATGCATTTATATGTGAACTATCTATTTTTTTTTTACCACGGCTTTGTTAGCTAATTAAGACTGCAGTTATGGGTCGAATTTTTGAATGCGCTAGATAATTCAGGTATAAATATTTTTCACGATTATACTAAATTGTTATATTGTCTTTTCATGAAAGTTATATATATTTCACTAATACGAGCCAGAGGGATATTACACGGTGCAAAATCTATTTATCGATTGTAATTTTAACAAAATCATTTTTTATTTGATCTTTTTTATTTGTTCGTTAGGTTTTGATTATTTTTATAGATGTCATATGTTTTATTATTAATGAATTATTTTACCTTTAAGAAAAAGAGATAAATCAATCCAAACATTCGATGAAATTATTTTATTTTTGTCTTCTATTTAAATTAAATATTTTTGTTTTATCATCCATTCCCATTGTTAATTATTTCATAAACTAGTCGATAAAGCCGCGCTTCGCGGCGGCGTTACAATATTTTTTTAAAAAAATCAATATATTTACGTTATATTATAATACTAACATTAAATTTTAATAATTAAATAGTCTTCTCTAATGAATCGATTTCTTGTTAAACACAATTCTTTCGATTGAGCCGCTCTTTCGTTAAAACCGAAATCCCAACTTTAACATATATTATAAAGACTTATATAAAAAAATTTATCCATAAAATCGAACCGTAAAAATAAAAAAAAATTATGACATCAGTATCAAATTCTAATAGCTAATACAATCTTTTCTAGAGAGCCGTCTTCCCGTTAAATACATTTTGAGCCGCTCTTATTTGGAACCAAAATTCTAACTTCATTATATAAAGAGAGTAAATTCCAATTTTTATATTCTTTAAACTTTCTAATATTTTGGAGTTTTAAAAGATGAAAACATTTTATATTTTCTGTATATAATAAATATTCCTGTATTTATTTACAACTTTCGCATTAGAATGTCTTTCTATTATGTTAACATATCAAAAAAAATACGAAGACTTTTCGTGACGGGAATAATATTAAATTTATGGATATATTTTTCTAATGCAATTATAATTAACTTCAATAAAAAAGTTAAAATAAAGGTTTCTAGGAAGAAAAGATACATAGTTTTAAAAAAAAATTGTATAAAACGTCTCCACCGTCCTCGTATTCTACTTCCAATAAAACATTTTATTTTATGTATTCCTAATATATTCAAACATCTTTTATACGGTCTTCTCTAATGAACCGTTTTCTCATTAAACACGGTTATTACTATTGGTCCGCTCTCTCGTAAAGACCAAAAACCTAACTTTTACATATATCACTTGTATGACAATGTTTATCCATAAAAGTCAAATCCTAAAAATAAAATGAAATTTATACCATCAATATGACATTTTAATAGCTAATACAATCTTTTATAGTGAGCTGTCTTCCCATTAAAAACGTTTCGATCCGCTCTCGTTTGAGATCGAAATTCCAACTTCATTACATATTATTGATGATACTTATCTTACACAAAAAATTTTTTCCTTAAAATCAAAACCTAAAAAATAGAGTGAATCCAATTTATACTTTCTCTAGACTTTCTAAAATGACTTAATTGCAGGAGGATGGCCTCAACTATTTGTTTTTTGCACAAAAATGGCCCAAGTATAAAAGTAGACAGTGTGATGGCCTAACTATATTTTTTAAATAGCTGAGTGTATTCAATTTGTGACTTAACTACAACATGATGGCTGAACAATGTTTTTTTTAACACAAAAATGGCCCAAAAATAAAAATAAACAGCAATTTTTACATTAATTTAGATGGAATGGAATCATCTGCTTAAAATAATACTTGGGCCATTTTTATGCAAAAAAAAAAATAGTTGAGGTCATTCTCATGCAATTAAGTCTTAACAAAATTTATGGAGTTTTAGAAAATGAAAACAGATCTTATTTTCTCTTTATATTAAAGATACTTCTGTATTTATTTGGGATTCCTGCATGAGAATGTTCTTTTATTATGTTAACAAATCAATTTTTTTCTTTTTAAATACGATGACTTTTTTTATGACAATAGTATTTGGATTTATGAATATTTCCTGTCGGTTTGTTAACATTTCAAAATAGGGTGTTTGACACGCATTTTAAGGTGGAATTTAAGGATAGTTTCATAATTTATTTTTGAAATTTTCTCTTTTTTTGTATAAAAGTAGAACAATCCTATTTTTATACAAAAAAGAAAATTTTAAAAATAAGTTATGAACTGTCCTTAAAATTCACCTTAAAATGAGTGCCAGAAAATGACAAAAAAAGTGTTAATAATTGGGTAGGACGGAGGGAGTAATATAAAAAATTATAATTTAAGAAGATCATACTTTCTATAAAATATTTAATTATATTTCTGCTCTATATATTCAAACACCTATTTTACTTCTAATACAACGTTTTTTATATGTTTATTTCTATAAAATTGAACTCCTATTCTACTTCCAATGGAACTTTTAATCATATGCCTTATAAATACTAATTCTACTTCCAATAGAACTTCTAATCATATAATTTAAGAAGATCGTACTTTTTATAAAATATTTAATTATATGTCTGCTCTATATATTCAAACACCTATTCTACTTCTAATAGAACTTTTATTTATATGTTTTTTCTATAAATTCGAACTATTATTCTCTATAAATTCGAACTCCAATTCTACTTCCAATAGAACTTTTATGCATATGCCTTATAAAAACTTATTCTACTTCCAATAGAACTTCTAATCATATGTCTTACCTATAAATTCGAAGTCTTCTTCTCTATAAATTCGAACACATATTCTACTTCTAATATGTTAAATGATATTTTATATTTATTAATGTTTAAAATTCAAAAATTCTAGAAAATTAGAAAAATAGATTGAGACGATCTTAGAGCGCCACATAAACTCTCGCGTACCCTCCTTTATATATATATATATATTGATTTATTACCCATTCAATTGCTAATTTTTTTTCTAAAATAATTTATAAAAAACGAAAATTGAAGGTAAAACATTTAACTAATACTACTATTATGACCCCGTTTTGGAAATAGAAATAAGTTACTTATTCTGGAAAAGGGTACATAAATATTTATTTATTTTTGAAATAAGTAACTTATTTTTGCAAGATAACGAATATTAAACTTACCATACACATTTTTCTCTAAAAAAAATATAAATATACAAATTTTTTTTCAAAATAAGTAACTTATAAATTGTTGCCAAAAAGCGACTTGTGAAATTGAAGAGAAAGAAAAAACAAAAAGCTGAGGAATCAAATTTAAATTGGGGGAAGCCAAGCCCACACATTCAAATATTTCACTTCCCGGGCAATACTCACTCAGACCCCAATTCCTAGGTCATTCCTCTCTCTCTCTCTCAATATTTTACAAAATCTCGCTGTGTAGATCATTCCAGTTCATCTATTTGATGTCGAAAACATCCGTTCAACTCCAGATTCCAGGAATGGAATCAGTAATTGCTACAGTGACTGGATACCATGGTTTACAAAAACTCAAGCTTACCAAACTCATCTCTCACGCCGGTGGAAACTATGTCGGTAACATGAATAAGTCTGTTACACATTTGGTACTCTCTCCTACTACTCTGATCCGATCCGATCCGATTTGATTATATATTTTTTAGTTGTGATTCGACTGTATATGATGAATTGTTGTTGTTTTTTTAATTGTTTCGTTAGATTTGTTGGAAGTTTGAAGGCCAGAAGTACGAGCTTGCGAGAAAATTGAAAATTGTTGTTGTTAATCATCGATGGATTGAAGATTGTATTAAGGAACGCAGACGTGTTCCGGAGCGTTCTTATACAGCTCGTTGGTATGCATTTGTTTTCGTTTGTGACATTATTTTGAAATATCGCACGTTATTGTTAATTTTTATTGCGTACTGACTAGTGAGAGGAATATAAAATTGAATTAGGCGTGTTGCATAGCTTTTTTAATGCTTTTGTTTTTGTTGAAATGAATAAATGCCTTGGAACTTGTTTACGGCCTTTTAATCACTGTGGTTAGGTTGTTTGATTTTATTAGGATAATGGGGTTTGTAGGATGCTAAGTACATCGTATTTGGGTCTATTAGGTCGATGATGAATTGTGGATTCGTATTGACTTGTTACCGATATTTTCTGGGATATATTGTTAGCTATTAAAGATGTAGGGATTGGAGGTGAAAATTATTAGGATAATGGAGTTTGTTGGAGGCCTAATACATTGTGAGTATAAAACGTATGATTAAGTGCGGAAAAATTCACCATTCGGGCTTATACGTTTAAGCACTTCTATGTGGCAGGCAGGGGTGATAGATTACATTAATTACATGTTAAATTGTAAAATTATCTTTTGTTTTATTCTGTAACATTCATCTGTTTGCATTTGGTACTGATGGACTATTTATGAAAATGCAGTTGATAAATATGTCTATTGCTCTCACATAAGCTCAAAATGCCTTGGTTTTAATGCGTAACCTTCTTTAAAATCAGAAATTTACTTGTGTGGTTATTTTCGTTGTCTGCAGCGGGAAAGAAATGGGCAGCCTACTGATGGATGTACCAGCTGTTCCTGATAAAGTTAGTAATTCAGTTAGTAATCAATCCAGTGCAGGCAATGCCTCCAAAAAACATGTGATTGATATTGATTGTGACGAGGATGACAATGCTGTCTCACTTGATTCTATCTTATTAAAGGAGGTAAATCATGAATTCAGTAATAGGTATCTAATTATCAGTAATTTAATACATTAAATCTTCCGTTTTGCACTTTTGCTTAGACAAGTTTAAGGGAGAAGTATTTAGATCTTAGATGCATGAGAAGAGACAGATCTTTTAAATTCTCTCACCTACTAGCAAAACTGTAAACACTGATTTATGATAGGAGAAGAATAGGTGGAACAAGTAGAGGAACGAGGTGTAGGAAAAGTGTGAAGGTACTAGGGAGTCCATTTCCTTATACTGATCATAATTCATGCCACGGTTCTGCCTCAAAATATTCAACTGAGGAAAGTTGTATTTATCTGATAAACACAGTTATAGTTTGCATATGGAGATATAGTGCATTTATAAATGGAAGTCAAGTTGTAGTCCTTAAAAGCTCAAAACTTGCGCCTTACATTTCTCCGGCATCGGAACCAATTTCTGTAGTAATGAATAGTTTACTTGATATATCAAAAGAGGACTATTTTTCTTAGATTTACACACCATATAGTAACCCATTTGAAGCACTACATATCATATTACCTCATTTAGAGAATTTCTAAAACACAACATAAAAATAGGATCAGAAAAGTACATTAAAATACAATATATTCAAAACTTCAGGATTTTCTTTCTTGACCATTTCATGGCTTAATCTTATAATGTCTTTGGAAACGATTGTTGTTATTCAGTATGAAAAACATAGCTGAGGCCTGAGGTAAAGGAAAAATATGAATGCGGAGGACTGAGGTAGTAAGATATTGACAGTGTTTTTTCTTTGCTATTGACAGTTTCTTAATTTACTGAAAACACATGCTTTAGAAAGAGCAGAATGAGGACTATTCAATGAGTTGAATTACTTGTTTAACAAGACTTCCAGAGTCAGTCTGGTTTTTTTTATTGTTGTTTCCTAGTATGAGTTTGATCATGTATCAAACTTTTTCTGGATTAATTTCTATTGTAGAATACTTTTCCTGAGATGGAAAGAAGAAAGGAAGGTTCTAAATTAAAGAGAAGATTAGTGAACAAAATGACAAGTCAAAATCACTTATCCCGTGCTACTCATGACAATGGAACTCCTGTTTCTTGCTATTTTAGTGAGGTAGATATAATTTTATGTTTTCTAGAAAGTGCATAAATATTATGTTTTCCTTTTACCAAATGCTATTGACACTTTTTAATTTACTGAAAGCACATGCTTTAGAAAGATGAGTATTCAGTGAGCTGAATTTCTTGTTTAAGAAGACTCCAGAGTCAATTTATTCTCTTTTTTTTATTGTTTTTTTCTGGTATAAATTTGATATTCTATTAACCTATTTCTTGATCTTATCATTTGTTTTCTGGCGGATTCTATCGCAGAATATGTTTCTTGAGATGGAAAGAAGAAATGAAGGTTCTAAATCGAAGAGAAGATTAGTGAACAAAACTACAAGTCAAATTCACTCATCTCGTTCTACTCATGACGATGAAACTTCCGTTTATTGCGATTATAACGAGGTAGTAAATAAGATCATGTTTTCTAGATAGTGCATAATTGGCTTCGCAGCTTAGCTGTTTTTTAGTAATCTAAAGATCAAATAATTTCTTTTCTTTTTTTGTTCATATAAAATTAACAAGTTATTGATGCAAGACAGAATATTAAACTAGATAATAAACAGTGAATTATACTAATTCCAAGAATAACTAGTCAATATTATTTTCAAGAAAATTGTATAATCAAAACTTCATTAATACATATATGGGGTTTACATGACTTGTATAGGATTAAAAACCCTAATAATAATACTTGTACCCCCGTTAACACTTGGACTAATTTCAAATAACGTATTACATAATTTTTAAACCACTTACCCCACATTTAAAACATGTAATCAAATAATTTTAATTCTTTCTAAACTAAATACATATAAACTATTTGGTTTAAAAAAAAACTATTTAATAACATAACAAATCTTTTCCACTTTTGTTCCTCATCAATTAGCATGCGAAAGGCAAACATTAAAGTGACTAAGTAGGTGACGAAAATATTATATCCCAATTAGATAGTATATGTCTTTGAATGTTTAGTAAATTTCTTGTTATAAGTTTGTTTGTAAATATTACCAGTTAGATAGTATATGTCTTTGATTGTTTAGTTAGTTTCTTGTTATAAGTTTGGTTTGTAAATGTTAAGTAACCAACTCATCTAAAATCTTAAGGTGTTAGAGGGAGGTCTTATATGGATCTTATATTATAAATTAACACTCCCTCACTCGAAAACCCATTTTTGGATCGAAGAGTGGATCACGGGCGCTCATCTTTGGAGCATACAGAATGCATAGGAAAATTCATGTTTAATTCTAGATGTCTCTATAGATATCTAAAAGTAAATGGAAATTTTTATGTTGGTAAATAACTGCCATCAATAACAGGGTATCTTCACACATACGTTGTTTGAATATATACAGTATTGCAGTACTTGGTACCATCCTAGAGTTTGCAGATTTATTTATTATATCAATAAATTGACCAGTACTCTCTGTGTTGAAATCATATATAAATAGCCTGAAGAGTTGGATTCTTCTTCTACTAGACGGCTAAGACAACAGAAAATTAGTAGTTACACTGAACCATTGCGGAGAGGTCGGAGGTTGGTGCGGAAAAATGTAGTTAGCGATATTCTGGGGTCAGAATCTGAAATAGAGTGCCACCCAGTACATGTTCCCCACTGGCAGGATGACATCACAGATCTCTCCAACAATCCATCAGGTGGGAATTCTAGTGCAAGATCAAATAATATTTTTAAGATGTGGAAGAGATTGAAGATTTAAATGTTTTCTCTTTTGATTTTTTAGCATCCAGGGAAGCATCAACTCCTATGATTAATGCCTCAGAACCTGTAATCAGATTAGCTAAATCCATTGATTTCTTTGATGGAGCATCAACTTCGGTGCTTTATGCTTCACATCAGCTAGCTACACCGAAGGATTCCAGTGCAACAGAACCTGTTGTCAGATTAGCTGAATCAACTGATTTGTATGATGGAGCATCAGCTTCGTTGCTTAATGCATCACCAGATCTGTCAGCTACTCCAAAGGATGTCAGTGAAGCAGAACACGTTACCAGATTAAACAAATCAGCTGATTATTCATGTGTTATCTGTTGGACAGATTTCAGTTCGACTAGGGGGGTTCTGCCTTGTGGACATCGGTTTTGTTTTCCGTGCATCCAGAAATGGGCAGATCATATGGTATATGTTGTACTTATCTAGTTTTCTTCCTTATCTGTGTCTCTTATCATTATGGAAGTTAGCATGCTTTCTAGTGTTTCTGTTGCTCATTAATGTTGATATATATAATCTCTTCTGTACGAATTTTAGTTACTAAGCAACAATATGGGGCACTATCAAGTGTTTTCTTTGCTCTTTAATGTTGTTATATAGTCTCTTCTGTGTAATTTTATTTACTGAGCAAGAATATGGAGTGTCAGATGTGTTTTGGAAAAAAGATGATAATGTGCCATGTTTGAGCAACGAATGCAAATGCATGTAGATTATTGGCACATGGCCACATGCTACCCGATAATTGACATTGCTAATGTTTTCAATAACTTGTAGCATTCGTTCAAATAATTCTTTTTGCCGTTATTTAATCTCTGTTGGTTGTATAAATTATTTCAGTTTAATACTATGAAGTTCTTAGTTAAGCAGTATACACTGTAGTACCAATTTCAACGCTTTACAGCCGTAGATTCTAAACCAATTTTTTGTAACTACCAAGTTGTCATGTGTTTTGTCTGAGTAAATTTAATTGATTATTGTTCTTGCATGCTTGTCATACCATGATTTGCTTAGTAGTATAAAATTTTAATATAACAATTTTGTATTGCTTGTTACAGTCATCAAACACAAAGATTTCAACATGTCCTTTGTGCAAGGCCAGCTTTGACAACATCACAAAGGTGGATGATGCAGTTTCTTCTGATCAGAAAATATATTCGCAAACCATTCCACATGACCCTTCAGTAAATATATATGTTCTTCCCATGCGTGAAACATCTGCTCTCAGAAATACTGTAAGTCACATGCTAACTGCTAAATTCTTTAATGGCCTGTTTGGGAACTTAAATTTCATTCAAAGTTCTGGATTTGATCAAATGATGTTTGGATAATTTGAATTTGGATTTCAGTTGAAATCCAATACACTCAATGACTCAAGTATTAGTATAAATATGAGAATTTGGAATGACAACTTAATTCATGTCATTTGAAATTCATCATTTGAAATGAATTACATGTTCCCAAACACAATCTTCATTGATAGTGTAATTTCAATATTGGAACCTACTTTTTGCTTTCAGTTACTTCTCCTGTCTTACTAACTGTATTGGCTTTATGCATTAGCCTCATATCTAATTATTTGCCCTTACTTTTTTTTCTTTCATTTGTCACTTACATGTGAATGAAAATCAGTGTAATTGAGTTAGTTCTTCCATTCTGACAAATGGCTGTGACATGATTATACCTCCTAGTTCTGCATTATACCTCCCAGTTACACATTTTATCTATTTTTGCAACCCAAATACAGGAGCTATTCAGTTAATGTTGCATTTTTGTACTTGTTCTTTCTGAATTTGGATACTTTTAGCACGCTTACAGTAACTTATGTTTTTAAATGTCGATGTTATGTAGTTATCTGCAGCACCTGTTTGTACTCGATGCGGTTCTCAAGAACCTGAGGATCTGCTCCTTAGATGTCATCTCTGCCAGATTAGATGTGTTCATTCCTATTGCTTGGACCCTTATATGCTTCCATGGACATGTACTCACTGTAAGGATCTTCGAATGCTTTATCATCATTAGTTGGCTACTGCTTAGGTCAACTTTTTTCGAAAAAAGATTGCAAAGTTTCTCCCTTCGCCATTTGCAAATACTGTAAAATGACTCATTTACTGCTGGGGACATATCAACGATAATCACCAAGTTGACTTATATCTCACTCTGTTTAAGATGGGTTCGTTGTCTATTAGTGGACAGCCATAATCCAACTTTGCTACAATTTGTCAAGGAAGATTGTGTTAGCTACCAACTTGCATTGTTTTACAGTTTTTATTATAAGAGAATTGTAGACGAAATTTATAGCCTGATATGTAGTTGGAATACGATTGTAGTTTAATTTATCTCGTTTTTTACTAAATATAAGAGTATCAAGAGTTTTTATCTAGAGGCTCTGAAGTATGGATTTAAGGAAAAAAATGTAAAAATGTTTTTACAATAGATTTTTAGTTGTTCCTCGTCTTTCTTTTATTTTGGGAAATTTTTATTGATACTCTCTTAAAATTTGCTTTTCTAAATAATATTTTAAATAGTTCTGACTTCTGTTCAGTACCATTATGAGTCATCATATTGTACTCCTAACTCCTGTCGTTAAGTCAAGTCAAGTTAGTGAAATGTTATATAGCACTCAATTGATATTAAAATAAAAATTTTATATTATTATAAAAAACAAAATTTTACACTAAATTAAGTAGAGAAAATTATCAAAATACTCAATTTTGAGACAAAGTTACCCAAAATACTGAAAAGTGGATTTATGGCTCTTTTTTACTGACTGATTACGGAAGATCGTCTTTCGTATCTCTCTTTTATATTATTCCTAATGTGTGACTCTTATCCCTCCTCGTGACTCACCAACTGATGCCATTTCTTTATCGATTTCTTTCATCATCTTCCAATCTATTCAGGCCCCTCATTAATTCAATCAGACCTTAAAATTTTTGTCAATAATTCATCTAACTAATTCATTCATCAATTAAAGAATATTGTGTTGGGCTACGATGATGGGGGTTGTGGAGTGGGAGAAGGGAAAATTGAAGTTAATAGATTAGAAAATTTAGGTGTTGATATGAAAGAGAGAGATTGATTGTATTTGAGTGTTGTGGGTTGTGATAATTGACATTTACAGGGGTGAGCATCTTTTCCATCTCTCAGATGACGTTGACGGCGTAGGGGACTCAGATTCCGTGAACTCGTGAAGTAGTAAAAGCTTAATACTTGTTCAGCCCTAAAATCGAGAGAGAGAGAGTCCAGTTATGCCTATCCGCTATTCCCTGTGTAATAATAGATGATACGCTCTTCCTTATTTCGTAATAGTTGTTATTGCTAAGCATGAGATAACGTATCAAGCTAATACTCAACACATAAAAGGGTATCAAACTAATACGCAACACGAAACTGCGTGTCAAGCTAATACTCAACACGCAATAGCGTATCAAGTTGGTAAAAAGGGTCAGTATTTCTCTTTTCAGTATTTTGGGTCAATACTATTTATTTTTGATTATTTATGGCCTTCACCCAATTAAAATTAAGTATCAGTGCAACATTGCTTCCTTAATTTACAAATAATCCATCTATATCATTAACATACAACATAAAAGATTAGAAGAGTTGAAGTGGGTGTATATGGTTTTTGTGTGTTCATTGGAAGGGATTGGGTAACAGAGCTTTTGGGTGTATTCATGCATATATATTTGATATGTGTATGTACGTGTGGATTTGTGTTTATTAGCTTTTAAAATGGATTATGAAATTTAAATTTGGGATATGTTTATTAATTTATTTGGGATTTAATGAAGAAGTGTTTATATTCGATAGGATCGATTGATATTGGTAATATATTGCATTTTTATGTATTTTATTAAAATTTTATCTTAATTAAATTGTCTTTTAAGTAAGTTTTAACGTACAGTTAATATTTGTAATGGAAACAGTATACATGAGAATTGTATAATAGTTGAATTAGAAAAATCAATTTTAATAAATTAGAAAT
This sequence comes from Kitagawia praeruptora, assembly GCA_037693485.1. Classification (NCBI taxonomy): domain Eukaryota; kingdom Viridiplantae; phylum Streptophyta; class Magnoliopsida; order Apiales; family Apiaceae; genus Kitagawia; species Kitagawia praeruptora. The sequence goes on from CM075352.1 coordinate 68,289,500, forward strand.
ATCGATTAGGAAAACCAATTTTTCTAATTATTTGAAATATGGGTGAGCATCTTTTCCATCTCTCAGATGACGTTGACGGCCCCGTAGGGGACTCAGATTCCGTGAACTCGTGAAGTAGTAAAAGCTTAATACTTGTTGAGCCCTAAAATCGAGAGAGAGAGTCCAGTTATGCCTATCCGCTATTCCCTGTGTAATAATAGATGATACGCTCTTCCTTATTTCGTAATAGTTGTTATTGCTAAGCATGAGAAAACGTATCAAGCTAATACTCAACACATAAAAGGGTATCAAGCTAATACGCAACACGAAACTGCGTGTCAAGCTAATACTCAACACGCAATAGCGTATCAAGTTGCGTATCAAGTTGGTAAAAAGGGTCCGTATTTCTCTTTTCAGTATTTTGGGTCAACACTATTTATTTTTGATTATTTATGGTCTTCACCCAATTAAAATTAAGTATCAGTGCAGCATTGCTTCCTTAATTTACAACTAATCCATCTATATCATTAACATACAACATAAAAGATTAGAAGAGTTGAAGTGGGTGTATGTGGTTTTTGTGTGTTCATTGGAAGGGATTGTGTAACAGAGCTTTTGGGTGTATTCATGCATATATATTTGATATGTGTATGTACGTGTGGATTTGTGTTTATTAGCTTTTAAAATGGATTATGAAATTGAAATTTGGGATATGTTTATTAATTTATTTGGGATTTAATGAAGAAGTGTTTATATTCGATAGGATCGATTGATATTGGTAATATATTGCATTTTTCTGTATTTTATTAAAATTTTATCTTAATTAAATTGTCTTTTAAGTAAGTTTTAACGTACAGTTAATATTTGTAATGGAAATAGTATACATGAGAATTGTATAATAGTTGAATTAGAAAAACCAATTTTAATAAATTAGAAATATCGATTAGGAAAACCAATTTTTCTAATTATTTGAAATATCAATTAGAAAAACCAATTTTAAGTCATTGAAAATTTTTCTTTTATTTTTAAAAACATATAGCCCATTTTTTAACTTATATTTTAGAATAAATTTCACTTTGCATTCTTGAGTTTTGGCTGAAACTCAAAACTGTATCAATACTTTTTGAAACTATTGACTGCATCCCGAAATTTTTTTAAGCATTTCATTGTGCATTTCTTTAGTTTTACTCTGTCAAATTGTGATGTTACAATCTATTTTTTAAATATTTTTTGTCAAAATGAAACGATTTCATTTAAACGATAAAAAATACACAATTTATAAAAGAAAGGAATTTGAGACATCTTTTCATCCACACAAACTTATTATCTAACCAAAGGTATGTTTAACCAATTTATGAGTCGTAACCTAAATTACGACTAACATTAGAAAAAGATTTCTCCGAAAGTTTGGATAAGAACACATTTATATTAGAAAAGAAGACTCTTACACAGGTAGGCCTCGTTAAAAACCCCATAATAGCAAAACCTTAAGGGAAAAACTTAAGGGGGAAAAAAAAAAGTTCTCCACCCAACAACAATACATCGATTTACATAAAGACTATAAGCAAATTGCGAAGGACTTCATGTTAATTCTTCTACAAAACCCAAAATTCTGCATCTATCCATCTTCTCTTTATAGTTCTTCCCACCCAAGAAAATTGAACCAACACAAACCACAACAAATAAAACTATATCAATGAACCATTTATCAAATATATTATAAATCTGAGAAAAAGGACCCTGAGATATATCTCAGGGAACTTTTCCTAAGATATATGCAAAATATCCTTTAAATTATGCTGGGCCCGCAGGGCTAATTAAAAATCTCTGAATTTACTAAAATACCCACCCCATTTTTATATATATAAATTAAGCATCTCAGGGAACTTACCTGAGATATATCTCAGGCTCCCTACTCTCTATAAATATTTATCATATGCAGTATACATTGTATACTTAATAAAACTGAACAGTTTTATATATCTAACCAAGGGGGTCCCCTTTGGTTAGGCATATAAAACGCCGAGTTCTTATACAAAAACATAAAAATCTAAAAAAAATATCTAAAATGACAAAAAATAGATTCATCCACTGACGACAGATCACAAACACCAATAAATGGTCCAAAAGCCAAAAATATGGTGCACCCATTATATGCACTAACATCCATATAAAATGGCATAATATGTATTCACCTTAAAAAGTATAAATAAGTACAAAAGTCATCATGACACCGTTTTTTATCTTCTATATATATTATAATGCCTGGAGATCGGAAAGTTACCAGAAGCGTCTAAGGTATTTTTCTTGAATTTTCGTTTTTTTTTAATTTTTATTAAAATTATTTCTTGCATTAAATAGCTTTTAATGACATATTAATTATACCTAATAAATATGTAATAGATTTATTTTATTTATTTAAAAAAATTGTAAAACTTTATTTGAGCATCATAATTATTTTTCAATATTAAATATTAATTACATATTTAATTAGGTTTCATTTTATGAATTTTCGTTTTTTGATTTTTTTTATTAAAATTATTTTCTTGCATTAAATAGCTCTTAATGATATATTAATGAGAAAACTGCACTTCGTGTACTTGTAGTTTGGCCATTCCTGCACTTGCAATATTACATTTCTAAAACTAGCACGGGTAGTACTGCACTTCTGAAATTTTTATTTTATGTGTACTCCCGTCAACTCCGTCTAACGGAGTTAGTGAAAAACATGAAACGTCAGGGGTATTCATGTCTTTTTCATGTTGGACCCCCAAATAATACATAAGAGAAAACAACGCCGCTCTTAACACACTTATACACACAACTTACACACAAATTGGGAGTGTATATATAGTGTGACAGTGTGTGTATATATAGTGGATAGTGTGTGTATATATAGTGCGCGAGTGTATGTATATACGGTGTGAGTGAGGCGAATTGGGGTGCCGAAAATTGGGGGTTTTCTTCGTTTGCTGCGGTGTGTGGATGTGTGTTGTGTTTGTGTGTGTGCTGGGTAGTATCGAATTGGAGAACTGCTGAGATGGGTTTGATTCGGCTGTGTATGCGTGTGAATGCCGAAGTGGGTGGAGTTTGTGTGTTGTTGCTGTGTGCGATGGTGGGTGTGAATCAGTGTCTGTGTGTGCGTGTGTAAAAGAGGAGTGTGTGTATATAGCCGAGCATATGGGTGTGGTTGATTTGAGTGCGAAAATTTGGGGGTTTTTGATGTTATATGTTTGATTAGTGCTGTTGTGCAGTTGGGTGGTTATGGGTTGTAGTTGTATATGATAGGGTCGATTGTGTTAAGGGAGTGAAGTCGATGTAGTGCTGTTGGGGTGCAGTGGCAGTAGAGAGAGGGGTGAGGGAGAAGACTGGCTTCAGGTGGTTCGACGTGGGTAACGAGAGAGAGACTGAAGAAGGGGTATGTATACCAATTGTATGTGTTTGTGCAGCCATGTGTGTATTCCTATTCTTGGTAGTTGTTGGGAAGAAATGACTTTGGAATACCTTTATAATATTAGATAAATACGTTGAAATATGTTTTGACACATATACCCCTCTATTCACTAACTCCGTTAGACGGAGTTGACGGGAGTACACATAAAATAAAATTTTCAGAAGTGCAGTACTACCCGTGCTAGTTTTAGAAATGTAATATTACAAGTGCAGGAATGACCAAACTACAGGTACACGAAGTGCAGTTTTCTCTATATTAATTAGTAATTAACTATATCTAATAAATATGCATTAAATTTATTTTATTTATTTAAAAATTGTAAAACTTTTTTTAAACATTAAAATTATTACTTCAGTATTAAATACTAATTAAATATACTAGCTTATAGCCCGTTCAAAAGCACGGGTTACTTTTAATTTTTTATAATTTGCTTGTAGTATAATATAATATTATAAATATTAATTTTAATATATTGTTGGGAGGATTCGAACCTTGCATTTTTGTATATAATAATTTTAATATTAAATATAAATTAATATGTTGTTGGCGAGAATCGAAACTTAGACCTCTCTATATAATAACTTTTATTATTGTTGTATCCAACGATCATTATATTTTTGAGTTGAAAAACTAACGGTTGTGAATAAGTGATAACCAAAACAAAAAAAATAAGGGGATGACCAAACTACAAATTATACCCCATTTCGATTATTATAATATAGTATAGTATAGATAATTTAGTTTTTTCTAAGGTAAAATGACGACTAAAAATTGTCTACATTGCGTCTTTTTCATTCCCTGTCGAATACCACTCTAATTTTTTTTCCGAACAATTGTAGTACAGACGACCCTTAACCTTCTCGAGCAATTTTTATCATTACTGCTTATGAAAATCGTAATAAATTATAGAAGTATGTAAATATTCGCTAAACACCTGTAATAAAAATAAAACAAATAGTTTTTTATTTTTACACATGAAAAAATTACATTTGGATTATGACGAAACCGATTAAAGTGAAAAAATCCAGTTTTATCCGCAGATTAAATCGATAAAGAAGTTTTACATTCGTTGTTCATTATATTGTGCCGAAATAAATTAATATTCGAATAAAATAAATGCTTACACAACAATTGAACATTTATGTTATGAGAGGGGCGTCGATTTAAAAAAATGTTATAATATTTATAACTTTTGATTGTAAAGGCCATGTTTATATTATAATTGCTACTTTTTATGTTAATGATATTTTTGAGATTATGAAAATTTTAGATATATGATATCATCCACATAAATCTGAATTAGGATAATATCATTACCATGTTTCTTGTAAAACAGTGTCTTATCCAATGTGCCTCTAGTGAAATGATTTTCCACAAGAAATTGTGACAATATGTCATACCATGCCCTTAAGCGGCCCGAACCGGGCTTTCAGTCTTTGGTCGGGCCGACCGTAATGAATGATCGTTGTAATGTCATTTGAATAATCATTAATTACACTTATTATATATATATATATATATATATATATTAAATTTACTTCATATTATTTATATAAAAGATTGACAAACTTTATTTTAACATTATAATTATTATTTCAATATAAAATATTATTTATATGTATAAAATTAAGATCATGTAAATTTACGACTTAAAATTATTCACATTGCGCCATTTTTTATTGTGTCAAAATGTTATATACATGTTATTTCATTATATTGTGTCAAAATAAATTAATATTCTAATTATAAATATATTATGAGAGGGGTGTCGGATTTAAAAACGTTATTTAGTTATATTTAATATTGTAATTGCAATTTTTCATGTTTATAATATTTTTAAGATTATTAAAATTCTTGATATATAATGAGAGTATTATTCCAACTAAAAATTTATACAAACTGTTTTAAATCAATTTTTTAGGAAGTTTTTAAAATACCTATTAATTTTTATATTAATTTATCTATTTTGAGTAGTTTAAAATGAAATTTTATTAACCGCGCGAAACGCGGCTAAGTTGCCTAGTTTTTTATAAAAGAAAAAAGTCTTAAAACATTAACTATGATTTATGAGCTTTTAAGAAGTTAACAAAATAATAAAAGATTTATTTAACAACCAAGCACAAATCATGTTAATCAATTCTCAAATCCCTACCATAATTGGACCACTAATTGACCAATCTAAAATTATCAAAACTGATCATGTAGATAAATATAGACAATATTGATCATTTTAGCAAATCTACGACAAAAAAAAGGTTAAAGGATTGATAAATCCAAATAACATCACAAGATTGTAGAAGGGGGATTGAATACAATCTTGACTAAATTCTTTTCAAATTTCTTGAGGTTGAACAGTTGTTGTTAAAACTAAACTGAGAAATAAAACAAGTGAATCAAATGTATAGCAAACACACAACACTTATAAAATTTCAGGTGGGTTTTTCTGGGTCCACTTAAGAATTATATTTCGAAAAAATAATCTGTGTAGAATGATACGCAGCTACAGTTACAAAGCTTTTTATGTTTACAAGGAAAACATAATAATCTCTATGTATATGCTCAGTGTTCTCTCTTGTTTCACACTTTAAAACAATGCTACACTTGGTTTATATATACCCCAAGTTTACAAATCCTACAAACAAAATGAATATTACAACGTCAAAGTATTTGAAAGTTTGCTATCATTCCTTGTCTTCATGTGATACAATTTTGTCTGATTGTCTTTGACAGATATTTCTTGATTTTATCATCCAAAATTGCTTGCTAAGAAAAGGAATGTTTCCTTTTCTTCTTTGATAATTGGATTTTATATCCACTTGGAGCGTTCCATATCGGCTTAAATTGATTGACTTGGTCTCAAGTATGTGGTGTTTTTGATGTGTTTTTGTTAGTTGTGCAGGTTTAGTTTATTCGTGATAGGGTTGGTGTTTTTCATCGATTTTGGAGTTGAAATTTAGTATTGGAATGAAGAAGGGAATCTTGTTTTTAGCTACCATGAAGGTTCATAAGTCAAGGGAAATAAAGAAAGGGATCAAACGCAAAAAGAACGGGAAAAAACGGAGCAAGAACGAAGAAATTAGAGCAATTTCAGCAAACCGGTAGAATGTTGCAATGCTGAGAGCATCAGAGCAATGCTGAGAGCGCCCATTTCAATGCTGAGAGCGCCCATTTCAAGGCTGAGAGCACCGGAATAGTGAAAAGCAATGCTGAGAGCGCCCATTCAATGCTGAGAACGCCCGAACATCCTGAAAATTCTGACTTTCTATTCTATTTCGAATTTAATTGTATTTTTAGGACTTTTCTTGTTGGAGAAGTATTCTAGGGCCTATATAAACACATCCTATCATTGTAATTCATAACTTTACTCAGAACACAAGGGAGACAAGTGGAGAAGGGTTCACCAACGCTCGTGACAAGCAACGAAGATCTAGATCTACTTCATCTTTTCTATTATTCTATGCTCGTTTTGGACTTGTTTTCTAAACTCTATTACTCTAGTATTATTATTACTATTCATACTTTATTTACTATCATGGTTTCATCAGATCCCATGATGACGAGCGGTTCGATTATGAACTAATCGTTGTCATGGGATTCTAACGGATTTATCTATGTAACTTAGTAGTTTGTTTCTTTAAAGATTTATGTGTGATGAATTCTTGATATCCTCGTATGGTTAATCTTAATGCTTTTAGATGCGTAGCTAACATCTAAATTGAATTGTTAATCTCTTGCGAAACGAGAGTGGATCTTGAGATTTAGAACTTGCCATGCTAGCATAGGATAGGTTGATGTTTTAACATCATGATTTGTAGCGTAAATAGAGATATTATGCTTCCCTATGTGATCTATATAGATAACTTGTTCTTCAACCGTTATGTTTTTAAATTCTATAGAGATATAGGGCTTAAGCATAATTGGTGTCTATTCATCTTCTATCTCTTTTGTGGATGTATGTTTAGTTTGGTATTCGTATACTGAGAAGTAGCGTATACTTGTTTCGTGTTGTCTGATCAGATATCATAACCATCACATGCATTGATTAAAGGCATCATCTCTAGGTAAAGTATTTAATGAAGTTAGGATCCCATGTTTATTCTCATACAAGTAATTCGATTTTAATTCTCATTAGTTAATTAATTCTTAGTTTATTAATTTGCTTTTTAGTTAAATTTAGTTAATCAAAACCCAATCTTGTTATTTGTCTTAGCAGTGAGTAAAAACCATACATTTTTGCATAGGTACATTAACTGAATTGAAACATAAACAAGATCTCTGTGGGAACGAACTCAACTTTATTCTATATTACTTGTGACCACGTACGCTTGCGTGATTTAGTGCAAACATTATTCGTTTCCAAAAACTGGCTTCCATGTCATTTTGAACCATCAACCCATATGATCTGTCAGCCATGTCAAGTCACTGTCAACTGCTAGCTCCAAGACATTATTTTAGATTATCCGTTGAAGTTGAATATCCATTGATGAGTTGTATGTTATCCATTGAAGCTATTATCCGTTGGTGTAGATTCTTCATAAACAGAATTACAAATCACAATCTATTTACAAGTTGCTAATCTATTTTGTTTATCCATTAATAGTCAACATGACTCAGAAAATTATCAACTAATACTTCAACTGATAACTTATCCATTGGAACTTCTTAGCATGTTACATACTTATCAGTTGATAAGCTACCTCATCAACGGATGTTGAAAGGCATATCATCCGTTGATGAGTTACAAAAATAATTTATACAAGTATGTTTTAGATTTTGTAAATATCATCAAGGACAACATAATTCCTAATAAGGATAAAACTAACACTATAAATTAATAAATCCAGTTTAACAAAATCACATAACCAACGAACATATTTGCATTGTTGAATGACGACAATAAGCAAATAAAATGATTAAAACTTAAAATACACAAGAATTTTGACAATAAATTATTATCATGTTTTCATGGACTTTATCACCACAACAATCTATAATTAAAACTGTAGAAGATTATACCACGATTGTGGGGTCAATTCACACAATCATTGCCTAATGATTGAGTTGACCGACTAAAAAGGGAGATCAAAACTTTTGGAATCCTTACACGAAGCATCACATTCGAATGAAGATGGATGAAGACGAAAACCAACTCGACCAACTCATCGAAACCAATTCAATCGAGCCTATACGATTACCAAGGACTAAAAAGGGAGATAAAAACTTTTGCAATCCTTACAAGAAGCATCCCATTCGAATGAAGATGGCGAAGAAGAAAACCAACTCGACGAACTTATCGAAACCAATTCAACCGAACCTATACGATTACCAGGGAATTTACCTCCGGCCTCTTCCTCCTACTCTCCGTCCGTCAAGGTCACGGGAATGAGTCGATTGTAGGCACGAGTCGGTGGTATACACAAACTGTTGACACTTGATACTCCTGCTTATAAGTAATCCTCTATGTTACAATCTATTTGAATGAGAACATAAAAGGAACTTTACCCCAAAATAATTAAAGTGTGATACATATTTTTCTTACATCCACAAAGATAAATATCAATCGCCTCTTTTGCGTTTTCATTTCCTGAAACCCTACATATGTGATTAAATGTCGCCTTCAACCATCAATTAAACACAGAATTTAGTATTAAGAAAATATAAGAGGTCATATTTAAGATTTATGAGTGAAACATAAGTGGTGGTGGTCCTAACTCTTTGTTTGTGGAAATTCATATTATACCTCATTTTTTTTGACAAACAAGAAGATTTTATTAACATTCAAATATTGGACCGAGACAAACCCCCGAATTGCCAATTACAACATTACTATGAAACAAAAAACAAGTTAAATAAATAACCGTTTTATTTTCAGATCGCTTAACACATCGAATATCCAAATTCTTTAATCTAAAAAATATTACAATGACATCTCGAACAATCCAACCTACATTAGTTGTGAAACTAGTAGCATCATAATTGACCTTCACATAAGCACCATATGTAGTCCAATTTTCAGAACTATCAGTTATATCAACTGATATTGGAGTAACAAATGCCCCCAAAATATGAACATTTTTTTTTGTGAAAAGTGAGCTCTTGCGGTATCCATCACCATCCCAGATTCAGTGCGAGCTTTACGGATTTCACAAAATACCATATAAATCATTCTTAGAAAAACTACCGCGCGAAATTCGTAACAAGACACACAAAAATATCAAAACATAACACACTAACATTCCAAAAAGATGGGCACAACTAACAACCTTGATAACAAGGTACTCAACAAGATCTCACCTAAAAAAAATTAGATCTCGATTTTATTGAAAAACTGGTAAATAAAATAGAGAATGGGATAACGAAGGGGTTTAATCGATGAAAGAGGACGAAAGTTTGGAAGATAGAAAAGTGACGATTAAAACCTTAACTATAAAATTCGATTCTCAAAACAACTGAGCTGTTGGGATGGTAACATCACAATTTGATGGAGTAGAGTCAAAAGATGCACATGCAAATGCTTGAAAAATTTAAGAAATACAATTTGCAATTTCAAAAAACATTATTACAGTTTTCAGTTTTGAGACTCGGTGCAAAGTGAAATAGTACATATTTTATAATAAAATCTCTTTCTTTCTTTGGTATATATTAAATGATAATCCGTGGAAAACACGGGTTTATGGAAATTTTATTTAAATTGATTATTTATTAATTATTTTTATTAATCTTAAAATTTTATATTATGTTATATTAATATATTGACTTGAATTTTTATAATTTACGTTTTTGTATATAAGAAATAATTGAATTTTTATAAAAAACCATACTAAGTAAAATATTATCAATGTTCCAATAAAATATGAATATAGTATATTTTATTTATTCGCAATGTAATGAAACAATTACATTGACATTATTATATAATATAAAACATTTTCGAAAATAACAAATATTTTTTAAAAAATTAATTATAAAAATATAAAAATAACTACGTATAAAAAATTATAAGATCAAAAAATATAACTTAAGCTTATCCAGAAAAGTGCAGATGTGCATGGAAACGTTCTCATAATCTCATTTTTTCATTGATAAATATTTTGGAGAATTGGTTGAAGTCTTTTTTTAATTCTAAGTCATAATAAAAAATTGCAAATAAAAGAATTATAATTATAGCAAAAATTCAATTTTATTATTATTTTTTAAAAATAAATAACATAGAATTGTAGGGGAGACAAAATTCTAGGATGAAACTATATTCTTTGTTATTCAAAATGGTCAAAAAAAATTGCAAATAAAAGAATTATAATTATAATAGGATTTCTATTTCATTACTTTTTTAAAAAAAACATAGAATTGGAGCAAAATTCTAGAATGAAACTATATTCTTTTTTATTCAAAGTGGTAAAAAATAGCAAATAAAAGAATTATAATTATTATAGGATTTCTATTTCATTACTTTTAACAAGAAAACATAGAATTGGAGAGAAGATAAAATTATTCGGGTGAAATCAAAATAGGTTGCGAACCAAATTTGGTACAATGTAGCATTGAAAAGGGGTTTTGCTTATTAGTAAAGAGGTTATAGATTGTTATCTTATAAAACAAACAGTACTCTTAATAATAAAACAATAAAAATATATTTTTTAAAAATGAGTATAATGAGTGTTCTCGTTCGGGTTATGGTCTAAAATGCCCTATTTTCAATTTTCATGGTCCTCTCTACCCCATTTCAGAATTTCGATCCAAAATGTTTCACAAATACGACATTTCGTGCTCCGCAACAGCTGTTGCGCTACTTCGTCCTGCGCATTACCCCCTAATGCGTCATTTCATGTTCGTAACAGGGCCTGATGCGACACACTATGATGCGTATCACACCACACACGTTACACGAAGTTGCGCAACAGTCGATTTTTTTTTTGAAAAACCAGTCACGCTACACGAAATTACATATTTGAAAGTGTTACGCCATATTTTCGGTTGCCTCTAATATCTCCCAAATTTCCAATATTGTTAATTATTAATTCAGATTAATAATTATAACTTAATCGCTAAGTTTTATCCTCTGCCTGAAACGAGGAAAGAATCAATCTTAATCAATCAATAATGGAAAATATCTCCAAACGATATTCTTCAAATCAGGAAGATATCACAACGATAAGATTAAATCAGATAAAATCAGTAATTACCCAGATTAACGAAGTTTATCCCTAAAGTCTCTAAGGGATAGACACAAATCAATTTTACAGAACTGCGTTGGCTTTGATCCTTATAAATATAAGGTACGCAGGCATCTTGAAAAAGGATCCGATACACGAGACAAATCGAGACACCTCTCAAGTCCAGCCCCAAACATCTAAAATCCCAAACCCCCATATTTTCATAGTTCCGTTATTCCAGCAACCTCCGAAATATGTTATCACCAAATTCCTCCGTTAACATTTGGCGCTAGAAGGAGGGCATTATTTTTTGATTGTGGAGGACAATCAATTCATATCAATTCATACGTAAGGGGGTTTTATGGATCTGGAGTTACTTTAATGGAGGAGCAGAACGGTGGAGGCGGTGGCTTTTTATTTTAAATATTACTATCGGTTGATCGGCAAACAACAACGGACTATCAGTCTATCAGAAAAAAAAACGAAGCAAAATCATGTTTATAAAATTTGGAGCGCATACGGAATTTGTGGCCATTAAACCACAAAAAGAAAACTAAGACAAATACGTGAGGAAACAATACACGCGCATGAAAAAAATTGGCCAAGGCAGGCAGGAAGACAAAAACAAGATGGCGGGACCCGTTGGATCAAAGAAAGGAAAGGAAAAAGGGTAGCACGGTTGAACACAATTCACGCGCACCCTATTTTATCAAATAAGATGATCAAGCACGGCAGCAAGCAAGCAAGCAAAAGAAGGGGCAGCCCTCACTTTAAAATCAGAAATCCAGAAGTACAATCATGGCTCGACAAAAAAAAAAAAAAAAAAAAAGATAAGTTTTTTATATTTTAAATTTATTTTCTGCAATTAATTAATTATACATGCATTGTGCATGCTTAAATTAACATGTTTATTATGCATGAATTATGTCTTAAATTTTTTATTATTTTGCATATATTATTACATCATATATATATGTCAGAAAATTAATTTCAGATTTACGAATTGAATTTGTCAAAAAAGAAGACCCTCCGGTATATTATTTTGGAAGACTCTTATTCGAAGAGTTTATTATTTTAGAAGGTCCTCCTTTGTGGTATAATATTTTGGAAGATTCTTAATTGAAGATTTTATTATTTTAGAAGGCCCTATTGTGTGGGTAATATTTTGGAAGGTCCTCCTTTGTGGGGGGATAAATTTTAAAGGGCTCTTATTCAAAGAGTTTATTATTTTAGAAGGTACTCATTTTTAGGGGTAATATTTTGGAAGACTCTTATTCGAAGAGTTTATAATTTTGGAAGGCTCTTATTTGAAGAGTTTATTATTTTAGAAGGTACTCATTTGTATGGGTAATATTTTGGAAGGCTCTTATTCGAAGAGTTGATTATTTTTGAAGACCCTTTGTGATGAGGATATTTTTTATATTTTTAGAAGACCTTTTGTGTGTTGCTGATATTTTTTAGAAGGCCTTTTGTGTGTTGCTGATATTTTTTAGAAGACACTTTGTGTGTTGCTGATATTTTTTAGAAGACCCTTCAAGTGTTGCTAATATTTTTTGGAAGAATCTTGGGATATTGATATTGTTTTGGGAAGATAACCTCCTCTAAGAAGGGTCTCCCTTATTTTTTTGTTAGATGACCTCCTCTAAGGAGGGTCTTCGTAATTTATAAAAAAATGGTCTCCTTGGAGGAGAGTTAATGGAATAAACTTCGGGAAATCCACCTCCTGTGAGGAGGGATATTTCTGGAATGGGGAACGACCTCCTTTGAGGAGGGTATCCCAAATTACCAAAGTCCTTGCAAAAACCGTACTTCCGGGGGGGATGTCCGTACTTCCGGCGCCTCATCAAGGCACGAACTTCGGGAAGTCCACCTCCTGTGAGGAGGGATATTTCTGGAATGGGGAACGACCTCCTTTGAGGAGGGTATCCCAAATTACCAAATCCTTGCAAAAACCGTACTTCCGGGGGGGATGTCCGTACTTCCGGCGCCTCATCAGGGTTCGAGCTTCGGAAAATCCACCTCCTGTGAGGAGGGTATTTCTGGACAAAAATGGTCTCCTTTGAAGAGAGTACTAATGATCTCCTTTGAGGAGAGTATTATAAAATTCTGAGGAAAATGACCCCCTTTGAGGGGGATACCCTCTAGAAGACATGGTAGATATGACCTTTTTCGACTGGATGTTGCTCAAAATGCTTTGCACGACTCTCCGAATAATGCTTGGATGATTCTACAAGATACATTCTTTCACACCTACAAAACTTATTATTTACATATTGCATATTGTCTTATTTACATCTACATGTATATTACAAGCACCTATGTGCTCCATATTTTTTACTAATCTTCCTCTCCTAGCTGTTTTAGTGACTCGGGAAATTTGGAAGATCGAAGCATGCTTAGTTATCCACTGCAGCAAGCTACACTGAAGAACTGGGGGGTAGTTGTTACGCCATATTTTCGGTTGCCTCTAATATCTCCCAAATTTCCAATATTGTTAATTATTAATTCAGATTAATAATTATAACTTAATCGCTAAGTTTTATCCTCTGCCTGAAACGAGGAAAGAATCAATCTTAATCAATCAATAATGGAAAATATCTCCAAACGATATTCTTCAAATCAGGAAGATATCACAACGATAAGATTAAATCAGATAAAATCAGTAATTACCCAGATTAACGAAGTTTATCCCTAAAGTCTCTAAGGGATAGACACAAATCAATTTCACAGAACTGCGTTGGCTTGATCCTTATAAATATAAGGTACGCAGGCATCTTGAAAAAGGATCCGATACACGAGACAAATCGAGACACCTCTCAAGTCCAGCCCCAAACATCTAAAATCCCAAAACCCCATATTTTCATAGTTCCGTTATTCCAGCAACCTCCGAAATTTGTTATCACCAAATTCCTCCGTTAACAGAAAGGTAGATGTTATTTTTTGTGGATGGTCCATTTTGATAATTACTCCCTCCGTCCCAAAATACATGTCCCTTTTCTAAAATGAATTTGTCCCATTTTACATGTCCCTTTTCTACTTTCAATGCAAATTTAAGAGTAATTTTCCAAAACTATCCCTACATTTATTGTATCTAAATTTGACTTTTTTTTTTAATCTAAATTTGACTTTTTTTTCAAACTTACTCTTTTTTCAATGTATTAATTAAGGGTATTTGTTGGAAAATTTTATCTAACTAACTTTCTCTTAATATGTGTGTATTTTAGAAAAGGAACATGTAAATTGGGACGGAGGGAGTATTTCATTTCAGAAGACGTTTATGAGTTATGAGAAGATAATAAATTATGTGATCAAATTAGTTATCACTAATTAAATAAAAATATTATAGCATGATATACTCAAATATTAACCGAAAAGATCTAAGATTTATGTAACCAAATTTGATACATATTTAATTTATTAAAGGGTAATGCTAAACATAGTTCTAAGGGCTATGGTAAGCATTAATGCAAGTGGATAAATGCATTTAAAATGTCAAATTTGCACTCAATACATGAAGTTTGCACGAATTTCAATATAATTATTTAGCAATTTGGGATTTTTTTTTATGGGTAATGCTAAACATAGCCCTTAGGGCTATGGTTAAGCATTAATATAGATGGATGAATGCATTTAATACATCAATTTTGCACGAAATTCAATGTGATTATTTAGAAATTTGGGATGTTTTTATCATTGAAAATTAATGTGAATGCAGGGAGGTCCATTATTATTACTTGAAAATTAAATTATTGTTGCAAAGAGACATTGGATAACTAAAAACAACTAAAAACCATATAAAAGATATTGAAACTATAAGAGTATTTAATGCTTAACCATAACCCTAAGGGCTATGGTTAGCATTTCCCTTTTTGTTAGTGGAAATTAATGTGAATGCAGGGGTCCACTATTATTACTTAGAAAATTGAATTGATGTTGTAAAAGAGCATTGAAAAACTTTAAAACAATTAAATAACTAAAATCAATGTTGAAAAGATATGAATATTTAATACTTAACCATAGCCCTTAAGAGCATCTTCAATGGTATTGGCTAAAATGAGTGGCTAAAATGATATAACATAGTGATTATGTAAAATTTATTGAATCTGTAAGGTGTTATACTCCAATGGAGTTGGCTATAATGATTAGTCATATTTTAAAATAGAAAGTTATTATTATTTCAAATTGTTAAAAATAGAATGTATTATTTTAATATGGTAATATTAATGATGTGGAGTTTTACTACAGGTCTCTAGAGATTCGACAAATATAGCCAATATGATAGGATTTTAGAGAATTATCTAAAATTTTAGATAACAGTAATGTCCCGTTGGAGATGATTTTTTTTTACACAATATCTATAATTTTTATTTAAGGCATGTTGGACACACTTTTAGCTAAGGGATCTCTATAATTGGAGATGCTCTAAGGCTATTGTTAACATTTTCCTTTATTAAGTAGAGTCGAATCTCACTTGTACTATCTGATCGTGCCCATTCATTTGTTAACAGAAAATTGCTTCCGAGTCTTGATCATCTCACTAAATAGGAACAAAGATTTGAGTCAATTCTTCCACTTTTCTGGTCCAAGCCTGTTGTAGGTCGGGTCTCTTTCAAAGTCAAAATTAATATATCGCATATACGTACGTTTACATATTTAATCTTCTCTTTTTTAAATTACATATTTAATCTTCTTAAATCCTTTATTTTGATAATTGCTACGTATCCCAATTTCTCAAATGAGTATGTGGCTAATTTTTTTATCAAAAGAAAAAAATCGGAAACTTATCCTAAAATTGATTGAATATCTAAAGGTATAACATTTGTGGAAAATATCAACCCTGCAAGAAAAGAATCAAAATCCCTGACCTGGATTGGTTCACTTAAGATTTTTATCTTCTAATATCTACTTGATTCGTGCCTTAATGCATGCACTTAGCCATTTTGATACCATTGAAATCATACTAATAATCAAAATGGTCCCAGATTATAATGGTAACTTTCTACATTTAGATTATATATACATAAAAACCTGCATTTCTTCTAAACAGTGAATATGTTAATTTAAATTAATAATAATATTAATGGTAATATAATTACTTTTTTTTTCCTTATTGATCAGCAACAGCTGTGTATATATTACAACACATGCAGAGAACCATAACTTTATTAATGATATAGCGCAAGAATAGGCTTGAAAGATTAGGCCCTGGTTTTCCTCTGTTTCTCCATTAGTATAATGATACAGCCCCCTAAGCTTTTTCAAATGAAGCTCCAAAATGATACTACAGTAATATTATTTTCCAAGAACCCAACCAGAAGAATCCCACAAACAACTCTATTGCTCATAGCCTTGACAATCATCTTTACAATCACCTCTATTTGCCACCCTTCATTACAAAATTCTATCCTTAGATTATCGAGATCAATATCGCAATTTAGTTTATCGACAAATGTCGATGAAAGGGAGTGTGATTTATTTACAGGGCAATGGGTGAGGAACAGGATGGGGCCTTATTATACAAATGAAACCTGTAGTGCAATTCAGGAGCATCAGAATTGTTTAAGGAATGGAAGGCCGGATATGGGGTTTACCAAGTGGAGGTGGCAGCCTGATGGATGTCAAATGGAAGTGTTTGATCCTGTGTTTTTTTTGAGTTTCATGAGAGGCAAGTCTCTTGCTTTTGTTGGAGATTCTGTTGCTAGGAACCATGTGCAGTCATTGATATGTCTCTTATCAAAGGTTTGCTATTTATCTCTCACTTTCATGTGTGTGCGTGTTTGTGTTCCTGAGACATGCATGATATGGTAACTAAGTGTGTGTAAAACTCAGAAAATTAGACATGCAATATGATTTTAGGTCCGTTTGGATATCTTAAAATAAATTACTTATCATTTAAATGTAATAAGTGACGTGAATGAAATAAGTAACTCTAACTTAAAATTATTGTCAAGACCTTAATTATGAAGTTGGAGACTTAGTGTTCATCATAGATAGTTCTGTAACACCTGTTATTATTGGAGTATTGTGTTGATTTTGTTAAGTTTTCGAAACCAAATCATGTTCGACACAGTCGGTATATCTCACTCGTAAATAAGGTTTAATGAAGTCAAGATATATGCTGACTTGATTTGTACTTCAAACATTTTAATTAATCAAAATTTAGCATTGGCAATATTCTCACGGGAAAAAAGGCTTGACATCTTCTTTGCTTGCATTTGAAGGTAACACATCCAATTGAAGCTTCAAACGATAAAGATGAAGATTCCAGAAGATGGGAATATAAAGATTACAACTTCAATATGTCCATTTTTTGGTCACCCTATTTGGTACGGACACAAAGAACAGATCCTAATGACGTGACTCGCCCCTTCAATCTTTACCTGGATGAATTCGACAAGTCATGGACAAGTCAGATAAAACATTTCGACTACGTAATCATTTCCGCAGCCCAATGGTTCTTCCGTCCGAGCATGTTCTACGTTAAACGTCGCCTCGTCGGATGCCTCTACTGCTCCAAGAACATCACTCAATATCCAGCTGAATTTGGCTACAGGTTTGCATTTCGGACAGCCTTCAAAGCCATAAACACGGTGAAAAAATACAAGGGTGTCACGTTTCTTAGAACATACGCACCATCGCATTTCGAAAATGGTAAATGGGATGAGGGTGGAAGCTGTCCAAGAAAAAGGCCTTACAGGAGAACCAAGGTGTTGGATGATTATAATCTGAAATTAAATAACATACAGTTGGAGGAATTTACAGTTGCAGAAAAATTAGGGAAAAGAAAAGGACTAAGGTTTAATCTATTGAACGTGACGCATGTTATGTTGTTGAGACCAGATGGGCACCCGAATAAATATGGACGTAGGCCTGATGAAGTTCACCAGAAAGAGGGCTTAGTGAATGATTGTGTGCATTGGTGCTTGCCAGGCCCAATTGATACTTGGAATGATTTTTTGCTTGAGATGTTAAAGAGAGATAGTAAAATGGCTAGTAGTAGTAGCAGTAGTTTTAATTTGCATTAATTCAGGCAATCAGGCTTGTAGAAGTTGAGTGTATAAATATTTAATCTTAAAAGTTTTAATTTAAAGTGGCCAACAATATTACTTTGAGCAGTTATTTTTTTTTTTTGGTAAGTAACAGTCAGTCATTTTTGCTTGAACACAAATGTTTTGTATATTGTATTTTGATGGCAACCATTTTTTTGTAGGTATCACGCAACTGAAAATCACGAGATCAATCAATTTCGGGTTTGGTAATAATTGATCCTAAATATTTGTGATGATAATTTTTACTTTTGTCATGGTGAAGGGGGAATGAAACAGAAAAAGCATTTCATGTTTTGTTGATTGTAGTTTATTAGTCATGTAAGAGCATCTCCAATGGAGAAGATCCCTTAGCCAAAATGTAAAAAAAAACATCATTCCAATGGAATATTATTGTTAGCAAAAAATTTACATAATTTTTTTTGTTGGCTATATTTGGCCAACCTCCAAAGACTTGTAAGAAAGATTTTACATGATCTATTACCTTAAAAAAATAGATTCTATTAATAACAACCTGAAATAATAATAACATACTATATTCACAATATATAACCAATATATCATTGGAGCACAACTTCTTACAAGTTCGGCAAATTTTACATAATCAATATTTTATCTGATTTAGAGCATCTCCAATGGGGAAAAACCATTAGCTAAAAATCTAGGTGGAATACCTTAAATAAAAATTATAGAGATTATGTAAAAAAAATTGTACTCCAACGGTACAAACCCCTTGTGTATAATTTTAGCCAACCCCGTGATATTGGCTATATTTGTCGAACCATAAAGACCTGTAGCAGACCTGTAGCAAAATTACACGTCATCTATTACCATATTAAAAGAATACATTCTATTTATAACAACTTTAAATAATAATAAAATACTATTTTTAAATTATAGTCAACTATTATAGCCAACACCGTTGGAGTCCAAAACCTTACAGGTTCAGCAAATACCTTACAGGTTCAGCAAATATTATTTTAGCCAACCATTTTTAGCCAACCCCGTTGGAGATGCTCTTAGCCAATCATTTTTAGCTAATACCATTAGAAATGCTCTAAGAATGCAAGATTCAAATTATTAGAGCATCTCCAACTCTTAGTTAAAAGTTTATATGATTTTTCAAAAATAAAATTTGTATATAATATGTAAAAATTTAGTCACTCTAAGAGCATTGTCAATGGTAAAAGCTCCTAGCTAAAATTATCTATGTGACATTTATGTGGCATGTAGGTGGCATTTTAAGAGATTATTTAAAAATTTTACAACTCCAACCCTCTATCCCCTTAGGCAAAAAATATAGTCAACCATGTTTCATCAGCTATATTTATCGAACCAATGAAATTGTTAGGTATAATTTTACATAAGCATAATTATAAATAATCCCATTGAAGTACACATGGTCTTTTAGCTAAAATTTTACATAATCATTTTATCCAATCAATATAGCCAATCGTTATATATAATACTCTTGAACAGTGTTCTAAAAATCGATCTAGGCGGATAGAAAACGCCTGCAAAAATCGATCATTCGACGTTTTTTTATTAGGCGGGTTTAGGCGGGCTTAGACGGTTTAATTAGTTATTCGAGAATAATTAATTAAGCGGTAATTAATCGGTCCTAGGTGATATTAAACACGATTAATCAGTCAAATTTTAAAAAAAGTCAAATGAAGAATAAAATTTTAAAAATTTAAATTTTTTGAAATAAAAAATATACTTTACACATGAAAGATAAATATATATGTAAATCCGTTTGTGTAATTTTTTTTTTACTAATTGTTGCCATCCCTATTTGTGTTAAAAGGATAACCTAAGTAGTACTCCCTCCGTCCCTTAAAATTCTTCCCATTTCCCTTGGATACGTTTGTCAACGCACACTTTTATTCGTTAATATCTTTAATTTTGTATTAGTATTGAATATAAAAACTTCACTGTATTAAAGTACTCATAAATACGAATCCAACAAGATCACTCATGACTATATTTTGTTTTATAAATTATACGTAAATTAGTAATTTGTCTCTTGTTATGAATAGTCCCCACATTCTAAACCGGAAAAAAAATAAAGGCACAGAGGAGTAGGAAACAAAGTGAACAAACCACCGTGGTCCGTGCACATCAAAACTGACACATGTGAACTTGACATGAAATATCTAACCACAACCGACACATATCACTGCCTATCTCATTTGTTATTAACTAACCCTGTCTCTCTACAAATCTTCCTAAATCCCCATTAAACTCACTACTCACTTGTTCAATGAAGTCCAACAACAATGCTACTACAAATCACACAAACCCTCTCAACAAATTCCACTCTAAATTCTCCAAACTCATAATCTTCTTCACCGCAACCCTACTCCTCCTCACTCTCATCCCTCTCTACTACCCTCTCCACAACTTCTCCTCAACAAAGCCAAGTCTCCCGGAAAGCCCATCTCCGGAATCTTTGTTTCCGAAAACTCTACCGGACCATTCCAACATCAGCTCCATAGTGATCACTGAGCATGAAGATTGTGATATTTTTACAGGAGAGTGGGTCAGGAGTCATGATGAGCCTTACTACACCAATGAGTCATGCTGGGCTATACATGAACATCAGAATTGTGTTAAGTATGGGAAACCTGATTTGGATTATATCAAGTGGAAATGGAAACCTGATGAGTGTGAGCTTCCCAGATTTAATCCGTACCAGTTTCTTGAACTTGTTAGAGATAAGTCTTTAACTTTTGTCGGTGATTCACTCGGAAGGAACCAACTGCAATCCTTAATCTGCATGTTATCCCCGGTACGAATTACTATCTTATTACATATTTACAATTCGTTTATAGGCAAAAGTTCGAGTGAGTACATTTGTTAATTCAAGAACAAAATACATGATATACCTGACTTTGTCAGGTCTGATTTAATCTTAACCACACATTTATATATCATTCGTCATGTCATCGACTCATCGGTTTTAATGTGTTACTCTTTACTTTGTCATCTTAAAATTGTTTGGTCAAATTCATATAAACATAGAAAACGCTAGGTACCCCAAATTGGTTCCAAAAATATTTCCCAAATGTCAAGTATAGCAACATCGACTCATCGGTTTTAATGTGACGCCTAAGGAACTTTACTCTTTACTTTGTGATCTTAAAATTGTTTGGTCAAATTCATATAAACATAATGTCGGGGTAATATTGATTACTACAAATTAGCGGCACTAATTATGCCCGAAAATATTAAAGCATGACTTTCCTACTTCTCAGTGGTGAAAAGGACATTAGATGTAGATGTCATCTAATTGTAGTATATTTTTGGTTTTGAAACTAGATTTGGTGTTTCAATTAACAATTTAAGGCATTTGGTAAAGTTATCATGGAGTAGTTGAGGACTTTAGGGATATTTAGGTGGAACTTGATGGTGACATTGTTACAATTTTCTACTAACTGTTACTGTGTGGAAAAAGTAGGAGAAGTGTACATGACATATTTTGGTGCTAAACGAACATTTGCACATGAATTCTTGGACGCGTAAAGAAAGAGTCGGCCAAGTTTGAAAACTTGAAAATGAGGCTACTACCAAATTTTGCTTTATTTTCCTCTATCTCTGCTTTTCTATAAAGTGTTCTAATATATTAATTATTTTTTTTAAACATAGATGTATCATAACTACACATTTGAGCAGTTGAGACTTGGGATGCCATTATTGAAATTATATTATAAATAGGTCATTCATTATTGAATTATTCTACTGAAGTTTCTTATCTGGCTCTTACTTGTAGTTTCTTATCATTATTGTTTCTTTTTCACCCTCTCCAATGCCACTGTCATCAGCACTTATGCATACTCTCATATAATCTGAACAATATAATTTTTCTAATGTTTTGTCCTTGTTGTGTCAAATTTTTGGTTGAAAGAATAGGATCACTTCAACTATAATATGATTGTACTTGTCCCAATGAATATTTAAGTGCATAGAACATGATCTCTTTAAGATATATGATCCGTGTAAGATTGCAAGAAATACCAGATTTGATAAGTAATAATATGAAGACGACACTACTGCAAGGGAATATGAAAAGGCCGATACAGAATTGTGTACAATTTGACAAAACAAAAAATTGATACAACTAGGTAGCTAAATTTGGACTAGGTAAGCAATTTTTGGTTTTCCCGGAACTGGATTCTATGATTTTGCTGTATTTTGATGACAAATTCCACCCAAGAGAAATGCTAGAGGTGCAGATTGGATTTAATGAGCACTGAAAGATAGAGATATACAATAATGGACACAGTATTCAATGTACATCCAGATTATTGAGTTTAGTAGGTGAAGTTCATCATCTTTGATAATATGACTTTAGTTTCATGTTTTTTGTGAAATACATCAACAAAATAATTTCCTTCGCATTTTACAGGTGGAATTTCCTATAGAGAATTCATACACATCAGATCAAAATTTTATACGGTGGAAATATGTTAGTTACAATTTCACATTATCAACATTTTCCTCGCCCTTTTTAGTCAAGACAGAAGAAGCCAATTTTAATGATTCAACTCACGCTGGCCTCTTCAATCTCTACCTTGACGAATTTGATACAAAATGGACGTCTCAGATTGAAGATTTTGATCACGTGATCATTAATGCTGGTCACTGGTTCAGCCGTCCTGGTATTTACTATGAAAAGGGTCGGATAGTTGGCTGCAGATTTTGTCAGTTGGAGAACATAACCGATTATCCAATGACATATGGATACAAAAAAGCATTCAGAACTGCTTTCAGGGCGATTAATAGCCTAAAAAATTTTAAGGGCGTGACATATTTAAGGACTTACTCACCAACACATTTTGAAAACGGAAGCTGGAATGATGGTGGAGATTGTGTACGAACAAAACCGTTTAAGAGCAATGAGGTAAACATGGAAGGGATGAATTTAGAAATATACATGACACAAATAGAGGAATTTAAGGTTGCAGAACAAGAAGCCAAGAAAACAGGAAAGAGATTTAGGTTACTGGATTTGACACCAGCAATGTTGTTGAGACCAGATGGTCATCCTGGTAGATATGGTCACTGGCCAAATGAGAATGTGACACTATATAATGATTGTGTACATTGGTGTTTACCGGGACCAATTGATACTTGGAGTGATATATTGCTTCAGGTGATGAAGACAGAAGGCCGGAGATCATATGAGGAGAAACTACAGTCGAAACAGGACAACGTTGGACTAAGTAGATTTAAGTTCCATTGATGATTTTGTTTAAAGGTAGAATGTACAATAGGAGGAAAAGGGAAAAGGATTATTCCACTGTTTTGCTTTCAGTTTTTTTGTCTTTCATACATAAACTTGTAGAGCTTTTGAGTGAGGTTTTTTGTTTTGATTGTTTTCTTTTTGTCCTAGAAGTTCTGAATTTGTTGTAAGCATTATATCATAAATTTTTATAAAGAAGTACCGGACGTGATTAGGTATATGTCAAACAATGTTCTTTAGTGTAAGATAAAGATGAAACTGCATGTCTGAAATTGCACATTATAATCAGTTATGGAAAATTTATTCACGAAAAGTATTTACTACAGATACACTTTAAAATTTTAGAGTTTAGACAATCCAGATGCAGAAACAAGAACAGATAAATGGTACCAGTTCATAAAATTGAGGTAATATCTTTTCTCATTGGTTCTAGACTTCTAGTGTTCTACAATGACACAAAAGAGTAAAGGTCTTTTTGGTCCCATTATTTATTATTTATTTGCACTTTTCCCTTGCTTACTGCGTGGATTACTCTCTCCCTCCTGCAGTCGTAAGTTAAGAGTCAAGATATGACTACTTGAAAATGATAAAAGATGTTCCCCAAGGAAACATCCCAATTTTGGATAGTAAATGATGCAAATGGCCTTGAAGACCCTCATGGACTACAATAACTCCAGTGGACCAACATTTCATTAAACAAACTCGCTTTCATATTTCCAGAACTGGGCTGGAATTTAAAGGACCTAACTGTTAGAAAGCAACACCACTTAACATGAAGCTGAGAGAGAGAGAGAGAGAGAGAGAGAGAGAGATGCAACTTCATTAGTCATTAGTATGAAGCTACTTTATACTGTAATTTTTCCTAAAAGAACTCCGGTGCTTGTACAAATAAAAACTACCAGTAAAGTCAATGTTGGACAACTAGAACATAAGTTTCTAGTGATTCCGGAATCTCAACACACCATGTTCAAACTTTTTATAGAGGCTTAAGCCGATTCCATTTTGCATAAAATCTATTTGCAAAATTCACATGCTCTACTTTCAAATCGAAGCATGATAACGTGAACTTGTGAGTTAGTACTAGGGTAATATTTACTTTGCTCCATATTCTTGATCAATTGCACTTACAATCACTAAATATAACCCAGATCAAACAGCATCTCGAATCATTAATCTTTTTCAACATATTACTGTTTTCCAGATACCTTTTTCAAAGTTCTCCAAAACCCAAAATCAGTGCATATCAAATGCTGTTTTACCTTCAAACACAAGAAAAGAACAATTCTCCTGACTCAAGACATCCAATTCCGTCAATATACAATATTCGCAAAACCTGAGCCTATAAAAGGTTGATACAGACAAAGTGGTGGATAGGGATGGGCATCGGGGCACTTCGGGGCCGGGGAGTGCTATCCCCGCCCCCATTCCCGAATTCAAACCCGATCCCCATCCCCGGCCCGATCCCCGTCGGGGATTATTTTTTATTCCACGGCCTGAACGGGTAACGGGGATCCCCGTGGGGAATCGGGGAATTTCATTTTAAACAAAAAATAATATTTAAATAATATTAAACATTAACTATAGTTTGAAATAATTTTTTCTTGTGATATATAGCGAAATTAGCAACTATAACTAGATTACATGTTAAGATAAAAAAATATTACTTAAATAAACAATTATAAATAACATGGAAATGAAGTTATTTAACTACTAGAAAGACAAACATATAAGATTAAAATATCATTTTGTTTCCAATATAAAGTATTGGAAATTCGTATATATTAATATATGATTAATAATATATATAGTTATATATATTTTAATGTGGTGAAATCGAGTCGGGGATTGAGAATCGAGGCGGGGTTCGGGGATCGGGCCGGGAAGACCTAGAATCCCGTCCCCGGCCCGCTCCCCGCTTTTTTTTGAAAATTGTCCCCGCTCCCCGGCCCGTCCCCGAAAAAATCCCCGATTCCCCGCCCCGTTCGGTGCGGGGAACGGATCGGGATCGGGCGGGCCGGGGTGAATGCCCATCCCTAGGATCAAGTCAACCTCAAATTTGAAGAGGAAACAGAGAAGGCTTCGGAATTGGGAAAAACAGTGTACTTTGATGAAATAGGTAAGTGTGCTCGGCTGCAGGCAGGGAAAGAATTTTTGGACATGTTTGAAGGACTGTTGGGCAAGTTGACAGATAAAGATAAGGACGTAGTACAAAGAGCCAGAAATCTATAGTTCTCAAGATTGAGCAATTGAAGGCTGAGCTTGGAAAACTAGAATGAGTGAACAGTTAAGTATTTTTGGTTTTGTTTAAAATTCACTGGTTTCATTTGGTGCTGATATATGTAAAAATTCAAAATTTTAAAAGAAGCAATTTGAAGATTTATTAAAACTGTTATGCACCAAGAAGGGTCTTGTTTTATTTTACTTAAATGTGGCTAAATATGTTATACCCTCACATATTAAGTTAACAAAGTTTTTAGACAAGAAATTGCTAAAGGGATGCAAAGTGCAGTGATAGGAAATTGAGAACAAGCAAACAAGAGCTCAAGCACTATGAACAAGCATAAAGTTAAGAACATGGTCAAATAATATTTTATTAAGAATTGAAATGTGTACGTAGTATGTACATGCTGGAGGGCAATGTTTAATTAAAAGCTGATCCAGTTCTGAGGGCAACCAAAATATTTGAATTACATCATAAGTAGACCTTTAAAAAGATATTTTGATAAATACCAGGATGTGCAGCAATAAAATGTACAGCACAAAAGCTGACCTCATCAGCATTTGTCTCTGCAGGCTCTCAACTCGGCCACTTGCATTATAAGGAGGCTTGTCGTATGGATCAACAATGTAATCCAAATAGAGAGGTCCCCTTTGAGAGTTTGTCCTGTTATACCTGTTTCTGGTAGCATTGGTCTCTGCAGTATTTGAGTCGATTCGCCTGCACAGACTATTTAATCTTTCTACTTCGATTTCCTTCACATGGATATCATTGACCAAACCTTCCGCTTGTGCCTGACATGAATGACGGGAAGACCATAAGTACACTTCTTCAGACAGTGTATACTTAAAAAAAATAAAATAATGAAGCTATAGAAAACACAAACCTGCTTTGATGCTAGTTGCTCAATAAGGCTGTGAAGCTGTTTATCCAATATTTTTTCTCTTTGAGCTGAAAATACATCATTACCCATAATGATATAATTAACACATTCATCTCTTCTACCAGAACATCTTTTAAAAGAAAATCATGTGTCAACTATTATAAATCACTAAAACTTTAAAACCAAGTAGGAAAGTTCCAGACGTTCACGTGCATATGTTACCAATGACCAGTAAAAAAACAAACAAAAGCATATTCTGAGACTTTGATTTACGAAGCACTTGTTCTCTAATTGCCGACATTGGAAGTAATTAAATTACTCGATAAAATATATGATGTAAATGCAATAAGACAGGCAGTAAACAAAAGGAACACCTAGCATTAGCAGGAGCAACAATACAATTTTATTTTAAATTTTCATATGAAGGGAGGAAAGAGAGAAATACTCTGTGATCAATATTTTTTTTGGTGATATTGGTTATCAATGTTCTAATTGCACTTTAATCTTGTGTCATTTTAACCAGGTAAGTTGCTATGCGTCATAAAGACTATAGACGGGAAAAAGAGAGGAAAAAAGGGCCCTGGCTAATTAGAAACCTCGCTGCTATCATTTATATATATATTTACTCACACAAACACAGTGATGACGCACGGTACCTGGCGTAGGCTGCTTTAGTGCATTTTCCTGTACTTCTGCCCACTTAGCTTCCAATCTCTCAACAATCTGTTCCATTGAGCCCTAAGAAGATTCACAATTTCATAAGTGAACTTGAAAACAAGAACAAATGACACTGAAGAGGAATGTTCAACACACCAATTCTTTTTTCTTGTTATCCAACTTTTCCAGAAGAGCTTCTGTATCCCCTTCAGCTTCTACTATGACTTTAGATTCAATTTCAGAATCACTCATGTCGCTGGACTGCCCAGCATTCAATGAAGCTTGAACATTTTCTAGTTCAGCCTTCAGATTCTTTTCAGCCAAGTCCATTTCCTGTTTAGTAAATGCACTTGTGAAGATCAAAGATGCCGCATCAATGAGTATGCAGGTATTATACGACTGATACAGATACATAAACACGGACGAAGCAGGTGCATACATCTTAGAGGCAAGGTGTAATATTTAAACTTGTAGCTCTGTGATGAAAAAAGCCGCGGGAACGAAAACCATAATTGTTCCGCAGATATTAGCAACAACCACTATAGATAAACCTACATTTTACCTAAATGATCCTGAACACAAACCTTAAACAGGAAAGTCAAATGTGTAAAATAAGTTGGTAGTCAAAGGAAATCTTTTTTCAGGAAACTACAGAGTCTTCCGAATATATTTGTTCTATGATTTGGTCCTCATTCTTTTTGTAAGCTAATAAATGACTCAGAACTAAATTCTACAAAACATTAAATTGGTCCCACTTGGAAGCATAATCTTACAGAACTCAAAATATATAATCCCTCACATAATACATAGAAAATGCATGTATACAGAATGCGAAAACATTTGAGCACTGAGGAGTGAGGATTTAGACCAAACAAACTACGACTACACTTGCAATATGCTACATATAATGATGTAGGACAATATGTAGAATCAAGTGAAATAACAGATTATAGAATATCAGAATATTAAGCAATGTATTTTACAATAGCTCAAGAATAATTATCAAAATTATTCCCAAGGAAAAAATGTATAAATCAAAGCTTCATACAATGGCTGATATCAATCAGCATAAATACACAAATAAAAGGGTTAACAACCACCCATCACAATTATTAAAGCACAATGATTAAAGCACTCAATTATTAAAGCACAACAATGTTTAAAACAACAATTATGAAAGCCAATAGCTGATCCCTATCAACTCTCCCCGGCTAAGAAAAGTTCGGCTCTGTCGAACTGAACTCCGTATAGCTCATAAAAAGATCAGGGGCAAGTCGGCGAAACTTTGAGGCGCTGATCCAAGTACGATCATCCTCTGATCTACCACTCCAATGAACCAAATACTGTCGATAACCACCACCACGTCGAGTTGGCACAATCCTCTCATCCAGTACGTCAATAGGCACATCAGCTGTCTGCGGTGAAGAAACATAAGGGGGTGTAGGAGGCAGTGGGGTAGATGTAGGTTCAATGGGGCTAGAAGGAACTGATGTAGTAATAGGTGGTGAAGATGAAGGCATATTTGGTGAAGAAAGTGAAGATGTATAAATATTAGCTGGTTCATGGAAAGGAGTAAGATCTTCCACATTAAACACAGGGCCAATAGCCATACCACTAGGAAGATCTAACTCATAAGCATTAGTACCAACAACTCTCTTTCGAATCCGAAATGGACCCGTCCTCTTAGCATGCACTTTCTTCCAAGCACCAGGAAGTAACCTCTCAGTGCGGTGTCGCAACATAACCTGATCACCTTCATTATACTCCCGAAACCTGCGATGAACATCTGCAGCAGACTTATAATTTTCATTGCTCAAATTAATTTTCTTTCGTATCTCAGCATGCAAATCATGAATGTGACGTGCAAAGGACTCTGCAGACTCACTAGACCTATATGCATGTGGAAGCGGAACCAAATCTATGGGTTTCCTAGGCTGGTGACCGATATAGGCCTCAAAAGGATTGACTCCAGTGGACCTATTAACAGAACTGTTATACGCAAACTCAGCAGTAGGTAAAACCCTATCCCAACTAGATACAAGTTCCCCTACAAGACACCTAATCAAATCACCTAGACTCCGATTAACGACCTCAGTCTGTCCGTCGGTCTGTGGGTGATAGGCGGAAGAGAACTTGAGGCAGGTCCCAAGTAACTTCCATAGAGTCCTCCAAAAGTAGCTCACAAATTTGACATCTCTGTTGGAAACGATAGTCAATGGGACACCATGTATCCTAACTACCTCACGAAAGAAGATGGAGGCAATATGAGCAGCATTATCAGTCTTACTACAAGGAATGAAATGAACCATCTTAGTAAAACGATCTACTACAATGAAGACTGAATCATGCCCACTACGTGTCCTAGGCAACCCTAACACAAAATCCATACTAAGGTCCTCCCAAGGAAGATGAGGAACTGGAAGAGGAGTGTATAAACCGGTATTCTGTTTCCTACCCTTGGCCATCTGACAAGTACGACACCCTGCGACTATACGAGCAACATCCCTCTTTAAGCTAGGCCAATAAAATCTATCCTCAACAATCGCAATGGTCTTATCCCGACCAAAGTGACCAGCTAGACCCCCCGCATGTAACTCTCTCACTAGATGTTCTCTCAAAGATGTTCTAGGGATACATAGGCGAATCCCTCGAAACAAGTACCCTTCATGAATACAATACTCTCTCGAAGGTGGAGAACTAGAATCCTGAAAACTAGCATAGACCTCCCCAAAATCTTGACACAACGGGTAATCCTGGATCATATGTTCAAATCCAATTACCTCTACACTCAAAGTGTTAAGGAGAATGGACACCCTACTAAGTGCATCAGCGACCTTGTTCTCGTTACCTTTGCAATGTTTGAGCACAAAGGTATACTCCTGAACAAACTCAAACCACTTAGCATGGCGATGATTAAGCTTCTTCTGGGCGTTAATATACTGTAATGCCTGATGATCGGAGTAGAGTACAAACTCTTTCAGTAACAAATAATGTCGCCAATACCTAAGCGCCTGAATAACATCATAAAACTCCCTCTCATAGGTGGTATATTTCTTTTTGGCCTCATTAAGCTTTTCACTAAAGAAAGCTATAGGATGGCCCTCCTGACTCAATACACCACCTATACCTAGAGATGCACAAAAAACCCGAACCCGAAAATCTGGCCCGGCCCGATCCGACAAAGCCCGGTCAAATCCCGGCCCGAGGGCCTTAAACGGTCCCTATATTTTTGGGCAAAGCCCGGCCCGGCCCGGCAAAAGCCCGGTCTTTTAAAAAGCCCGGTCTTCGGCCTGGCCCGATTAAAAGCCCGGTTCGGCCCGAAAAAGCCCATGTAAAATTCGATTATTCTAGTATACTTACATAAATATTCTAGGTATAGGCTATACCTATACCAGAGGCATCACATGCTACCTCAAAGACTTTACCAAAATTTGGTAAAGTAAGGACTGGGGCATGCGTCAGCCTATCTTTTATCTCGGTAAAGGCTCTCGCGGCTGATTTAGACCACACAAACTCCCCTTTCTTCATGCTATAGGAGAGCCACCTATTAGGCAGTGGGCCGAGATGAAGATGCGTTTGTCTCGATATTACATACCTAGGGGACATAAGGATAGATTGATAGAGCAGTTTGATAACCTCTATCAGGGTGCCATGTCTGTTGCTGAGTATATCAGCAAGTTTAGAGAGTTTGTCCACAGATGTGATATTAAGGAGGATGAACGCAGGACTCTCATTCAGTTTCACAACAAGCTTCGTCCAGAACTTAGGAAGCATGTGCCCTCAGTTATTGGCTTTCATAATTGTTGTTTTAAACTTTGTTGTGCTTTAATAATTGAGTGCTTTAATAATTGCGTACTTTAATAATTGTTGTGCTTTAATCATTGTGCTTTAATAATTGTGATGGGTGGTGGTTAACCCTTTTATTTGTGTATTTATGCTGATTGATATCAGCCATTGTATGGAGCTTTGATTTATACATTTTTTTTAAACAGAAAATCCTTAGTGAACCAACTAATACTTAAATAAAAGTGGGTAAAATGATATTAGGGAATAAAGGGTCTGTTGGGGTAAAGTTTGGTGACTAAAAGGCACAGGTTGACTAAAGCAAACGGTCGACAATATATAAACATAGAGATACTATATATATATATATATATATATATATATATATATATAGATGTATGGGTCAGTGTTACCCCCCTTGTCTCTCGCACAAACAGCAAATAAGTAACTGGAGATGTTCTGGAAAGAGGAACGGCACAGCTTTTGTGATGGAAGAACCGAACAGCAAGTTGTAGCAGCTCCAGTGTTACCCCCCTTGTCTCTCGCACAAACAGCAAATAAGTAACTGGAGATGTTTAGGAAAGAGGAACGGCACAGCTTTTGTGATGGAAGAACCGAACAGCAAGTTGTAGCAGCTCCGATAGTGATTTCGTCGAGAATCTGGCGACAACGACAGCAACTCCGACAGGTGCGTCTTCTTCTTCGTACTTCGGATCCTTAACCACTTTCAAACCAGTAGCAAAAGCTT
Source organism: Kitagawia praeruptora (assembly GCA_037693485.1). Taxonomy (NCBI): domain Eukaryota; kingdom Viridiplantae; phylum Streptophyta; class Magnoliopsida; order Apiales; family Apiaceae; genus Kitagawia; species Kitagawia praeruptora. The sequence continues at coordinate 68,321,666 of CM075352.1, forward strand.
GTGATTGATCTGACTTGCAATTAAAGGTCAGAACTTGGGTTGGGTTGGATTGGAATTTAGAAATTAGGCTTTAAATCGGGTCGGGTACTGATTAAAATTGGGGATTTAGGGATTTAGAGTTCTGGATACTTATATAGGCAGCGGGTTTGGTGTTTTCTGGTGGGAACAGCGGTGTTGTGGTGGTAGTAACTAGGGTTCAGTGGTGGTGGGTGGGTGGTGTATGCAGCGGTGAACAGTAAACACGGCGATGAATAGTACTTTTGATGAACAGTAAACACAAAAATCAGTTTTGAATCTTATTTGGCTCTGATGCCAATTTGATGTAAGACAATATGTAGAATCAAGTGAAATAACAGATTATAGAAGATCAGAATATTAAGCAATGTATTTTACAATAGCTCAAGAATAATTATCAAAATTATTCCCAAGGAAAAAATGTATAAATCAAAGCTCCATACAATGGCTGATATCAATCAGCATAAATACACAAATAAAAGGATTAACAACCACCCATCACAATTATTAAAGCACAATGATTAAAGCACAACAATTATTAAAGTACACAATTATTAAAGCACTCAATTATTAAAGCACAACAATGTTTAAAACAACAATTATGAAAGCCAATAGCTGATCCCTAGGAAGCATGAGTGCGAGTGCGGGTGCGGGTACGGGGGTGCGTAGTGCGGGGATACGGAAATTCGGCTAACCTAAAAATATGGGGATTCGGGTGCGGGGGGATTCGGCAAATATTAACACATTAAAAATACGTTTTATGTATGTATTTCAAGAGTTTCATTCAAATTGAACTAAATGTTCAACTAATTAAGTTCTTCATCCTTAATATTACATATCATGATTAGTTAATAACACAACTAATGCATTTTAATGTACTTAATCGATCAAGTATTTAAGTATTTACATTATCTTCTCTCAATTGTGGGTGAGGAAAGAATCCCCGCGCACCCAAGAATCCCCAAGAATCGGGTGCGCGGTGCGGCGGGTAAGTGAAGAATCCCTGCTTTCTAGGCTGATCCCTATCATATAATATACAAATCCTTGTAGTAAAGCTCTAACCTTTAACTTATTCTGAAGAAGATCTGCTTCCTGCAATTTCTCCTGTATCTTTCTTTCGCAGTTCGTTATAGCCTGTAGATGTGCTTCATTTTCTTCTTGTAAAGTACTTTCTCTTAGTTGTGCCTACAAAAACATGGAAAATTTCCCCATCTTCTAATCAAAGCAAGAAAAAGACTCAAAAAGTGGAACAGAACAGCTTCATACTCCTAGCTTGTATCAATTCCAAAACACCTCATTGTCCAAAAAGATCCAAAATGCGAAAAGAAAAACAAAAAAAAAATTGTATAATCAATATATGCATATTAAGAATCCCAATCAAACACTACAGACCAAAATCCAAGTAAACCCTCACATCCCATGTTCTTTAGTGATCGAGAAAGAAAACACCCAACATTGTAATGCGTATCTGTGCAACTTACATCTCTAGCTTGTATCAAACTAAAATCACCTCATCCTCCGAAAATATCCAAAGCCCATAAATAAAAACAACACAAGTTGCAAACTTTGCATACATAAAACAAATAATCACAATAAAAATTGAAAACCCCAAATTTAAGAAAACCCCTCACTTGTTCTTCAGTAATCAGACCAAAAAAAACCAACCAACATTGCAATATATGTGTGTAAACTGACATTTCTAGCTTGTATCAAACACTAATCACCTTATTCTCCAAAAAGATCCAAAACCCACATACAAAAACCAAAAAAGTTTCAAACTTTGCAAACAAAAACAAAAAATGACAACCAAAAAATCAATACCCAAATTCAAGAAAATCATCACCTGTTCTTTAGTAGCCGAATGAGCATTCAATTGGAGAGCTAAAGCAGCATTTGATGCAAGAGAATGAGCGTGTAAATGAGGTAGACGCTGAGAAATATCAGGAGGGGGGAGTCTAAGACGCAAATCTTGAATGGAGCGAGTGAGTGAATTGGCCTTTTGATCCAAATCTCGAACATATTTTTGTTGTTGAGGAGTAAAAATTAAGGGGATTGAGTCTAAAGCGACGTCGTCTTGTTCATCATCGCTTACACCTGTTTTTCTTACAACATCTGCTGCCCATGCTAGCAATCCTGCCATTTTTTAACTTGGTTCTTGCTCCTCTCTGTATCAAATTTTTCTATTTCACTGTGTCCCAGTGTCAGGTGTCAAACCCAGCTTACTCGGGTCGGATCCAATCTCTTGAACTGGTCAAAATTAATATGGATGGTTTTTTTTCTAAAATATACTACTACTCCCTCCGTCCCTCTTCATTCTTTACGTTTGTGAATCAGTTTCCGGCACGGATTTTAAGATAGTTCTATAATTTATTTTTGACATTTTTTTTGTATAAAAATAGAACAATTCTATTTTTATACAAAAAAAGAAAATATCCAAAATAAGTTATAGAACTATCCTTAAAATGCGTGTCAAACACGCACTTTTTTATGTAAAGAAATGGGTGGGACAGAGGAAGTACTACTTTAAATTTGTTGCGGACCAATTTTCGGCACGGATTTTAAGGTGCATTTTAAGTATAGTTCTATAACTTATTTTTGATATTTTTTTTGTATAAAAATAGGAAAAATAGAACAATCCTATTTTTATACAAAAAAAAAAAAGAAAATATCAAAAATAAGTTATAGAACTATCCTTAAAATGCACCTTAAAATGCGTGTTAAATACGCAGTTTTTTATGTAAAAAAATGGATGGGACGGAGGGAGTAGTATTGTAGTAAAATGAATTTCATTTTACAATAAATTTTCCATTTTGATTCTTGTTATATAATCTAATACAAATTCATATATTTAAAATAAATTATTTTCAAATGGTGTAACTCATTATTCTTATGCCAAAATTTCAAAACCCCTTTGCTATGAATTATTTTTTAAAAAAATCTATATGTTAAATTCAGTGGATTCAAAAAAAATTCTCAAAATTTATGAAAATATTAATATTATTAACTAAAAATAAATACTTAAAGGGAAAATGGATTTTTTTGTCACTAAACTATTGACCATTTTAAAAAATTACCACCGAACTAAAATGTTTTTACATATTATCACTAACGTTAGCAACGTTTATTATTTTGATCACTAACGTTACCAACGTTTATTTTTTTATCACTAAACTATTTATCCTTTTAGAAAATTATCACCAAACTAATTATATAAATAAAAAAATGACATGTTTATTCTTTTGAGAAAATGGTTTTTTTTAATATTTGTATGCTTTATATTTGCTTTTTATTTTTTCAGTAATAATTATAATTTTATTTAATATTATGTGTATACATATTTTTATATAAATTTCTATTTATATTATTTGTGTTTGTCTTTGAAGATTATAAGTTTTGTTAATTGCTCATATTTTATTTGTGTTTGTATTTAACTATTTATAAAGGATATGATTTGTATGTGTTTTTTAGAGCTCATGTGGCTGATTACACGGCTAAGTACATCATTAATCATTAAATAAATAAATAAATAAATAAGTAAAAAAGCTAAATACTTAACACCGTTAAGTATTTTTAACGGCATGACTAGTTTCTAAACATATAATTAGTTGATACCTAATTTTGAGAAATATTTTAGTTCGATGCTAATTTTCTAAAATGGTCATAGTTCAGTGACAAAAAAATCCATTTTCCCATACTTAAAAAAGTGTGAAATTTGTGGAATCTTAACTTCAAGAATGATTAGTTTCAAAAAAAAAAAAAACTTCAAGAAAGATTCTCATTTAGTACAAAAAGAAAAAGGAATATTGTCCTCACAATGAAAACAAAACCCAAGAAGGCACCTATGTCCTACGAGTATGTACCAAGACATGAAAGCACAAGTGCACCACACACACAAAACAATGCGATAGGTACCCGCTGTAAGCTTACAGCGGGCACCCGCTATAACCACCAACCCGTTGCCCGTTATTGCACCTCCACCTGTAACATTACCACATGTGTCATTTCATATTATCTTTACTAAATTGCTCCACTTGACAAACAAATATCTTCACATAAATACTTGTGCAAAATATCTTGTTACCTTGCTTACTAAGGCAGGGGACCATAAAGGCAATTAAGGGGACACAAAAGCATTCAACTATAGCAAAAGCGGCTGTGCTAGAATCGAGGTATGTGGGAAAGGGACACTAATCATTGTTCCAATAGTGGCTCACTGTAGCTTTAACAGCATAACAAGTGTGTCACCAAGTGGGTGAACAGTTATTAGAAGACCTAGCCTATAAATACCCCCATTCTACACACAAGGTGAGATATACAATTCCAATAGCACAAATTAATTACTCATTCTCTCCTTTCACACAGATACATTTTCACCCGTTTCGATTATTATTATTTCGATTACTGATTCTCACACCGGAGGTGCTTGACGGCCACCACCCCCGGGCAAGCATTGTTTTGCAGATACCCAAACTCAGGCGAAGTACCCCCGGAACAGTGCTCGGAACAGTGATCGGAAGCCATTAATCGGCCGTGAGGATTATCATTTATGTACGGTCGTTGGGCGGACATTGGTCCGTTGAGCTACACAGCCGTTTTGCGGAGAAACCGCTATCAGTACTTTGAAAGTTCCGAGAATCTATGGCGGGCGAGCAATGTGTTGCCAACCCCATATTCGAAAGCAGATATGGATGCTAAATTTGTCGAATTTGCTCATTTACAACAGGACAGCACGTTTAGAGGTGATGACTGGGGTGATTATGTTGAAAGGATGTTTCGAATCGAAGATGGATATTTCTGGAGACGGCCGGTACCCGGTGAGAAGTTGTACCATCGTTTTGATGACGACTCCGTCTGTATTCCCGTAAGTCATTTCAGGGCGGGTTTACGGTTCCCGCCGCACAAATTCCTGATGGATTTGTTTCGATTGTACTTCCGCTGTCCGTTGGCTCAGATGTCTCCCAATTCAATAAGGGCTATTAACTGGTTTATAGCTAGTAACGAGGCGTTGAACAAGCAGCCGACATTTAGGGCTTTTTTCTGTTTATTTGATGTTAAATCCAGCCGTGCAAAACCTTTTTATGAGCTTCAGTTCGTTAAGTCTCAAACTCGTATTGGAAAAGCTCTGGATGGATACCGCCCATTTGTATTTCCCAAGGGCATGGCTGGTTGGCAAGAAGAATTTCTGGTAGTTGGTGGCGGGGAGTTTGCTTGGCACAAGAATTTTGTGAAGAAAGTGGAGTGTGCCTATAGGACGGACCGTAACCGTCTCAGCCAGGTGGAGATAGATTTTTTAGTTAAGCTGGTAAAGGCGTTGGGTGAGGTATGGACCGAGTCGAATTTGATTGACCCGGCTGATTTGAGAAGACATTGTTGTAAGTACCTGTTTCGTCTTTATCCTTTGGTTTTTTGTAATTTTCTTTATTTGAAATTCTGTTGTGTATTTTTGTAGTGTTGGATCCCCGTAAAGCAGAGCTGGATCCTCATCCCACTTTGTCTATAGAGCACGAGGCTAAGATGTATGCTGATTTTATGCTTCTACAACCACCCAGACCTAAGCGGGTTCGCGGGATGTTTGCTGGAGAAAACATCATAGATGCCTTTGATCTTTCAGGGCAAGGTGCTGGTGTGGAGACGACGGAGCGGGTTGAGTATGAGGAGCCCGTTGTTGCTGAGGAAGAAGTGCCTGTTAGTAACGCTGAATCTGAGCAAGAAGAAACCGGGGAAGGTCAAAATTCTGAGGACGATTCTTTGTCCGAATTGTTGGGTGATATGTCCACACGGATAAGGGATATGCCTTTGGAGTCAAATCTGCAAGATGCCCAAGGTGATGAGCATGCTGTTGAAGACGAAACAGAGAGGTCCGCTGATAGGGACATTGTGGTGGAAGATGAGGAATTTGCTGATAGAGATTTTGCTGTTGATTCTGAGAGTGAAAGCGATGGTTCTGTTGCTAGGCGGACAAGTGCGTTGCATACAGTCGGGGATATTGCTGAGGATTCTGATATTCGCGGGCCAAGTGCAGAGGTCGCTATGCAAAGGAAGGGACGTGGTTCCGTTGTTAAGCCTGTCCAGGTGGGTTCTGCCATAGGCCAAGTAAGTGTAGATATCGAGAGCGGCAAGAAACCGGCCGCTGGGAGAGATGAAGAACCAGCAGTGAAAGTAATGGAAGCGACCGCTAATGAGAGTCCTGAAATTCCTCTGCATCGCTCGAAGAGGAAATCTGTTGCAGAGGCTAGTACTTCGAAACGTAGACGCATTGAGCCTACTAAGGTGAGTGAGGCCGCTGCTGATGAGAATGTTGTTATGGAGGAACCCGCTGAGAATGAGCCCAATGATGTTGATAGCGAGGATGATGATGAGGATTATTGCGAAGGAGATACCGAAGATGATTCTGAGGATAGTTCCGAGGATGTTTCTGAGGATGGTTCTGAGGATGGTGGTGATAATGGTGAGGAGGAAATAGTGTTCTACACAAGTAGTGATGATGAGGTAAATGACCTAGAAGTTGGGTCCCGCCCAGGCTATGGGTTTCTTTTTAAGTCTGGGCCCAATACCTTCTCTGTTGATTCTATGACCGATGATGATCTTGTGAGAATGAATGAATTGAGTTGGGAGCGAATGTGCCGTTTGTCCCAAAAATATGCTGCACGGGTAAGTATTTTGTGTTTGCTTTTTGATATTTTTGTCGAGTTGATATGAATATGTCCGTTTGTAAGGTGTATGTTTTTTGTGTGTTTGTGTTTTGTAGAATCAGTGTATGTATACAGGTTTGATGGCTCGTGGAAACATGTACCGTGGTAGCAACATTGCTTTGAAACAGAGGATCAAAGGATTGGAGGAGGAGCTATCTGCTGAGAAATATCAGAAAAATAATGCTGCTAGGGCTTTACACGAGATCGAGATTGAGAGAAATGACTTTAAAGCAAGCTATGAGTATAGTGCTGACTTGCGGCGTTTTTTGGCGGAAGATAAGATAGAACTTGAGGCTGCCAATGCTACTTTGTCTGAGCAAGTGAAGAATTTGACCACTTTACTTAAATTTGAGAAAGAGCGTGCTGAGGAGGCTGAGGCTCATCTTGATTCTCGTCCAACTGAGGCCAATGCTATATTAAAGTTCAGAAGTAGCGTTGAGTTTGCTGAAATTGTGAAGGCTGAGGCTGCCAAGGTTGCTATAGAACGGCAGGATCCCGCTAAGAGTCCGCCTGAGATTGGCCAGCTACAAACCGAGATCGCAAGACTGAAGGCCAAAGTGAAGAAATCCAAGCGTAAAGCCAGAGCCCTGAAGGCCCGCCTAGGGAAAACTGAAAGAAAGAGTGTTGGGTGCCAGGCTGATGTGGCTGTTGTTGGCATGGGTGCAGAAACCGCTGATATGGAGATGGTTGTTACGGACAGCGTCAAGGCCGCTGAGAGGCCTTTAGTGATAGAAGGTGTAATTCCAATGTCGACCGTAGCGGGCGTTCATACTGAGAGTAATTTTGAAACGGATGGCGCTATGAAGCCTGTTGAGACTGAAAGGGAGCAAGTGGATATTGTAACTGTAAGCGAAACGCCTGACGAGTTTGAGACTTAACGAACTGAAGCTCATAAAAAGGTTTTGCACTGCTGGCTTTAACATCAAATTAACAGAAAAAAGCCCTAAATGTCGGCTGCTTGTTCAATGCCTCGTTACTAGCTATAAACCAGTTAATAGCCCTTATTGAATTGGGAGACATCTGAGCCAACGGACAGCGGAAGTACAATCAAAACAAATCCATCAGGAATTTGTGCAGCGGGAACCGTAAACCCGCCCTGAAATGACTTACGGGAATACAGACGGAGTCGTCATCAAAACGATGGTACAACTTCTCACCGGGTACCGGCCGTCTCCAGAAATATCCATCTTCGATTCGAAACATCCTTTCAACATAATCACCCCAGTCATCACCTCTAAACGTGCTGTCCTGTTGCAAATGAGCAAATTCGGCAAATTTAGCATCCATATCTGCTTTCGAATATGGGGTTGGCAACACATTGCTCGCCCGCCATAGACTCTCGGAACTTTCAAAGTACTGATAGCGGTTTCTCCGCAAAACGGCTGTGTAGCTCAACGGACCAATGTCCGCCCAACGACCGTACATGTTTACTAATGGTCTTCTCTCACCAGTAGCGGGATCTACAAATTCATCACCCATCTGCGGAAAAGGGCACAATTATTCAGATAATACCGCTAACGGCCAAGCACGCCATCGACAATGTCTGGTACACACATATATTTTTTAACAATTTATTATTATTATTATACAAATCGAAACAAACAATTCATATTCCTTTCCCTCCAGAAACAACAAAACCCTAGAATCATAAACCAGTATAACCAACACATATGGAATATATACACATATATATACAAGTTACAAACACCTTACACACACTGCCAAATCGAACTACCATTTTTACACAAATCACAAAACGGATCAAAACTACTACAATCCAAATACCGGATACAAAAACAACAAACAAAAACTTACAGATTACTAACCTTTACAGATTACGCAATCAAATCACATTTACAAATACTCGAAACATGCAAACCAAGGACATAAACACAAAACCCACTCATATACATCACAATAACAGCGAATGAAGGGACAAATTATATGATGAAAAGAAACAGAAATCACAAAGGAAAATTATAAAGAAAGCATACCTCAAATCAGGAGGTTATATATGGCTTCAATGGCAGAAATACTCCACAAATCCAGCACAAGCGTAGCAACGCACTCGAAGAAGACAAAGAAAATGGAGAGACAAAGGTTGAAAAAGGCAGTAAAAACTTTAACAAATGATACACAAACCCATCTTTTATACGCGTGTGGCGCGTGTAATGGGGGTGAAAAACTTGCAAACAATTCGTGGATGGCTATGATTGATCCACGTCACTCTTACAGCCGGCAGTAACTGCCTCGTTTCCAGCAAAACTGCACACTAAGTCTTAACTTCCCACTCACTCCTGACACATTACATCACAAAGGTACATTCTCTTTCCACCCAAAGGTCACTTCTCATTAATACGAACTACAACTTATCAATTCACTTATTATTGACATTTAATATTATTCCATCATTTATATCGAATTTCTCATTTATTACCAATTATTACATTTATTATCAAGCGTTACAAAAACGTTTCAAATGGCACACCCGTCAAACACATGAACCCGTTGTCAAACATTCACATATTTTCACAATTTTTTTCTAACTCCTAAGTGTTGTCCGCCAACACTTGGGGGGCATATTTTCACAAATTTTTTCTAACTCCTAAGTGTTGTCCGCCAACACTTGGAACACTTGGGGGGCATATTTTCACAAATTTTTTCTAACTCCTAAGTGTTGTACGCCAACACTTGGGGGGCACACAAGGTATCAAAAATTTTCTCAAGCATTACGGCATCTTTAGTTTCTCCTCCTCCTGTCCGCTAAACCGCACAGAAGGAGTGGGGGCAATGATAGGTACGCGCTGTAAGCTTACAGCGGGCACCCGCTATAACCACCAACCCGCTGCCCGCTATTGCACCTCCACCTGTAACATTACCACATGTGTCATTTCATATTATCTTTACTAAATTGCTCCACTTGACAAACAAATATCTTCACATAAATACTTGTGCAAAATATCTTGTTACCTTGCTCACTAAGGCAGGGGACCATAAAGGCAATTAAGGGGACACAAAAGCATTCAACTATAGCAAAAGCGGCTGTGCTAGAATCGAGGTATGTGGGAAAGGGACACTAATCACTGTTCCAATAGTGGCTCACTGTAGCTTTAACAGCATAACAAGTGGGTCACCAAGTGGGTGAACAGTTATTAGAAGACCTAGCCTATAAATACCCACATTCTACACACAAGGTGAGATATACAATTCCAATAGCACAAATTAATTACTCATTCTCTCCTTTCACACAGATACATTTTCACCCGTTTCGATTATTATTATTTCGATTACTGATTCTCACACCGGAGGTGCTTGACGGCCACCACCCCCGGGCAAGCATTATTTTGCAGATACCCAAACTCAGGAGAAGTACCCCCGGAACAGTGCTCGGAACAGTGATCGGAAGCCATTAATCGGCCGTGAGGATTATCACAATGTTTATTACTCCCTCCGTCCCGGTGAGTTCTATACGCTTGGTTTGGACACGGAGACCAAGAAAATGTATAGAAAATGAGTAAAGTTAGATGAAAAATGGGTAAAGTGGTGGGACCTATCAATATTTAATAATAGATTTGGGATAGTGTAGGAAAGTAGTGGATGTAATAGTGTTTTATATTATAGATTTGAGATAGTGGAGGAAAGTTAGTGGGTGTAATAGTGTTTTTTATTATTAAAACTTTACTATTTTTGGAATGTATAAAAATGATGGAACATCCCAAAATAGTAAGTGTATAGAAATGAATGGGACGGAGGGAGTATTGCTTATGGTGTGATTCCCCCACTTTCATGTCTTCCTTTCTTTCACACAAACCCCCCTACGCCCCTGCCCTAACCCCACTCAACTTCAATTCCAATCCATCTTTTCCTCCAATCTTACTTCACATTTTCCTCTTAAAACCCCAACAACTTCTCCTGGTCAGCATCCCACAAAAATCCAGGAAGACTGCTCATTCAATTCCCTGCATCTATCCATGTGTCTATCTACATCCTAACTACCTTCTTTGTACTTCCCCGCAACATCTGTTCCAACAATAAGTGCATTTTATCCCAACTAAATTATTTCTTTATTCTAATAAATTTCATTACTTTACACATTTACCCATCATTAAAATGTTGAAAAAAATTAGAAGAAGAGTCAAGATTATAGCCACCAAGCCCTTTAAAAAACCTCAAAAACATAAACAACAAAAACCATCCCCATCAAACCCTCCTTCACCGCCTCAAGAAACCACCATGTCTCCACCATTACACCACCACAAACAACCAAACCAACCATTCTTATTCCCAAAAGTCCAATCCACAATCCTCCCTGACCCTTCTGCTTTCTTTGCACCTCATCTTCTCTCAACCCCTTTGCCTACAAACTCATTTTTTCAAAACTTTGTTCTCAAGAATGGTGATCAGCCTGAATATATTCACCCTTATCTGATCAAATCTTCACTTTCATCACTTTCTGTCTGTTACCCATTTGAGTTTTCCAACTCTGCTTTCTTTTACCAGGTTTTTATATTGGATCTTACTGTGTCTGTATTGAATAATCCTGACCCAAGTGCTAAACATGTGATATCTTCATTTAATGATTTAAGTGTCACTTTGGATCTTCCTTCAAGTAATCTCAGGTTCTTTCTTGTCAGAGGTAGCCCTTTTGTTACTTTTGCTGTTACTAATGGGGTTGAGCTTTTGATTTCTACTATTCATGCAATTCTTGAATGTGTTTCGAATAGTTCTGGAACTAAGTATACTGTTAAGCTTAATAATAATCAGACTTGGGTTTTGTATGCTTCTTCGCCAATTAAATTGAGTCATGACATTAATAAGATTACTTCTAGTGCATTTTCGGGTATTATTCGGATTGCTGTTGTACCGAATTCTCAGTGTGAGGAAGTTCTTGATCGGTTTAGTTCTTGTTATCCGGTGTCTGGTGATGCTTTGTTTACGAAGCCTTTTTCTTTGGAGTATAAGTGGGAGAAAAAAGGGTGGGGAGATTTGTTGATGCTTGCTCATCCGTTACATGTTAAACTTTTAGAAATGAATTGTTCTGTTACGGTTTTAGAGCATTTTAAATACAAAAGTATTGATGGGGATCTTGTTGGAGTTGTTGGAAATTCTTGGGAGTTGAAAACTGATCCAGTTTCTGTAACTTGGCATTCGGTCAAAGGTGTCAAAGAAGAATCGTATGATGAGATTTATACTGTACTTCGCAAGGATGTTGAAGCTCTCGATGCGACAACGATAGAAACGACATCTTCCTACTTCTACGGGAAATTGGTGGCTAGGGCAGCCAGGTTTGCATTGATAGCTGAAGAGGTGTGTTATCAGGATGTCATTCCAGCAATAAAGAAGTTCTTGAAGGATACAATTGAACCATGGTTAAATGGGACTTTTGGGAGCAATGGTTTCTTGTACGAAGGGAAATGGGGTGGAATTGTGACTAAACAAGGATCTACGGATACCGGAGCTGATTTTGGGTTTGGAATATACAATGATCACCATTATCATCTTGGGTACTTTCTGTATGGAATTGCAGTGCTAGCAAAGATAGACCCTGCTTGGGGAAGGAAGTTTAAGCCACAAGCTTATACACTAATGGCAGACTTCATGAATTTGGGGAGAAGAGAAAATTCAAATTATCCTCGTCTGAGGTGTTTTGACTTGTGGAAGTTGCATTCTTGGGCTGGAGGGTTGACTGAATTTGCAGATGGACGGAATCAGGAGAGCACAAGTGAGGCAGTAAATGGTTATTATTCAGCTGCTTTAATGGGTTTGGCATATGGAGATACCCATCTTGTTGCTATTGGATCAACACTTTCAGCACTGGAGATTCAATCAGCACAAACTTGGTGGCATGTGAGGGAGGGAGATAATTTGTATCCCGAAGAATTCACTAGGGAGAACAGGGTAGTCGGTGTTTTATGGGCTAGCAAGAGGGACAGTGGGCTGTGGTTTGCACCGCCTGATTGGAAAGAATGTCGGCTGGGAATTCAGCTCCTACCACTGCTACCAATTAGTGAGGTTTTGTTTTCTGATGTAAAGTTTGCAAGGGAGCTTGTAGGATGGACATTACCAGCTTTAGCTAGAGAAGGGGTTGGAGAGGGGTGGAAGGGATTTGTGTATGCCTTGGAAGGGATTTATGACAAAAATGCTGCTTTAGAAAAGATTAGGAACTTGAATGGGTACGACGATGGGAACTCGCTTACGAATCTCTTGTGGTGGATTCACAGTAAAGATGAAGAAGAAGAGGGGTTTCATGGAAGATCCTGCTGGTATAATCACTATTGTCATTAACCAAATCGAATCGTCCTTCGGATCAAAGATACTAAGTGGACTTTATAAATGATCGATGAGTACTATTGATGTATGCATTACATTTGTTCTGTTGGTGACCTGGTATTATGATTGCTTTATTTGTTGTTTAATATATGTTTTTTATGTGGTATGATCTATTATACAAAATATAAACAAATAAATGGTTTGTTGCATAAATATCGTATTGTATTTTAATCGCAGAGCCTCTTGCTTAACTCCTTTAACATAGCACCTGAATTTATTAGTGGTGCACCATGCATATGGCTCTAGAGTAGTGAATCACAATTACCGGTTATCAACACAGCCAGCTTAAGGAACACACTTGAAAAGTTGGCAATATACCTCCATAGATGGCGATAGATTTTCCTAAATTGCATTTTCACCAATGTGACCAGAAGAGGGCTGGTAATAGATATTTGTAGTTGGACAATATTCACTGATCCGTTTACATGCCTGTTGGTACTTCCTACGGTAGGTAATCACATGACATTTGAAGTATCATATGTTATTTGTGTTAATATGAATGAAATGCAGTTTGTAAAATACTTGCTAGCTGTCTCTTAATCATAGTATTGCCTACGTAGAACAGCTGATGCTGGTGAAAAACAAAAAATCACTTGCTTCTGTGATGATGTCTAGTTATAATCAAATATTCCTAGCTTGCACAGGTATAGTAATAGGCAATCCATTAAATAGCAGAGGAGTAGGATAGTTTAAGTTTTGCCTGATGTTTAAGTTCATATAGCAGGCATTAGCGGTTCAACTTTTGGTAAATGGGAAATGCTAGTATGCCACAGATCCACCTGCACTTCAGTCGTATGTTTCCGATATGTGATTTGGAGGGAAAGAATACAATTGTTATACACCTGTGCGGCTGTGCCATTCTGTGCACACAAACATTAATAAAAGAACTACTACAAGAAGTTTTGAAGGTAGGGCTGGCTTGAATGTGGTTGAGGGTAAATCCAAGCTCTGCCACTATTTAAGCAACTTTCTTTTCCTTAAATGGGTCAATGTGCATCTAGAAACCATTGTTGAGTCGGATAAGGAAAAAAGAATGTTAGATATTTCAAAATGGTTTTCGAAAATGTTACCGACAATGGTGTGATTTTATTTGTGGGATTTATATGTATGCATAGGGAGTCCATCTTATTTATGAAAAAATAGTTAATAATATTTTGACAACTTAATACTTTGGGAACAATTTTTGGAATTTTAGCATTAAACGAAACCAAGAATAATCTCTTCTATATGCTCTCGGGAACTTGTTAGCTTGGTGGATAAAATCAACACCACTGGTGGAGTAATGTTTTTGTTGAAAACAAATATTTAAACTTGAGAATAATGTTCTTGAGGTTATGTCAGGAACCTTACCTGAGATTTCAGGCATTTTTGTAATAATTGAATGTAGCCCTATGTATTTACAAAAATAATCTTATTTTTGTATTGTTTTTTTAATTATCTTAGGAAACTTATCTGAGATAATCTCAGGAAATGCAAGCCCTTTAAACTTAATTGTACAAAATGAATCCAAACATAACAGCTCCAATCTTTTTTCAGTTTTTTGGTGTAAATTCACGTAGAAAGTAAGAAGAAAAATTACAAAATACTGTATTCATTTTTACATTACAAAAATAACAAAATTACTATTTATATACTTTTGGTCTATTAATACACATTTGAAATTGACATACCAACGTTTGGGGTATTACATATAACTAGCATAATAATCCGTCTTTTTTACAAATTTTTTGTATGACATATAATAATAACATTCTTAATTATTCGTTTATTGATAATATGTATAATGTTTTAGATATATCAAATATAAGTTGACTAAGTATCAACACTTATGATCTGTACGTAAGACGTTACTAATTTGCGTAAAATTGGAAATTTAGCTCATAAAGCAAATGATACATTTTCTTGTTTAATCTGCATGTATTGAATGAATATAAATAATGTAGTTAGTGATAAATATCGTGTCATTTCATGGTCTTGGAGTGATATCTTCCCTCTGATCCTGAATCCAAATGCAATTTCCAAATATGTCCCGATCCACAAATAAAAATTATTTTGCTACCTAATTCCGCCCAAAATGGGAAGGCATATATATTTTTACTAATGTTATTCGAGCATTATTTTGATCATCATTGAGTTTCATATGTTAATTCAATAACGTTGTGTTAATTAAAAAACGTTGTATTTTTAATACATGTGGTATTTGAAATTATTGGATTTATATGTGATCATCAAATTGCATTCGGTAAAAAATCTTTTTATTTAATAACAAATTGTTAAATATTTATTCTAAATTCGCATTAAATATTAAATCAAGACAATAAATGATCTTTTTTAAAATTTGCCATTATTGAAACTGACACAAGCTAATATTTGAAAATGTGATATTAATTCAATTTTTTTATAAAATTGTGAAATGTGATAAATAAGTTGATTAGTTTGATTGCAATAATCACGGTCAAATTCGAAGTATTTTTTAAAATCATGTCAAGCTCTTGACCTAAAAATCCACCACATACTAAGCTAATAATTTTGATATGCATTATATTAATTTGCCCTTATAACGACATCAAATACATTAATTCGTATCGATGTGGAATGTTACAATCCTATCGTATTTGGACGACGATCTCGTCTATCACACGAACAAACAAACATACTAAATAATGCAAATGGCGATGGACTTTCACCCGGATAAAGCTAATATCATATGTATAAAATGATCAAATTTTAAGTATTTTTAAAACATCAAGTCTTGTTCCGATCTTGAATCTGAAATATGTCGAACTACATTGGTTAAATGACTTGCATTAAAATGATCTGATTATTACGTTTTCATTAACCATTTTTCGAAATAACATGCATTTAAATGTGATGAAAAATAATAAATATCTAATAGATATCTTATATTTATCTATGTATTGCAAATACTTACTACTAATATTATTTTATTGAAATGAATGTTTTAGAAATGTATAAGTTGACTACATATTATAAATCACCAATTTACACTATAAAATAATATGATATAAATTTGTAAATGTAACACGAAAAAAATGATTTAAAAAATTTAGTAATCAAAATACTAAATATTCTTAATTCACGAACACACACGCACATATAGTATGTGTGTGATGCATAACACATATGATTGAGTGATGTAGTGGTAGGATGGCGTGTAAATCAATGGTAAAACTTAGGTTCAATTCTCATCTACCACATTTTAATAAAAATGAAAAATTTAAGGACAATTTAGACAATTCAAATTGAATAAAATGTCTCAGAATTTAAGTTGATTAAAATATCTCACTAATTTAAGCCCCTTGTTGGGCTATTATATTGGAGCAATAAATGCCCCCAAAATATAAACAATTTTTTGTTGTGAAAAGTGAGCTTTTGCGTTATCCACCACCATCCCAGATTCGATGCATCTCCCAAAATACCATATAAATCCTTCTCAGTAACAAGACACATAAAAACATAAAAAAATACTCCCTCCGTCCCGGTTTATATGAACTACTTTGACTTTCATGGAGATTAAGAAAATGTAGTAAAAATAGAGTAAAGTTAGTTGAAAAGTGGGTAAAGTGGTGGGACCTATCAATGGTTAATAATAGATTTGAGATAATGGAGGAAAGTAGTGGGTGTAATAGTGTTTTTTATTATTAAATATGAGATAGTGGAGGAAAGTAGTGGGTGTAATAGTGAAAAGTAGTGTTCAAAAATAGTAAGTATATTATGTTCATTCTTTTTGGGACGTACCAAAAAGGAAAGAGGTTCACATAAAATGGGACAGAGGGAGTAACACACTAACATCCCAAAAAGATGGGCACAACTAAATTCTATGTCTGATTTTTATCCTGCCTCAATTCCATCCCACATGTTCAACCTTCAAACTTGCAATAATTTCTTCCACTTCAGAAATGCTTTCCACCCAGTTCAATCGCAAATATCATCATAAACAATTCAGTAATTCACACTATCATCTTCTTTACTATTACCTTGGTTCAACACAGATGGATAGGTTTTTAACAAGCATCACAAGAGAGTACTTACAGGAGAAAATAGAGATATTGGCTAAGATCAGTACAAAGAAAAAGCAGTTCAACCAACTTAACAAGTTGGAAGAACTTGCAACAAGAGGGAAATTGGCTGATGTAGTCAAGAAACAGAAAAAGAGTGGAAAAAAACAGACAAAAGCAAAAGGGAGAAATGTCCCTGCTAGAAAAGGGAGAAATGTTATTTCGAGAACAAAAGACTGGTCCCTGACTATCAATGAGCTCACCCACATCACTGCTAAGATTGTATTTAGACTTAACAAGGTGATAAAAAGGGCAGCAATGAGGGCTCGTAACAAGAAGGCGCGCAGGAACGCAACAGCTAGGTGGAACACTTCTATTTTTTGTATAACATGTAACAATAACATTCTTAATTGTTCGTTTATTGATAATATGTATAATGTTTTAGATATACCAAATATAAGTTGACTAAGTATCAATACTTCTGATTTGTATGTAAGACGTTACTAATTTGTGCAACGGTGCTAATTTAGCTCATAAAACGAATGATGCATTTTCCGGTTTGTGACATGTAATCTGCATGCATTGAACGAGTACAAGTAATGTAGTCAGTGATAAATATCGGATCACTTCAGGGTCGTGGAGTGATATCCCCCGATCCTGAATCCGAATACAATTTCCGAACACGTCCCGGGTTATTTTCTAAAATTATACATAAATATGCAAACTTATTTCGTTTATTGCATAATTTTGATCGTTTCATGAAATTTTCTTTCTTTCATGATTTTAAGTTTTCTTCATCTCTTACTTTATAAATACGTATATAATTGTATTCTTTGTTTATGGTGTTCTTTAAATCGTTCATTAAAAATAGAAAATTTTGAATGTGGTAAATCCAAAGTTGACAACTAAAAACGGGTCTGGATCCTCTGTCCTCTTCTTCCGTGTCTCCTCCGTGTCCCCTTACTTTTTTTAATATAAAATGAGTGCCCCTGCGGGGCCCATTTTAAATAAAAATATTTTTTATTTAAAATGGGCCCCGCAGGGATACACATTTTGTATTAAAAAGAGAAGGGGACACAGAGGAAGGGGACAGAGGATCCCAGCTCACTAAAAACAGGCTAGTTTAAAAAAGTTAACAAATTTGGTATATATTAGTTATTAACTTGACATTTTAAAAACCTTAAACAACTAACTTTATCGATGTACAATTTGACAAACACTAATTTTAGTTATTTGCACGATATTTTTGTGGAACTTGCAAACAAATTTATGAAATCGGGTTTTGGCAATGTAATTATGGTTGTGTGGGGTTTTGATAATATATGGGATATCTCCAGTTAAATTTCGAGTATTTTCTAAAAATTAGGCCATGTTTCAATTCTGATTTAAAGTATAGTGACCCAAATTTACCAAACATCATAAAAGATCATGATTTGCTGGCACAGTTAATAGTAACACTTATTATGTAGATAAATCGAATAAATTATCTTCTCGATATGAAATTAGCATATCAAATATTTACAATCAAGATGATATATCTAAATATTTGGTATACATAAAAATTATTCGTTATGATAGTTTAAACGTGCATTTTTAAAAACAAAAATTACATGTGTAATTTAATTCTTTATACTATAAGAAATTTTAAAACTAAAAAGTTATACTCTCTGGTTTCTATAGGATTCATAATTTTTTCACTATATATAATAACTATAGTCTTATTTGTTACATATTTAGTTCATAATTCATTTTAAATGGGAACATAATGTTTTAAAAATTTAATGTAATTAAATTTTATATTATATCTGTTGAGTATTGAATACAGCAAAAGAATACAGAGGGGGTGAATGGTGTTATGCCCAAAATTCGGTTCGGGTATTCTAAAATGGATCCGGGTCAGATAAGGGTTCAATTTGGGGATTTTCATGATAAATTAGGGTTTTGGCACAGATTGAAGAAACTAGGCTGCGCCCACACTTTCCTTATAGGGAGGGCGCGCCCTAATTGATACTTCCATATAAGAGATTTCTACTCAAGCTGGAATTCTACTCAAAGATGGAACTCTACTCAAGTTTTTATAGTTTTTAATGAAGGATTCTACTTAAGCTTGGATTCCACTCAAGCTTGGATTTCACTCAGGCTTGGATTCCAGGAGATATTGAAGAATTCCCTCCTGTCGTATCTCAGGAGGGGGATGTCCGTCGCAGAAGGCCTCCAGGGGTTTGCCTGGATATAAGGACCCTTCTTAGACACTAAGGGCGCGCCCTAAGGTGGAAAGATGGGGACTTTCTGGTGTGTGCTTTGGGAGCTCTGTTCCTGTAGCCAATGGGCGCGCTCTCATTGGAGAACTTTGGAGTAATCCTGCACTTTGCACCCAAAAGCTCTGGATCACCTGTCCTGCTATCTGGTGGGTGCTTCTCATTCGGGGGACAGGGATGCGTTCTGCAGTTGGGGTAAACCACGGCTATACCTGCATCCTTGAAATCAAGAAATAGCTGGTAGCGGATAGGACTAGTCCTCGACGGGGAAAGTTTCCTTATCCGTGAAGTCTTGAGATCCTGGATGAGCCTTGGGCCTTTGTGGTTAGGCCTCATAGTAGAACATTCCGGAAGCTAGTTCGTCAATCCAAGCCCATTTGGGTTTCTTGCTCTCCAAGAACTACGTGGGCTTGATCCTCTATAAATACAGAGGTACGTAGGCAAATTGAGGGGGATGGAAGTGAAGAGCTACGAGCCACCACCAAGAACCCTCTCAATCTCAGCCCCCAATTCATCACAGCCACCACACTCCGGTGACTCATCCGGCGAAGAACCACCGTCATAAATCTTGATTCCGGCGACAGACCTCAAACTTTATTGTTACGAAATTCCTCCGTCAACAAATTGGCGCTAGAAGGAGGGGAGCCAATCAAGATCTTCATCTTAGGAGGAAAAGATGTCTCACAATTAAGGTGGAGGTTCTCATTAAGAAGATTATTACGATTCTGAAGATAGCTTGGGGGGTAATCAAGCTCGACACGAAGCTTATGTTCCGGAGGAAATCTCTACTTCTCTGCACCACCATGGGACTCAATCCACCGCCGGCGGATAGCTGCCCATTCTTATCAGTAATTCGGAGTTAATGGAGCAACTTTATCGTATGAGAGACTTCATAAATAACTTCGGGTCAAGTTTGAGTTCTGCGGAGAAAGTGCAAGAAAGTAGGAGAAAATCTCGGAGGATCCCACAAAATCATCGCCGAACAAGGAAAGCCCTCCAAGTTAGGAAAGTTCTCGAAGTGGTTCTTGGATCCTCAAGAGAGGGCGCGCCCTCATCCCCACCGCTCTGGGCGCACCCTTAGTGAGATTCGATGTGATGAAGAAAAGATGGTTCTAAAGATGATTTTCACGCTGTTGTTGCAAAAAGACAGCTCCGGGTATTTTCAAGCATGGTGATTTCCGGTCAATGACGTCGAACTAGGTTTTCCATGGGGCGATTTCAAATATGATTCGAAGAAGGATGTTCCAGAGAAGAGACGCAATTATCGGGAACTCGTCCACCATTAGGGCGCGTCCTCACCATCAGGATGTGCCCACAAGGTAACCCTTGACTTGTTTTGTTGAGATTTTTGTTGTTTGTTTTTTGGACTTTTGTAGGAGAATCCTCGAGTTAAAGATGGAATTAAAGATGGTGAGAGAATACCCAATAACCCTCAGGGCGCGCCCTGAGGGTGGTAGCCAAGGCTCGGATGATTTCCAACTTCTAGGAAGATTCAATGGTTGAAAACGTCCTCATCTCCAAGATGCATCCTCTAGAGAGGGCGGCTCCTCACCCATCTGGTGAAATCCAACGAATTAAGGGAAACCTCGCTGCTATGTGGAGGAGCTTTGCTAGCTTGAAGGAACGCCTAGGAATAAGGCTCGGGAGCGAGGCCCCATGATCCACAGCGCGTGCTCCCTGATTACAGGTCGAGGCCCCTTGGACATGAGCGAGCTTTCCACGGAGTGATAGTCCACAGCGCGCGCCCGCTGTTAATAACAGGTCTGGGCCCCTTGGATGAAACCGGTTCTAGCACGGAGTGGTAATCCACAGCGCGCGCCCCCTGTTGATAACAGGTTGCGGCCCCTTGGATTCGAACAAACTCTCCCTCGCGATAATACTAGAAGAAGAAGTAGCCGTGATAACGGTGATAGAAGAATGGAGATATGTCGAGGGGATAGATATACCTCATAATAAAGTGGGCTCGCTGTCAAGTGGTAGATTCCCTCGTATTTTTCAAGTTCCTTTAGATACCCCCAGTGAAGTGAGGTCGAGATCGTGCCCTCCCTCGAAACAAAAGCCTCAAAGATTCTCTAAAAGGTGCATCATCTCTTATCAAGAGCGCACTGCCAGGACGTGCTACAGGGAACACCCATGGAAGATGATATAGAAGAGAGTTGCAAATGGTGAGTTTTGCTAATTCAAGCAGAACAGGCCTCAGAAGATTATTACGAAGCGCGCCTTCCCCTGGCTGGGCGCGCCTTCAGGTAGTATACAACCTCTATATTATTTTACTCCATATTTTGCATGTATAAAGTTACAGGGGTTTGCCTGCTGAGAAGGCCAACAGGGGTTTGCCTGCTGAGAAGACCTACAGGGGTTTGCCTGCTGAGAAGGCCAACAGGAGTTTGCCTGGTGAGAAGGCCTGCAGGGGTTTTCCTGACCAAGAAAACGGAGAACACTTGGAATCGAGGCCCCGTGATCCACAGCGCGTGCCCCCTGATTACAGGTCGAGGCCCCTTGGACATGAGTGAGCCCTTCCTCGAGGCCGTGATCCACAGCGCGTGCCCCCTGATTACGGGTCGAGGCCCCTTGGACACGAGAGAGCCCTTCCTTGAGCTCTCATTGAAAGATAGTTAAGCCAAGGACGTAGGAATGATATTGCTTGGCCTGATCACCACGTGAAAGATAGGGTGAAAATCCCCAACCCCGGGAAGATGCTCAACATCAGGATTCAACTTCAAGGAAATGCACTTCTTCAGGAAAACTCTCCCTTAGAGACCTTTCTAGTTAGGGCGCGCCCTCAAGGAAAGATGAAAATGCTCAAGCAGACTCCAATATCTACGAGGATAATTTACTGCTTGGATTCTAAAAGGAAAGAAGCTGTTGAGTTGTGGCCCCACGAACCATAGTGTGTGCCCCCTAATCATTAGGTTGCGGCCCCAAGGTCGTGAGCGAGCCCCTCTATGAAGAAACTATACTTTGCTACAGAGGACGTGCCCTCGTATCTACAATGACCTGAATGATAGGCATCAGGGCGCGCCCTAACTTATCAACCTCATGTTGTGGCTTTATCTACAAGTATGATCGCAATGATTCATAAATTATCTTTTGCTTGAAGAAAATTATATT
This sequence comes from Kitagawia praeruptora, assembly GCA_037693485.1. Taxonomy (NCBI): domain Eukaryota; kingdom Viridiplantae; phylum Streptophyta; class Magnoliopsida; order Apiales; family Apiaceae; genus Kitagawia; species Kitagawia praeruptora. The sequence goes on from CM075352.1 coordinate 68,344,091, forward strand.
GATGTGCGGCCCCATGAATCTTGGAGTGTGCCCCCTGATAGGCAGGTTGAGGCCTCAAGGTCATGAGTGAGTCCCTTTACACAAGAATGACATTCATCCGGACTATAAGAGACTTTGTCATTGCCCTCGTCCACATAAGGCGCGCCCTAAGCAACAGGGCGCGTCCTCAGCAACTCCAACGGCTCTCTCCTAAAATTCCCCTCTTGGGATGCTTCTTTAAGAGACGCTTCTTTAAGGAATGATATTCTGATGCTGGGGGGGTAGTATTGATGCACCTCCCTAGCTCTACATATACACGTATTTCAGGTTTGTGTGAATAGCGGAATACCCCTACGGGGATGCCTCTTCGTGAGATGCCCTTCATAGGATGCCTCTTTGTGAGATGCCTCTTTGTGAGATGCCCTTTATTAGATGCCTCCTAGTGAGATGCCTCTTCGAGAGATGTTATTCATAGGATGCCTCATTTTGAGATGCCCCTTCATGGGATGAGATTTGAAGTAGCCCGTGACAGAGAATGCACTCCTTCTACCAGAAGTTGATTGAAGTAGAGCAATGCCTGAATAGTAGACTACAAGCTAAATTAATTACCTCCTAGTCTAGGGGGGTAGTCCATGTACACTTTGTGTACACTTTCCCTAGTGAAATTTTCAACGTTTTCGAGAATGCAAGATTATGCCTGTAGGGCACGCCCTGAAGGATGAGTTTGAATAATTCTCATACAATGGAGGACGCGCCTTCGGGTAGAAGATGCGATGCGGAACTTTTTCTTCTTCCCGAACTATGAAGTCATCAATCCACTTGATAGTATCTTGGTCAAAGGAAGCTCTTGAGGAGGGGAGGATGCGCAAGATAGGAAGTTTCAACTGGTGACTCCTTGAAGGATGGATTATTTTGAAGAGGGAGCCCCTATTGTTGAACATCCTATAGAGAAGTTCGTGATTGTAGGATGCCGGCTGTTCAGGAGAAAGTGACCCCTCACCCACATTGGTCAGGGCGCGCCCTCAGTGAAATCTAACGTGACAGAGAGGCTTCCTAGAGAAAATAGAGATTTTGCTAGCTTGAAGAAATGCTTGGTGACGATAATCGAAGGATGGTACTCCTTGAGCATCAGAAGAAAGAGAAGCACTTGGAATTGAGGACCTGTGATCCACAGCGCGTGCCCCCTGATCACAGGTCGAGGCCCCTTGGATATGAATGAGCTCCTCCTCAATGTGATGCTGGAAGAAGCAGACGAGACCATGGAGATTGGAGGATGGAGAAGTATCAAGGAGAGAGGCGACTTTAGAACAAAGAGGGCGCGTCCTCAGGAGATAGATCTTTTTGAATCGCTAAAATTCCTTCAAGTACTTCTAGTGAAGTGAGGTCGAGGGCGCGCCCTCCCTCTAAAGGAAAACATCAAGGTGGTTATCAGTTGAATCCACGACCTCAGGGGAATCCACAGATTGTAGGAAATCTACAAGCTTAAAGTCAAAAGGAAAAAATTCAGATTCAAGAGGTAATTCTCACACTTCATGCCGGAGCTCCAGGAAATGCTCGGACGATAGCTAAACCTCCACCCTTGAGGGGTACTCAAACAATTGTGCCACCAAATGTTCAAAATATTCCACGTGTGAAGATTTTTAATGTCGACGACTTGAAGAGGCTTCTTTCTCACTTGGATGGAGGAATGATACCTTCTACGGCACAAACTCCATCTCCATTTTCAACAGAGGTTAGAGAGGCATAGCTCCCTACATGATTTAGATATATGACCAATGATCTACGTTTTCTTGAAAATGCAGACCCTGTGGAATTCTTAGGATGTTTTGACATTGAGATGGATGTTTACCAAGTAACTGACTTGGCTGGATGTCATCTTCTGGCAACAACTTTCAGTGAGAATGCTTAGCAATGGTTTCAAAAGCTTGGATCTGGAGTGATTACCTATTGGGAGATGATGAGGACTTTATTCTTAGCCAAGTTCTGAGCAGCAATGAAGTATGCTCCTCCCATTATAACTCTGGCCAACATCAAGCTAAAGAAGGAGAAAATCTTCAATCTTACTTTAAAAGATTCAATGCAGAATCCGCTTTGGTTAGAGGAACAACCGATGAGACACTTAAGAGTTTCTTGATAGCTGGTTTGCAAGTAGAGACGGATTTTTGGAAGCGTCTTCAAGAAAGGGATTCAGCTATGTTGGTTGATGTTTTTGCACAGGCTGAATCTTTTAAGATAGTGGTGCAATCCTTGGCAGAAGATCGGAAGACATAAGCTCAGGGAACGCTAAGGGGAAGATTACAAGTCCTGTATATCGTACCGGAATCGGCGCTAACGGAGTGAATGCAACTAGTGTTGGAAGAGAATGGGGATCTCCAGATACGTATTCTTATGATCGAAGGACAAATAATTACACTCTGTTGGCGGCTTCGATTGAACAAATCTTTGAGGTGAACAAGAATAAAGGGCTTTTTAAGAAGCCGGCTCCTACCTGGAAAAGCAAGGATAAGAAGAAGCACTGTGAGTACTATGAGTCGACAAGTCACAATACTCATGAATGTCGTCGGCTAAAGGATGAAATTGAAGATCTGATCAAGGAAGGATACTTGACCGATTGGATTGTCAGAGAAGTCAAGAAGCATAAGGAGAATCCTGAGAAGAACGGAGGGCGCGCCCTCCGTGATGAGGACAAAAATATAGAGAAGAAATTTGTCAAGGAAGGAAGTGTACACATTATCTTTGGAGGACATCACTTGGGGGGTGATAGCAACAATGCTTTGGAGAGATATGCTCGAGAGGCAAGATATACCTCTCACCGATGTGAATAGCTTGGGGTTAAGACCGCCCAAATTGTTCAAGGGAGAATGTGCGGATATCACTTTCACCGAAGATAAAGCTAGATGGGTGCACCACCCACATAATAATGCCTTGGTTATGGATTGGCTCTAAGAACGTGCATCGGGTTTTTGTATACAATGGAAGTTCAGTGAATATTCTGTTTTACGACACTTACAAGAAGTTGGGATTTCCAGAAAATGCATGGATTTATGGTTTTTCAGGAGAAGTTGTGAAGTGATCGATGCAATCAGGTTACCAGTAACTCTTGGAGAAGGTTCTCTCTCAATAACTCGGATGATGGAATTCATGGTTTTGGATCAGGAGACAGATCACAATGCCCTAGTAGGGCGCCCCCTTGTTGGAAGAAATAAAGGTTTCAGGAGATAAAAGGATGAGGGCGCGCCCTCATTGAAAGAAGTTATGGAGGGATCATGAACAACATCAAGGTAGGAATTCAGGCTCGTTATTTTATTCAAGAATCAGAGGATGAGGAGGCGTCCACCCAGAGGGCGCGCCCTCAGCATTAAAGGTGAAAAGATCAAGGAAAGAAGAATGTTATTAAACGGCTTGGTGAATGCCCTTGTCGAGGAAGACTTCCCTCTCAAAGAGGATGTGCCCTCCAAGGATGGTGCCATGATTGAAGACCCTCGAAATCTTGATTTTGATATTGATCCAAGAATGCCTCAACCGGTGGAAAAGACAGATTCGACAGAAGATACAATCTCAATTTTGGTGGATGTTGGAGATTCAAGTAAAATTTTGAAGATCGGTTCTTAGTTGAATTCTAAGTAGAGAGAGCTATAGCGTTGAAGGAAGATCGAGGTGGATAGATTGTTAAACGTTGGCTTGATTAAAGAGTTTTACTACCCGGAGTGGCTACCTAACCCGGTTCTCGTTATGAAGCCTAATGGGAAATGGAGGACTTGTGTAGATTTCAGTGATATGAACAAAGGCTTGCCCAAATGATAGTTTTCCTCTTCCTCGGATTGGTCAGTTGGAAGATGCAACAGCATGATAGAGGATTATACCGCTACATTGGAATGCCCTTTGGTTTGATTAATGCAGAAGGAACTTGAAAAGACCATGGTAGTGTATGTGGATAACAGCTGAAGGGGTCCGTACGCCTTAATATCATAAGGCTCGTCCTCTGTAAATATAAGTAAATATTTAGCTTTAGTACGAGCCCTGTGAGAGGTTTATACTTGTGCATAATATCTCTTGTTTTTTACGCCGAGTTAGCTCATGTAAGCTTAGAGATGCGGTGCATTTGTGTTATTCCTCTACGAAAAAATTGAAACTAGAGTTGTCAGGGAGATAAGATTGAAGAATTGAAGGACGCGCCCTCCGCATAGAATCTTGAAGATGAGGAACGGGGACGCGCCCTGAAGAGGAAAAGTTACAAAAATTTTGGTGTTGTTTAAGATTGAAATTCCATGCTTCATCTTTGATTTTACATGGAATTGGGGGGTAGTTGTTATGCCCAAAATTCGGTTCGGGTATTCTAAAATGGATCCGGGTCAGATACGGGTTCAATTTGGGGATTTTCATGATAAATTAGGGTTTTGGCACAGATTGAAGAAACTAGGCCGCGCCCTCACTTTCCTTATAGGGAGGGCGCGCCCTAATTGATACTTCCATATAAGAGATTTCTACTCAAGCTGGAATTCTACTCAAAGATGGAACTCTACTCAAGTTTTTATAGTTTTTAATGAAGGATTCTACTTAAGCTTGGATTCCACTCAAGCTTGGATTTCACTCAGGCTTGGATTCCAGGAGATATTGAAGAATTCCCTCCTGTCGTATCTCAGGAGGGGGATGTCCGTCGCAGACGGCCTCCAGGGGTTTGCCTGGATATAAGGACCCTTCTTAGACACTAAGGGCGCGCCCTAAGGTGGAAAGATGGGGACTTTCTGGTGTGTGCTTTGGGAGCTCTGTTCCTGTAGCCAATGGGCGCGCTCTCATTGGGGAACTTTGGAGTAATCCTGCACTTTGCACCCAAAAGCTCTGGATCACCTGTCCTGCTATCTGGTGGGTGCTTCTCATTCGGGGGACAGGGATGCGTTCTGCAGTTGGGGTAAACCACGGCTATACCTGCATCCTTGAAATCAAGAAATAGCTGGTAGCGGATAGGACTAGTCCTCGACGGGGGAAGTTTCCTTATCCGTGAAGTCTTGAGATCCTGGATGAGCCTTGGGCCTTTGTGGTTAGGCCTCATAGTAGAACATTCCGGAAGCTAGTTCGTCAATCCAAGCCCATTTGGGTTTCTTGCTCTCCAAGAACTATGTGGGCTTGATCCTCTATAAATACAGAGGTACGTAGGCAAATTGAGGGGGATGAAAGCGAAGAGCTACGAGCCACCACCAAGAACCCTCTCAATCTCAGCCCCCAATTCATCACAGCCACCACACTCCGGTGACTCATCCGGCGAAGAACCACCATCATAAATCTTGATTCCGGTGACAGACCTCAAACTTTGTTGTTACCAAATTCCTCCGTCAACAAATGGATTCTTGAACTTTTCTTGTTCTTGAATCTGTGTAGCAAGATAAGTGTTTGTGTGTGCAAATGTATAGGTGCGAATAAAGAACAACACAAGACACAATATCACTTTAATCTAATATGTTATTAGATAAATGTTGCTACAATCTGTGAATACAAATGGAAGTATTCTCAGCTTCGTTTTTCTCAGAGAGATATGTCTTACAGTGTATGAAAAACTTATCTAACTAAATAAGTGAGATTGTATTATTATAGAACATGAATACAACTCAGTTACTACAAATAAGGTTACAGGATAAATTACTTTCTTGTATGTCTATCCTTTTTGAGTAAGCATCCAAACGGCTACAGATTTGACTTTGCAAAGTTCTGTTCAGATCCACTTCTTTAGCTCTTTTTGTCTCTTCTATATCTCTCCAAGCTTCCTTGTAGGCTTTCCAGAGCACGTTACAGATTGTGGTCCATAAAGTGCATTGGCTTGTTGCAGGTTTCTGACTTGTACAATTTCTTCAGTATTTTGTCTCAAAGAATGTATTCGAGAAGTGGCTAAGTGATTGATTCGAGAACTAGAATTGACTTGATCGATATCTCTGAGTTCTCGAATACTGTATGATTGACATATCGAATCACTTCTCGAATAATCTCCAGGGTTTCTTGAGTTGTCGAATAGAACACTTGACTTGTTGAATCCCTGAGATATCGAATAGCTTTTCTGAGTCCTTGAGATATCGAATGGAACTTTGACTTGTTGACTCTTTGAGAACTCGAATACCACTTTGACTTGTTGACTTCTTGAGTTCTCGAATAGAGTATTTAGACATGTCAAATCTCTGAGATATCGAATAGTTCATTCAGAGATATCGAACAGTGTCTTCTTCGATATCGAATCTCTAACTTCTCGAACGCTAGACTTCTCGAATAGACAAAAGTACTTCTCGAATTGGAACTTAGGCAAATTCTTCATTTCTTCAAATCCCAACTGTGATTATTTGACAGTCTTTATCTTCTTGCTTGAGGCATGAACCTTGGAACTTCTTTCAAGCATTATTCTTGACTATATAAGTACAGTTACACAACTAGGATTTGATGCCTATTACAAGTACAGAACAAATAGAAACTCTACAACTAGAGGTTCCCTCAGTTAAGAGGTCATGTAAGTAATGCAAAGCATTACAAATAATTAGGCTTGTTATTAGATGGAAACAGGCATGCCTCTGTGACTAACAATCTCCCCCAAATTGTGAGTGAGACCCTTAGTCACAATTTCATGTCTGATAACAAGCCTAACATACATAAAGATAAAACTTGAAAAAGTACAGGTATGAAATTTGATTTAGAACATGAATGAAATTACAAGTTGAGTAATCTTACTATATGGTGAAATACTAGCCATTCTCATTTGATTCCATCTCCATTGCTTTGGCTTGTAGATCATCATAAGCTTTCTGTTTTCTTTCTTCTCCTTTCTTGCATTCTCATCCATGGCCTTTATGATCTCTGCCAAAGCATCCAATTCTTCAAGCATGATAGAGTTTTTGAAATCTTCAAGTACTGGTTTCAGAATGTTGGCAGGATAGTGACTGAGTAGATTCATCCTTATATTGACATTATCTCCATTTCTCCTCCTATACTTCACCACATATGGATTGAATTGAACTCTACATAATCCTTTTGCCCTTAGATTTTCTGCTTCAACTTCCAGCCTATCAACTTCCTTCTCCCTTTCTAGCCATTTCTCAAAGCACCCCTTCCTTATCTTCTCAGCATAGTCTCTCTTCATCTTCACAAAGTCAATCAACTCCAGCTTCCATACTCTCTCCACTTTGTCTTCAGAATCCAATAATGCAATGATTCTTTCTATTTCATATAGCTTGCCCCAATTTTGACACTGTCCTTGTTTGAATTTCTTCTCCCTTCCATCAGTATATTTAATCTCAAGGTAGTTATTTGCAATGGCAGCATAGTAGATTCTTTGAGCTCTTAGATATTGCAATTGGTCTTCATCAAGTGGTTGGAGTTTCAGTCCTGGATAGATAGTTAGGGTTCTAGACTTGGGTATTTTCACTCTTCTTGCAGCTTGTTTGAATTTGACTCTTTTCACTTGGTGGCTTGGCAGAAACTTGTGACCTTTGCTTGTAGACCATTGTAGTACTCCATTAGCAGTTTGCTTCTGGAAACATACACCTGGTTTCTTGATTTGAATCCTCTTCTCTTCTTGAGGTGGCAAAACAGTTGCAGAAGCCATTGAATCAGATTTTAGTAGGTCATTACTAACAGTATTCACCCTAGACTTAGAGTTTTGTGTTGTGGTGAGTTTACTGCTAGCAATGCCTAAGGCTTGCTGTTTTCCAATCTTCCTCTCATAGACTTTGCCTTGGTCATCACCATCTTTCTTGTCTTTGTTGTCCTTTTTCTTCTTCTCATCCTTATCACCCTTATCATTCATGTGATGTCTTCTCCTCCCATCACTTTTGTCTTCATCTTCATCATCCTTATTTCTCCTAGGTTGAGCCATTTCTGGAATTAAACCAGTTGCAATGAATGTTCTGAGGATGTGTAGTGCTTCCAACTCTTTAGCAGTTCTGACTCTATCCTTCTTTTGTAGCTAATCAGTGACAGCAATGATGAGTCTGTGATTTCGAAGGGTGAGATCATTGTGGATAACCAACTGATTAACATCTTGAATTTTAGTACCATACTGATAGAAGATGGTTCTTGGTTTGATGCATACTTCAGGAAGTCTAGCTTGTTGACCATTTCTTAGTTCAGTGTACAGACTCTTGTTATTCTCCCCTTTCTGCTCAATTAGTTCTAAGATAGCATCAATCTCAGTGAATTTTAGGCCTTTCAAGGTGTCAATAGATAGGTGCCATATCTTGCCATTGGTCACCATCATAATTTCCTTGAGAAAGATTTGATTTAGCTTCCTTGGAATAACTGTTAGATATTTGATTTGATCTTTAAGGCTTCTTCTATATAGCAAAGTATCTCCTCCAACCTTTGCCTTTGAGGCTTGTAGAAACTTCAAGAATGCAGCATAATGATAAATCTCTGAATTTGCTACTTCTGTTAGCTTGGCCTCTGTAATCATATTAACCACCACTGGATCATCTTCATATCTGGAAGCTTGGACTAGATCACTTGGCATGGAGCCTGCCACTACTGTAGTAGTGACAGTTTGCTTTTGGCCACTTGGAGTAGTGATGTGCACAGGTGGTAGAGTGACCACTGGCAGAGAGGATGGGGGTTCATCAACCTTAGATTTGCCTTTGCCTGAGACATGAGGTATAGATTTTGAAGCCCTTTGATGACCACCCTCATTTATCTTGATGCCTTTTGCTTGAGGTTTCTCCCCCTTTGGATTTGAGTTTCTTGATGTCCTCTTCTCTCCCTTAGGCTTGTTGTCAGGCACAGAGGCTGTAGGTGTAATAACCCGAATTTTCAGAAAATGATTTTAGTATTATTTTAAGAATATTAATGTTTTCCTAAAATGAGGAGGAAATTTTTTATTTTATTTTATTGTTCATTATTCCAGTTCAAGGAATTTCAAAAGTGAATTATTTAATTATTGTCTGGTTCAGTGTAATTATGAACTATATTATGTGATTATTGTTGGAAGGTGGAATGTATGTGAAGTGGTGTTTATGTGTTTATATGATTATTTGTGTGAGCTGTGAAGGCTGATGTATTTTATTTATATTTTGAGGAGTTAAATATATTTAAATCATGCATTTTGATCCTCTGTTAATTTTATAAAATTATCGGAGAAATTAAAAATCATGAAATCTTTTGTAATCTTATTTTTATAATATTATTTAGTTTTTTTAAAATGGTTGGGTGAATTAATTTGGATGTTTCGGTATTTTAAAATGATTTTAAGAGTTTTATTGTATTTAAAGGATTAAAACTTTGAAAATTCATATTTAATTCATTTTTGATCCGAAAAATATTTTAAAAATATATGGGTGCTCATAATTTTATATTCTTTATTTTAAAAATGAAAAGTTTAATTTTCCGAATATTTTATTTAAGTATGATTTATAGATTTATCAGTAGTGTTTTAAATTGGGCCCGGAATGAATTATAGTAGTAATATTAGTATTGGGCTAAGCCCAATTAAAACACAAACACAAAAAAACAACCGAGAGAATCAGTCGGGGAGAGAGTAGAGAATTGGGGGAAAAATTAGGGTTGGAAATTGATGAAGAAGATGAGTGTGTATGTGTGTGTATATGTATATACGCGTGTGTGTGTTGTGTGTGTTGTAAAGGAGCAGCCACGCGGGAAGAATGAATCAGGGGAGGTCGCAGGTGACGTTCCCGCCGCGACTGGTGGCCGGTGGGGGTGACTCCGGCGAAGCACTGTGGTGGCGGGGTGTGATGGCAGCTAGAAGGCGAAGAAGGAGATGTGTACATGATAATTGTGTATGCGTGTGTCTTCAGCTGGGTATGGGTTTTCTGTTGCGTGTGTGTATGTATACTTCATGCTGCGTTTTTTTATGCTAATTATAGCTACTATGTGTGTTAATTACTAGTTTAAATGACTGCACATGTGTGGTTTCGAGTTACATGATTTATTTTGAAAATTTTTGTATTTAATTTAGAAAAGTATGAATTGCTAGATGTTAATTAAGATGTTTAAATGATTGTTAAGTGATATTTGATTTAATTATGAATGATTAGTAGCTGGTTAAGAGTATCTAGGTGATTAGAGATATTAATTGTGTAAGAACTCGATTATATGTTTTTGTGTAGGTTATAAGTCGATTTCTGAGTATTAATAAGCAAAGGTAGCGTGAATTCAATTTTTATGAATAGCAAAGTGTTACTTTGTGGGTTCGATAATTGTTAGTTTAATTTAAGGAATAAATGGGACTCATATGTTTAATTTAAGCGGACAATGGATTTATATGTATAAGTGAATTGGCGTTTATATGCTAAAGATTTTAGGTTGGTTTCTTTTATAACCAGTGTTATATTCGAGGTTATAGTTGAGTAGTGAATTGTAAATCTTAAGTTGTTTGTTAATATATGATTCAAATGTGAAATTGTCTTGTTAATGTGAATAGTGGATTGAGAGATATAAATGCGAGTTAAATGCATTAATTGTCATAATTAGACTAATGTTGTAAATTAAGAATATTGTGGTAAATGCTTATGTGCTAAACAGTATAAAGCGAGTCGTAGTATTTGATGGTCTTACTAGTTATAAATGTTTAAGTGCTAATTGCTAAGTGTAATTAGTTGTAAATTCGAGGTGTTATTAATTGTTGTAAATTTAGTTAGTTGTAAATTGCTAGTTTGATTCAGTAAGTAAATGTACAGTTATGTGTGTACGTGGGTCGATTACTTGGTGTTGGTAAGTATGGGAATACGTGGTACATGTTAAATGTTAGAATTTTATAATAATTAGAATTGTGCTAGGGGTTATGAGAAGATCACAAGTTTTTAAATGTCAATATTTAAAGGACTTGTGTAATTCTTTTCGACCAATCCCTAGGGCTTACGAATATCCATGATTATCTATCACGAGTATAATTAATATACTTGAGTGATGTGATCATTGATATAGCGTAAGTAATAGTTAGTGCTAGGGGTTGTTCCCTAGGGCTTACGAACATCAATGATTGGTTGTCACGTGTATCATTAAAATGCGTGAGAAATACGATCATTGGTGAAGCGTAAGTAGTAGTGTTAATTATTATGTGCTAGGTGCCGCATGTCTGGGCGGGTACTTTTCATTATTTGTTTACTTTTATGTTGCTGCAAGTTGAGGCAGCTTTTATTTTATCAAAAGCAGGGTTATAAATTGTTTTGTTGGCATGGAGGGGCTGAGCCCATAGTCCGATAAACGAATACTACATGCCGAAATTTTCTAAAAATCCCCTGCATTTAAATTTATTTAACTTATTTGATTTCAATGGTTTAAAGGTATGATTTGGGTGTTAACTGTTATGTGTATATGTGTTAAGTGATTTATTTCGAGGATTTATGTGTTAATTCAAGGATTTATGTGTTTCGGGGATTAAATACGTTTTGAGGATTATTTATAAACTGAGTTTTGTCATAAAATGACACTAGTATTATAATTGTATATGTTAAGTGAAGTTGACTAAATGTGTTATGTGCATTAATTGGTATTTGAGTAGTCAGTTATAGGGATAACAACTATAGTACGACTTTAGGTGACTCAGTGGTAATTCTGAGTTGGGTCTACTCGAGATACGAGGTTGGACTGACGCGTACTCGTAACAATTACAGTACCAGTAGGGCGTGATCAAGTGGAGCAACGTGTATCAAAAAGGAAGGATCGAGGCGTCGTGTAAAGTCATGGAACTGCTTGGGCGAAACACCAAGGATTTATTCGCGCTGTTCTGTCTGGTGCTAAGGACCAGAGGCAAGTTTATTATACATACTCTATCGTCCAGAGTATATATTTATTTTGAAATATATGAAATGTGTGGAATAAGAATTCAGTCCATATTTGCAAAAGTTCTTCTATCTTTATCTTGATAAATTGTTTACTTTTAAGTAAAATGGCTTGATTGGAAATATATGTGATATGGAGAGAGTGATATACTATAAGAGTAAAGTGATATGGGAAGGAATGGTATCAGTTGTTATTTATGGTTATTTTAATGATATTATGGTATCAGTTATCTAAAGTTATTTTATAATATTCTAGCTATGTGTAAATTGAGGATATTTGAGTTCTAAACTGTTTCAGATGTTAGTAATAAATATTTTGTTATGTAAGGTGACAAGGGCTGATATTTACAGATTTTCTTAAAAAGGGATTTACATGTAAAGTATTTTAGTTGGTGTATTTTAAAGGTATTGATATATGAATGGAAAAGTGGAAGGGGTTATCTTGAGAGGTATATTTTCGAAAAACCCGGACAAAGTTTTTAGAAAGAATTTCGCAATAATTAACCTAATGGCAACATCACCAATAAACTAGTGTTTATTTAATTATTAGATACCTCTCGAAGCATCTACTAATTAAATAAACCTTATTCGTCTAATTAAATTTATTTAATTAGATGAATATTATTTTTAAAATGTTTTCTTAAAATCGCTTTGTTCCGGAATAATAATAAAGATGTTTCGATGAATATAAATGAGACATTTTTGGTTAGAAATGTCTGGAATGATATTGATAAATGTTATTTTAATGGTTATTTAATTCAATGAATATTAATTATAATATTCATTTAAAAGGGATTATTGAATAATTATTCTTTAGATATTTTTAAGTGTTTAAGGATGATTAAATAGTGTTAAAAGGTTGTTTAAGGAATTTCATAGTGAAATGAATGTATGTCTTGAATTGATACACTGATGATATATCTTTATAAATGTTTTCAAATGGTTATAATACGAATATGGAAATGTGAAATGGCGATGACATATGTCAATGAAAGTGGGAATGGAAATGGAAATTTAAATGGAAAAATGTGGAATGGTATTTGTATAAATTGAATAATGATCTTATAAAAAGGGGGATAGCAATAAAAAGCGTAAGAGGCTGTGTGCTGCACAGTCCAGCAATCAATCAATAAAAAGTGTAAGAGGCTGTGTGCTGCACAGTCCAGCAATCAATATTTTAAATCGGCCCAAGAGTTGTCGAAGGAGGATGTAGTGGTAGACCTTCCTCCAGGGGGATGTAGTGGTAGACCTTCCTCCTTCTACCGGTAGTAAAAAGGGACGGATACGGAGGGCGACTGATCATCGTGCCTCACGTATTCGGCAACAGTGAAAACCCCTACAATATGTGAATAAAGAATAAATGATAAAGTCAGACTGGTATACTGGAAAAGGAAAATGGTATGAAATGATGGAATTGTTTTACAGTAAGAAGAGAAACTGATTTTATATTACTTTTATACATAATTGTTGTATAGAAGGAAATGGAAAGATTATATTGAGAGCTTGATTTAAATGTTATATTACCCTGAGATATTATACTAAGATGACGTATTGATTATTATCTTGTTATAGATAAGAACTGACATTATATTATCAAAAAGTAAGTGATTTCATATTGAGTAATCAGTAATAACTTGCTGAGCAATTCTTTCGCTCATACTTGCTTGTTTTCAAATATTAACTTTTCAGTGGAAGGTAGCCGGACGAGGTTATCTGCATGGCTTAGATGAAGCGGGCAACGTACCCTTATGAAGACGATATGATCTAGAAAGTTTATATCTGGAGTAAGTTATATGTAAGTATATTGATGTGTAATATATATGTTACTTTGCGCAAAATAGTATTAGTTACTGGTGTACTTCTCAACGAAGTTATACTAGTAGTAAGGAGTTGATTCTTGTTTCTAGCCCTATAACCTAAAAGATGCTTGGTGGTTGGGGTCTCAAATGATGTAACTTAATTATTAATGACTACAGATGGTTTAATGTGATTAAACAGGTGATTTGTTATTAAGGTTTTCCGCGTGACGACCAAATCCCTGACCCCGGATTTGGGGGCGTTACAGTTTGGTATCAGAGATGAGGTTATAGTAAACTAGAAACGAGAGTGAGTAGGAGTGTGTACAGTTATGTGAGAACGTCAGAGCTCATGTAGAGTTCATGTTGGACTACCGGGTGTAGTGCCAATGATTAAGTTAAGATTTTAATGCTATGTTGAAATAGAACTCCCTGCGATTATTAATGTCGATGATTGAATTCATAGTGACTATTGCGAGTCGACGATGACGTAAGTTATCAAGCACCTTAGGGTGTGCATGGAAAAGAACAGCACTGGGATCGAACGATTATCCGTCAGAGGAGCCGTGTTCGCACTTATTCACGCAAGAGAACGTGGTCAACAAGTAATATAGAGTAAATAAGATTCGTTCCCACAGAGACTCAAATTGTTCGTTATGTTCACTTATGCACCAGCTAATGATTTACACTCACTGCTAAGACAATCACAATATTGGGTTGATTTAACTAATGATTGATTACTAACTAAGCCAAATACGAGAAAATAACTTAACTTTAACTTTATAATAAACAAACATGGGATTTCAACTTCAATTACTACTTCATCTAGAATCTTATGCCCTTTAGCCTAGCATGTGACCGAGTTGATTACTGATTAGATGCACTAAACTGATACATACCAACTTTCGTTGTGCATATACCATCCTACTGATCATCCACAATTGATAGAAGTCAAGTAGTCACCAAATATGTGTAGTCCCTATATGTCTATAGCAATTGAACACATACCGGTTAAAAATCAAGCACCCATTAAACCACATAGTCGATGCAAGACGGTTAGAATCACATCACAAATTAATACATGTTCTTCACATGCAAAAACCTATGCTAGCATGAATTGTTCTAAACCCTAGATCCACTTTCGCATTCACTAGGATTAAACAAACAATTACAAGTGTTCGCGACGCACTTATAACGAATAAGCATAAACATACTAGGTAATCAATACAATCAATCACACACCAAGGCATAATTAACACTCAATTACTAAAATCCATAGCAAAATCCATTAAAACCCCATGATAACGAATTAGCCCATAATTGACCTAATTGTCATCATGGGTTCTATGGAAAACATAATTCTAAAATCAACAAGTAAAAATAAAGAAGAAGAATAAAGTTAGAATTGAACTCCCACAATAGAAGAATACAAAGGTATCAAGAATAATCCTTGCTTGTCACTAGCTTGGAAGAATTCCCTCTCCTTCTCTCTCCTCTGTATAAAACTAGGTTATAATATGAACGTATGTATATTCTAATTACAAGGGTAGGACGTTTATACATAAAAAACGTTTTCTCCCTCTTGCTCAATAAAAATATTTAATATTCTATTACAATTAGAATTTAATTAAGGTGCTAAAACCTGCCCGGAATATAATTAGAACTCGAAAAGGGCAAAACAGGAATTTCCCAGCCATGCTTCACAAAGTCTGCCTGCGCGAATTAACTCAGTACTTTACTTGCACGTGATTCCTATCCCAGGTTGTAGAAAATCTCTCAAGCTTCGCGTGGGCAGTAAGATCGCTAAAAACGGACTTACAGAACTCCAGATATGGCCAAAACAGTATAAGCTGCGCAGCCTTTCCAGAAAATCCGAATTTTAATCATTTAATTCCCAAAAAATTGTAGAAGCATCCACCTTAATCAACATTCTCGTAAACCTGCACAACTAAGCAAAACACATCAAAACTACAAGAAACTTGAGTCCAAGACAATCAATTTAAGCCGATTTAGAATGTTCCAAGTGGATATAAATCCACTTATCACACCCCCAAACTTAAACCGATGCTTGTCCTCAAGCATTAACAATTACAACTAACTAACTAGTACCACTTCCGTAGGTGATCACGGTTGCATTTGGCATATGCAACAAGCCCTTTAAACCCCTAGGCAGCCCTAGTGGACGAGTAAGGTCTCGTGAGGGCCTATAGCGAATGTACCCACAAAATCCATTTAACCTAATGCAATGCAATGCATGAATGCAACTAATATGAAAAAATGCAAGATCCCCTTCAAACTCACCAAAACCAACTAACAAGCAAATATCTCAAAGAATGTAACAAATCCAAGCAGAGCTCGACTAAATCCCCGTATACTAACAAATACATGAACAGAAACGTGCGTGTGTGCGATGCTCATCAGAAATACCCCCAGAACTATGTCAAAAATCATACATGCTTTCCGTCAAGACAATCACAGGTTTATAACTAGAATAGACTGTAGACACTCCATAGCCTAGGAACACCTCCACCCTTATCCAAGGTAGACAGAAACTCATGCTTTATTACTATACTACGACACTACATATACAATACGCATGCTTATTTAACCGTGCAATGAATGAGACCCCAAAAGGCTTATACAATAATACCCATGTAGCGAGTGTTAGGTCAGCAGGATCCCAGACTATAAAGCCTTAGGTCACTAGGACTAAGTCCCCTCAGACTTAATTACTCGAGTATTAAAGAGCTCACTCTGGTTAATTATGCATTAACAAACAATACTAGACTCTTTTTTTCCTTTTTTTTTTCTTTTATATTTTTTTTTATATTTTTTTTCTTTTTTTTTTCCGCAATCTGGAATGAGCCTTTCTCATTTCCAACCCTAGACTACTCATATAAATATGAGCTGGCTACTAGCCATTTGACACCTAGCCATTATTGACAAATATTAACAACTAGCATGAAAATTCCTGGTTTCCCCCAAACTTAGACTTTAATGTTCCTACGCTATAAAGGGAATAACGAAAATTCTAAATATAAACAAGTGATTAAATCTCAAAACATCCCACAGGCATGACCCTAACCTAGCCCAACAGCACCCCAATGAGACTGTGTAATAAATTTTGTTCCCGTAACATGCAAGTCAATTTCATAGAAACTATAAATCAGCCCTCTACTCATCATCATCACACCCAAATCAACATCCCCCTATCAATCAGAATCAGCTCGTCCTAAGGGATCATGAAATATGCATGCCATGAAAATGCAACTAAATGAAAAACTCACATGGTATACGAAAATAAAACAAAATGTCCTAAATGAACAAACTATGAACAAACTTAGATAATACGAACATAACAATCATGCATGAACTATCACTACTATGCAAACATGATATCCTATATGAACACAAAATACAACAATATATATACAACTACTAATCCCTCAAATTACCCCCAAACTTAAAATATTCAATGCCCTCATTGAATGGAAAGTAATACAAGGGATAGCAGAAAACATACCTACTCGTCCTCCTCTTCGGAGGAATCATAATCTGGCGGTGGATACTGCGTACGAGCTCCATAGACTGGCCACCTCGCCTGAATACTACAAAACCCACAATTGACAAGAACACAAATTCGTAATAAAAATATGATTAGAGAAAAAAATTTTACCCAATACGAATCAAAGAGGTGAACTTGCAATAAATTCCTCTTTAGAATTGAATTTTTACAAAATAAAATAGAAGAGGAATTGGATTTGTATGTATAGGTGGGTATAGAATAATAATAATAAGAATAATAATAGTAAATAATAATAACAACAATAAATATAATAATAATAATAATAATAATAATAATACATAATAATAATAATACATAATAAATAATAATAATAATAATAATAATAATAATAAATATGAATTAGAATAGAAAAAGGTTTAGAATTTTTGGAGAAAAGATGGAAGGTTTTGGAATTGAAAAAGGATTAGAATTAGAGAGAATGGGGATATAAAAAGAATTTGGGGTGAGAAGGATATATATATTTTTTTTTATAAGTATACACAGCAACACACGAAATAACAAGGCCTGCACTCAAACTGATTTTCTGACCCCTGGAAGACGCGCAAGCAGCACGCGCCCAAGGCAAGTTGCCCCTATTCCAGATGCGGCAACGCAAGTTGCGCGTCTGCCCCGCACCTTGCCTCCCTTCCAGTTGCGCAGGCGCAACTTGCGCAACAGGGGCGCAATTTGCCCTGTAACGCAGGTTGCTCCTGCGTGACACCCAAAAAATTCGATTTTTTAATTTTTTATTTATTTTTTTTTTTTTATTTTTTTTTTTTTTTTCACACAACACTCAAAAATTTTTCTCTTTTTTCCTATACTAATGCTTGGGTTGCCTCCCAAGAAGCGCCTTTCTTTAACGTCTTTAGCTAGACTTGGCCACGATTTTCATCTTGAAAAATTTTCTACACCGCATCTCTATAAGGCCATTTAATGATCTTTTCTGGAGCGACATCTTCAACGACAAGCTTTACCCGTATTCGCTCCTCACAAGATCTCTTAACAACATTCTCCCGCCTACCTGAAAAGTTAGCAGCAATAACAATAGCAAGCAAAGGAGATGAATTACAAGAAACATACCCCAGGTGAACTAGCAATGCTTTGAGCTCGAGTTCGGGAGCTCTTTCAATTGATGGCTTAAGGCGCACCTGAGAATTCCAGAGATCTTCCACTCCAAGCAACTTATGTGGAATACGTAACCCTATCAACCAAGGCACTGTAATCCTCAGTTTGCCATGCTTTGCCTTCTCCTCCGTGTCATACTTTTTACTCTGCCCTGCATCAACCAATTTCAAGCTAAAACACTCCTCATCCTCCACCGGCAAATTCATGGCTAGAGTTTGCTTCTGAAGTGATTCTCTTTTCCTCTTCGGCCTCCAACTGGTCGAAGTCAGATTGCAACGAAGCGGCATTCAACAACTGAACATGCTCTTCTAATTCATCATCTTCCACACTGAGACACTCTTCATCCTTCGAAGGAATTAGCATAGCCGCTTGAGCCTTGGAATTTTCTTGATCTTGGGCTGATTCTTCAAAATTTTCAGATTGCAAAGGAAGTGGTTGCGGTTGATTATTCAGAATTGAATTTTCTGGACATTCTGAATTTTCTGATTGGTTTGCCTCCGACTCTGCTTCCTTATCAGCTTCATGTTCTGCTTCTTCCCCATCTCTGCCCTCAGACTCTCCTTCCTGAACTTCGATCATGGTCTCACCCGTGGCTAAGAAAGGCCAGTCAAGACTGATAGTAAGGTTCTTGTCCTCCTCCTCTACATCTAGGCCTTCTGTGTCACTTGCAATTTGATTCAATTGTAATGCATTTGCAATTTGACCAATCTGATCTCCTATTCTCTGGAGCGACAATGCATTGCTTTTAGCCATCAACCTCAATTCTTCTAATTCAGCTTCTTCGGTCGACTGTTGGATAGACCAAGTCTGAAATTGCTGCTGCTGAAATTCAGGAGGTTGAAAGTGTTGATGCACTGGGGCATACTGATGCTGAAATTGTTGCCCCTGTTGCTGCTGAATTCCCCCTGGACTGTATGGCTCATCTTCAAACTGCTGATTTTGGAGCGGGTAGAATGGATACTGAGATTGCTCCATACCACTCTGATTGTAGTCCCAGCTGAAATTTGGCCGGTTTCTGTTATACTCACATTGATGAGTGTAATGTCCACCTGCACACAGCTCACAAACAATTACGAATTCCTGCTCCCAATAATCCATCAAATAAAAAAAACGTCCGAGTCAGTGAATTTAACCCAAATTGATGACAAGATCATAAACTAAACAAACAATGAACCGAGTCCCCGGCAGCGGCGCCAAAAACTTGTTCGCACTTATTCACGCAAGAGAACGTGGTCAACAAGTAATATAGAGTAAATAAGATTCGTTCCCACAGAGACTCAAATTGTTCGTTATGTTCACTTATGCACCAGCTAATGATTTACACTCACTGCTAAGACAATCACAATATTGGGTTGATTTAACTAATGATTGATTACTAACTAAGCCAAATACGAGAAAATAACTTAACTTTAACTTTATAATAAACAAACATGGGATTTCAACTTCAATTACTACTTCATCTAGAATCTTATGCCCTTTAGCCTAGCATGTGACCGAGTTGATTACTGATTAGATGCACTAAACTGATACATACCAACTTTCGTTGTGCATATACCATCCTACTGATCATCCACAATTGATAGAAGTCAAGTAGTCACCAAATATGTGTAGTCCCTATATGTCTATAGCAATTGAACACATACCGGTTAAAAATCAAGCACCCATTAAACCACATAGTCGATGCAAGACGGTTAGAATCACATCACAAATTAATACATGTTCTTCACATGCAAAAACCTATGCTAGCATGAATTGTTCTAAACCCTAGATCCACTTTCGCATTCACTAGGATTAAACAAACAATTACAAGTGTTCGCGACGCACTTATAACGAATAAGCATAAACATACTAGGTAATCAATACAATCAATCACACACCAAGGCATAATTAACACTCAATTACTAAAATCCATAGCAAAATCCATTAAAACCCCATGATAACGAATTAGCCCATAATTGACCTAATTGTCATCATGGGTTCTATGGAAAACATAATTCTAAAATCAACAAGTAAAAATAAAGAAGAAGAATAAAGTTAGAATTGAACTCCCACAATAGAAGAATACAAAGGTATCAAGAATAATCCTTGCTTGTCACTAGCTTGGAAGAATTCCCTCTCCTTCTCTCTCCTCTGTATAAAACTAGGTTATAATATGAACGTATGTATATTCTAATTACAAGGGTAGGACGTTTATACATAAAAAACGTTTTCTCCCTCTTGCTCAATAAAAATATTTAATATTCTATTACAATTAGAATTTAATTAAGGTGCTAAAACCTGCCCGGAATATAATTAGAACTCGAAAAGGGCAAAACAGGAATTTCCCAGCCATGCTTCACAAAGTCTGCCTGCGCGAATTAACTCAGTACTTTACTTGCACGTGATTCCTATCCCAGGTTGTAGAAAATCTCTCAAGCTTCGCGTGGGCAGTAAGATCGCTAAAAACGGACTTACAGAACTCCAGATATGGCCAAAACAGTATAAGCTGCGCAGCCTTTCCAGAAAATCCGAATTTTAATCATTTAATTCCCAAAAAATTGTAGAAGCATCCACCTTAATCAACATTCTCGTAAACCTGCACAACTAAGCAAAACACATCAAAACTACAAGAAACTTGAGTCCAAGACAATCAATTTAAGCCGATTTAGAATGTTCCAAGTGGATATAAATCCACTTATCAAGCCGACATAAAAGGCATCTGTGGAGACCTTGGCAATATCCCCATTGTTGAATCTTTTTGATTACCTCCCCAATCTATGAATTATTTGACATATCTCTAAGGGAGAATTTTGATAAAAGATATATTTCCTCTTCGAAGTTATTCTTTAATACTTGTGTTAAGCCATATTAAATTTCAATTGTGTCAGAAGCTGTCATTATCCCTACCTTCAGGTTTTCGAAGCCCTATCGAATGATATTATGTCAAACTTCCACTTTTCTTCAATAGTGGATAATTCAATGGTGATATAGCACCACTTGCTTGTTGAATACTAGTATCTTTCTGGTTATCCATTTCTTTGGAAATCGCGCCTTGGAAATGGTTCGATTTTAATCCAAGGTGTCCCTTTGATAATTAATTGTCAGAAGATGATTATTATTGGCTTGACTTTGAATTTCTTTCATAATTCTCAACTTCCACTGAGACGAACAACCCTATACATAGAGGGGCCACAAGGACTATCTGTCTGTGTGATAGAAGTCTGATGGGACGCCATCACTTGTGAGTTGTGAAATACAAGAAGGCTAATTACCTTTAGTAATGTCTTATCAGAGACACACAACGTGAGTTCTTATGATCGTATTGATCTCTCAGTAAATTCTCTTATTTCCAATAAGGTTTGTTTCAACACTCATAACCTTATGATCACCAGTGTGTGACCTCTGCCCTGATATGGCAATTATCTTTTCAAAGATCCATGATTCTTGTTATCTCTAATAAATTTCAAGGGGATGCCAACCAGGTCGGACAACTCGAAATTCGCTGATAGAAGTTAGATTCGAATGGAATCGCCAAGAGCTGGAGCGAATCGCAAAACGAATAGAATATCCGTGGCGTATCGATAGAATTAGTTCGCTCTCTCTCATGGATGTTATCGATGGTTTTGCAAAATAAGTATTGATGATGAAAGAGTTAAGGAATCCCAGTAGTGGCCTTAGCTGATTCCGTGGACGGAATCCTTTTAAGGGGGGTAGACTGTAATAACCCGAATTTTCAGAAAATGATTTTAGTATTATTTTAAGAATATTAATGTTTTCCTAAAATGAGGAGGAAATTTTTTATTTTATTTTATTGTTCATTATTCCAGTTCAAGGAATTTCAAAAGTGAATTATTTAATTATTGTCTGGTTCAGTGTAATTATGAACTATATTATGTGATTATTGTTGGAAGGTGGAATGTATGTGAAGTGGTGTTTATGTGTTTATATGATTATTTGTGTGAGCTGTGAAGGCTGATGTATTTTATTTATATTTTGAGGAGTTAAATATATTTAAATCATGCATTTTGATCCTCTGTTAATTTTATAAAATTATCGGAGAAATTAAAAATCATGAAATCTTTTGTAATCTTATTTTTATAATATTATTTAGTTTTTTTAAAATGGTTGGGTGAATTAATTTGGATGTTTCGGTATTTTAAAATGATTTTAAGAGTTTTATTGTATTTAAAGGATTAAAACTTTGAAAATTCATATTTAATTCATTTTTGATCCGAAAAATATTTTAAAAATATATGGGTGCTCATAATTTTATATTCTTTATTTTAAAAATGAAAAGTTTAATTTTCCGAATATTTTATTTAAGTATGATTTATAGATTTATCAGTAGTGTTTTAAATTGGGCCCGGAATGAATTATAGTAGTAATATTAGTATTGGGCTAAGCCCAATTAAAACACAAACACAAAAAAACAACCGAGAGAATCAGTCGGGGAGAGAGTAGAGAATTGGGGGAAAAATTAGGGTTGGAAATTGATGAAGAAGATGAGTGTGTATGTGTGTGTATATGTATATACGCGTGTGTGTGTTGTGTGTGTTGTAAAGGAGCAGCCACGCGGGAAGAATGAATCAGGGGAGGTCGCAGGTGACGTTGCCGCCGCGACTGGTGGCCGGTGGGGGTGACTCCGGCGAAGCACTGTGGTGGCGGGGTGTGATGGCAGCTAGAAGGCGAAGAAGGAGATGTGTACATGATAATTGTGTATGCGTGTGTCTTCAGCTGGGTATGGGTTTTCTGTTGCGTGTGTGTATGTATACTTCATGCTGCGTTTTTTTATGCTAATTATAGCTACTATGTGTGTTAATTACTAGTTTAAATGACTGCACATGTGTGGTTTCGAGTTACATGATTTATTTTGAAAATTTTTGTATTTAATTTAGAAAAGTATGAATTGCTAGATGTTAATTAAGATGTTTAAATGATTGTTAAGTGATATTTGATTTAATTATGAATGATTAGTAGCTGGTTAAGAGTATCTAGGTGATTAGAGATATTAATTGTGTAAGAACTCGATTATATGTTTTTGTGTAGGTTATAAGTCGATTTCTGAGTATTAATAAGCAAAGGTAGCGTGAATTCAATTTTTATGAATAGCAAAGTGTTACTTTGTGGGTTCGATAATTGTTAGTTTAATTTAAGGAATAAATGGGACTCATATGTTTAATTTAAGCGGACAATGGATTTATATGTATAAGTGAATTGGCGTTTATATGCTAAAGATTTTAGGTTGGTTTCTTTTATAACCAGTGTTATATTCGAGGTTATAGTTGAGTAGTGAATTGTAAATCTTAAGTTGTTTGTTAATATATGATTCAAATGTGAAATTGTCTTGTTAATGTGAATAGTGGATTGAGAGATATAAATGCGAGTTAAATGCATTAATTGTCATAATTAGACTAATGTTGTAAATTAAGAATATTGTGGTAAATGCTTATGTGCTAAACAGTATAAAGCG
The DNA here is from genome assembly GCA_037693485.1 of Kitagawia praeruptora. NCBI lineage: Eukaryota > Viridiplantae > Streptophyta > Magnoliopsida > Apiales > Apiaceae > Kitagawia > Kitagawia praeruptora. The sequence goes on from CM075352.1 coordinate 68,367,767, forward strand.
AGTCGTAGTATTTGATGGTCTTACTAGTTATAAATGTTTAAGTGCTAATTGCTAAGTGTAATTAGTTGTAAATTCGAGGTGTTATTAATTGTTGTAAATTTAGTTAGTTGTAAATTGCTAGTTTGATTCAGTAAGTAAATGTACAGTTATGTGTGTACGTGGGTCGATTACTTGGTGTTGGTAAGTATGGGAATACGTGGTACATGTTAAATGTTAGAATTTTATAATAATTAGAATTGTGCTAGGGGTTATGAGAAGATCACAAGTTTTTAAATGTCAATATTTAAAGGACTTGTGTAATTCTTTTCGACCAATCCCTAGGGCTTACGAATATCCATGATTATCTATCACGAGTATAATTAATATACTTGAGTGATGTGATCATTGATATAGCGTAAGTAATAGTTAGTGCTAGGGGTTGTTCCCTAGGGCTTACGAACATCAATGATTGGTTGTCACGTGTATCATTAAAATGCGTGAGAAATACGATCATTGGTGAAGCGTAAGTAGTAGTGTTAATTATTATGTGCTAGGTGCCGCATGTCTGGGCGGGTACTTTTCATTATTTGTTTACTTTTATGTTGCTGCAAGTTGAGGCAGCTTTTATTTTATCAAAAGCAGGGTTATAAATTGTTTTGTTGGCATGGAGGGGCTGAGCCCATAGTCCGATAAACGAATACTACATGCCGAAATTTTCTAAAAATCCCCTGCATTTAAATTTATTTAACTTATTTGATTTCAATGGTTTAAAGGTATGATTTGGGTGTTAACTGTTATGTGTATATGTGTTAAGTGATTTATTTCGAGGATTTATGTGTTAATTCAAGGATTTATGTGTTTCGGGGATTAAATACGTTTTGAGGATTATTTATAAACTGAGTTTTGTCATAAAATGACACTAGTATTATAATTGTATATGTTAAGTGAAGTTGACTAAATGTGTTATGTGCATTAATTGGTATTTGAGTAGTCAGTTATAGGGATAACAACTATAGTACGACTTTAGGTGACTCAGTGGTAATTCTGAGTTGGGTCTACTCGAGATACGAGGTTGGACTGACGCGTACTCGTAACAATTACAGTACCAGTAGGGCGTGATCAAGTGGAGCAACGTGTATCAAAAAGGAAGGATCGAGGCGTCGTGTAAAGTCATGGAACTGCTTGGGCGAAACACCAAGGATTTATTCGCGCTGTTCTGTCTGGTGCTAAGGACCAGAGGCAAGTTTATTATACATACTCTATCGTCCAGAGTATATATTTATTTTGAAATATATGAAATGTGTGGAATAAGAATTCAGTCCATATTTGCAAAAGTTCTTCTATCTTTATCTTGATAAATTGTTTACTTTTAAGTAAAATGGCTTGATTGGAAATATATGTGATATGGAGAGAATGATATACTATAAGAGTAAAGTGATATGGGAAGGAATGGTATCAGTTGTTATTTATGGTTATTTTAATGATATTATGGTATCAGTTATCTAAAGTTATTTTATAATATTCTAGCTATGTGTAAATTGAGGATATTTGAGTTCTAAACTGTTTCAGATGTTAGTAATAAATATTTTGTTATGTAAGGTGACAAGGGCTGATATTTACAGATTTTCTTAAAAAGGGATTTACATGTAAAGTATTTTAGTTGGTGTATTTTAAAGGTATTGATATATGAATGGAAAAGTGGAAGGGGTTATCTTGAGAGGTATATTTTCGAAAAACCCGGACAAAGTTTTTAGAAAGAATTTCGCAATAATTAACCTAATGGCAACATCACCAATAAACTAGTGTTTATTTAATTATTAGATACCTCTCGAAGCATCTACTAATTAAATAAACCTTATTCGTCTAATTAAATTTATTTAATTAGATGAATATTATTTTTAAAATGTTTTCTTAAAATCGCTTTGTTCCGGAATAATAATAAAGATGTTTCGATGAATATAAATGAGACATTTTTGGTTAGAAATGTCTGGAATGATATTGATAAATGTTATTTTAATGGTTATTTAATTCAATGAATATTAATTATAATATTCATTTAAAAGGGATTATTGAATAATTATTCTTTAGATATTTTTAAGTGTTTAAGGATGATTAAATAGTGTTAAAAGGTTGTTTAAGGAATTTCATAGTGAAATGAATGTATGTCTTGAATTGATACACTGATGATATATCTTTATAAATGTTTTCAAATGGTTATAATACGAATATGGAAATGTGAAATGGCGATGACATATGTCAATGAAAGTGGGAATGGAAATGGAAATTTAAATGGAAAAATGTGGAATGGTATTTGTATAAATTGAATAATGATCTTATAAAAAGGGGGATAGCAATAAAAAGCGTAAGAGGCTGTGTGCTGCACAGTCCAGCAATCAATCAATAAAAAGTGTAAGAGGCTGTGTGCTGCACAGTCCAGCAATCAATATTTTAAATCGGCCCAAGAGTTGTCGAAGGAGGATGTAGTGGTAGACCTTCCTCCAGGGGGATGTAGTGGTAGACCTTCCTCCTTCTACCGGTAGTAAAAAGGGACGGATACGGAGGGCGACTGATCATCGTGCCTCACGTATTCGGCAACAGTGAAAACCCCTACAATATGTGAATAAAGAATAAATGATAAAGTCAGACTGGTATACTGGAAAAGGAAAATGGTATGAAATGATGGAATTGTTTTACAGTAAGAAGAGAAACTGATTTTATATTACTTTTATACATAATTGTTGTATAGAAGGAAATGGAAAGATTATATTGAGAGCTTGATTTAAATGTTATATTACCCTGAGATATTATACTAAGATGACGTATTGATTATTATCTTGTTATAGATAAGAACTGACATTATATTATCAAAAAGTAAGTGATTTCATATTGAGTAATCAGTAATAACTTGCTGAGCAATTCTTTCGCTCATACTTGCTTGTTTTCAAATATTAACTTTTCAGTGGAAGGTAGCCGGACGAGGTTATCTGCATGGCTTAGATGAAGCGGGCAACGTACCCTTATGAAGACGGTATGATCTAGAAAGTTTATATCTGGAGTAAGTTATATGTAAGTATATTGATGTGTAATATATATGTTACTTTGCGCAAAATAGTATTAGTTACTGGTGTACTTCTCAACGAAGTTATACTAGTAGTAAGGAGTTGATTCTTGTTTCTAGCCCTATAACCTAAAAGATGCTTGGTGGTTGGGGTCTCAAATGATGTAACTTAATTATTAATGACTACAGATGGTTTAATGTGATTAAACAGGTGATTTGTTATTAAGGTTTTCCGCGTGACGACCAAATCCCTGACCCCGGATTTGGGGGCGTTACAGTAGGAGTGACCTTTGGGGTCGAAGATTCTTCAGGTAGAGGGAGGCCCATGTGCTTCATCATGGTAAACAACCTCAATTGTTGATGCAGAAGAACCTCATCTATATTGGTGGCTTGAGTGCTCAACTGCTCAGTTAGAGTTGCAACCTTGTCTGTCAAATGAGCATTGGATTCTTTGAGAGACACTACCTCCTTTTCAAGAGTATCCACTTTAGTGAATAGCTCATTGTCCTTGAAACCAGATAGGGATTGGTCTTGCAGTCTCTTCACTTCATACTTGGACATCTCATGCACAGGGACCTCAGTCACCAGCTTATCTCCATATTTATTTTTAAAGAGAGTCCTGAGCATGGCATTGGAATCAGTTGTCTGATCAGATAGAATTTGAAATTTATGCCCCAGACCTGTGATAGTATCCTTGAGTAGAGCTAGACCATTATCCATCTTGGTGCAGGTGGTGTTGCAGTGTTTGAGGTCCTTGAACACACTGTCCAACTGAGGGAATTTGGCATCAAAGGCCCTCTTGATTTCTTCCACTGTAGTGGCTGTCTTATCACACACTCTGTTGACCTCAATTTTGACTCCTTTTCCAAGATAGTGTGCAGCCTTGAGGAATCCCTTGTGTGAATCATTCATAGCCTCATACACTTCACCAGGAGTCAGAGATTTGGCATTGGAACCCAGTGAAGTAATGTATTCCTCTCTGAGATATTGAAGAGCTTCATTAAGAGTAATATCATATTTTCCTTGCAACCAGGCATCTACATTGCCATATCTCTCAGCATCATCAATTATCTTTGTCTTTTGCATCTCCACATCATCTCTATGGCATAACATAATGGCTTCATAGTCTGGATTAGGCATATTAGAGGTGACCAAATTCTGAGCTATCTTGACAAACTCAGGAATCTGATCCACAACTAAGCTTTGAAGTGCTTCAATCGTCAATTGTGGTGGAATAGATCCTGATCCTGAAGCACTGTCATGTTGCACAGGCTTCAACCATTGTGACATGAAGTCAGAGCTAGAGCTAGGCAAGCTAGACTCCTCAGTTATAGATGCAACTTCTGTAATTAACCAGATGGAATGACTCTACTACTGTTGTCTCCACAGGAGTGGGATGAGTTACAACAGTAGTTGACAAAGGCACAGAGTCTCTAGTAAAAACTAGTGAATCCTCTATGTTTGTGATGGTGTCATCAGGATATGCCCCAGCTAGCATTCCCTCACCATCTGAATGTGGTTTCTGGGTGGTGAGCAAGGTGTCATGCACTAAGTCACTTGAGTCCATTGGCTCACCAAGAGAAAAGAATTCTTGCTGATCAATGCCTTGCTCCTCAATTAATTGAGTTGCAGGCTCCAAAGAAATTTGAGTGTGAGATTCTGTAAGAAGAGTGTCTTGTAGATTGGATTTTGGCAACTCCCCCTGAGAAATAGAGGGAGTTTCAAGTGTGATGTGCTCTCCACTCAGTGTTGTGCCATCCTTATCACTCTCATGTGCTGACTCTTTACAGATAGGTGCATTGGGGAGGATGCTTGATTCTATAGATGCACCCTGTTGAGAGGATACATCTATTGAACTGTGTGCCCCTGATTTTACAACTTCAGCCATTTGTGTGACTGAAGAGGTGGTTTTAGATTTCTTCTTCTTTGGCTTCTGTAAGGGTGACTCAGGTTACTCACTCTCTAAACCTAGTTCTACAGCCAATGCTGCTTCAGTTAAGATTTGATAAGTGGATTTTATATCCACTTGGAACATTCTAAATCGGCTTAAATTGATTGTCTTGGACTCAAGTTTCTTGTAGTTTTGATGTGTTTTGCTTAGTTGTGCAGGTTTACGAGAATGTTGATTAAGGTGGATGCTTCTATAATTTTTTGGGAATTAATTGATTAAAATTCGGATTTTCTGGGAAGGCTGCGCAGCTTGCACTGTTTTGGCCATATCTGGAGTTCTGTAAGTCCGTTTTCAGCGATCTTATTGCCCACGCGAAGCTTGAAAGATTTTCTACAACCTGGGATAGGAAGCACGTGCAAGTAATGTGCTGAACGCGCGTATTCTTTGTGAAGCATGGCTGGGAAATTCCTGTTTTGCCCTTTTCAAGTTCTAATTATATTCCGGGCAGGTTTTAGCACCTTAATTAAATTCTAATTGTAATAGAAGATAAATTCTTGCTGGGCAAGAAATCTAGAGCCTATAAAACACATCTAAGCATTGTAATAGATATACACATTATCATAGTTTTATTATTGTAACCAGCTTAGATCTGCAAGGGAGAAAAGGAGAGAAGGATTCAACGCTCGTGACAAGCAACGGATCTAGATCTACTTCATCTTTTGTGTTACTTTGGATTATAGATTTGTTTTCTCAACTCTTTATTTATTTAATATTATTTTTTTTATTCATATCTTGTTATTTATCATGTTTTCATCAAATCCCATGACGATGAACGGTTCAATTATGAGCTAATCGTTGTCATGGGATTCTAACGGAGTTATTTATGGAACTTAGTATCTTGATGCTTTAAAGATCTGTGTGTGGTGTATATCTGATATCCTCGTATGGTTAATCTTAATGCTTTTAGATGCGTAGCTAACATCTAAATTGAATTGTTAATCTCTGGTGAAGTGAAAGTGGATCTTGAGATTTAGAACTTGCCATGCTAGCATAGGTTCATAATTGTTTATCAATATGATTCGTGGTGTGAGATGAAAATACTTATACTGCCCTATGTGATCATTATGGATAACTTGTTCTTCAACCGTTATGTTTTCAAATTCTATAGACATATAGGGTCTAAGCATAATTGGTGTCTATTCATCTTCTATCTCTTTTGTGGATGTATGTTTAGTTTGGTATGCGTATGTTGACAGGTAGCGTATACTTGTTTCGTGTTATCCGATCAGATATCAAAATCATTGCACATAGTGATTAAAGGCGTCAGATCTAAGGGAAGTATTTAATGAAGTTAGAGTCCCATGTTTTTATTCTCATAAGTAACTCGATTTCTATTCTTATTAGTTAATTTAATTCTTAGTTTTATAATTTGCATCTTAGTTTAATTTAGTAGTTAATAAAAATCCAATTTGTTATTTGTCTTAGCAGTGGATAAAAACCATATATCGGTGCATAGGTACATTAATTGAATTGAACACCATTCTAGATCTCTGTGGGAACGAACTTGATTTAATCATATATTACTTGTGACAACGTGCGCTTGCGTGATTTTGCATAACAAGTTTTTGGCGCCGCTGCCGGGGATCATCGGTGTTTTTATTTTAGTTTATGTGCTTGTCATCAGTGGTCGTTAGCGTTCACTGACTCGGATTCTTACTTAGTTTGTTTGTTTCGTGGTGTTTCAGGTACTTAAGTTTGTATGCGAACACGCTTACAAGCTCGTTTGGAAGAACTGGCGGAAGACGATCTTGTAGTGGATAATAAGGAAGAGGAAACTGAGACTACTGTAGAGATGGGTGACGCAGCAGCAGCAGCTAAGGCTTTGAGGGAGTATTCTCAGCCGAAACTCAATGATATCCAGTCTAGCATTATTAGGCCAGCTATTGCAGCAAACAATTTTGAGATCAAGTCGGGCACAATTCAGATGGTGCAGAATTCAGTCCAGTTTGGGGGAGCTTCTACGGAGGATCCTAACATGCATGTTCGGGACTTTATTGAAATCTGCGACACGTTCAAATGTAATGGTGTGACGGATGATGCTATCAGGTTGAGGCTTTTCCCATTCTCTCTGAGGGATAAGGCTAAGAGCTGGCTACACTCTTTGCCACCTGGTTCCATTACTACATGGGAAGATCTTGCTCAAAAGTTCCTTACTAAATTCTTCCCTATGGCGAAAACTGCAGCATTAAGGAACCAGTTGACTCAATTCCAACAGCAACCTGGCGAGACCTTGTGTGAGGCTTGGGAACGCTACAAGGAGATGCTACGAAAGTGTCCTCATCATGGCATGCCTGATTGGATGGTTATTAATGGGTTCTACAATGGGTTGGGAGCACAGTCTAGGCCTTTGCTAGATGCAGCATCAGGAGGAGCTCTGTGGGCAAAGGGCTATGATGAAGCTTATGATCTTATAGAGATGATGGCTGCTAATGAATATCAAAATCCAACCCAAAGGCTATCTCAAGGCAAGGCAGCAGGAATTTTTGAGGTAGATACAGCTTCAATGATTACGGCTCAGTTGAAGGCTCTTGCTATGAAGGTGGATTCTCTTGCTAATTATGGAGTTCAGCAGGTGGCTAGTGTTTGTGAGCTATGTGCGGGCGCACATGAGACAAATCAGTGTGCTATCTTGTTAGAAATGATTGATGAGAACAGTGTTTGGAAGCTATAGTGACAAAACAGAGTTTAGCTGGAAGCAGTCAGAGTTTAGTTAAACACTGACTGAAAGCGCAGCAGAGGTTGGTAAACTCTGTAGAGATATTGTCTGAAGAGTCAACAGTGTTTAAAGGTTGATGCAAGATAAGTATGGAAGCAATATCTTTGAAGATTGGAAAGCTGTCAAAGAGATTGAGTTGACTTGGAAGACTGGAGCAATCGTGATTGATATCAATTGTATAGCTTGATTATAGGAGAATCAGTTACTGATTGTACGAAGCTGTATGTTCTATAAATACAGTTAGGTTAACCCTAGAAGGGTAATCGAACATTGAAAAATTCATTGATTGTAACCTAAGCAGCTCTCTGTGATATTTACATCACTGAGAGAGGAATTGTTAATTCCAAACAGTTTTAAATTATTAAACAGTGTGTTCTTGTTAAGTTACTCATACAGTATTTGATTGCTTTTTGTGTATTCGACCTAACAAGTGGTATCAGAGCCTAATCTGTTACTTTATTACAGTTAAAGATCCAAACACAAGAGTAATCAATGGCAGAGATACCTCCACCATCTGAGAAAGCCCCTACTACTGTTAGTAGGTATGAGACAATAAGGGTTCCTATACTTAGGCCATCAGATTATGCAATTTGGAAGGTGAAAATGACCATGTTTCTGGAGGCTACAGATCCAGAATACCTTGATAGAATATATGAAGGTCCTCACAAACCAACAAAATTATCTGCTGCTGCTGCTGGTGAGGAATCAAAGGTCATTCCAAAGGAAAAGAAAGATCTAACTGCTGAGGATCTTTCATCTATTGCAAAGGATGCAAAAGTGAGACATTTACTTCACAGTGCATTAGACAATGTTATGTCTAATAAAGTGATTAACTGCACAACAGCAAAGGAAATATGGGATGCACTTGAGGTTAGGTGTCAAGGAACTCCTGCAATCAAGAAAAACAGAAGAAACATACTCACTCAGGAGTATGAGCACTTTGAGGCAAAGTCTGATGAAACCATGACAGAAACATTTGACAGATTCTGTAAACTGCTCAATGATTTGTCATTGGTTAACAAAGAGTATGATTTAGAAGACTCAAATCTCAAGTTTCTTCTTTCTCTACCTGAAAAGTGGGATGTGAAAACAACCACTATAAGAGATAATTATGAACTTGGTGAAACAGAAATTGATGAAATTTATGGGCTGCTCAAAACTCATGAATTGGAATTGGAGCAGAGAAACAAAAGATCTAGTAGAAAGTCAAAGTCTGTTGCTCTCAAGATTGAGGAGAAACCATCAAAGAAGGAGGCATCAAGGAGAAAGGAAAAAGGGAAAGCCTTAGTCATACATTCAGAGAATGAGTCATCAAACACTGATGTTGACTCAAACACAGATGAATCATCTGATTCTGAAGATGATGAGGAGATGATGCAAATGGCTGCATTGATGGTAAAGACCTTCAAGAAGATGGGATACAAGAACTTCAAGAAGGGAAATAGATTCTCCAGGGACTACTCAAAGTCTGACAAGAAGAATTTCAAGAAATCTGAGGGAAAGGACTTCAAATCTGGTAAGAAAGATAAGTCTGAAATTCAATGCTACAAGTGTAAGGAGATGGGTCACTATGCTCCTGAGTGCAAGAAGGGTAAAACTGAAAAGGCACTCTACACCAAAGGCAGAGATTGGGCAGACACTTCAGATTCAGATGAGGAAGTCAACTATGCTCTCATGGCTACTACTCAGACTGAAAATGATGATCTCAAGGTACCTCCAACTACCTATGCTTATAACACTGATAATATAACTGAACTGAGAATTTATCTTAAAGCATTGCATATCAGTTATAGGGATCAGACTTTAGAAAATGAAAGGATAAAGTCTGAGTGTTCTCAACTTAAAGAAAGAAATAAACTTGTTGAGGAACAGCTAGAGAATATGAATAAAATTCAGAAAGAGAGAGATGATGCAGTGTTTATTGAACAGGAGTTGCTAGGTAAGTATAAGCAACTAGAATCAGAATTGGAGGATACTAAACACATCATTAAAACTTGGACACACTCTGGTAAAGACACTCAAGAAGTGTTTCAGTCAGACACAGTAGGTCTAGGTTACTCTGAGGGAGATGAACTTAGATTTGAAAATCAGGTAAAAGTTAGACCACATCGTTCATCTGAAGGTAATGTCATGGGAACAGGTGGACCTAAGACTGAAGCACAGAAAAAGGCTGTTAAAGAGTCATATGCTAAAACTTTTGTTAAAGAGGCTAACATTGGTTTAATGATAGATAAACAACTCAAGCATAAGCTTAAGGAAATAAAGTCTGTCAACAAACAGAGAATGCCTAAGAAAAACAGAAATGGAAAGGTAGGCATAACCTCAGGAATTAAGCCAATGCTTGCTTCATTAGCTCCTAGAAAAACATGCTTTAATTGTGGTAGCACTAATCATCTTGCTAGTTTCTGCAGTAAGAATAAGAACATTAATTCTTTACCCTCTAAAACTGCAGTAAAGAGTGATTATGTGAGAACTAGACCACAGACTTTATGCAAACACTGTGGAAGTACTTGGCATTCTATTTACACTTGCAGAGATTATCATGCTATTTACTATAATTACTATGAACCCAAGCCAAATTTGAAATGGGTTAAAGTAATCTCTGCAAATGTAAACTCTGAAAAAGTTAGCTTAAACTCTGTTAATGTAAATTCCGCTGCAAAAGCTAACAGAATTAAGAAATCCAAAGGATCCAAGCAAGTCTGGATCCTTAAAACTAATAATCAGTGATTGTTTGTGATTGCAGGGCAACAGGGTTAGTACCCTAGTCGTGGACAGTGGATGTTCAGGACACACGACAGGAAATAAAGCCCTGCTATCAGAGTTTGAGGAGAAGGCTGGCCCAGAAGTTTCCTATGGAGATGGCAACATAGGACATACACTGGGATATGGCAATATTAATCTTGGAAATGTCATCATCACAAATGTAGCTCTGGTTCCAGGACTCAAGCATGATCTGCTATCTGTGAGTCAAATCTGTGACAGAGGATATCATGTAGATTTTCAGCCTGAATACTGTCAAGTGATCAGCAAATCTACAGGGAAAGTTGCTCTAGTTGGAAACAGACACAATAACATATATGAAATTAAATTGTCAACAAACACTGATGGCAAAGCAGTGTGTCTATCAACAAGAATGTCCAGTGAAGAGAGTTGGAAGTGGCACAAGAAACTCTCTCATTTAAATCTGAACAATATCAATGAGCTAATAAAGAATGATCTTGTGAGAGGTTTACCAAAGTCCTTGTTGAATGTAGAAGGCCTGTGTGATTATTGTCAAAAGGCCAAACAGAGAAAAGCCACCTTCAAAAGCAAATCTGAGTCTTCAATTGTTGATCCTTATCATCTACTATATGTTGATCTTTTTGGTCCAGTGAATGTGATGTCTCTTGGAAAGAAGAAATATGCTCTAGTCATTGTTGATGAATATACCAGGTACACATGGGTATATTTTCTTGCAAAGAAGGATGAAACTGCATTAACACTGACAGAACATATATTACAACTGGAAAAAGGGTCAGAGAATCAAGTGAAGATAATCAGAAGTGACAATGGAACTGAGTTCAGGAATTCATCAATGGAAGAATTTTGCAAGAGTAAAGGGATAAAACAAGAGTTTTCTGCACCTGGCACTCCACAACAAAATGGTGTAGTGGAGAGGAAAAACAGAACCTTGATAGAAGCTGCCAGAACCATGCTAGATGAAGCAAAGTTGCCAACATATTTCTGGGCAGAAGCAGTTCAAACTGCTTGTTTTACTCAAAATGCAACACTGATCAACAAGCATGGTAAAACACCATATGAAATGGTGAAGAAGAAAAAGCCAAATCTAAAATATTTTCATATTTTTGGATGCAAGTGCTTTGTGTTGAAGACTCATCCTGAACAGTTGACCAAATTTGACCTAAAGGCAGATGAAGGAATTTTTGTTGGCTATCCACTGTCAACAAAGGCATTCAGAGTTTATAATCTGAGAACTAGAGTGATCATGGAATCAATTCATGTGTCATTTGATGACAAGAAAATAACTGGACTTGAAGATGTAAATGAACATGATCAACTGCACTTTGAAAATGAAGATTTATTCTCTGAAAAAGTAAACTCTGATCAGACTGATTTGACAAACTCTGTTCATCTAAACTCTGAACCTCTACTGGTAAATACTGAAGAAACTCTTCAATCAGAAACAAGGGAAGAACCAGTTGAGGGGGAGCATGAAGAATCACATCAAAGTGATGATTCAAACACTGATAGTGACTCAGTTGATAATTCTGAATCAAACTCTGTTGATTCAAACTCTGTTGATAATACTGAGAAGTCACATTCAGGGGGAGCATCTGAAAATGAAGAAAGACACCAAGAAAATCAGGAGAGCATGGATCAAGGGGGAGGATCACATGATGACAGAAGCAATCTGCCTTCTGCAAGAAAATGGACTAAATCACACACACCTGATTTGATTATTGGTGATCCAGATGCAAAAGTAAGGACAAGAAGTGCAACAACAAATGAATGTCTGTTTCATGCATTCTTGTCACAAACTGAGCCAAAGAAAGTGGAAGAAGCTCTTAAAGATGCTGACTGGATAACAGCAATGCAAGAAGAGCTAAATGAATTTGAAAGAAATGAAGTGTGGACACTTGTACCAAGGCCCAAGAACAGATCCATTGTTGGTACTAAATGGGTTTTCAGAAATTAAACTGACAGTGAGGGTGTTATCACAAGGAACAAGGCAAGACTGGTTGCAAAAGGCTATTCACAACAGGAAGGAATAGACTATGATGAAACATTTGCTCCAGTGGCTAGATTGGAGGCAATTAGAATTTTTCTAGCATATGCCTCTCACATGAAATTCAAAGTGTTTCAGATGGATGTAAAAAGTGCATTTTTGAATGGAAAACTTGAAGAAGAAGTGTTTGTGGAACAACCACCAGGGTTTGTAGATCCAAAATATCCAGACTATGTCTACAGGTTAGACAAGGCACTCTATGGACTTAAGCAGGCACCAAGGGCATGGTATGAAACCCTTGCCAAATTTCTACTAGAAAGTGGATTTCACAGAGGTACTATTGACAAAACTCTGTTTTACTTCCAAACTGGTAGTGACTTGCTTTTAGTACAGATATATGTAGATGACATCATTTTTGGATCTACTAATGATAAACTCTGTAAGAAGTTTGCCAAACTCATGCAGTCAAGATATCAAATGAGTATGATGGGAGAGCTTAGTTATTTTCTAGGCTTACAGGTAAAGCAAACAGATGATGGAATTTTTATAAATCAAGCAAAATATACCAGAAACCTTCTCAAGAAATTTGGTATGCTTGATTGTTCATCTGCAACAACTCCCATGGCAACTGCAACAAAATTGGACAAAGATGCAGGGTCATCAGTAGATATGACAAGTTACAGAGGAATGATTGGTTCTTTACTCTATTTGACAGCTAGCAGACCTGATATTATGTATGCAACTTGTTTGTGTGCAAGGTTCCAGGCAGATCCAAGAGAACCACATTTAACAGCAGTAAAGAGGATATTTAAGTACCTCAAGGGCACTATGACTTTGGGGCTGTGGTATCCAAGAGAATCAGAGTTTAAACTACTTGGTTATTCAGATGCAGACTTTGCAGGATGTAAGATAGACAGAAAAAGCACCAGTGGAAGTTGTCAATTTCTGGGTGACAGACTTGTTTCCTGGTACAGCAAGAAACAGAAGTCAATATCTACATCTACAGCTGAAGCAGAGTATATTGCTGCTAGTAGCTGCTGTGCACAGATTTTATGGATGAAGAATCAACTGCTGGATTATGGATTAAGGTATACCAAGATACCTATTTACTGTGATAATCAAAGTGCTATTGCAATGACAGGTAATCCAGTACAACATTCAATGACAAAGCACATCAGCATAAGGTATCATTTCATCAGAGAGCATGTAGAGGAAGGCAACATTGAGCTTCACTTTGTGTCTACAGAACAACAACTTGCAGATATCTTCACTAAGCCATTGAGTGAAGCTACATTTACAAGACTGGTCAATGAACTAGGGATGGTATCTAGTTTTGACTAGAAATGTTGGTTAGACTCAAGAACTTATTTCTAAAATATGTTGCTCATGTTTCTGCAAATTATTAAGTGCTATGTGAATCTTAGTATTAAACTCTGTTCTGCATGCTTATGTTTAAAACTTGTTAAACTCTGTAAGCATGTCTGTCTGTTAAACACTGTTAACATGTTAGATACAATCAGTGAATTCAGAATTGATTATTGTCTGAATGAAAACACCAATGAAGAAAAATGTATGAAGCATGATTCTCAGTAAATAAATCATGATTCTTTCTGAGTCACTGTAATCTAATCAGACTTTGTGCAGTAAATCAACACAGCATGATACTGTTTCATATTTATAGCATCTCTTAGTTTATTCAGTCCTAAACTCTCAGTCTATGAATATTGTGTGCATTGCCTCTCATAAATAATTTTGGTTATTGATGAACTCTAAACTCTGATTAGTGACATTCTGTTTCCAAAGGTATGGTTCATGATGATTCCTTGTTTGTACTTGTGAAAACCATAAAACTTGAGATGTGTCATTGATTAGTTTGGTGAGTTCAGATTCATGTATACACCCTGTGAGAGGTTGAGCCAAATCAGTGATTGATACATTTTCTATCAATCAGTATTTATTGTTGTGTGATATTCATTAGGTAGTATGTTTCTCTAGAACTTGTATTAAACCATTTTGAGACTACATGATATGTGTGTGCATGAAAATGATAAAGGCAATAGGATTTACCATTTCTTCAAACACTGTTCAAAATTCTTTTGAACTTTGTTCAAACACTGTATAAACACTGTTCATAATTTCCTTCCTTAGTAAACCCCTTTGAGCCTAATTAACTGCTCATTTTTCTTATACTCTGAAGTATTAAGAGCAGTTATATTTTTTTTTCTTCTCAAGCAGATGAGTATTTTTCAAGAAAAGAAAAGTCTACTCAGTATATATGCTAAATAAAAAAAAATAAAAAATAAAATAAAAATAAAAAAATAAAAATAAAAAAAAGAGAGAAAAAGGCATATATACTGATCTTGTACAAATATGTACTAACAGTGTGACTGAACACTTTGGTCTATTGAAATGTTCAGCTTGATATTCACTTATGAATAAAACATCTTTTTCATCTGTTTGATCTTATCTCATTCCAACCCTGAATAAAGTCCTTTTGATTTGTGCATACATGTATACAAAGTAGTGTAGAATTGGTGGACATTCAAGCATATGGTAGATTCTGCTATTTCTGATTGAATGTGAATGTAAACACTTCACCTAAACACTTGTGTGCTTTGAGAGTTTGTGAGGTTATCAAATTCATGACTGTTATTCACTGAATGATGCTCTGATTTCTATCTCTTGATAATTTTGTCTTTCAAGACTGTGTGCTTACTTGGATAATCATGGACATCAAAGGGAATAGAAGTTTTCAGATTTCTGTATTACAGTAACTACAGAGTTTAGCATTCATCAAACAATCAGTGTTTACTATGAGAGTTTGTGCATTCAGTGTTTATTGATTTTTGTTATGGATGTTATGAAATACTAGATGCTCTAAAAATTGATTTCAGTAAACTCTGCTTCACACACACTGATATTCACAACTGTGCAATTTTTGAAAGGGTTGTTAGTGATAAAATTGGAAAAGTGATAAACACTGTTGAGTTGTGTTAAGTACTCTAAGGTACAGTTTCATTTAGATGATTTGATTATTTTGAAGTAATTGAGGTAGTTGACAACTGTTAATTAGTGTAAGTGTCGTGATTATAGGAATGACAGCGGTAATTATTAAGTGTTCCATTGGTTGTTTGACACGTGTCCCATGATAGTGTCCCACTCACACATTACTCTACAACAGTTGCGCGCTTTTACTAAATAAACGATTGAGTTTTAATTTTACTCTAATCGTCTTTAGTCTCTCACTCCATATCGATTCACATTCACCCACTCACAGTTACTTGCATACTCATTCACTTTCAAACTTCTCATATACTCTCATTCACCTTTTGATAAACACTTACAGTGCATACACATCTTTTCTCTAAATCTCTTCGTATCATATCTTACTAATGGCAACTAAAGCGTTTGATGCAGCAGGGTTAGTTTTTCTTCCTAGCAACTATGCAGCACCACTGGAGAATGCAAATGCTCCAGAGGCGTTTCATTTGTTCCAAAACTTCTTGAAAGATTCTGAAATAGGGAAGGCTTTAACTGCACCACCAACACTATCTGCTTCACAAATTGCCGCCTTCTGGACAAACTCTATATATGATGATGGAGAAGAGTCTGGCACTCCCACAATCACTTTCACTCATGATGAATCAGAGTATATTATTACTCCAACTACTGTTAGGGATGCTCTAGATTTTGAGACACACACTTCTTACAGTGTTGTTGGTCATGATCGCTTGAGGACAATGTTGGAGCAAATTGGATGTGCAGGAAACTTGAATAAGATAGGGTCTTTGCGACGGCCAAGTTTGAGAAAGGAATGGAGTTTCTTTTTCGATTGTATAACAAGGGCTTTTGGAAAGAAGACAACAAACTGGGATGCACTTCCTCTGGATACTCTCCAAATTGGTCATGCTCTACTATATGGAGGTAACTTCGATTTTGGTAGACTAGTACTAATGAACTTGGGAGAGCGTTTGTCTGAGACTACTACTGTCTATTTTGCTCGTTTTTGTCAATTGCTATTTACTGCCTGTGTGCCTAACATTCCAATTGATGAAGCTGATGTTATTCAGCCTTTTCAAGTTGCTAAGAGAATGTTTTCTGATTTGACAAACAAAGATGTCACTAAACAGCAAATACCTGAGATGTTTATGCCTTTAGCCTTACAGAACTATGTAAACCAACCACAAGATCCTCAATCACCACAACAAATGCCTGAACCAATAGACACCATAAACTCTGAACCAACACCCACAACACCCACAACCACTGTACCTACTACATCTCATCAACCACAACCAGAAACCTTAAACTCTTCACCAATAAACTCTCCAACAATAGACTCTCCACCATTAAACACCGAAACATTAAACACTGAACCATTAGACACTGAAACTTTAAACTCTGAGCCAGCACCTACTGAAACAGCCAAAACCAAGCCAAAAAGAAAGAAACATACTGCCCAAAACACTAAACACTCAAAGGCTAAACAGACACAACCTGGAGCTGTTTATACAAGAAGAATGAAACAAAAGGCAAACAGACCTTCATTTTCACCACCTAAAGAGAGCTCCAGTGAAGATGAAGAGGAGACTGTAGTGCATCAAGTCAAGAGAAGGAGATTAGTTCTTTCAGAGTCTGATGATGAGCAAATTGTTGAAGCTCCAGAGGTGGTTTCCCATGAAACACCTACTGTTGAGGATGAAGAAAATGTTTCTATACCTGCAGAGGTTGAAATGCCTGCAGAGGATATTGTTAATGATGAAATACCTACAGAGGATAAAATGCCTGTAGAAGAGGATAACAGAGATGGTTTTTCACCAATGGATAATATTTTTGACACATTTGAACCATTCTCTGATCCTATCTCACCTATTGTTCATACTGAAGCTCCTGGTGTAGCTAATGAGCTTGCAGTAAAAGTTCCTGAAGCTGAAGCATCACACACAGAGCTGGTATCTTCTCCAATTCAAGACAAAGGTGATGAAGTTGATCAGGCAACTAAGGAGAATTCTGAATCTATGCCTGTTGAAGCTACAAAGGCAAACTCTGTTGCAGAGCCTGTGCAACATGAAGAGACTATTGAAAAGGTTGCAGAAGTTGTTACAGAAACTGTGGCTGACACAGCTCAGCACAGTGGTTCTTTAAAAGATGCTCAAGCTAAATATGCAAGTGCTGAAGATGAATTTGACAGCAGTGCAAACTCTGATTCATTTGTGAGTGCACCTGCACAGACTGATAATAAGCATAAATCTTTTGATCAGCCTTGTCCATCTCATGCAATTGAAGAAGAGTATCTTGCTAAATCTGCTGCCAATTGGTATAAACAAGACTGTATTTTTCCAAAAGGGAGAGCAGCTGATTTTGTTAAGCAGACTGCTAGTCAAATTTCAAATCCAGAGATTTTATCATGCTTAAAAGCAACAGTGGTACAAGTTAAAACTCTGGAGGGAAATTTTTCTGATACAAAACAAGAAATTGCTTCCTTGAAGACTGAGATTCAGTCAAGAGAAATGAAGATGGAAAGAGAGTCCAAAATAAAAGCTGTACAGCTATCCAAAGTTCAAGACACTCTCTTTGCCAGGCTAGGAAAAGTTAAAGAAAATCAAACTGCTTTATTTTCTAAGGTGGATTCCATTGCTAACTCTTTAGAGCTCATTACATCCATACTCATTCCTGATGATGTCAAAAAGGGGGAGAGAGTTGCTAAGTCTAAATGCAAAGTTTCTCAAACTCTGACTCAAAAGGATGATGCTGGAGATGGAGGGGCAAGTGATAAGAGTAAGGTGTTAAACTCTGAAAAGCAAACTCTGAGATCTGGCAAATCTTTTAAATCACAGTCTGTTGGAATAAACACTGAAACTCAAGGTACTTCAAAGACCAAGAGTTTGGAATTAATGTCAAATCCAAAGACTGATGAGGAGTTAGCTGTTAAGCTTTTCATGGAAGAGAATGCAGAGGGAGTTACTTTAGAAGATGCTAAAGCTGAAGAGAAGAGTTTACAAGAAAAGCATTTGAAAGTTCTAAAGTCTGAAAAAGCAAAGAAGAATGTGAAAGTTGCTAAAACTGCAAAGCCTGTTCTTAAAGGCATTGAAATCAAAGAGAAATTAACTGGCATTGAAGGAGAAGAAAAAGAAGAAGAAGATAAAGAAAAGTTGATCAGAAAGTCTTCTCTTGAGGCTAAATTGAAGTTAAAAGGGGTAATAAATGAGGAGAACAAAGGTAAAATGATTGTTACAACCTCTGTTGCCACACAAGTTGTACAACCACAAAGTAAACCCTTACCTGGTTTTTCAAGGCCAAAGATTCCAGTGCAAGAAGAAGCAGGAGTGACTGGTGATTATCAACATAATGTTGCATGTTCAGGAAAGCCACCAGGGAGAAATACTTCTGGATTAGGTTCAACAAGAGATTTGAGATTTAGTAACAGTCCAAGAGATCCCTCTGCACTTGTATCTCTTGGTTCTGGTATTACTCAAGAAAATCTAGACAAGCTGGAGTCAGTTCAGGTAGTTCGTCAAAGAAGCTTAGACATTCACTTTCTGTTATACTTTATGGCAGATGGGTCAGTGTATAGAGTGAATGAAGAAGCAATCAAGCTAAAATTATTTGAGGAACTTCAGTATGTCCTGCATATCTTCAGAGTTAGAAATCGTAGAACACAGCTTATTGCTAATTCTATAAGGGAATATATGAAGAAAGCTAAAGTGGTTACAGGAACAAAGTCTGCTGAAAAGTATGTTCCTAAATACAGAGATTGGAATGGCAATCTGATTGAAATGGAGAAGGGAACTACAAAGCTGAAAACAGATCTTGGAATTACAGTTCTGGATTTCAATGTAAAGTCTGAAGAAGTGAAGTACATCAGGTTGGGAAATGAGATGAGAAGAAACAAGATCTATGATCTCAGAGCTGCTATTTTTTAAACTGATGAGAATGATCCAGATTTGAAAGAAATCAAGGAAGCTATGGAGATTGAACTTGAACATGCTGAGAGAAGGTTGTTGATTGATTATCTCAGAACAGCTCCAGATCTTGAGGAAGTTAGGTAGACAAAAGTTGTAAGTTTGTTAAGTAATAGCTTAAACTCTGTTTGTATATTAAACACTGTAAAACTTTGTATTTGTTTTGACATCATCATTTACTGTAAACTTGTACATTTTTGCTAATGGACAAGTTGGGGGAGATTGTTAGAAATGATTGATGAGAACAGTGTTTGGAAGCTATAGTGACAAAACAGAGTTTAGCTGGAAGCAGTCAGAGTTTAGTTAAACACTGACTGGAAGCGCAACAGAGGTTGGTAAACTCTGTAGAGATATTGTCTGAAGAGTCAACAGTGTTTAAAGGTTGATGCAAGATAAGTATGGAAGCAATATCTTTAAAGATTGGAAAGCTGTCAAAGAGATTGAGTTGACTTGGAAGACTGGAGCAATCGTGATTGATATCAATTGTATAGCTTGATTATAGGAGAATCAGTTACTGATTGTACGAAGCTGTATGTTCTATAAATACAGTTAGGTTAACCCTAGAAGGGTAATCGAACATTGAAAAATTCATTGATTGTAACCTAAGCAGCTCTCTGTGATATTTACATCACTGAGAGAGGAATTGTTAATTCCAAACAGTTTTAAATTGTTAAACAGTGTGTTCTTGTTAAGTTACTCATACAGTATTTGATTGCTTTTTGTGTATTCGACCTAACATATCTCTTCTGAATCAGCACAGTTCGTGAGTAATTTCCAGAGACCTGCTGCACCAGTTCCAGCCACTTATCATCCTAACAACAGGAATCATCCCAACTTCAGCTGGAGCAACAATCAAAGTGCACAACAACTTTTTCAACAGCCTTATCAGCAAGCAAAGCCATTTAATTCTTCAGGTTATCAACAACCTTACGCTCCAAGGACACCATATCAACCTCCTGGATTTCAGCAGCAACAGCCCCAGGCTCATATGGGGCAATCATCTAATGATAAATCAGATGAGGTGTGGATAGCGGTAAAGAACCTACAAGTTGGCCAGAAAATTTTGGAAACCCAGTTGGGGCAGATTACAAGTGCCTTGGTAAATATGCAACAAGGAACTCTTCCAAGTGATACAATGGGTAATCCAGGCAAGAGGGAGGTCCATGAGCAGGTGAAAGCTGTGACTTTGAGATCCGGAAAAGTCACGAGTGATCCTAAATCAGCAACTGAAGAAGATGAAGATATTCAGAATCAGCAGGATGAAAAATCTGCAGTGCCAGAAATTGAGAAATCTGATTTAGTGGCTGATCAGCTTGATGGTGAGAAGAGCATGAAACTGGTTGAAAAGTTTGCTCCGGAGCAATCTTCAAAGAATAATCAGGTCTATCCACCTCCGTCATTTCCTGGACGTTTGCAGAAAAGTAAAGAGAAACAATTTCAGAAATTTATGGATGTCTTCAAGAAATTGTCCATTAACATTCCTTTTGTTGAAGCATTGGAGCAGATGCCGAGCTATGTCAAGTTCATGAAGGATATTTTGTCAAGGAAGAGAAGGTTGGAAGAATTTGAAACAGTGGCACTGACGGAGGAGTGTAGTGCTGTTCTACAACAGAAGTTGCCTCCTAAACTGAAAGATCCGGGAAGTTTCACTATTCCATGCATTATTGGCAACCTTTCTTTCAACAAGTGTTTATGTGATTTGGGAGCTAGTATTAATCTCATGCCCTTGTCTGTTTTCAAGCAACTTGGTCTACCGGAGCCAAAGCCAACTAACATCTCTTTGTAGTTGGCTGATCGATCTATCACATATCCTAGAGGCATAGTGGAGAACGTTTTGGTGAAGGTTGATAAGCTCATATTCCCAGCTGATTTTGTTATCTTGGATTTTGAAGAAGATAAGAAGATTCCCATAATCTTGGGAAGACCGTTCTTGGCTACAGGAAAGACTTTGATCGATGTGCAAAAAGGAGAGCTTACAATGAGGGTGCAAGATCAGAGTGTCACCTTTAATGTGTTCAAGGCAATGAAATTTCCGACAGAGGATGAAGAGTGTTGCAGTGTGGAAATAGTTGATACGGGTCAGAGAAAGAAATTTGATCAGTTATTGAACGATAAGTCAGATATGCATATGCTAAAGCATCCTATCAGTGATTCCATTGACAGTTCTTCGGTTCGTGATCTTTCGAAAGTAAAGCTTGGGAAACTTCCACCACATTTGAGGTATGTCCTTTTGAATAATGAGCTAGTGATTTTTGAAGAGGGGCATGATCACGTGTTGCGAAGGTGGAAGGCAGATGATAAGGAAGAAGAAATTTTTGTTCAGTCGGTTGAGTCGGAGAAGCAATTTAGAGGTGTGAAGAAGAAAAAGAAGAAGATTTGGCCGTTGGGAAGTAAAATTAGGTTGAAGTCTGATGAAAGAAATTTGTGGAAAGCAAGCAATCAAAATGTCAACGTTCGTATGAATGGTTTGTCTGTTGAAGATGGTTCAGTTATTCTTTTGAAACCGCCATGAGTTGAGGAAGTAACGTCAAGCTATTGACGTTAAAGAAGCGCTTCGTGGGAGGCAACCCATGCATTAGTGTAGGGAAAAAAAAAATTGAATTTTTGAGCAGGTTGCAGCTCTGTAACGCAGGCTGCACCTGCGTTTCTGGAACAGGGGCAGATTGCGGGAGAGTAACTGCGTTACTGGACTAGGGGCAGGCTGCATGGCTGTTGTGCATGTCGAGCAGATTGCTCCTGAACGCGCGGCAGGTTGCTGTGGAGTAATGTGTTGTCTGATGGTTTTTTCTTCAGCGTGTTGTGTTGCCTTGTAAAAAAAAATAAAAAATCTGTCCCCTTCCATTCTATTTATACCCCCATCTCTCTAATTCTTTTCCTATTTCAATTCCAAAACTTCCCATCTTTTCTCCAAAATTCTAAACCAATTTCTTTTCTAATTCTAATTTTTTTTTTATTATTATTATTCTTATTATTATTATTATTTATTATTTATTTTTATTATTATTATTATTATATTTATTATTCTTATTGTTATTATTATTATTATTATTTTTTTTTTTTTATATACACACCTATACATACAAATCCAATTCCTCTTCTATTTATTTTAATTTCTAAAATTCAATTCTAAAGAGGAATTAATTGCAAGTTCACCTCTTTGATTCGTATTGGGTAAATCTTTTTCTCTAATCTTATTTTTATTACGAATTTGTGTTCTTGTCAATTGTGGGTTTTGTAGTATTCAGGCAAGGTGGCCAGTCTATGGAGCTCGTGCGCAATATTCTCCACCAGATTCATCCAAGGATGAGGACTCCGATGGTTAGGTATGTTTTCTACTATTCCTCGTAATTACTTCCATTCAATGCGGACATTGAATATTTTAAGTTTGGGGGTGGTTTGAGGGATAAGTAGTTGTTGTATTATTTGTTCGTGTAGGATTTCATGTTTTGCATATTAGTAGTAGTAAATTATGCATATATGTTCGTGTTATCTACGTTTGTTTCATATAGGACATTCTGTTATTATGTTCGTATTTCATGTGAGTCCATAATAGTTTGCATTTGCACCCATGCTTGATAGGAATTTTGTGTTGTTGACGCTTTTGATTGAGAAGTGATATGCTTTGTTCTTGTGCACACACATACACTAGTAAGTTGAAGCTAGTAGACTTTTTGAATGTTGTAAGTGATTAGAAGGACATGAATATGTGCAAGATGATTTAGTTTGCATGCTCTGAATACAAGTAGGTGCGTTAGAGAGATTGCTTGGGATTGAGTATGTTTTTCCACCAAGTGAGTTTTTGAGCCATATTGCATTTTTTGCAATTTATTCGTTTGCTTGAGTGTCCACGGATTGTTTGCATTGCTAGCAGTTGTTTGAGGTCTTTCTTGAAACGCATGACATTATTTGACGATTAAAATGATAAAGGCATTTAGGAATAACCGCATATTTTCCCATATTACCACACCATGTTTACATGATCAATTAGTTAACCCGTTGAGCTTAATCCTATTTTTTCGGTGACATACCACATTACTTGCCGAGACCTTTTTCTTGTATTGGCCTTACATTAATTTAAACCCACATTGTCAAAGGCTAGTAAAGTGCTTAAGGGAGTAATAAGGTGTGCAAGGAGGGGTTATTGTTGGTTATACTTTTGGGGAAAATATTGAGATTGGGTTTGGTTGTTTACTTGATAGTCGGCTTATGTAATAAATTCATGGGATCATTGTTATTGTTTATATTATTGTTTTATTTAGCTCTCGAAAAAAAAAGAAAAAAAAAGAGAAAAAAAAAACAAAATATATATATATATATATATATATATATATATATATATATATATATATATATATATATATATATATATATATATATATTATGAGAGCATGTTTGTGTTTGTTGCGATCCTATTTTAGTCGACTAGTCGAGTGTTTGTCTTAGTAAAATTATGTGGGGGGGAATATGGTGTTGTGTGTGATTTATTATGGTACTTACTAGCTTTTGACACTTCACCTGTTTTGGCTTATTTGACATACCTTGTCCCTAACCCCGTTACAACCCAAATAAAGACCTTTTGATTATCGTCATTGATGTATGTTGTGTTAAGAGTTAGATTGATACCAAATGTCAAGCATGCTTATGATTTTGTTGGAATTGAGTGATACACTTACCCTTGTTCTTGAGTGAATATTCTTTTGTGAGTGGATTGTGAGTGTTTGCTTGTTCTTGCGTTTGAGATCCCGAGTGTTGTCTCAAAGATGTGCTCTTGTAGGCTTAGCATGTTTACTAACTTATTCTTACACTTGACATGGGCTTGTGAGAACTTATGCATGTTCATTGAGTAGACTATGTGAATACTTGCACTTTCGACACCATGACATTGCGTATTTACTTTGATTCTTAAGTTGATATGGCATGAGAGGATTTGAAGGTATGGTAGGATATTAGTACTAGATTAATTGCATTTTTCATATTAGTTGCATTCATGCATTGCATTAGGTTAAATGGATTTTGTGGGTACATTCGCTATAGGCCCTCACGAGACCTTACTCGTCCACTAGGGCTGCCTAGGGGTTTAAAGGGCTTTTTGCATATGCCAAATGCAACCGTGATCACCTACGGAAGTGGTACTAATTAGTTAGTTGTAATTGTTTATGCTTGAGGACAAGCATTGGTTTAAGTTTGGGGGTGTGATAAGTGGATTTTATATCCACTTGGAACATTCTAAATCGGCTTAAATTGATTGTCTTGGACTCAAGTTTCTTGTAGTTTTGATGTGTTTTGCTTAGTTGTGCAGGTTTACGAGAATGTTGATTAAGGTGGATGCTTCTATAATTTTTTGGGAATTAATTGATTAAAATTCGGATTTTATGGGAAGGCTGCGCAGCTTACACTGTTTTGGCCATATCTGGAGTTCTGTAAGTCCGTTTTCAGCGATCTTACTGCCCACGCGAAGCTTGAGAGATTTTCTACAACCTGGGATAGGAAGCACGTGCAAGTAATGTACTGAACGCGCGTATTCTTTGTGAAGCATGGCTGAGAAATTCCTGTTTTGCCCTTTTCAAGTTCTAATTATATTCCGGGCAGGTTTTAGCACCTTAATTAAATTCTAATTGTAATAGAAGATAAATTCTTGCTGGGCAAGAAATCTAGAGCCTATAAAAACACATCTAAGCATTGTAATAGATATACACATTATCATAGTTTTATTATTGTAACCAGCTTAGATCTGCAAGGGAGAAAAGGAGAGAAGGATTCAACGCTCGTGACAAGCAACGGATCTAGATCTACTTCATCTTTTGTGTTACTTTGGATTATAGATTTGTTTTCTCAACTCTTTGTTTATTTAATATTATTTTTTTTATTCATATCTTGTTATTTATCATGTTTTCATCAAATCCCATGACGATGAACGGTTCAATTATGAGCTAATCGTTGTCATGGGATTCTAACGGAGTTATTTATGGAACTTAGTATCTTGATGCTTTAAAGATCTGTGTGTGGTGTATATCTGATATCCTCGTATGGTTAATCTTAATGCTTTTAGATGCGTAGCTAACATCTAAATTGAATTGTTAATCTCTGGTGAAGTGAAAGTGGATCTTGAGATTTAGAACTTGCCATGCTAGCATAGGTTCATAATTGTTTATCAATATGATTCGTGGTGTGAGATGAAAATACTTATACTGCCCTATGTGATCATTATGGATAACTTGTTCTTCAACCGTTATGTTTTCAAATTCTATAGACATATAGGGTCTAAGCATAATTGGTGTCTATTCATCTTCTATCTCTTTTGTGGATGTATGTTTAGTTTGGTATGCGTATGTTGACAGGTAGCGTATACTTGTTTCGTGTTATCAGATCAGATATCAAAATCATTGCACATAGTGATTAAAGGCGTCAGATCTAAGGGAAGTATTTAATGAAGTTAGAGTCCCATGTTTTTATTCTCATAAGTAACTCGATTTCTATTCTTATTAGTTAATTTAATTCTTAGTTTTATAATTTGCATCTTAGTTTAATTTAGTAGTTAATAAAAATCCAATTTGTTATTTGTCTTAGCAGTGGATAAAAACCATACATCGGTGCATAGGTACATTAATTGAATTGAACACCATTCTAGATCTCTGTGGGAACGAACTTGATTTAATCATATATTACTTGTGACAACGTGCGCTTGCGTGATTTTGCATAACAAGATTTTTAAAGGTTCAGAAGCAATTTGCTTTCTTCTCCTTCTTTTTACTAACATCACCTTTTTGAGAGGATGATGCAGTTGGCTCTGTGTTTAGTAAAGTGTTTGGTTGAGGGGATTGGTTAGCAAGCCCTGGGTTAGCATTTTGTTCTAGTGGCTTAGGTTGTGCTAACTGTGATTTAGAATCAAATATTGGCATGTTGTGGGGGTAAGTCCTAAATAAACCCTCCATGTGGGGAGTTATTTTAAGTCTTACATCCACATCATTCCTAGTCTCCAAGTTACCAAAAATGAGTTTGGTCATGGACCTAGGGTAGCCTATTCTACTTTTATCTACTCCAGGCAATTCAATCAATGTATCATTCTTAAAGTTAAGTACAGATTGAATAAAGCGAGGGAAGAAAATTTCAGTACCTCTCTTGGCTGTGTTCTTGCCAAGTCTCCCATATAGTTCCTATAGGATGATTTGCCCAACATTTATCTTTCTCCCATAGGCCAATGCATAGCCAAGTTGCTGTGCAGGTGCACTGATCTGATCAAAGCTAGACTTCTTTGCTGTGAAGACTTGAAGAAGAGTAGCAAAGACATAACTCCATTCTTTTCTCAAGAACTTCCTATTCAGCTTTCCAAGATTGATAGCATCTGAGTAGTTGATAAATTCAAAGAATTCTTCTAACTCTGCGTTGGTGGCCAGTGTGTCATACGCCTCTTACTGTAAATCCAGTGCTTGATTCATGTCTGCTGTAGTGATAGTAATATCCTTGCCTTGAATCTTACAATAGACTACATATGAGGTTATAGCATTATCAAGAGCAATGACTTCCACGGTGGTAGTCCTCCAAAACTGTTCCAGTAGGTCCAGATACAGAGTTGGGTTGGCTGAGAGTGCATCCTTGATATATGATTCGGACATCCATCGAACAAAGCACTTGAAGTTCGCACTTGGTGCTTCCACATCATTTGTTATAGCAATGAAATTGGTTTGAGTGGGTATGGTGAGTTGAGTGTTTGCCATTTGTATAGAGAGAGAAGAAGAATGAAGATTGAAGAAGAAATTAAGTTTTTACAGTTAGGGTTTTCAGAGGTTTTGGGAGTTTAGATGCTTGAGAAATCGAATGAAATGAATCGAATAGATGTAGAATTGTATAAGTATGAAGTACTTGAATTGTCGATTAGATATATGTTTTGTATCGACAAGTCAAGCATTCGAGAAGTAGAAAACAACTGTTCGAGAAGTCAAGAAAGGCTTAATCGATATCTCAAGCAGGTTGAAAACTCACAGCTGGAAGTTATCTAACTTAGAATAAATTCTAAATTAGGTAAATTATGTTTTTATGAGTGATTTAAAAATTCTGAATAAAGAACAACACAAGACACAATATCACTTTAATCTAATATATTATTAGATAAAGGTTGCTACAATCTGTGAATACAAATGGAAGTATTCTCAACTTCGTTTTTCTCAGAGAGATATGTCTTACAGTGTATAAAAAACTTATCTAACTAAAGAAGTGAGATTGTATTCTTATAGAACATGAATACAACTCAGTTACTACAAATAATGTTACAGGATGAATTACTTTCTTGTATGTCTATCCTTTTTGAGTAAGCATCCAAACGACTACAGATTTGACTTTGCAAAGTTCTGTTCAGATCCACTTCTTTAGCTCTTTGTCTCTTCTATATCTCTCCAAGCTTCCTTGTAGGCTTTCCAGAGCACGTTACAGATTGTGGTCCATAAAGTGCATTGGCTTGTTGCAGGTTTCTGACTTGTACAACTTCTTCAGTATTTTGTCTCCAAAAATGTATTCGAGAAGTGGCTAAGTGATTTATTCGAGAACTAGAATTGACTTGATCGATATCTCTGAGTTCTCGAATACTGTATGATTGACATATCGAATCACTTCTCGAATAACACTTTTCTCCAGGGTTCCTTGAGTTGTCGAATAGAACACTTGACTTGTCGAATCCCTGAGATATCGAATAGCTTTTCTGAGTCCTTGAGATATCGAATGGAACTTTGACTTGTTGACTCTTTGAGAACTCGAATACCACTTTGACTTGTTGACTTCTTGAGTTCTCGAATAGAGTATTTAGACATGTCGAATCTCTGAGATATCGAATGAGATATCGAATAGTTCATTCAGAGATATCGAACAGTGTCTTCTTAGATATCGAATCTCTGACTTCTCGAACGCTAGACTTCTCGAATAGACAAAAGTACTTCTCGAATTGGTACTTAGGCAAATTCTTCATTTTTTCAAATCCCAACTGTGATTATTTGACAGTCTTTATCTTCTTGCTTGAGGCATGAACCTTGGAACTTCTTTCAAGCATTATTCTTGACTATATAAGTACAGTTACACAACTAGGATTTGATGCCTATTACAAGTACAGAACAAATAGAAACTCTACAACTAGAGGTTCCCTCAGTTAAGAGGTCATGTAAGTAATGCAAAGCATTAAAAACAATTAGACTTTTTATTAGATGTAAACATGCATGCCTCTGTGACTAACAATATCACTGCTATAAATGTTCATTATATCTAAATAAAAATTGTACACTTATATAGGGATTGTCTCAATGAACTTTTTGTTAAAATTAAAGATTTTAAACATTTATCGGACCTATGTTATAACTCTTATTTTAAACTCGATGTTCATTTTTACCGTTTTTTAGTTCTAATATTTAACTATCAAATAATCTTTGATTCATGTTTTATAATGATAATTGTAACATAATATGTCTACTCTAGCTTTCAAAAAAAAAACCTATGTGTTTCTCGAATATTCATATATCAAAATCACACAAACTCATACTCATATTATTTGTATGATAAACAATTCATTTGAGTAACTAACTTAATCGCACAATGATGTATAAATATTTTGTTAGACGAAAGTTCAGTTCTCTTTAATAACATTTTTTGGAAAAAGTTATGAATATAAAGGTAATTTAAGAATTTAGGTTGAATGAATTATCTCGTCATTTTTCTCAAACCAAAACTCATGTTGGCCTTAACATATAACTAATAATAGATAAATTTATTGTTAAAATAAAAGAATAATATTAGATAAATTCATTTCTTATCTACACCAATCCAAATTAAATCAAAATGTATAAAAAAATATGATCGAAAATTTATTACTCTATATATCCTAATAATTAAAATGTCAATTTGTCTCCATTCATGCGAGACACACATATTGTTAACGTGTATTATTATTATTATTAAAAGATATTTATATTCTGGGATGTTGGGATGTTGTTTTTATTTATATTATTGATAATAGGGAATTTCTTTACGAGTGATTGGAGTTACTTGATATGTCTTGTGCTCCAAGTCAAACTTTATGTATTTAAGTATTGATTTGGCGAATGAAAAAAGATAACCTCAAGAGCATATTTATCATGGTATCAAGAGCCTAGGTTATCCCCGTAAGAGTTTGCGGGTGCGAAGAAAAATCAAACCTGCTAGAATTAGTAGGTGTGGGAATAATTAACAATACGTGAGTTCGTGGTGTGTGAAGAATCCTGCAATTTGTGAGTGAGAAAAATAACATTACGAGATTTCGTGATGTGAGGGTAAAAACTTGCGAGAGTTCGTGAGTGAAAAAAATAAAAAAATATGACAGAAAACACAACGACGATGATGATAGGTTTTTGTAAGAAATTGTCCCAAACCAACGATAACAAAAAGAGGAATTCTGAGGAAAATCGTGGAGCGATGAAAGAGATGCGTTGGGAACAAAGATATGACAAGGACGAGAATGAAGAGAATGATCACGATGAGGAAGATGATTCAAGTGGGTCTACTGATTGGAGCAAATTCGATTTTTTTTTATTTTGGCAAACTCACGATTTTGAGTATCATGAGTTTGAGGGGGGATGTTAACGTGCATTATTATTATTATTATTATTATTATTATTATTATTATTATTATTATTATTATTATTATTATTATTATTAAAAGATATTTATATTCTGGGATGTTGATATGTTGTTTTTATTTATATTATTGATAATAGGGAATTTTCTTACGAGTGATTGGAGTTACTTGGTATGTCTTGTGCTCCAAGTCAAACTTTATGTATTTAAGTATTGATTTGGCGAATGAATAAATATAACCTCAAGAGTATATTTATCACATACATATATTAAGTAAATGACTAAACACATGTACTATAACTTGATGTGTCAAATTATACCTAACCGCAAGCGCGCGGTGTCTATTTCTAGTATAGATGGCAAGCGGGTCGAATCCACAAGGAGACAGGTTCTACTAATTCCTTTTCAGTTATCGCTAATTGTTTCAGGGACAAACGATTATTGGAGAAATATTAATTAACTAATTAAACAAGATTAACACTAATTAAACAGATGATAAACAAATTATTTAAAACCTAGGGCAATCAGGTCCACCATGCTTACACAATTGGCTCTTAAGCTAAAGCAATCAATGTGATCCTATAACTAGAGTATGTTAATCTCTTCCAAGCATTAACACTCTCGAAACATTCAACACAATTAACCACTTTTAGTAATTCAATCAATCAGGTAATTAGAGTCAAGTTAATCTCTTCCAAGCATTAACGCTCTCAGAAATCCAATGATGCTTCCGCACTCAAATTCAATTCTGCTAATCGTATGTGTGCCTCTAGTAAGTAAATCTCTCAATCCATACCCCTATTTGCATATAATTAATCCATGATATCGGTCGATTACACAAATTAACGATTAAAACATATCAATCAGAATTAACCATAACCAATCAAATCACTATGAAAATCATGCCAATATTAGTGCAAACATGGCTTCCCTTTAAGCCCTAGAAATAACTACTCGCTAATAATTAAACAAGAAAACATAATTAAACTAATAAGAACAAAGAAAAGATTAAGAGAACAAAACCTTCAAACTTCAATGTTGTCACCCAAAAGAAGAGTCATGGTGTTTCTCTACATCTCCAACTAATAATACTAATCTACTCTAAACTATATTATCTGATCTAATATTACCTCCCTAATAATGTGTCCCAAGATGTGTTTATATAGCCTCTTGATTTAGCCTCCAAGCAATTGCCTTCTTAGAGTTGGAATAGAAGATGGCAAGCTTCCAAGCTTGAATAGAAGTAGGAATTACAAGTTTCCACGCTTAACACAGCTCTCTAGAATGTTCCTGGTGCCCCTAGTGTTTCCATGTTGATTAGGATTGGATTTATGGAAGTTTCCCACTTCAAATTGAATTTCTGGAAGCTGCTGGATTTTCTGGCCTGTTTCTGGGCTCATCCCGTTGGAATACTAATATTGGACCACTTCTGAATTAAAGATAATTCCACAAGCTTCGCGTGGACAGTAAGATCGTCAAATTATGACTACTGGAACTCAAGATATGGCCCAAACAGTGTTAAACGTCCCGTGTAGCCCAATAATACGAATTTCCTTCTATTTTATCTCCAAAATAGCTCTTTTTGCTCCAAATCCTTCCAAGTCATGAATTCTTTATTTCCTACAATAAAACAATCAAATCTATTAAATAAAAAATCCAAAATCAATGAAAAACACAATAAATATGAGAATAAAATCATCTAAAATATATATAAAAATATATTCTATCAAACATCCCCACACTAAGCATTTGCACGTCCTCGGGCAAATAAGTGAAATAAAAACTAAGTCCTAACAAACATCACTTTCGTAGATGACATGATTGCATTGAGCATACGCAACAAGCCGTTAAACCCCTAGGCTTCCCTAGTAGGACGAGTGTTGTCTCGTGAGGGTTTATAGTGAATATACCCACAAAATTTATTTAACCATGCAAAAGATCAATGCTAACACAACACCACACCACACACACAAGTCCTCTCATGCCACATCAACTTAAGAATCAAAGTAAACATACAATGTCTTGGTGTCGAAAGTGCAAGTATTCACGTAGTCTACTCAACTAACATGCAGAAGGTCATAAAAATTCATGTCAAGTGTAAAAATTGTTGGTAAACATGCTAAGACCACAAGAAACACATCT
Organism: Kitagawia praeruptora; assembly: GCA_037693485.1. NCBI lineage: Eukaryota > Viridiplantae > Streptophyta > Magnoliopsida > Apiales > Apiaceae > Kitagawia > Kitagawia praeruptora. The sequence continues at coordinate 68,399,894 of CM075352.1, forward strand.
TTAAGTCTAAACCCGGGATCTCCTATGCCAAAACAAGTAATAACTCACCTTTCACTCAAAAACGAATATTCACTCAAGAACAAGGTTAAGTGTATCACTCAATTCCAACAAAATCATAAACACAACTTGACACTCGCAATCAATCTCACTCTCAACACAACATACATCACTGATGATAATCAAAAGGTCTTTATTCGGGTTGTAGCGTGGGCTAGGGACCGGGTATGTCAAGTAAAGCTAAAACAGGTTAAATGTCAAAAGCTAGTACCCAACAATAATCATTATTCAATTCCCTTTCTATTAAAACAAATACTTCCCCACACTTGGATTTTTCAATAACCTTTACATAATAACTTGACTAGTCGAATGAAGAAGGATCATACAAACATAAGAATGCTCTCAAATTTATTTATTTATTTCTTTTTTTTTTTTTTTTTTCTAATTTTTTTTTGAGATAAAGAATAAACACAATGATCCATAGATATTTTTATGAATTTCGACTAGCAAGCATCAACCCAAAATCAATATTCCCCAAAAGTATGATCATCAATAAAACCCCCCCTTTTGCACACCTTATTACTCCCTTAAGCACGATACTAGCCCTTGACAATTTAGGATAAAAAATTACTGTAAGGCCAATACAAGAAAAGGATATAGGCAAGTAACGTAGTGTGTCACCGAAAGAATAGGATTAGGCTCAAAGGGTTAACTAATTGATCATGTATAAATGGTTTTGAATTATGGGAAATATGAGGTTATACCTAATTACCTTTATCATCTTATCATCAATTAATGTCATGCATTTCAAGAAAGATCTCAAGTAAGTGCTAGCAATGTAAACAACATGTGGACACTCAAGCAAACGAAAAATCATGCAAAAGATATGCATATAGGCTCAAAACTCACTTGGTGTGACAAAACATAATCAATCCCAAGTAACAAGACTCTCTAACGCACCTACTTGTACTCAAAGCATGTAAACCAAGTCATCTTGCACATATTCATGTCATTCTAATCACTTACAACATCCAATTAAGTCTACCAGCTTCAACTTGCTAGTGTAAGTGTGCACAAGAACAAAGCACGTCACTTCCCATACAAAAGCGTCAAGAACACAAGAATTCTACGCATGTATGGGTGTATCAAGCAAAATACAACAACTAATCAAATTGCATGGCTAGAATTATTTTTGGTATTTTTAATTTTTTTTTAAAAAAAAATTCTCTTAACATTGAGAACCCTTCCTCACACTTAAGCGGTTCATTGTCCCCAATGAACTAATGAACAAAATACAAAACTACAACTAAAAATAAAATAAAACTACACTAAAAAGAAAAGAAAGAAAACTCCCCTGAAATCAAGGTGTCGGGTGTGAAAACCACCCCTCATTCGCTTAGGAGCCACCCACTCACCACCAACAACCACCAAGAAATATCCTACCAAAAATACCAAATTAACAAAACTAATACAAAACCCCCAATTGACAAGAACACAAATTCGTAATAAAAAGAAAATAGAGAAGAGATATCCCAACTACGAATCAAAGAGGTGAACTTGCAATTAATTCCTCTTTAGAATTGAATTTTAGAGATTTAAATAAATAGAAGAGAAATTGGATTTGTATGTATAGGTGGGTATATATATAAGATTATGGATAGGATGAAAATAAAAATTTAGAGTGTAGGAGAGATTTGGAGAAGTTTAGAATTGATGTAGGATAGATATATGAATTAGGGAGTGAAAGAATTAGAATTAGAATAGGTTTTGGGGGAAATTATGTTGTAAAAACAACAATTTTCGGGCAAAGAACTGGGCAGAGGAGGTATAACGCAGCCGTAGACTGCGTTTCAGGGGCGCAGAGCGCGGAAGGTACAGTAACGCAGGCGCTGCCTGCGTTATAGAGGTGCAGATTGTGGGTAACGCAGGCGCAGCCTGCGCAACTGATGGGCAGACAGCGGAAAGATCAGTAACGCAGGCGCAGCCTGCGTTTCTGATGTGCTACCTGCGCGAACTGTTCATTTTTTTTAAAAAAAGAAAGAGATGAAGGAATAATGTACACAACAAGGCTTGGAATGAACAAATAACTAAGCAATTCTACTATATATGAAAGAGAATGAAAAAAAATACTCCCCTATGCAAAAGCATGAAGTGCACCGATCCTCCAATGAAATCTTGGGTTGCCTCCCAAGCAGCGCTCATTTAGAGTCATTAGCTTGACCTCCTCAAAAATACTCCGGTAAAGGCGTAATATCCACTTTCTCGATCATAAACTCACCACCACAAAAAGTATCAAGAACATCTGTGGTTGTCTTTATCCTGCAGAAAGTCTCCAAACAAGCATCAGCAAAATAAAATATGTCATTAATAAGCAATAGAGAATTAAGTGCTTGTGCAGTTTTGGAAAACTTTGTGATAAAACAGTGATAAAATTCGACACCACGAAAATAACGAACTCCCTTGACATAAGCTGGAGGCTCTGGTGGTGGCTTTTCTCCACTCCTCACTTTCACTGGAGTCATTCGGACATCTTGGCTTATCACATCAAAAATTAAGCCGACACTTCCATCTTCTCCCTCTCCTCGAGCTTCAAACGTAGGAGCCACTTTGTATGGATCATCAACCAAAATTTGAGAAAGATTTTCTTGGACAACTATCATCATGTCAACCTTGTAATAGGTAGTCTTGAGCAAAGAAGCCTTGTAAGTAGAGGCCAGACCGAAAGAAAATTTACCAATACATGGTAGCTTAGTCACAGGTTGTGGAAGAGAAACAACAACTATCTCTGTATTGCTTTCTTTTGTCACCTCATCATCAGTCACATTGTCCTTGGTAGCAGCAACATCATTGATCTTGTCATCGGTGGCATACTCCTTCTCTTTATCAATGGCCTCATCATCAACATACATGGAGAAACTATCATATTCCTGATCGCTTGTGAGATTGATAGCAATCAGGTCCTCTTCGGATCGGATAGATGATGATGGTAAATAGTCGAGCTGCCCTGTAGTAGAAGAGTTAGCCAACTGTACAATTTGAGATTCAATCGCCAAACTTTGAGTTTCTAATTCTTTGATTGCCTCGGCTTGTTCTTCAGAACTCTTTAGCAGTTTATTCAAGATATCCCACATCTCATTTGTCTGATCAGCTTGCACATCTACACTGGGTTGAGAAACATGTAGATCTTATTGTAGAGGAGGATATTGATATTCTTGCTGTGGCGGCTGCTCATATGACTGATAATATTGTTGCTCAAACTGTTACTGATTATGATATGAAAATTTTTTAGCACCATTGTCCTGGTAGTAGAAATCTAGTTGATTCACGCATTCTTGATCAAAAGTGTTTAAATACTGATTGTACCCATATCCTTATTCAAAAGAATTCATTTGTCCGCACTGAGCACTCCGAGAATTATAGACATTGTAAGAGCATTCAAAACCAAAGTGACCCTGCACACCGCAAATTTGACAGAAGTTGTAAGTTTTAGGGGCCACTTGTGACATCTCATTGATACTCATTGGACGCATAGTGGGCTCTGTAGGGTTGAATGAGACAATTTCTTGAGTGCGTGCCTCCAACATGGAAGAAAGTAGTGCTAAAGTATCAACTTCACCCATAGTAACCTGTAAACACTCAACAAAGCCAAGAAACGTAGTAAAATTTGTCTCAATTGGAACTAAAGTTCCAATGAGACAATGGAAACAATCTAAACAACTAAATTAAAATCAACAGAAACTCGCTGTCTCCCCGGCAGCGGCGCCAAAAAACTTGATGTGTCAAATTATACCTAACCGCAAGCGCACGGTGTCTATTTCTAGTACAGATGGCAAGCGGGTCGAATCCACAAGGAGACGGGTTCTACTAATTCCTTTTCAGTTATCGCTAATTGTTTCAGGGACAAACGATTATTGGAGAAATATTAATTAACTAATTAAACAAGATTAACACTAATTAAACAGATGATAAACAAATTACTTAAAACCTAGGGCAATCAGGTCCACCATGCTTACACAATTGGCTCTTAATCTAAAGCAATCAATGTGATCCTATAACTAGAGTATGTTAATCTCTTCCAAGCATTAACACTCTCGAAACATTCAACACAATTAACCACTTTTAGTAATTCAATCAATCAGGTAATTAGAGTCAAGTTAATCTCTTCCAAGCATTAACGCTCTCATAAATCCAATGATGCTTCCGCACTCAAATTCAATTCTGCTAATCGTATGTGTGCCTCTAGTAAGTAAATCTCTCGATCCATACCCCTATTTGCATATAATTAGTCCATGATATCGGCCGATTACACAAATTAACGATTAAAACATATCAATCAGAATTAACCATAACCAATCAAATCACTATGAAAATCATGCCAATATTAGTGCAAACATGGCTTCCCTTTAAGCCCTAGAAATAACTACTCGCTAATAATTAAACAAGTAAAACAACTAGTAAAACAAGAAAACATAATTAAACTAATAAGAACAAAGAAAAGATTAAGAGAACAAAACCTTCAAACTTCAATGTTGTCACCCAAAAGAAGAGTCATGGTGTTTCTCTACATCTCCAACTAATAATAATAATCTACTCTAAACTATATTATCTGATATAATATTACCTCCCTAATAATGTGTCCCAAGATGTGTTTATATAGCCTCTTGATTTAGCCTCCAAGCAATTGCCTTCTTAGAGTTGGAATAGAAGATGGCAAGCTTCCAAGCTTGAATAGAAGTAAGAATTGCAAGTTTCCACGCTTAACACAGCTCTCTAGAATGTTCCTGGTGCCCCTAGTGTTTCCATGTTGATTAGAATTGGATTTATGGAAGTTTCCCACTTCAAATTGAATTTCTGGAAGCTTCTGGATTTTCTGGCCTGTTTCTGGGCTGATCCCGTTGGAATACTAATATTGGACCACTTCTGAATTAAAGATAATTCCACAAGCTTCGCGTGGACAGTAAGATCGTCAAATTCTGACTTCTGGAACTAAGATATGGCCCAAACAGTGTTAAACGGCCCGTGTAGCCTAATAATACGAATTTCCTTCTATTTTATCTCCAAAATAGCTCTTTTTGCTCCAAAACCTTCCAAGTCATGAATTCTTTATTTCCTACAATAAAACAATCAAATCTATTAAATAAAAAATCCAAATCAATGCAAAACACAATAAATATGAGACTAAAATCATCTAATATATATATAAAAATATATTCTATCAAGGGAGTATAATGTAGTGGCAAAGGTGGTTTTGAGATGTGTGACTCGATGGGTTGACTTGGGGTTGATTCTCACCAAAAGCATTTTTTATAAATATATTAGACACATGGACAAATTTGGCATTTCACTTAAATAAAATGTGTCACTAATTTTTACATGAATAAAATGTCTCACCAATTTCAAATTCATGTTGGTGTATTATATATACAGGTCTATAATCCGTGCAATGCACGATTTTTTTAAATTTAAATAATGCTTTATTTATATTTTGATAATTATTTATCTCATATATATTACTTAATATAATATTGACAAAATATATATTATTAAATAATAATCATTTAATTATATGACATATTGGTCGAATTGTGACTATATTTTGTTATAATAATATAAATATAAATGGAAGTATCGTATATACTTACATTCAAATTTTTATTGATATTATCATATTTAAATTATGATTCCATAACAATCCATAATGTAACATTTGTTTAAAATAGAATTTAATACTAACTAGCTTATAACCCGTGCGAAGCACGGGTTTCTTTTGATAGGTTATAAAATTAATTTAACATTATAATTATGAACTTTGAATTTTTAGTAAATTAATTTAATCATGTAATATATCTTATTATTAGATCTAACGATTCTTATTTATTACTAAAAATAATGATTTGAATATATGGTGAGATATTTTTGAGTGTATATTATTTAATTTTATTAAATAGAACCGTCCGTGATATAATTGGAAAAAGAGAGATTTTAGTTTGAAAAAAATAGAAAACGATAACGTGAAAATTAAAAGGTGACATACTTTAGGGTGAAAATGGTAATTGATTAGTTTATAGTAATTATAATTTATTTGTTATTTTACTAAATAAAATTGCAGGTAATATTTTTAGAAAATGAGAAATTAATGTTACCGTGATATTTCTAAAAAAAGGAATTTAGTTAGAAAAAATAAAAAAGATGATACGTTTTTAGCTGAAAAGGTAATCGGTTAATTAATAACATTATAATATTATGATTTTATTTTTATTAAATAGAATCGTCCGTGATATAATTTGAAAAAGAGAGGTTTTAGTTAGAGAAAATAAAAAAGGTAACTTGTTTTGGCTGAAAAAGGTAACCCATTATATAATTGGAAAAAAATATTTTAGTTAGAGAAAAGAGAAAAGAATTTTTTTTTATTAGTTAACAGTATTTATAATTTTTTTTAATTAGATAAAATATAAAAGATATTATATTTTACCTGAAAAAGGAAACTGCTTAGTTATTAGAAAAAAAGGTAACACGTTTAACCTTAAAAGTAGGTTGATTTGTAAAGTAAAAATTTTAGTTAAACAAAATATAAAAGAAAATTTTTAAAAGGTAACTCGTGATATAATTGGAAAAAGAGATATTTTAGTTAGAGAAAAGAGAAAAGATAATTTGAACGAAAAAATTAATTAATTAGTTAATAGTAATTATAATATGCTTTTTAGTTAGATAAAATATAAAAAATATTATATTTTAACTGAAAAAGGAAACTGCTTAGTTATTAAAAAGAAAAGAAAATGTAACATGCTTAACCTGAAAAAGGAAATTGATTAGTAAAGCAAAAATTTTAAAGGTAACATGTTTAACCTGAAAAAGGAAATTGATTAGTAAAACAAAAATTTTAGTTAGATAAAATATAAAAAAAGATTTTATCAGTAATTAAGTAAGGGTAATTAGGTAAATTCAATAGGTACCACCTGAAAAAGGAAACTGCTTAGTTATTAAAAAAAATGTAACACGTTTAACCTGAAAAAGTAGGTTGATTTGTAATGTAGAAATTTTAGTTAAATAAAATATAAAAGAAGATTTTTAAAAGGTAACTCGTGATATAATTGGAAAAAGAGATATTTTAGTTAGAGAAAAGAAAAAAGATAATTTGAATGAAAAAATTAATTAATTAGTTAATAGTAATTATAATATGCTTTTTAGTTAGATAAAATATAAAAGATATTATATTTTAACTGAAAAAGGAAACTGTTTAGTTATTAAAAAGAAAAGAAAAGATAACATGTTTAACCAGAAAAAGGAAATTGATTAGTAAAACAAAAATTTTAAAGGTAACATGTTTAACCTGAAAAAGGAAATTGATTAGTAAAACAAAAATTTTAGTTAGATAAAATATAAAAAAAGATTTTATCTGTAATTAAGTAAGGGTAATTAGGTAAATTCAACAGGTACCAACCAACCGACCAACCAAACTTTTAATGTTTCGGAATTTATATAATAGTATAGATATGATACATGTCATAATTTAAACATTATTTTTTTAATTATAATAGTAATTATAATTTAAACATTAGTTAATAGTAATTATAATATGCTTTTTAGTTAGATAAAATATAAAAAATATTATATTTTAACTGAAAAAGGAAACTGCTTAGTTATTAAAAAGAAAAGAAAATGTAAAATGTTTAACCTGAAAAAGGAAATTGATTAGTAAAGCAAAAATTTTAGTTAGATAAAATATAAAAAAAGATTTTATCTGTAATTAAGTAAGGGTAATTAGGTAAATTCAATAGGTACCACCTGAAAAAGGAAACTGCTTAGTTATTAAAAAAAATGTAACACGTTTAGATATAATTGGAAAAAGAGATATTTTAGTTAGAGAAAAGAAAAAAGATAATTTGAATGAAAAAATTAATTAATTAGTTAATAGTAATTATAATATGCTTTTTAGTTAGATAAAATATAAAAGATATTATATTTTAACTGAAAAAGGAAACTGTTTAGTTATTAAAAAGAAAAGAAAAGATAACATGTTTAACCAGAAAAAGGAAATTGATTAGTAAAACAAAAATTTTAAAGGTAACATGTTTAACCTGAAAAAGGAAATTGATTAGTAAAACAAAAATTTTAGTTAGATAAAATATAAAAAAAGATTTTATCTGTAATTAAGTAAGGGTAATTAGGTAAATTCAACAGGTACCAACCAACCGACCAACCAAACTTTTAATGTTTCGGAATTTATATAATAGTATAGATTTGTAAATGTGTGAAATTTTTATTGTTTATTATATGGTTTTAGTTTGTTTTTACTTTTTGATTTATAATTTGTTGTAAATTTGTTAATAAATATGTGATATTCAAATTATTTAAATTGATTTTGAAAATATTTGGTTTCCAAATAATTGAAAGAGTCTAAAAAAGTTAGGTGTAGGTAAAGAATTTTAACTTAAATATGTGATTATAAAATTATTTAAATTGATATTGAAAATATTTGGTTTTCAAGTATTTGAAAGAGTCTAAAAAGGTTGGGTGTAGGTAAATTTTTTTAACTTAAATATAACTAAAGGAGTATTTAATTGAATATTAATTGGTGTGTAATTTAAAGAGTTTGTTATTAAGTTAAATATGTGGTTTATTTTTTGTAAAATAAAATTTTGTATATATTTTAATTTTTATTTTCATTTTTGGAAGGTGTTAATAAACTTTTTGGGAAGGTGTTAACTAACCGACCAACCAACCAACTATACCCTGTTTCGCTTATAATAGTACCAACCAACCAATTATACCCTGTTTCGTTTATAATAGTATAATATAGATAGTATAGATTAAATAAAATAAAATTTATATGCATTTTATTTTATTTTTCATTTTTGGAAGGTATAAAATTTTATATGCATTTTATTTTATTTTTCATTTTTGGAAGGTATTAAAAAACCTTTTTAGGAAGGTGATAACCAACCAACCAACTAATTATACCATGTTTCGCTTCTGTTTCGTTTATAATAGTATAGTATTGATAGATAGTTTTGTTTTTACTTTTTGATTTATAATTTGTTGTAAATTTGTTAATAAATATGTGATATTCAAATTATTTAAATTGATTTTGAAAATATTTGGTTTCCAAATAATTGAAAGAGTCTAAAAAAGTTAGGTGTAGGTAAAGAATTTTAACTTAAATATGTGATTATAAAATTATTTAAATTGATATTGAAAATATTTGGTTTTCAAGTATTTGAAAGAGTCTAAAAAGGTTGGGTGTAGGTAAATTTTTTTAACTTAAATATAACTAAAGGAGTATTTAATTGAATATTAATTGGTGTGTAATTTAAAGAGTTTGTTATTAAGTTAAATATGTGGTTTATTTTTTGTAAAATAAAATTTTGTATATATTTTCATTTTTGGAAGGTGTTAATAAACTTTTTGGGAAGGTGTTAACTAACCGACCAACCAACCAACTATACCCTGTTTCGCTTATAATAGTACCAACCAACCAATTATACCCTGTTTCGTTTATAATAGTATAATATAGATAGTATAGATTAAATAAAATAAAATTTATATGCATTTTATTTTATTTTTCATTTTTGGAAGGTATAAAATTTTATATGCATTTTATTTTATTTTTCATTTTTGGAAGGTATTAAAAAACCTTTTTGGGAAGGTGATAACCAACCAACCAACTAATTATACCATGTTTCGCTTCTGTTTCGTTTATAATAGTATAGTATTGATAGATAGTATATATTAAATCTATACTATTATATAAATTCCGAAACATTAAAAGTTTGGTTGGTCGGTTGGTTGGTACCTGTTGAATTTACCTAATTACCCTTACTTAATTACAGATAAAATCTTTTTTTATATTTTATCTAACTAAAATTTTTGTTTTACTAATCAATTTCCTTTTTCAGGTTAAACATGTTACCTTTAAAATTTTTGTTTTACTAATCAATTTCCTTTTTCAGGTTAAACATGTTACCTTTTCTTTTCTTTTTAATAACTAAACAGTTTCCTTTTTCAGTTAAAATATAATATCTTTTATATTTTATCTAACTAAAAAGCATATTATAATTACTATTAACTAATTAATTAATTTTTTCATTCAAATTATTTTTTCTCTTTTCTCTAACTAAAATATATCTTTTTCCAATTATATCACGAGTTACCTTTTAAAAATCTTCTTTTATATTTTATTTAACTAAAATTTCTACATTACAAATCAACCTACTTTTTCAGGTTAAACGTGTTACATTTTTTTTAATAACTAAGCAGTTTCCTTTTTCAGGTGGTACCTATTGAATTTACCTAATTACCCTTACTTAATTACAGATAAAATCTTTTTTTATATTTTATCTAACTAAAATTTTTGTTTTACTAATCAATTTCCTTTTTCAGGTTAAACATGTTACCTTTAAAATTTTTGTTTTACTAATCAATTTCCTTTTTCAGGTTAAGCATGTTACCTTTTCTTTTCTTTTTAATAACTAAGCAGTTTCCTTTTTCAGTTAAAATATAATATTTTTTATATTTTATCTAACTAAAAAGCATATTATAATTACTATTAACTAATTAATTAATTTTTTCATTCAAATTATCTTTTCTCTTTTCTCTAACTAAAATATCTCTTTTTCCAATTATATCACGAGTTACGTTTTAAAAATCTTCTTTTATATTTTATTTAACTAAAATTTTTACTTTACAAATCAACCTACTTTTAAGGTTAAACGTGTTACCTTTTTTTCTAATAACTAAGCAGTTTCCTTTTTCAGGTAAAATATAATATCTTTTATATTTTATCTAATTAAAAAAATTTATAAATACTGTTAACTAATAAAATTTATTTTCTTTTCTCTTTTCTCTAACTAAAATATTTTTTTCCAATTATATAACGGGTTACCTTTTTCAGCCAAAACAAGTTACCTTTTTTATTTTCTCTAACTAAAACCTCTCTTTTTCAAATTATATCACGGGCGATTCTATTTAATAAAAATAAAATCATAATATTATAATGCTATTAATTAACCGATTACCTTTTCAGCTAAAAACGTATCATCTTTTTTATTTTTTCTAATTAAATTCCTTTTTTTAGAAATATCACGGTAACATCAATTTCTCATTTTCTAAAAATATTACCCGCAATTTTATTTAGTAAAATAACAATTAAATTATAATTACTATAAACTAATCAATTACCATTTTCACCCTAAAGTATGTCACCTTTTAATTTTCACGTTATCTTTTTCTATTTTTTCAAACTAAAATCTCTCTTTTTCCAATTATATCACGGACGGTTCTATTTAATAAAATTAAATAATATACACTCAAAAATATCTCACCATATATTCAAATCATTATTTTTAGTAATAAATAAGAATCGTTAAATCTAATAATAAGATATATTACATGATTAAATTAATTTACTAAAAATTCAAAGTTCATAATTATAATGTTAAATAAATTTTATAACCTATGAAAAGAAACACGTGCTTCGCACGGGTTATAAGCTAGTAAAATAAAATTTTATATGCATTTTATTTTCTTTTTCATTTTTGGAAGGTATAAAATTTTATATGCATTTTATTTTATTTTTCATTTTTGGAAGGTATTAACAAATTTTTTTGGGAAGGTGTTAAGCAACCAACCAACCAACCAACTAATTAGATTAAATAAAATAAAATTTTATATGCATTTTATTTTATTTTTATATTATTAAAATTATATATATTATTTTTAATATAATATTTTAAAATTTTATCGATATTTTCTTTGAGATTAAATATTTTAGTTTGGGGTTTAACAGGTATTATTTGGGATTTAAAAATGTACAATTTTTTAAATAATTTTTTTAAATTTTATTTGTATTATGGGATTCAAGAGTTAATCTTTGGGGTTCTAAAAATATTCAAAACGTCGAATAAATATATACAGATTTTTTTATACCTAAATTTTAATTGGTATTTAAAAAAAATAGAAAAATTCGTATGCACCACCCACATGCACAAATGAAATGTATAAAACCAAACCAAACCAAACATACCCAGTATATCCCGCACAGAGCAGGGTCTGGGGAGGGTGAGATGTACGCAGACCATGCCCCTACCTTTTACGGTAAGGAGGCTGTTTCCGTGAAGACCCCCAGCATAGTGCACAACAGAAAAATAATGTGTGATATTTATAACGACTTCATAAATTTTGGAAAAGGTCGCAGCCAAACCTGAGCCCATGGTTTTGATCACATGGGACTTACCTACGCGGAGGTTATCCACTCCGTTCTCGACAGCACTCTGATCTAGGATGACTCCTCGCACAGATCCCCGGGGATTGACTACTCCACTCTACAAGACACTTAGATCCACGATGCCACCGCGGTAATCTCCCTGCAATTACACAACCAGACAACAGAAGCCAATGAAAAATGAAAAATGAGCACGAAAGAGCCGATAAAACTAAGATAACGCTAACCGAGATACCCCAACTCTTAGGCTCTCAACAACAGAGCCGCTTCCTAAAAGAGAATCCACCACTCTGATCTGGCGCCTCCAAGCACCTCTATCCGCGGTCAAGGTCTCATTTAAGTTTAAGGCCTTCATATCCAATCTAAGCTGCTCTTCCCACGACCTCCTCGGTCTACCTCTCCTCCTCACCCCTGAAACCGAAAGACTCTCGACCCTCCTCACTGGGGCTTCAGCAAGCCTCCTACGGATGTGGCCGAACCATCTCAACCTCCCTTCCCTGATTTTCGCAGAAAAAGGTGCCACCTCCAGCTCGCTCCTAAAAACTACATTCGGAATTCTATCCAACATCGTGCGCCCACAAGACCACCGCAACATCCTCATCTCAGCTGCTTCTAACTTGCTCTCGAGGGCCTTCTTCGCCGCCCAACACTCAGAACCATACAACATCGCAGGACGGATTGCCGCTCTATAGAATTTCCCTTTCAACTTTAAAGGTACTTTCTTGTCGCACATCACCCCTGACGCTGCCCTCCACCTTAACCACCCAGCCTTAATACGATGAGTGACATCGTCTTCAATCTCACCTTCCTTTTGGATGATCGAACCCAAATACTTGAATTTATCCGTACGAGGGACGATCTCATCTTCAATCCTAACCTCCACCCCTTCCTCTTTGTCCTCACCACTGAAGTTACACCAGAGGTATTCGGTTTTAGACCGGCTCAAACGCAAGCCTTGGGACTCCAAAGTAGATCTCCATAACTCCAACTTCTCGTTCACCTCCCCCCTCGACTCCGCCACTAACACGATATCATCAGCGAAGAGCATGCACCAAGGGACGCCATCTTGAATTCCTCGTGACATGACATCAATGATAAGGGCGAAAATGAGGGGACTAAGGGCCGACCCCTGGTGGAGCCCAATCTCAACTGGGAAAAAACGTGAGTCACCCATAGGGGTTCTGACGCAAGAACTAGCTTGGGAGACATGTCTTGAATCGCCCTAACGTACGACGAAGACACTCTCCTTTCTGCAAGGCTCTTCCAGATAGCTTCACGGGGGATGCTATCATACGCCTTCTCAAGATCAATGAACACCATATGAAGGTCTTTACGACGTTCCCTGAACTTCTCCATAAGGCGTCTAACGAGATGAATAGCCTCAGTCGTCGATCTCCCAGGCATAAAACCAAATTGATTCTCTGAGATTTCGGCTTCTCTTCTAATCCGGCATTCAACCACTCTCCCCCAAAGTTTCATAGTATGACTGAGTAATTTAATACCCCGATAGTTACTACAACTCTGGGCATCGCCTTTGTTCTTGAAAAAAGGGACCACAAAACTACGCCTCCATTCAGCTGGCATCTTAGCACCCAAAAGGAGAGCATTGAACAAATCTGTAAGCCAATGGATGCCAATCTCACCAATACAAAGCCACACCTCTATTGGGATCTGATCCGGACCAACCGCCTTCCCTCTAGCCATCTTTTGAAGGGCACCCTTGACTTCCTCCTTGCTGATACGCTCACAAGCACCGATAGAAAGCACAGGTAAAACGGGGACCTCTTGCTCCACACCAGCACCACTCCTCCTCGCCTCATTGAAAAGATTATGAAAATAAGAACTCCACCTCTCCTTAATGGCATCTTCATTCACTAACACTTGGCCTGCCTCATCCTTAACAAACTTAACAGAACCCAGGTCGCGCCGCCCTCTCTCCCTAGCTTTAGCTATTTTAAAGATAGCGTTCGCTCCTTCCTTAGTATCTAGGCGCTTGTACAGTCCCTCATAGGCTTCGTCTTTGGCTTTCGCCACAGCCTTTTTTGCCTCTCGTCTCGCCATCTTGTACGCTTCCATCTTCTGATTCCTCTCCGCCCTTGCACTAATCGACATAAGCTCTTTAAAAAGCACCAATTTAGCCTTCACTTTCTTTTGAACCTCCTCGCTCCACCATCACGACTCCTTACGACCACTGAACTTACCTGAGGAAACCCCCACCACCTTCTCGCCTACACACCGAATAGCCTCCGCCATGTTGGTCCACCTAGAATTGGCATCTCCATCACGCGCAAAACAACCTTCGTTGATCAGAGACTCCCTGAATTCGACCGCCTTCTCTCCCTTCAAATCTTTCCAAAGGATTCTTGGTCTAGCCTCGCTCTTCCTGCGAATAATTCGACCCCCCATGGATAGATCCATGGCTAACAGACGATGTTGGGACGCGCATGCCTCACTCCGGAACACCTTGCAATCCACGCAGTTCCTAACCTCACGTACCCATTGCGTGGTTCCTCCCGGCTCCCACCCCTTCAATTCTCAAATGCATATATGATGTATGCACATGTAGCATATGCGCATGCAAGTATCAGATATTGAAATTCAGTGGGAGTATACACGCGTTCTGGGTATGCGTATGTCAATTCCACATTTTGGAAATGCGTATGTCTCTTTGATCATTTTGGACACTATTTCATCGTATGATTATTTTGGGCTGTGTGATTTAAATTTTGGTTAATGGCGTGTTTCACCCTATATTCCATTACTAAATATTTTTCTGAGTCTTCAGACAAAAATTACAGATATGAAATACGTATCAGAAAAGAATACTTTAAAGAAAGAATATTTTTGTTGTATTTTCCTTTAGAAAAACATTATTGTTATTGCAGTGCGACGTCGTTTATATCCCGAGAAAAGAGAGAGAAAAGAGACGACTAAACAGAACACAACACTTCTTGTAGCATTACAACACTTCTTGGGCATCATCAAAATATCTAACTACTCGACGACGACGACGATGGGTGGAGTAGAAGAAGAAGAGACACAGAAGCTTAAACAGATAGCGGCGTCATCCTACGACTATGAAAACGATCCCAAGTGGTCTGATTATTGGTCCAACATCCTCATCCCTCCTCATTTGTCTTCTCGCTCCGATGTTGTCGATCATTACAAACGCAAGTTCTACAAGCGTTACATCGTTAGTCCCCTTCCCACTCTCCTCTCTCTCTCTCTCTTAAATCTGATTCAATCACACTGTTTCAAGATTCTTTGATTTGGGTTTCCTTTTATCTTTACTCTTGTTTTTTGATCTGCTAACAGTTATTGAATTTATGTGACTGTAATTACTTAATTTTTATTACTGCAATAAATTCAAGTTTTGATTTTTATGTTTTGTTCAAGATCTATAAATGTTGGGTTTTTCGTGAATTTGGGTGAGTTGTTTGTTTGTGCAAGGTTTAAGGGTATTTGTGGATATGTATGTGAGTATTGATAATTGATTAAGGTGTTTTATTTCATGTAATTGTAGGATCCTGATTTGATTGTTGAACCTATGCCTACAAGCAGCTCTTCTCAGTCAACAAGGCCGCCACCCGCACCAGCTTCATCCACCCCAAATGGTCAGACACGCCAACGTAGCTCAGGTTTGTTTATGTTTTCTGTTACTGAAGAAGGCTCATTGACATTGATTAGTTCCTTTCATTTCTTTACTACCTTGTTACTGTTTTGGTAAAGTTTACGTTTATATTTTTTCTAGCCTCTACTACTAGAGCAGCAGGTACATCATCGGCTACGGCTTCCGCTCCAACTTCGTTGCGGTTGGATCAGCAAACCGTCAATTTCTCAGTTAATGCTTGGGTATTGAACTGTTTTATTGCATACGTATATAAAAATTTAGCAATGCTTTTCACATACAAAAATGATGTTGGATTACACCTATTTCTGTACCATTCCTTAGCATTTTCAGTCAGATATGTTCTTTTCACTTTAAAATATATGTGCCATATGCGTTTTAGGTCTTTATTTATAATGTGAAATTCTATATTGGAATGGAGGGAGAAGCATATATTAGATTATTTCGTACATGTCTAAGAAAGTGTTGAGTACTACAGTTAATATTCCAAAATGCAAGTTCACCATCAAGCTACCTCCATTGCATTGATTAGGAAGTCTTGAAATCCCAAATTAGATAGTAAAAGAACCTTATATTGGAGTATGTTTATTTGTGCAAATAAGATTCGTTCAGGTCCTTCGGAAACTTGTAATAGTGGAATTTTAGAAAAGATTTTAAATTACGATTAATATTTTCCTGCAGGTGTTTGTTGTGGCTGTGCTAGCGGTGTTTCCACTTGTGCCAAGAAGTCTTTCTGACAGAGCATATACGCTAGCCTTGATGGGCACTGCATGTTCTTCTCTATATTCTTTGTACTCCTCATATGGGGTAATTTCTTTCGCTGCCATTTTAGATTCTTATGATTCTATTTTATTGCACTTGTTGATGATGATTCTATTTCTCTTTCTTCCATTAACAACTTTGTTTGCAGAAACCAAGGGCATGGAATTTGCAAGCTTTGCAAGTCTGGTTCCAGTCAGTAATTGCTACTAAAGATTTTATATCCTTTGTGTACTGCCTCCCTTTTGTCACTTCTCAGCTTACCCTCAAATGTTAGGATTGCTCTCTTAAACTTTTCTTTTTCTATGAGTTGCTTGAATTTGTATATCTTGTATGTTTTCTTTTTTACTCGGTGTTCTAAACTCACACTATTGCAGTTGCTCTGCTTCCTGTCATGTGCCGGTCGGTTGAACAAATAGCAAAATTCCTTAGATCAAAATTCAGCCACTCCTCACTCTATAGGTATGCAAGTTCTCTTGGCATGCTGGAGTCCTATTGATATAAGTTCTCTTGGCATGCTGGAGTCCTATTGATTATACATTTCTCTTGGGTAGATTATTAAGCTTTGTGTGTGTGCGCGCCCGCCCGCGCATGTATAACAATATTCGTACCTAGAATGAAATACGAATTCATTAATTGCTGCACAACGAGAGCACACTTCGTGCCTGGAATGAATAAGAATTCATTATTCTACAAGAATGTTTGTTTAGGGTTCATAATGTCTACTTAATAAATTGTTGGTTCATAAACAGAATCTTCCTGTCTAAATTTTCATTTACATATTGTGTCTGAGCTATAGTTGCAGACTTTCAGATGTTAGTTTGGTTTTCCTGAAATATGTAATATCCAAATTGCATACAAATATGTGGAACCAACCATTCCCCTGAATTTTGCCCTATTGGATGATTATCTTTATAGCTTGCTTAATTAAATCAGAATTTATCACTAGTATTAGTTTTCATCTTAACTTTTTTTTCTTTTGCATTAGAAATTTAAATTCCATACATACCAAAGATGCGACAAGTTGAACATTCTTAATCCCTATATACTTTACATAAAGTGTTGAATGACCCAGAATAATAACCTTAGGCTATGTCCGAAAGGATTATAAATCAGGGACTATTTACTGTAAATTTACTATACTTTATCCAGTAAAATGGTCTCATGGTATTAATCTCGAGTAACTTTTTAGTTCATCTCTTGGGAGATCAATAATACCGTGAAGAGAACGTGATTAATTAATCCCCTCCAAAAAACTGAAATGTACTGAACGGGAGTCCTCGAGAATTTTTTATGTATAGAGTGTAATATGATGTGCCAAAATAATAGTCTCTGGATTATAAGTCTAAAGTCTTGTAGATACACATAGTCATGATGCCTGTCTTGATCTGTTTTGTTGAGTTAATTCTTTATATTTTTGGATTTAATAATTTTTTTTGGTAATCACTACTCTATAGTCTCTATGTCTGAATATATATGTTCTACATACAGCTATATTTTGATTAATTCTTAGTATGTGTGGATCCATAAACCCTAAGCATATACTGGACCTACTGTTTAGCCTATGTACTGATCTGTTGTCACTGGTCATCAGCAACGTGTTTATGCGTTAGTTTCTTATTCCTTTATATTAATGATAACTTTGTTGGTAATGGTAGGAAGTACTTGGAAGAGCCCTGCGTGTGGGTTGAGTCGAACACAGCTACCCTCGGCATACTCTCTTCACAAGCTGAGATTGGAATTGGATTCCTCCTAATCATCTCCCTCGTCTCGTAAGTAACTATTAACTGATATCTCCTTGATATTCTGTTTTAAACTATTTCTGATATTCTGTTTCCCTCCCTTTTTTTGTTCCATTTGGAAATTTTAGAAAAAATGGCAAATATAACCTGTTTTTAATAAAGTTACACATACGAATTCTAACCTTTCCTGCCATCCAGGATTGCGTATTCGACCTATTAAGTATTTGGTGTTGTGCAGTTTACATAGCTCTAGCTCTGTTTATGTGTTGTTTTATATTCAAATACATGCCCTGCAGCTCTGCTTAAAGGCAAAAAGGATAACATGTTCTGACAAAACCGCCTTTCCCTGCGAAAACCCTGTCCCACTTGAGCATGCTTAAATATAGGAATATGCATGATACACAATCATAAATTGCGTATTTCGTTTTTGTTTTTACTAGTTGCTCTATTTCAAAATGCGTATTCACTGATACTCCAATGTGGATTTGCGTGAACTAGTATAAAATACTCTACTATGAATTGCGTATTCTATAATACTCCACTGTAAATTGTGTATCCCGTGGTTAAAGTTGGCGAAAAAATCAAAACCGGTTAGTTTTGTTAATTTTGTTTTAGAAAAAGGTTAAAACTTGACACTTACCCAAAATTTTATTATTTTTAAACCATTTGGACTTATAGTTTTCCCATGCAGATGGCAGCGGAACATCATACAAACATTCGTTTACTGGCAGGTTTGTTCCATAATTATGCTTGTGTTTTACATTGTTTTTTTTTTTTTGTAATTTTCTCTGTAAATATTTAAGTAAGCTTTCTCTTTTTTTTTTTTTTTGTTATTTTATTTTATTTAGCTAGGAATTAGATATAGTGGCTGTATTTGGCTGCCATGATGATGTATATAGTAAGAGGTGGAGTTAGGCTGAGACGTCATTTCTTAGTTGAGAACTGTGATCTTATGAAGTTCAATTCCAGCCACCTAATTCACCATGTAGCTTTGATGTTGATAGGTTCAACATCATTACTTTAGGAACTAAATTTACTTGGTTGTTTTAGTTGATCTGCAACAAGAATTCTGTTTTGTCATCTGAGTGGCTCCGTCTACACCATCTTCCACATCATTGAATAATTTATTGTTGTAGTCAGACATTATCGTAATCTCAAAACAGAAGTTACAAATATGTCGGTCGATCACTTAAAATGAAAAGTAGACAAACTGGTGCAGGGAGTTGATTGAGTCATAGGTCATGAGCTTTTTATGTCATTTGAGCTGATTGTTAAAAACCTTGTCTCGTTGAGTCAGAGGTGGAGCCAGAATATTTATAAGGGTGAGCCAAATTGCAGTTGTAATTTTTAAAATTGTTGAGGACTTGAGGGTGAGCTGAATTGCACCTGTAATATTTTAGGAGGCCAAATTATACTTGTTAACGGTCAAAAAACAGAGTCTAATTAGTGATCTCTATTTGAGAAATCGAGGCTGCGCTGCCCCGCATTCTCGGCCTTAATTGCCTCCTACTCTGGTTGACTGTATGTATGTTTAAGAGTTAGAAAAGAGATTGTATGGTGCCCAATTTGCACTCCTCTAAGAGTAGCATTGCCTTTCGTAAAATAAAGATTAAAAGTTTTCTGTAATCATGTTGCATTTTAGAGAGTGGCTCTTAGATGCTTTCATTTGGAGGTTAATACCATATGCTCCTTTTGTAGAATGTAGACTGAAATTTGAGTTACAGCGATATCTTCTTCATGTTTCAGAATACTTTGTCATCCTCACTGAAGGACAAGTTGATCATGTTAATATTTCTGATGTTTGAATACTTTCTTGCAGCTACTAAAACTCATGTATCATGTCCCTGTGACTGGTGGTTACCATCAAAGCGTGTGGGCTAGGATTGGAAAGACGGTTATTCCATTAGTGCAGCGCTACGCCCCATTCTTGGACAGTCCAATTTCTGCAGTGCAGAGGTGGTGGTTGAGGTAGAAGTTCTGAAAGAAGGTAGGAAGCAAGGCTTTCTTGTAGAACTGAGTGGCAGACCCTAAAGACAGATGTAACAGTACCATAATTGCGACTGTTGGATATTCTATTAGTAAAAAGGATAATTCCTCTAGATATCAGAACTTAGTCTAGAATTTTCATTTTTAGTAATATACAATGAAATGAGATATCATTGAACTCAGCAGAGATCATAAAATTTTCAGAGTTCAAATCTTCTACCCTATAAAATGTTCTCCCATTTTTTGTTACGATAATGGTTTTGAGCACGTGTGGAAAAGTTTCGTATTGGTTTTATGGCAGTTTGGTGTAATCATGATTCAGGTTAGCAGTCAAATATAAGTTATGCTGCTATACTTGGATTACCAAATGGAAAATGCTAGGTACCCCAAATTGAATCCCAATTTTTTTTCCAAATTACACGTGTCGTTATCTGAATGGTTATAATTACAATGGGCTCGCCAGGGCCATATAAATCTCACCAATTAAAATCCTTCATTTATCCAACTCATCAATGCCACATCATTTGGGAGCATTTTTTGGGAGCATTTTTTGGGTACCAATTTGGGGTACCTAGCATTACTCTTAGAGCATCTCCAAGGCACCCAACCCCTTACCAATATTTGTCCACCTATACATAATTTAGGGGTTTGAAATGAAAATGTAGTTTCCAACCAGAACCCCCATCCCTATATTTTTTTAGGGGATTGCAAGTCAAATCCCATGTTTTGGGAACCAAACTATCACCCCCTATAAATTCCACATCAGCTCTGCTTCCGTTTTCACCCTATATATTATTTTTAAAATATAGGGAACCAATATAGGGAATACCGTTGGAGTAAAACAACTTTTTGGTTACCTATATTTTAGGGAATCAATATTTTACTATATTTTAGGGATTCAGAATAGGGATTAGCGTTGGAGATGCTCTTACCAAATACTCGGCAATTCGATCGAACTAAATATCTTTGCAAGGTAATTTTTTATATTTGTATTAGAATAGAATGAGGATTGAGGAGACTCATAATTGAACTTTTCCGCTTCTTCTCTTCACAATTTCACATGGTGGTAACCGGTAAGTTCAATGTTTTTTTTTTGAAATAAAGGTATTAATTCAATAATAAAAAGGCATATGGCATTTACAGCAATGATCGAGTCGAACAAACAATAATTTGCAATCGCATGTTCTCATGAAGAGATAGTTAGGCGATATTTTGAAGATAAAGTATATACAAATACAAGTACCCACTTATATTACTGGTACCTTCTTCATCATGCCTCGATGGAGATATCGTTTGAGCTATCGACAAAGCTGCAATCACATACAAAACTTAATCACTAAATCAAGACCCCCGCTCACAATTAAGAAGCGAATAACAAAATCAAAACCATAAAGATCCATCAAAACCAAAGAAATCTGCAGATCTGAAATTTCGAATATTAAAACACACCAAACACACAAAGAACACACCAAACTCTCACAAGTAAATTAGGCCCAAATAAATTGGGAAAACTCTCACCAAGAAGGGAGATTATTGAAAAACAAGAACAAAAAGAAAGAAAATTAAAAAATTTGGGGCTTTCCACCGGTGAAAATCGATGGAAGCCCCGGCGATTAGGCAAGAAAAGAGGGGAAAAGTGAGACGGCTGTGGAGAGAAAAAAGAGAGAGGGTGTTGTCATGGTAAGTTCAATGTTACAAATTATAGGCAATTCGATCGAACTAATTTGATTGATCAAGTTCTGGCAAAAAAGTTGAAAAATTGATCGAGTACCTTTCCTGCGATCTCCATACGAAGATCTTCGCTCAAGTTTTAGCAAATGATAATATCATTACATATGCTACATTTTAATTACCTGTTTGTGATCATACTCTAGTAAATTTATTATTCCATGTTTTGTATATGAGTTTATTAAAAAATTAGAACCGTCCTCAAATTTATCTGTTAATTGATTTAGTTTTGGGATTGTCTTTTACGACTAGAACCATAAATCTATACTATCTATCTATCTATCTATACTATTATATTAAAGCCGAAACATTGAAAGTTTTGGTTTTCTCCTAAGTTTTGGTTTTCACTCTAATTATTTAATTTTAAATTATTTATAATATAAAACAAATCAAATAAATTCCGTTATTGTCTTTAATCCTAAATACAAAGTAGTATTTTATATTTACACCATTACTAATACAGCTAAACTAAACATTAAAAGTTTTGGTACCTGTTTTTTGGTACTTCGTGAATTTACTTATTTACCCTAAAAACAGATCATTAATATTTCCTTTCTAATTAAAACACGTTACATTTTTAATTAAAACAAATCTTACAATCATTAATATATACCCAAAAATATCACACCATAATTTTCAAGAAAAATATAGCCCGAAAATATCACACCATATTTTTCAATTATTAATAAAATATATTAAAAATCATATACGTTGTTTATAAAAAGGAAATATTAGTATAATCCGTAAACATGAGTATATCAAATTATATCAAATTAAAATTAAAAATTTATTAAAAATAATGATTATATAAAAACATAATTGTAATATTAAATAAAATTTATAACATAACATTTAATTTTAGTTGAAAATATTACCTTTTATAAATACCTAAAAATAGATCATTAATATTTCCATTAGAATTAAAACACGTTACCTTTTTAATTTAAAACAAATCTTATAATCATTAATATATACCCACAAATATAACACCATAATTTTCAAGAAAAATATAGCCCGAAAATATCACACCATATTTTTCAATTATTAATAAAATATATTAAAAATCATATACGTTGTTTATAATAAGGAAACATAAGTATAATCAGTAAACATGAATATATTAAATTATATCAAATTAAAATTAAAAAAATTATTAAAAGTAATAATTATATAAAAATGTAATTGTAATATTAAATCAAATTTATAACATAATATAAGAAACCCGTGCATTGTACGGGTTATAAGGTAGTTATTATATTAAAGTTGAAACATTGAAAATTTTATCGGTTTGGTTTACGTACAGTTATCTTAATTAATAAATAAAAAAATAATATAATTAATGTTAAGCAGCCGATTGCCTTTTCTAATTAAAATACGTATCTATACTACTATATTAAAGCAGAAAGATTGAAAGTTTGTCAATTTGGTTATCATAATTATTAAAATAAATACTAAAATCATATAATTAATGTTAATTACCGAACTGCCCATTTCACATATACTTTTAGTTGAAAATATTACCTTTATAAACACCTAAAAACATCAATCATATCATATCTTTCGATCATTAATATTTCATTTGAATTAAAAAAAACGTTACCTTTTTAATTTAAAACAAATCTTACGATCACTAATATATACCCAAAAATATCACACCATAATTTTCAAGAAAAAAATAGCAGCTAAAATAAATAATAACATAATATAATTAACGGTAATTAGTCGATTGCATTTTTCACATTTGCTTTTAATTAGTTGAAGATATTACATTTTATAAACATTTAAAAAGATCAATTGTATCATCTATTTCAATTATTAATATTTCCTTTCCAATTAAAAACCTTACCTTTTTTATTTACAACAAATTTACAATATATACCCGAAAATATCACACCATATTTTTCAATTATTGATAAAATATATCAAAAATCGTATACGTTGTTTATAATAAGGAAACATTAATATAATTCGTAAACATGAGTATATTAAATTATATCAAATTAAAATTCAAAAAAATTATTAAAAATAGTGATTATATAAAAACATAATTATAATATTAAATAAAATTTATAGCATAATATAAGAAACCCGTGCATTGCACGGGTTATAAGCTAGTACTATTATATTAAAGCTGAAACATTGAAAGTTTGAAGTTTTGGTTTTCTCCTAAGTTTTGGTTTTCACTCTAATTATTTAATTTTAAATTATTTATAATATAAAACAAATCAAATAAATTCCGTTATTGTCTTTAATCCTAAATACAAAGTAGTATTTTATATTTACACCATTACTAATACAGCTAAACTAAACATTAAAAGTTTTGGTACCTGTTTTTTGGTACTTCGTGAATTTACTTATTTACCCTAAAAACAGATCATTAATATTTCCTTTCTAATTAAAACACGTTACCTTTTTAATTAAAAAAAATCTTACAATCATTAATATATACCCAAAAATATCACACCATAATTTTCAAGAAAAATATAGCCCGAAAATATCACACCATATTTTTCAATTATTAATAAAATATATTAAAAATCATATACGTTGTTTATAATAAGGAAATATTAGTATAATCCGTAAACATGAGTATATCAAATTAAAATTAAAAATTAATTAAAAATAATGATTATATAAAAACATAATTGTAATATTAAATAAAATTTATAACATACTCCCTCCGTCCCAGCCAGTTCTTTACATGGCGGCTGGGCACGGAGGTCAAGGATAGTGGGTGTAAAGTGGGTATAATATTGTTAAAATAAATGAGATAGTGGGTGTAATAGTGATTTTATTGTTAAAATAAGTGAAGTAGTGGGTGTAATAGTGATTTTATTGTTAAAATAAGTGAAGTAGTGGGTGAAATAGTGTAAAATATTGTTAAAATAAGTGAAGTAGTGGGTGTAATAGTGTTAAAACTTACTATTTTGGGTAATGTAAAGAAATGGGTGTAATAGTGATTTTATTGTTAAAATAAGTGAAGTAGTGGGTGAAATAGTGTAAAATATTGTTAAAATAAGTGAAGTAGTGGGTGTAATAGTGTTAAAACTTACTATTTTGGGTAATGTAAAGAAATGGTGGGACGACCCAAAAAGGAAATTGTAAAGAAATGGATGGGACAGAGGGAGTAACATTTAATTTTAGTTGAAAATATTACCTTTTATAAATACCTAAAAATAGATCATTAATATTTCCATTTGAATTAAAACACGTTACCTTTTTAATTTAAAACAAATCTTATAATCATTAATATATACCCACAAATATAACACCATAATTTTCAAGAAAAATATAGCCCGAAAATATCACACCATATTTTTCAATTATTAATAAAATATATTAAAAATCATATACGTTGTTTATAATAAGGAAACATAAGTATAATCAGTAAACATGAATATATTAAATTATATCAAATTAAAATTAAAAAAATTATTAAAAGTAATAATTATATAAAAATATAATTGTAATATTAAATCAAATTTATAACATAATATAAGAAACCCGTGCATTGCACGGGTTATAAGGTAGTTATTATATTAAAGTTAAAACATTGAAAATTTTATCGGTTTGGTTTACGTACAGTTATCTTAATTAATAAATAAAAAATAATATAATTAATGTTAAGAAGCCGATTGCCTTTTCTAATTAAAATACGTATCTATACTACTATATTAAAGCAGAAAGATTGAAAGTTTGTCAATTTGGTTATCATAATTATTAAAATAAATAATAAAATCATATAATTAATGGTAATTACCGAACTGCCCATTCATATACTTTTAGTTGAAAATATTACCTTTATAAACACCTAAAAACTTCAATCATATCATATCTTTCGATCATTAATATTTCATTTGAATTAAAAAAAAAGTTACCTTTTTAATTTAAAACAAATCTTACGATCACTAATATATACCCAAAAATATCACACCATAATTTTCAAGAAAAAAATAGCAGCTAAAATAAATAATAACATAATATAATTAATGGTAATTAGTCGATTGCATTTTTCACATTTGCTTTTAGTTGAAGATATTACATTTTATAAACATTTAAAAAGATCAATTGTATCATATATTTCAATTATTAATATTTCCTTTCCAATTAAAAACGTTACCTTTTTTATTTACAACAAATCTTACAATATATACCCGAAAATATCACACCATATTTTTCAATTATTGATAAAATATATCAAAAATCGTATACGTTGTTTATAATAAGGAAACATTAATATAATTCGTAAACATGAGTATATTAAATTATATCAAATTAAAATTCAAAAAAATTATTAAAAATAGTGATTATATAAAAACATAATTATAATATTAAATAAAATTTATAGCATAATATAAAAAACCCGTGCATTGCACGGGTTATAAGCTAGTACTATTATATTAAAGCCGAAACATTGAAAGTTTTGGTTTTCTCCTAAGTTTTGGTTTTCACTCTAATTATTTAATTTTAAATTATTTATAATATAAAACAAATCAAATGAATTTCGTTAAACCAATACAGAGTAGTATTTTATATTTACACTATTACTAATACAGCTAAACTCAAAACCTTCATTGCCTTACAGAACTCTATTCTTCTAAATCTCATCTGCGCAATCTTCATCAATTCAATACACAATCCTCTTCGGCTTTTCTCTTCTTTTTCAACATCATATATCAAACATAAATACTTTTCACATAGCCGTTAGATCTAATAATAAGGAATATTCTTTATTTAAATCCCTCTTCCAAAGATCAAGGTTCAAATCCCATCAACAACAAATTTACATTAAAATTTTATATTATTAATTCTAATCAATACATATGATTTATTAAACTATTATTATTACTAATAAATTCGTAATAATTTTCTCTATTTTATTTAATTATATAATTTTAAAAGTATTTAAAAGTAACCCGTGCTTCGCACGGGCTATAAGCTAGTACTATTATATTAAAGCCGAAACATTGAAAGTTTTGGTTTTCTCTTAAGTTTTGGTTTTCACTCTAATTATTTAATTTTAAATTATATTAAAGCCGAAACATTGAAAGTTTTGGTTTTCTCTTAAGTTTTGGTTTTCACTCTAATTATTTAATTTTAAATTATTTATAATATAAAACAAATCAAATAAATTCCGTTATTGTCTTTAATCCTAAATACAGAGTAGTATTTTATATTTACACCATTACCCGTTAACAACAAATTTACATTAAGATTTTATATTATTAGTTCTAATCAATACATATCATTTATTAAATAACTATTATTATTATTATTATTAATTTTATTAATTAATATTACAAAGTTAAATTCCATAATAAAATATTATACTCTATTTTATTTAATCACATAATTTTAAAAGTATTTAAAAGTAACCCGTGCTTTGCACGGGCCCTAAGCTAGTATTATATAAATTCCGAAACATTGAAAGTTTTGGTACCTATTTTTTTGTACCTGTTTTTTGGTACCAATTTTTTGGTACATGTTTTTTGGTACTTCGTGAATTTACTTATGTACCCTTCATTATAAAGAAATATATATATTAAAACACCTAAAATAAATTTTAACATAATATAATTAATGGTAATTAGTCAATTGCCTTTTTCATATTTACTTTTAGTTGAAGATGTTACCTTTTATCATATATTCCAATCATTAATATTACATTTCGAATTAAAATACGTTTCCTTTTTGATTTAAAACTAATCTTATAATCATTAATATATATCCGAAAATATCATACAATATTTTTCAATCATTAATAAAATTTATTAAAAATATACTTTGTTTGATGTTACCTTTTATCATATCTTCCAATCATTAATATTACCTTTCGAATTAAAATACGTTTCCTTTTTGATTTAAAACTAATCATACAATCATTAATATATTTCCAATCATTAATATATATCCGAAAATATCATACAATATTTTTCAATTATTAATAAAATATATTAAAAATATACTTTGTTTATAATAAGGAAACATTAGTGTAATCCGTAAACGTGTGAATATTAAATTATATTAATTAAAATTAAAAATTATGTAAAAAAATAATGATTATATCTATACTATTATCTAAAAACCGAAACATTAAAAGTTTTGGTACCTTTTTTTTTGTACCTGTTTTTTCGTACCTATTTTTTGGTACTTCGTGAATTTACTTATTTAGCCTTCATTATGAAGAAAAATAAATACTCCTAAAATAAATAATAACATAATATAATTAATGGTAATTAGTCGAGATATTACCTTTTATAAACACCTAAAAACATCAATCGTTTCATATTTTTCCATCATTAATATTTTTTTTGAATTAAAACATATTGTAATTAATGGTAATTAGTCGATTAACACAATAAAATTAATGGTAATTAGTCGATTGCCTTTTTCATATTAATATAATGAAATTAATGGTAATTAGTCGATTGCCTTTTTCACATTTACTTTTAGTTGAAAATATTACCTTTTTTAAATACCTAAAAATATCAATCATATCATATTTTTCGATCATTAATATTTCCATTCGAATTAAAACACGGTACCTTTTTAATTTAAAACAAATCTTACAATCATTAATATATACCCGAAAATATCACACCATATTTTCAAGAAAAATATAACACCTAAAATAAATAATAACATAATATAATTAACTAGCGTTCTACCCGTGCTACGCACCGACCGATAAATTGTATTAATAAATTAATATAAATATATTATTTTAATTTTTATTTAGAAAAATATATAGGTTATTGGAATATTAATTAACATAAGTATAAAATACTTATCCGTGAATTCATGCCAATTGAATTAATATTAATATTATGAATCAATCATAAAAAAACTACAATACCCGTTGAAAAGTTCAAAATCCATCTATATTGTTTTTTTTTTTAATTTAGCTTTTATTTATTTCTCTCTTTGTTAGAGAATATTTCTACGTATCATGTTAACAAATTTTTCACTCATATTTTTTTGAATTCGGTATATTTATTAAATATTGAATCCTTAAAATATTTATTATATTAATTTATTGAAAATATTTGTATGATCGTGGTTACTTTTTCGATTACATATTAAATATGTGTAGAAACTTAATCGTCACGACTCCAATAAATCATTAGAATGTCTATAAAAAAAAGGTTGCATGTTTCAGCAATATGAGAAAGGATATCTACTGTGCAAGATATATGAAACGAACGTAGTTATAACAATAGAAAATTTCATCTAATCTAGTTTGCTAAGTGATTGTTCAATATCATTTTTATAAATTATATGTCCTTTTTATTAATGAATTGATTTACAATAAAAAAATATCAACTAACCAAACAAATTCAATATCGCGCTCTTGGAGTAACATATACAGAGTAATTGTTAGATTTTATGGTTATTGACCTTAACTTATTTATAAAGACAACTTAAAATGTGCATTTTCAGTTTGGAAGTTTGTATTTTGGTTTTTTATTCTTTTCTAGTAAAACATGGAATAACAAATTTTAGTTTTCTTTTATTCTTAAAATAAGACATAAGAAAATGAGTATCAGCTATCTTTTTTTTAATTTGATAAACTTGTGAAAATAAGCCACTGTCCATAAAATTGAAATCAAGTGTGTAATATATAAACACATAATCACATTGTTATATATGTGTCCTTGTAATTCAGATTTTGGGTTAAATAACATAAAATTCATTTTCCTTTAACTGTGAATATATTTTTCCTACATATATAAGAAGAAATTCATGTCATGTATTTTAGGGTCTTGAACGAAAATGACATGATATTAAATCGTGTACCCAAAATTAGAACACAAAATGACACTAAATTACACAAATTTTTTCTTGTACATGAAATGAAATGAAATACGCGAATAGAAAAAATATAACAAATTATATGAAATATTACTATGTATTCAAGTTATGTAAATATATAATTATATGTCTTAGAA
Source organism: Kitagawia praeruptora (assembly GCA_037693485.1). Classification (NCBI taxonomy): domain Eukaryota; kingdom Viridiplantae; phylum Streptophyta; class Magnoliopsida; order Apiales; family Apiaceae; genus Kitagawia; species Kitagawia praeruptora. The sequence goes on from CM075352.1 coordinate 68,429,903, forward strand.
CAACATTGAGATGTTACAAAACAAAACTAAGAGTAACTTGCATGGGGTAAAGTCTCCCAAACAAAATGAAACCCTTCTTTTTATTTTTTTTTCTTATTTCTCATTAACAAATATCTCTCTTTGTGTAGAATCTTTCTACCAAGTTATTTATTTTTCTTAGCCTGTTTTTTTATGCTTTGTTGATATAAAAAAAATATAGTCAACCAACCAAGCAAATTCAATATATGCTCTTAGGTTAAGATATGGGAATTGATACTATTACTTTAATTCAAGAATACAAAACTGAAAAAGGCACTCTTTTATTAAAAACAATATATAATTTTAAGTGTATCAACCTTTTTATTTATCATTATTAATAATTTTATAACAAAAACCGTAGTTGTTGCTCTCTTTCTCCCCCTTTTCCAAAAGATGTTAACTAAAGTTTAGAAGTTGATATCAGTTTTTTAAGTTTTTTTTAAAAAAATTATATTGATTTTTCTTTATTTTTCAATATAAATATCATTGAGAGTCTAGTACCCCGTTGCCCGTTGGTGGATTTTATTTACCAAAATATTAGATTTTCTACTAACTCCTTGTAAATGATAAGTTTTATTTTCTTTTCCTTGATTTTATTTTGACTTTCACTAAATATCTCTCTTTACTGAGAGCTAATATCCTGTTCGTGGATTTTGTCTACCCATATATTAAATTTTGTTATATTAGTTCATTGATTTGGATAGTATAGAATCATAGTTCTGGTCGGTCGTTTGAATACGTTATGACAAATTAGATATACACATTTCTCACGTTTATAACAAATTATTATTAGATTATCTCGCCGAAAAAACTGTATAGTTTAGTGAAATAAGCTAGAGATGTACCATAATTGAAGATATGTTCAATGATTGGATAAAGAAAATTAGTGATATAATTTACTATGTGTTTGTTCAATTTTAATTGTTTTTGTAGATGTTGTATACCCTTTTATTGATGATTTTTGCATGTTTGATTATTTTTGTGTATGACATATGTCCTTTTATTGCTGAATTAATTATCAATAAATAAATAGTGATTTATAAGAAAATTTGTGTTAAATTGACCAAATATATTATGGAAATATTCACTAACAATATTTTCATTGACTCTGTAATGTATTTTTTTTATTAATAATTTATACAACAAATAATGTAAAGTACTATTTAAGAATATATTTAATATTTTGAATAATTCAAATATATTGTCAGGTTAAATTATTTTCCCGTTAATTATTGCATAGTTAAAAAATTTCGTAATTAAAATGTTTAAAGATGATTGGTTTAAAATTCATTCGAACATTTTAATTGGTTGATTAGCTTTTTTATGTCTGAATTATTTAATACTTTACATAACTTAAATTTTGAATGTGTATTTAGAATAGTGTGGTAAATAGTTTTATATTGTTGATAATTTTTAATACATGATTTTAATTGTACCTTATGATTTTGAATTGAAAGTTTATGATATCAAAATATCTATTATCAATATAATAGATTCATGTCTTAATGTATAAATTTTTAAATTAAATAATTATTGTATTTAGAATAAAATTGTTAAGTAATCACTGTAAAAAAACATTTATCTATAGGTACACCTAATAATATAAACAAATTAGTATAATGTGATAAGGATTGATGCCTACAATTTAGTAAGTCGCTGAATTATTGAAGTTTGCTACTGAATATTCTAATGGGAAGTGAGAAGTAACTCTGAGAGAATTCGGACCGGGGATGATGATAACCTAAATCGTTTTCTATTTTTTTTCGTTAGAAATGTTTTTCTGTTGAATTTATTGGACAATTAAAACACACAACATATAATACATATATACAATTGAAATAAAAACATAATATGTCCAAGTATAAAATGCCATATAATAAAAAGATATAAAGTAGTACCTTAACCGAAATTGATATGATTTAGCCGTGAGAAAAATTGATGCATACACATAGTTTATCAAAATTTGCTAAGTCTTATGGGTAACATGGAATAAGCAGCTTAGATTTAATTGATTTAAATTTAATAGATTCTGATTGATGTTAAAATAAATCACGATCTTGTGATTGGTTAACCAATACATGTTAGATTATGGTATCCTTTATTATAATAAAAGATGTTCAAAAACAATTCATAATTAAAAGATATATCACCATATGTAATATATTATTATGTGGATTTATAGAAAATAATATTTATGGTTAGTAGAAATTCTTTAAAATTAAAAATCATGTGATATGCGAAGTTATTAAATCAAAATACTTTATATTTAAATTTAATTTAACCGTGATTAGTAAATTAGAATAAGCATGGTAAATAATAAAATTTTGTATATGATTGATTGATTTAAAGTTTAGAAGTAAATTCTGATTGCTTCTAAAATAATTTTAATTTTTTGATTGGTAATTTATCCACCAACCAATAATAATATCCTTATAGCGTATATCTAATAATTGAAATAATTAAAATATATGTAGTGTTCGTTTATATGAATTTATTAATTATTTTATTAACAAATTGTGAATAAAAATATTATTGAACCTTTTAAAAAACTCGAGTTTTTGAACATGTGAATTTTATCCAAGTTATTTAAAATTTGTTCAAATCCAATTTTGTAGTGTTGGCTTATATGCATTTATTAATTAATTTTATTAACAAATTATGAATAAATATATTTTTGAGCTTATAAAAAAAATCAAATTTTTGAAGGTATGAATTTTATTCAAGTTACTTAAAATATATAATGATATATCGTGATTGATTTCAAATTAAATTGTGATTTTCTAATAAATATTTTTGATTTAAAAAATAGGTATTTATGGATATGTTTAATAAAATCATTATTGTATTTAAATTAGAAGTTTTAACTAACCATGGTTAAAGAGGTAGGGTGAGATTGTAAATAAGGAAAGGTCTAAATTTTAGGAATTGGCTGTGATTGGTCCTAAAATAATTCCTTGATTCTTATTGGTTAACTAACGTGTGGTAGACTCAGGTATGATAATAAAGGATGGTAATTAATCGATTGCCTTTTTAATATTTACTTTTAGTTGAAGATATTACCTTTTATAAACACCTAAAAAGATTAATCGTATCATATCTTTCAATCATTAATATTTCCTATGATCTAATTAAAACACGTTACCTTTTTAATTTATAACAAATCTTACAATCATTAATATATACCTGAAAATATCACACCATATTTTTCAATTATTAATAAAATATATTAAAACCGTATACATTGTTTAAAATAAGGAAACATTAGTATAATTTCTAAACATGAGTATATTAAATTATATCAAATTAAAATTAAAAAAATATTAAAAACATAATGATTGTATATAAACATAATTATAATATTAAATAAAATTTATAACATAATACAAGAAACCCGTGCATTACACGGTTTATAAGCTAGTTAGTGTAAAGACTAATCATACGATTTTCATATTTGTTGATTCATAAACGGGTATCGTAACATAATTTGACTCGATAATTCATGAAATCAAAATATAACGTCATAAACAAACTTGATATTAGTGAATTCGTTCTTCAACATAATTTTTAAGTAAATTCATTAAAAATAAATTTGATAACTATGAGTTTTTCAAATTTATGATTATGCACAATTAATAATTTACAATCTTTTAAAAAATGAAACAAATACACAATTCAGATACTACGTCTACTTTATTTTTTGAGTACAAATTTTGTGGTTAAGCGAACCAATACACGGACCTTGTAATAGATTTATGTGTCGGAGGAGCGGAATCGAACCCTCAATCTGTGTAACAGGGTGAGGTCATACCAACCAATTTAGAACTCGTTGGTACTACGTCTAGTTTTTCAGCACAAGAAGATATAGAGGGTGTTTGGGATTGCTTAAAATAAGTTACTTTTGACTTAATGGAGGTATTTTTAACTTAAAGGAAAAAGTGAAGTTGTTTACTTTAAGTTGAATGAAAGTGTTTGGGTAATTTTACTTAAAGTTAAATGGGGGTTTAATAATTTTGACTTAAAATGAAATTTGACTTTAAAAAATTTTCTATTCATAATATTTAAACTTTACAATAATTGTGAAAAAATAAAAAAAATAAAAAATTTCATAAATCATAAGTCATAAGTCAAAAGTACCTAAATGGAACTTATGACTTAAAGCAGTTTTTTAACTTAAAACCGGCTTAAAGCCGGGCTAGGCAAACGGTGCATTTTCTGCTTAAAGCTTGTTTCTCCTTAAAGTCAGGTTGCCCAAACGGGCTGATATTACATCTTCATATTATTTTTTCCGTCCTTGAACATAAATATTTTACATAAAAGTATATTCGACAATTTTTCACACGACATGAAAATTTAATGTTTGTGTTTGTATTTTGGGTACACGACACAAAAGTACACAAACACGAAATTACATGATCAAAATTTAGTGTCCGTTTTGTGTTTACTCTTTGGTAATGACATGACATGAAGTACACGAAATAAATAAATATAAATATTAATAATTATATAAGGCATATTTATATTTATAATAAATAAATGGGTGATGGCCCAAAATAATCACCTGGGAAATTGGATGGCCCTTTTTACTGACGGGACATGGTACATCTTGTACCGTGATAGGGGGTGTGTTGCGGAGCTGCGTGTTCCGTAACAGGGCATAATACGGAGCTCCGCGTTCCGTAACAGGGCATGATACGGTGGACGGTATTCCGTGACAGTGCTGCGCACCCATCTAACACGGTGCACAATCCACCGTATCATGCTAACACGGAGGACGCAGCTCCGTATCATGCATAATACGGTACACGGTGTTCCGCAACACCCTAACACGGAGGACGATTCTCCGTATCCCGTCGGTATTTCGGGCCATTTTTTTCAAAATCAGTATTTTGGGCAAAAACTTGTGAAAAATAGGCATTTTGGTCATTTTCTCTAAATAAATTAATATTAATTTGTAGTATTATACATATTTTTTTTTGAACAGAGTACGTATTATACATAATTTTATAATGTTGTTGGTAAACATGATGTGAATATATATTTAGTACATATTTGTAATATTTTAATGAAAATATTAGTATTTAAAGATATTTATTTATTTTAATTTTAATTTTTATTTAAAATTACACGAAAACACGACACGAAAAATACACGACAGATAGGTACACGAACACGAATATACACGAACTCCAAATGGGTCGTGTTTGGATTTAGCGTTCAGATACACGAAACACGAAAGTACATGAAATGAAAGTACACGACACGAACAAATTGCAAATCTACATAAAAACATAGATAAAAGTTAATAATAATAATTTTCTCTTTGAATAATTAGACTTCCAGTACAATTTAAATCCTAACAATATAAGAATCATTTCAAAAGTTGTCTTGTCACTCCTTAAAACAAGCAAGTGAACCCTATTTTGGGCAATTTTTTTTGTTAGAACTTGTAAATTATAACAAATCAAACAAGAATTTGAAAAAAAAAAGAAAGAAAAAGGAAGAAAAAGAACAACAAAGCAAACCAAATACTCCCTCCGTCCCTATTTAGTAGTCCATTTTGATAAAAAAATTTGTCCCTAAATAATTATCTCTTTTCATATTTCAATGCAAGTTTTTCAAGTTTTTCCAAAATTACCCCTACATTTCTATTTCCAAAGTTTGACTTTATAATTAATTATACATTCAAAAGTTATTATTAAATACAATATATAGGGGGACTATGAAAACAAAATATGACATTAAATATTTCTTAAAATGTGTGTTTTTTTCAAAATGGACTACTAATTAGGGACGGAAGGAGTATTACACAAATATAAATCAGATTTGTACTAGAAAAAACACACATCAATTGTTGCCATGCAAGCAAATAGTTCCATTCCGACTCCTGATGTAAAAAAAGGCATAGATCGTGGCCCGCAAGTCAACCGGAACATATATAAGTAGCTCAGCTCTTGTATTTTAATCCCAAACACAAACATAAAACCCTAATTACATAAAATTACACAGACACAGCCCCGGCCCAAAATTAAAAGCCTTAATTAACCCTCAATTTCCAAACCCTAACTCCTTAATTTCATCATGTCTCTTATTCTCCAACTCAATTCTTGCCTTTCCATGTCTGTGTTTCTATAGTAGCTCCTGTAATAATATTAATTAATACTATCATTATTAATTAATTATAATGGATAATTCATCCAGCTTTATCTCTAACCACGTTAATTACGATCGGAGGATGTTGAATAGTAGCACCATTGATCATGCTAATCCAATTCCACTGAATCATACGTGAGTTTAGTTAGTTTTTGATTAATTGTGTAATTATTTTTAGTACTTGTTTTAGTTTAGCTGATTGTACGTCTTGATTGAGTTGTTGGGGTTTAATGTATTTTTTTTATGTTGATGTGTGTTACTTTTTTCAGTGCTAGTCGAAAGAATGGTGGTCGAAGAGGGTGGTCTGATGTCGTTGCAGCTGCGCGAAGGCGGAATTTATGGATGATGGCTAATTCGGGTTCAAGGGTTTGTTCTATTTCTCCAAGCTAGCTACTTAATTTCTTGATTTAATTAAATAATCTTTGAATAGAAACTTAATTAGGCATACTTACATAATTCATGGGGTAAATGATTGATAGTCTTGTGATCTGATGTTGAATTTGAGAACATCATGTTATTCTATATCTATATGTACGCACTATATATCAATCATCTGTGTAAGTGGCATATTGATATGATTTCAGTTCTGTTAGTGAAATAATAATATTGCAAGTTGGCCTCGTTTTGTCAAATGGAGGGAGTAATTTATCAATTGCATTGCTTGTAATAATGAGGTCAATGATGTGTGAACCTTATCATGATTTATGATGCAATGACTTTCTTGTTTTTCATTAATGTGAATATAAGAAAAATATGTTTGGACTGATTCTGTAAAACATGCGAATAATTATTGTACATTTTGTCGGAAGGATGTGATTTTGAATGTGATCAATGGTTGTAGGAGGAGTACAGTAACCTTAAAAGGGCAGGTCCTTATGCACAGATGGTGATCATGCAAGAAATGTGGCACATTGCAAAACAAGCCAATATGATGACATCTTTGCTCCAACCAACTTCATCCCAGGAAATTTCACCTGGTTTTTGCACTTCCAATTCATTAGATCCTCGTGTCAATTATATGGAGACTTCTCACAGCAATTTGCGCCCATCTACAACAAATGATACTAGTGGCTCTGGTTTCCATGATGGTATGTTGTAGATAATAGATTGTCTGCATTTAGCGATTTTCATAGCTCATTGGTCAATTTATATCTCAATAATATATATCTATAATGCCCATGTAGGATCTCTCTTTAAGGGATCCAGACCGGAAGCTGCCTCAAGAATTACACCAATTAATAGGAACATGCAGGGTATAGAGCAAGTTGTCAGCAAGATGAATTTATCTCCTGAACAAGCATCAAGCATCACGGTCTGTTCTAATGACGATGTTCACTCTGCGGAAAAAAGTTCTAACAGTGGGTCCATTCTTCTCCAGAGTAGCTCAGAGTATATCATTCAGCCATCTCCAGAGCATCATACCAAAATACCAACGAGTAATCATGGTACAGTTTTAGTGCTTTCTATATTAGTTTTGATATGTAATCACCATAAGGTATATACATTCCTAATTAGTCGGTTGCTAAAGCAATCTTCTGAATACTTCATGGAAGACAAGCCTTCATCTATTGCTATTTCTCTATTACTGTTGTATATTACCCAAATCATAAATATTTAAATATAAGTGGTTACCGAGATTGGAGATATGTTCTTGCAGGTATTAAAGTTCACACCCTAAAAAATATATTTTGATTCTAATTAAATTAAGTTTTCTTCTTGATAACAACACTTTATCTGTGTGTAGTCTATGTTATTGTAGTGTACCATTATTTACGTTGTATGCTCCCCCAGAAGCACCAGTACCTTGTTGGTTGTTTTGATTTAAGATTCATTTTGTTAAATTTTGCAGGTTCTTTAACTACTGAAGCCAATAACTCTCCTCGTCATGAATCAAAAGAACTTGAACTTTGTAATCAGACAGCAAGAGCTAAGCTGCCTAAACAAAATTATGGTGTGAAAAGTGTTATGCCGAAGACTACTGCAATTTCCTCAAATTTAACATCGTGGCAGAAGTTTCTCTGTCGCTATCACTTACATAAGATTAAATTTGGGGATATGCATAACAGCTCGGTATCCTTCTTAAGTATTGTGCATGAAAAACTTTGTGTTCGTCAATGTAAATGTGAATCGTTTTCTAGGATAGTCTCGCACTATGACAAGTGTACACATTCCAGCTGTCGGCTATGTGTTCAGGTGCGAAATCTATGTGATAATTCCGAAGTTCTTAAGGAATCTAGAAAGCGAAAGAATGATACTGCCAGAGCCTTCAGGAATATGGAATCAAATGGCACTGTCACTGATGAATCTAACCAAATTTTACCGCCTTCTAAATGTCAAAAGCTAGAAGATTCCAATTTGAGCAGTGATAAAACTACAAGAAATCAACCTCTCGGATCTCAACTCTTTCCTATGGAGGAGCTATTAAGCAACACAATTGACCAGAACTATGAGGCAAAGATGAAGGGGCACAAGATACAAGGGGTGTCTTTGACTGATTTTTTCACATCTGGGGAACTGAAAGAACATCTTCGTAGCTTTGGACAATCGATTGGTCAGGTTTGTGTACGTTGTCCTATACTTACAAACAATTCATCATGTAAGCGCCATCAAGTTGGTTGTCGAGAGGTTATTATTTAATCAAAGATCAGTCGAGGGTCGTCTTTTGTCATAACAAGCTTCTTAAATCCGTGTGTTATATATCTACTATGTCCTTATAACCTTGTAGGTTTCCCAAAGCAAATTGTACTGATCTACTTCTAGTTAGAAAATTGCCCCAATTGTTTCCTTTTTGGTAGGTATGTGTGACAGTGTCTAAACCTTCCAATGTTGAAGATGATCATAAAAAAGGAATTTTTTTTTTTTTAACTAAAACTATCGTGAAAAAGGAAATGAATTTATCATAAAAACTTTTTCTAAAACTAAATATTTGATGGATTGTGATTATAAAATCTAAACATGAAATTAAGCAGATTAGAATTTGTATGTTTAATGTAACTTTACTAGTAGTCTAGTATTATAGCATAAAAGTTATTTCACTATTTATATAAAATTTATGAAAATTTCTTATTTACGTGTGTGCAGGAAGCAGGACTCAATCATACTTTATGCCAAAACAAATGCCAGTTATGTGCCATGGATAAGCTTGAGTTTGCGCCTGCACCTATGTATTGTTTGTGTTGCAGATCTCCTATTAGGCATGATTTGATTTATTATCAGGTGTTTGACGAATTAGGTGCAAAGCATTGTTTTTGCAGTTCTTGCCACCGATTGTCTCGCAAGACTATTCTTTCATTCCCTAAGACCAAGTTGCAGAAGGAGAAGAACAATCTAAAAGCTGAAGAATCGGTAAGCATAGTTGTCTATTATCCTTTGAAGTTTTGTTGTGGTTGACCTCTAATCCCTTTTTATTGTTGTGTTCTCTAGTGGGTCCAATGTGATAAATGTGAAGGTTGGCAGCACCAGATATGTGCATTGTACAATGATAAAAGAGATCCTGGTGGAATAGCAGTTTATATTTGTCCGAAATGTCGGCTACAAGAATTAGAAACTAAAGAGGGTCAACCCTTGTTAAGAACTTCTCTACATGCAAAAGATCTTCCCCGTAGTATACTTAGTGATCACATTGAGGAAAGACTGTTTAAGCGTCTGAGAAAAGAAAGAGAAGAAATAGCAACGGATTTAAGCAAGAATCTTGGTGAGGTAAGAATATATAGTATTAGGTTGATTTAATAAGTTCCTTTTTGTTCCTTTAAATTGCACATGTTTTTGAAGATTTGATTACGTTGTCACTAGCTGAAATATATATACAGTATATATGATTATGTTTGGCCTAAAAGAATAATTGTGCAAAATTGTATGCTGGAAACACATCACTAGCTATCTGGTTAAATAATCCTCATTTGCTTGTAATGGAGTAGGAACTATAGAGATGCGATAAAATGCCTTTTAATTGGTTCATCAATTAGTGTCAGCCTCATTTACCTTACTTTTTATTTCATTGTTATATTGCTGATTTATTGTTATATCTAACTGTTTACCTATACAAGGTACCTGAAGAGGCAGACTTTTCTGTCAGAGTAGTATTATCAGTTGACAAAGAATTGGAAGTGAATAAGAAATTTTTGGATATCTTCAATGAAAGTAATTATCCAGCAAAGTTTCCTTACAGATCAAAGGTAAGACAAATTTATTTGCATGACTGAGATTGTGGAGGCCTTTTTCCTGTGATTTTATGTAGTTCACTCATTTTCACGTGACTCATCTGATTCTTTTTCTCCTTGTTGTAATCAGGTGATACTTCTGTTTCAAAGAATAGAAGGGGTGGATGTTTGCATTTTTGGTATGTACGTCCAGGAGTTTGGATCAAATTGTGATCAACCTAATCAGCGTTGTGTCTACATCTCATATATTGATTCTATCAAGTACTTGAGGCCCGAGATGAAAACTGTGACTGGCGAAGCTCTACGTACCTTAGTGTACCATGAAATATTGGTATTTTTACTTATCTTTATTGCATCTCTACTTCACATGTGCATCTAGAGCATGTTTAATCGCGTATACTGAGACTGTCGTTTTGCCTTCTTTTATTGTCTTCAACAGATAGGATATCTTGACTATTGCAAGAAACGGGGATTTTCAACCTGCTATATATGGGCATGTCCACCTTTGAAAGGCGATGATTACATTTTCTATTGTCATCCAGAGAGTCAGAGGATACCAAAAGCTGATAAGCTGCAACTGTGGTAATTTTTTCTGTTTTTTTGCAAACATTTTGTACATAAATATATTGCATGTACATGTTTACAAGGGTATGTGGGTGATGACCACCATGCCACTGGATGTTGTTATGTAGTCTTTCCCAAATATTTAACAGACTCAGAATTTATTATAGGCCCACGCCCACTGTCAGCTATGTTTGTATATTGAGTATTGATGAAGTAGTATGTTGCATTTCCACAGGTACGAGCTAATGCTTAAAAAGGCTGTGAAGGAGAACATAGCAGTAGATTGCACAAATTTCTATGATCACTTCTTTCTTTCTTCTGGAGAGTACACCACAAAAACTGCAGCTCGTTTGCCATATTTTGTAGGTGCTTATTGGTCAAGTACTGCTGAATCTATAATTGGCACGATCGAACAAGATGGTAAAGAACCTAAATTAACAAAAGCAGCCTTGAAGGCCATGGGCCACAGCACTTCACCAAGTGATGCAGCTAGAAAAGATGTAGTTGTGATGGAAAAGGTACGTACTTAAGCTTTTCTTTTGACATTTATTTCTGGACGAGATTACATAGTACACAATCCAATTTGATTTTTTAGTTGCACTTTCCATGTTTCCGATTCTTAAAATTTTTAAATAATGCTAAAACACTGAAGCATTCCTGTTATCAGCCTAGATAGAAAGCTAGTGTTCTGGGTGGAGTTACCATGATTACGGAATTGAAAATTGGGACGAGGGAAAACAAATACCTGATCAAGTTAATAAAAGTAATGGAAAGTACTTAGTTCATGGTTCAAATGAGGTGCTATTTAGATAAATGTTTGCGGAGATAGGTAAACATTTAATAGCATGGCCTTCTCAACAAAGTACATGAATTCCCAATAACCAACTCTTAGAAAGTTTTTGTAATTGCTAATTTTGAGAACCATCCTGAAATCATAAAAACGATTATAGTGCTTATTTGTTCTAACTTATTGTCATCTGGATGTTCTTTCCTAAAATATAGCTAGGGGACCAACTCTCACAAGACAAGAAAAAGTTTATTATTGTAAATTTGCAATACAGTTGCATACGGTGCAATGAAGCAATATTTTCTGGAGTTCGGTGGTATTGCAACAAATGCAAAAAGTTTAACATTTGTTCAAGGTAAGTACTTGTTTCTGATCTTTTTCCGATATTAAATATGCATGCAGTATTTTTTTTTTTTTGAATATGATTTTTTTTTTTGTTGAAAAGAAACGACAAAAACTGATGTTGTCATGATCATAGTTGTTGTACTGGTAATTTACTTAGTTTGTGCTGCAGATGCTTGAATAAGGAGCAGAACCTAGATGACAGTAAGATACACATATCAAATAGTGGTGAAAAGCATATACTTTCTAAGGTATATCTCAAGCTCCAATGTTCACTGTCTGTTAACATAGTTTCTTGTTTTAAATTTTATCTGTTTTCATTTTCAGATGGTTGTAAATGATGTTCCATGTGATACTGAGGACAATGACGTCACTGTAGATAATAATATCTTCGCTAGTAGAGAAACATTTTTGAGCTTCTGTCAGAGAAACCATTATCAATTTGATACGCTTAGGCGAGCCAAGCATTCCTCAATGATGATTTTGTACCATCTTCACAATTCAGATAGCATGGACATGTAATGTTACGTTTGCTATCAACGGAAATTGTGTCCCCTGTGTACAATTTAGAACTCGTATATATGATAGACTAGAGATGCCAATTGTTAATTATGTATGCCTTAGTTTATAAAATAGTGTTTCTGTATGACGTTTCTTGCATTTAAACCCGCTGTCTGTGTGCCACTGAATACAAAGAATGACCCACAATAAGAATCAAAGAGTGCCATGTCTATATAAATTATAAACTAAAGAAGAAACTTCAGCTGGTTAACAAGTGACTAAGTTGTGTTGAACTCCCATAACTTCTTGTACAAAGGAGGCTTCCGCGTGATGTTTGCTCCAGTTATCAGTATCATCAGCACCAGCTTCCTCATCACTCTTATCAGCTTCGGCTTTCTCATCAAAGCAATCCCTCTTCTCTTGGTTATCATACCCTGTCATGTGTCCTTTTTGTGTCCAATCGACTTCCTTGCTCAACTCCATCTTAGCAATGCCAATCTTGACTCTTTACTGCTGCAACTTTGGTCAGGAAAGAGCATCTTTTTATATCAGGAAGGTACATAGCAGTTTAATGAAAATGCTACATATATTCTACATTACCAAATCCTTGCATAAGAGGATTTGTCACAGTTTAGAGACAGCACAAATTAGTAACACTATATCACCTCAGGTGAAGAGAACTTCTTGACATCTTCTGCATCGCCAACAGTTTCTTCCTTACCAATACATTCGTTAATTTGTTCCTACTTTCCAGTATTCAGGTCAGACAAGGCTTCACTAAGAAACAAAGATGAGAGGAGAATCTGACTTAAGAAGAATAACAAAATTAGAGATAATAAGCATGTTCAGTAGGTTTTTTTTTTTTTTGGATGAAAGATGTGTATCAACAACTTGTGCGGTGTATTAAACATGACATAATTAGTGGGGAAAAAAAATAAAAAAAAATCCCAGGCATGCACGAAAGCATAGTATACAATTTTCTCAAAATTAACTCAAATTTTTTTTTCAAATAGTCTGTGCTACTTTAGAACTTGGTGAACAGATACAAATTATGGGGAGTTAGGATACTAACATGTTAACAGACGGGAAACCTAAGTATTACGCTGCCGGAAGCTGTAACGTTGTCCACTAGTGGTTTCTACAGGTGGAAAAACTTTATTTCTCCTCTTTCGACGTCCTCCAGAAATCTCACTATCAGAATCCCCTCCACTGTGCTTGTAGTCACTGTCACTGCATTTTCTCCGAGAAGCACGTGAATGTCTCCACTTACTTTGCATATCCTTACTAGACTGATTCAATTTATTGTGCTCATTCTTGTTGAGCTCAGGAGCGTTCCCGCACATAAGTTTGACATCTGTAACATTTGTCTTTACAGTGCTTCTTACATTAGCTTTACCCCTGCCTCTTTTTCCCCGTTTAGGAGGGTCTAACTTCTGATCAGAATGCTGAGAACCCTCTACAACATTATGTGCCTCGCCATTGCTCTTGCTTTGTTCATTAACAGCTGGAATTAATCCATTTTCAACGTCCCTACTGCTGTTGTTAGATTGTATTTTCTTATGATCAAGATTGTCCTCTGCTACCCCAAATTGCAGCTCTGAATCATAATCAGTGCTAAATAATCTCTCTTGTGGTAATTCTCTATGAACCTGCTTTATGGAAAAGTTTTGATTGGCAGGATCATTCTTCTTGCCAGCTGATAAATTTAAGATCTTCGAAGTGCATTTCTGAAGCCAGGACATGGTTCCAGTAGACGCTGGAGATCCTGAATCAATTGCCCTTGAGGTTGCCTCGCTAACTGGCCTGTCATGAGTGCTCCTGTGACCTTTCGAATAGAGGTCCGTGAAGTGTGGCAGCGTAAATTGAAGATTTGAGTGAACAAATTCCGGAAACGGGTCCCCACAATTCTTGCAGCTCTTATGCTTCTCAACAAATGTAAGAAAATGCTCTTTTTCCTTGAAGAATTGCTCACGTAGTTCCTTTAGCTTGTTACTTAAGTTAACAAGCTTGTCATTGTTTCTCCTCATTTCAAGCTGCTGCTCATCCAGATGCTTCTGATCCGTTAGAATTTCGTGTTTCTCTTTTTCTGTTCTTGAACTCTCCAATCTCACTTCTTCCATTTCTTTGCCAACTACTTCCTTTAAAATATTTATTTCTTTAATTTCTCTGTCTCTTTCTTCAGCAGATAACCTTATTCTCTCATCTAGATCTTCCCACTCTTTCTCAAACCTATGCTTTTCCTGCTTCAAATCCTCTCGTTCCTTCAAAAGTTGTTCCATCTGAGATTCGCATCTATCAATCTCTTGTTTAAGTTCCAACTGCAAGAATGAATGGCCCAACCTCTCTTCTTCTGTTAATTTCAGAATTTCACTCTCATTTTTCATCATTTGTCGCTCTTCTTCCATGTCTTCCCTAGATTTTACAATTTGAGCTTTAAGACTTAACAATTTCTCCTCCTCCAAAATTATTTTTTTCTTTTCCTTTTCCATCCTTTTTTCGTCAACACTAAGAGAATTCTCTTTTTTCTCGAAGTCCTTAAACTTGGCTTCAAAATCCTTCTCTCTTTCCTTCAATCTGGCATTTTTTCTATCCAGTTCCTTTTCGCGTTTTAAAACTTTCTCCTCCATGCCATTCACAATGTCTACCTTCTTCTCCACTTCAATCACCTTTCTTCTTAAATCATCCTCAAGAGACTTACTTTTTTGTTCCATTTCAAACTCCAAATCATCATTTTTCGACTTGAGGACAATGTTGTGTTCATCGAGAAGTCTCCGAACCTCAAACTGTAAAAGATAAAAATACATTTCAGGAGTGTTAAATTATGGCATTCTAAGTAGGGTTCTGAATATTCAGTTTAATAATCTTTGTTTGCTGTGCCTGATGTGGTGACAAGCTAAATAGAAGGGCCTGTTGACAAACTCAAATAAGCAAAGTATAAATTTTAGGAAGTAACAAGTATATGGTCTGATACTAGCAAGTATTATCTGAATACCACTGACAAGGAGGCCAAAAATTATCTACGCTCGCTTATAGGCAAAAGTGCATTTTCTGCTTTCAATTCAATATTCAAAATAGTGAGATCGGCTCTCTCCATAAGTGGTAAGGGATATGTCAACAAACCGACTCAGTATATCCTATTTGGAAGTTTCCGGTGGTGTGGTGTATGCAAATCTTACTAGAGGTAGAGAAGTGCAAAGGGGCATATCATATGTCAACAACTTGATAGAAGGACATATTATATAAATAGAAGAGGTACAAGGACTTGCTTGTTCTCTAACATTAAGCTTTTCCTCTAGTTCAAGTAATTCCTTCTCTTTGATCTCCAGACCTTTTCTCATAGCATCAGATTCCTACATTAAGGGAAACAATTGTAAACCTCATACTCAAACACAGAAATGCCAAAAGGTTATGGTACTCATACCCAACTTGCCTTCTCTCTGAAAGTTAACTTTTCAACGCTCTTTTTTATATCATCTTCTTTCCTTTTTAACGATGAGTTTGCTCTTTGGATCTTTTCTTGTGCAACTTCCAGGTCAATATGTTCCCATCTACGTATCCTATCATTTTCATCTGCTAGCTTCTCTCTTCGGTTCAGTGACCACTGAACTTCCTCCAGCCTTTGTTCACCCTCCTGCAATTTTCTTTCCCGTTCCCGCAAGTCTTCTCTTTGTTTGCATATATTACTTGTTTGCGATTCACGCCTAAAAACGGATTCTGCCTCCAAAGATTCATCCCTGATGCCAGTGACCAGAGCATTTGCTTCAACCAACTTCAAATCAGATGTAAATTTGATTTCTGCATGCTGTGAGCGCATTTCATGCAAAGCCTTCTCCACCTGCAACAATCAATAACATTCCAAATTAGTGCAACTTCACACAGTCGTCTGTACAGTTTTGGATTTTCATAAAATTCATCCATTGTCATCTCAAATGTCCATCTGTTAATAAAATCTCAAATGGAAGTTAAAAGAAAGACATATCATACTTCATTAACATACTGCTTCTCGACACCTAATGCTTTCCTCAAATCGTCTTCTCGCTTCTCCATATCAGATATGGCAGCCTGCTTCCGGTTAAGGGTGTCTTTGGTTTCGGAAAATGCTTGCTGAAGTTTTTCGTAATTCAAAATCCACACCTTTTTCTCAATTAAAAGAAGGCCCATCTGATGCTGGTAATCATAAAGCTGTTCACAATGCAAATTAATCACGTAAATCTCCCGCCATATTAAAATTTTAAGAAAAACGTCAATGACTATAATCAAATCCAACGCGAAACACAAAAATTAAATCAATAGAAACCTTGTTTTCAAGCTCAGATAATTTCTGCCTCATGTTCATCATACTTCGTTCATTTTCTTCATGTGACGAAGCATTAATGTATTCTCTCATGTTCATCATACTTTGTTCATTATCTTCCTGTGACGAAACATTTATGCATTCTTTATCAAGAAGCACATTACTCTGTTCCTCTAATGCTTCACCGATATTCTGACCAGGCGGTCCAGGGAGGGACCGACTGCACCACAGCTTCTTCTGCGGCATAAGCATGACTTGCAACAAAAAAAAAAAATCTGATCAAAGCAACCAACTATATAAATATATTGTTAATATCTACTACCCGAAAATGAACTTTGGGACCTAAATACTGGCAAATAATTGCGGTAAAAAATGGGGACGTCTTAAAACAAACTTTGCTTTGTGGAATTTTGTCAAAGCTTTTCTGCACCACCACCTTTCTACGCGGATCTGTCGTGCATTTTCTGTCTATTTTTAGTTATTCATTTATGTTGTCCATTGATCTAAAGCTATCAAAGTTTTTTTTAATATCATAACATACGTGTTTCATCCTCAGATACAAAATGTGAGAACTCTTATATTGCATTTGTGTTGATATTTATATTTGACAAAATAAATAGATACATTGAAGCCCTTGAAGGCTTGTACGAATAAAGTTTGTAGTGCTAGTATTTTACAGGCGACTGGTCCAGATCTTTTACAGTTTTTATAACAAAGGAGTATTAATGATTATAGGGTTGACCGGGTGGTTTAGGTGTCGAACTTATAAGCCAAAGGTCATTTCCGACAATGTTGGGGTCATTTTCCAGGAATGATCTACGTACACGTGAAATTATCTTAAGACCGGAAGGGATGCTAACCTAAAAAATGTGATCTGATTGTATGGGCCTATAACTAAATATGCCACTGAATTATACTATATAATCAGGTAAGGTTCCTAAGCACGTACTCATGGGCATTTGTTCCAATCTTAATGTCATTTAAGTGAATCCAATTAATTAGTGATTTCAGCTTAAAAATCTGTATGATGAGTATCTGGTAATAGGTGAAGCTTAGTTGTCGAGAATCATTCCTGCTTCTTGTCAAATTTACTTTCTTTAAACTTGCAGATCCACGGGAACCTGTTTACACAGTCGTCACAATGCTATAGGAAAGTGAAAGAGGGCACGGACACTGGGTAAATAATTTGCTTGGTCTCACTATTCCGCTGTTACTAATTTGTGGTTCATTACTTTCACTTTGAATTTACAAGCACGGAAAAAACTATCAATTCATATACATTTATGTTGTGTTTGGTCGGGGATGAATGGAATGGATCTATCAATATTCATTCATTTTATATTTCAAATTTCATTTCATTCCATTCACCCCAACCAAACACAACATTAAGTATTTAACACTTTGAAAATAAGTATATCTGTGACGATTAAAATGTGTCCTGGCTTCAACTCGTCATTGGTAACGGAATATATCCTTTTAAAATCTTGTCTTTAAGCCGTTGAGGAAAGGAAACTCAAATGTTTTTACTGCTTAATGTGCGAAATTGGCTCAGAAATATTTGGTTAAACCTCATACATTGTCACTGATGATTACTTCTGCAAATACTCATGCTGGTGGTCTGCTGTCATTATTTGCAAACCTTTTCTACTTGAGTACGACATCTAACTAAAGAATACTCCTGCAAACACTTGTCATCAGTGTCATTTTTTGTCACTGATGATTACTTCTGCAAATACTCATGCTGGAGTACTAATTTTTATCTTGAGTACGACATCTAGTAGTTCTAATTTTCTATTAACTAACGAATACTTGGGAAATATGGACAGTCAGTTAACTGTTTGAAAGTGAAGAACTTGAGAAATAATATCTGTTTAGCACGCAGTATATTTTATTTTAGGGTAGAAAAAAAACAAAGAGAAGAAACGGAGGTAGTTTGTTGCATGAAAACCATTAAAATATATTAAGTTTTAGCAATTAACATCAAGAAGTCGTTGTAGTATACTGGTAAGTATTCCCGCCTGTCACGCGGGTGACCCGGGTTCGATCCCCGGCAGCGGCGCAATTTTTTTCCTTTTGAATTTTAGTTGGCCAAGTGTAATTAGCATTTCGTTTCTTGCGCTCTGAGAAAATAACTGATTTTATGCCCTGAAAAAACTTGTTTTCTTCTTTAGAAATTGTTTATTAATTAATACTTGTGACTAGGTAGGTAGCCTAGATGTACTGATCAAGATAATTTTTCTTCAAGTCAGAATCTTTACTTTCTAGATTCAATAACAAAACATGCAGATTTACAAATTAAGCTTGGTGCCTGTTAATCAAACTTGCAAGTTCTAACATAAACCCTTTACATGAAAATGTTTATGCGTGTTAAATAACCAGTACTGATCAAGGCAATTTTTCTTCTAAGATAGAATCTTTGCTAGATCCAATAAGTAATAACAGAACATGCAGAGTTCCAAATCAAGCAAAAACTTGGTGCCTGTTAATCAAAACTTGAAAGTTCTAACATAAACCCTTCACATGAAACTATGGCAGACTGGACCCTTCGAGAGGCCAAGACAAACTTCCAATCCATGATGCATGTCAGCAGGGCGTAGTGTCTCCAAGTCACGTGGATCTACCAAAAGCATAAAGTAAAATATCAGGATAGGTGTAGGGGAATAATCATGTTTTATAGCTGGAGAATCTGACAGGTAAAGAGCTAAAAATTGCAAATGGTCTCATACGACTTGTTGAACATAATAATTGAAGAAACTTGTACCTTGAGGAAATCTTCAACACCAAAGTTCTCCAGAGCTCCTGTCGTAGACTCCAAACCCAGCATGGAAGATGGTATTGGCCCTGGGGGCCTCTGAAAGCTGCAAAGGGTTACCCAAAATATAAATAAACTGTAACAACGCCTATGAAGAGATCTTTCACTACAAAATATAATCTAAAGCTGCATTAGCAAGGTGGTTGTACGAAAGATCCACCCCTCTATACATGTAAAGTTTACACTAAATAATTGAAATGCTTCATGTGCTGCAATTAAACTTTGGACAACTATCTACAAAGCGGTTCAGTAGTAAAAAATTATCAATGTATTATTAACATGGTAGATATTTGAAGTCCTTGAAACAAAAACTATTTACCCCTCTATACATTTAAAGTTTACACTAAATAATTGAAATGCTTCATGCATTGCAATTAAACTTTGGACAAATATCTTCAAAACAGTTCAGTAGTTAAAAATTATCAATGTATTAATAACATGGTAGATATTTGAAGTCCTTGAAACACGAACTATTTCATATAGATAAGATTGATATGCAATGAGGAACGAAGAACTAAGTGAATAAGAAGTAAATATTTTTAATTATTAAGATACAAGATTATGTTGTAATTAGTATTAAAAATGTTCTAGAATAGGGAAATCAAGTTATTTCTTATCTTTCATTCGCAGTAGTACATGTTCTGGACTTGCTAAAGTTTTATATCCTCCCTCCATCCCATTCATTTCTTAACACTTTCCTTGTTGGGACGTCCCCTTCATTTCTTAACATTTTCTAAAAAAAGTATATATTTTTTTGAGTTGGGTTCTGTGGAGACCCTATTACATTGGATACTATTAATGATTCTTTAGATCAAATCCTAACCATTAAATTATATATAACTGTGTAGTTAAGATCACCCACAATTTCACCATAAACATTTTCATTACGTTATTTCATTCAATCCCCTTTCATCCTCATCTCCCTCTCCTACCTTAATCTCCCTCTCTCCTCTCTTAAACACATAACTGGTCACAACATGAACATATTATAGTGTACATAATGAATAAGTGTACTACATGAGTCAAGACATATTACTCAGGATCAAAACCTATTGTAGTGCACGATTAACAAGTGTTCTGCAATCTGCACTATTTTTCTACAATCACAACTATAATATAATATGTACTGCTTGTTGTAGATGTTGCAGGACACCATGTTTAGCTTGCAGGACTTTATGTTCTGCTACCCACAACATGTTTCAAAACATGCCACTTAACTGGTGTATTTTTTTTTGTCTAAAATACTTATGTTTACAAGATTTTATGTTTTAAGTGGTAATTTTTGCCATCTTTAAAATCTTTAAAATGATATAATTATATATATGAAAGTGAGGGAAAAAACCTACATCAGAAAATATGGTCAAACTGTCTGCCGATTATGGTCGTCAGAGGAATAGAATGTGTTTTGAGTTATCAACATGGATAGAACAGAGACGAACGATGTGAGTGAAACCAAGTGGCTTACTGGCTACAAGAAGAAATGGAAAAAATGGGTGGCTCAAAGGATTAAATGATGAAAGTTAAGGTTAATATCCACTTTTAAATTTATATTAATCCAAAGGTTTATAACTGGTCTCCGAGTCTCCAAACAAATCTGGGTCTCCATTCAACCTTTCTTTATTTTCTTTATTTTCTTTACTAATTTTAGTAGGTCCCACCATATTACACCCATTTTCTTCCTTTTTCTTCACTCTTCTAAAACTCTGTGCCCATCCCAAATGTTAAGAATCAAGTGAGACGGAAGTATATTTTTGTACGAGCAAGACCTATGCTAAATGCAAAATGAGCAAGACCTATGCTAAATGCAAAATGGCTATAGGCCATAGCCATTGTTTTAATATGGCACCAGAAAACAAATTTTGATGCTAAAAGTACTTGTATTCCATATTTGGTTAATTAATATACATTTTCCTCCATCTACCCACTTGTACTTGATTAATGATGTGGCAAGTATGAATATATTCATCTTTTTTTTTTTTTTTTTTTTTTTTGCTAAATTGAATATATTCATCTTTAGTTGCATGTATCCATCTTTGCTGCAAATTTAGAACTAAGAGCAAGTACATTGCAATGCTATAATTGTTGCATTGCTATAATTTGGAACCAAACACAAAATTTTAATAGATATGCATAAATGCATAATTGGTTCCAAATTTGCAACCAAGGATGGATCATCAAATCATTTAGCCTATTAATGAAATGCAAATTGGTCTATTTTAAATGAAAGTTGAAAGATTTGATACAAAGTTAGATAAATTTGAAATTAATTGGTTCCAAAATGCAACTAGTAGTTTAAGACAAGTTTTAGTTTAGTGACAAGAAATACTTTTTGGTGTCATATTATACGAATGACTACAGCTATTTTGCATTTTGCATAGGACTTGCTCAACTATACATTTATGCAGTTTTTGCATTAAAGTATACTATTTAAGTATACAATTACTTTGGAGCGGTCGATTTTTCCATTTGGTTCTACATTATAGCAATGTAACCAAATATAGTATTGCACAGGACATGCTCTAGTATCTTTGTTGCAATGCCCTGACTACTACTGTCGATTCTTAACTATTGTCGATTCAAAAGCCTCGTTGTCATCCCTACTTAGAGCATGTCCAAATGTCCGATACCGAATGCAAAATAACTATAGCCATTGCTTTAATATGGCACCAAAAAATGTTTTTTTCCGTGTTAAAATAGACTTTGCACTCCAATGCTAGTTGCATTTTGCAATCAACCAATTCCAAATTTAACTAACTTTTCATGTAACTCTTCCAAATTTCATTTAAGTACACCAACTTACATTTCATTTATAATGACAGATAATGTGGCAAAAACGCATATATCCATCCTTGGTTGCAAATATGGAACCAACTATGCACTTATATGCATATTTGCATTCAAGTATGCAATGGCTAAGAGCATGTCCAATGCTAGGTCTATATGGCAAGAATACAAATAGCTATTGTTATATTAAAAAACCAAAAAGTGGATTTTAATGCTAAGAGCATGCAATGCTAAAAGAGCTGCTATGTTCTATAATAAAGCATCAATTATGAAACACACTCCTCCGATGCAAGCTAAACTTGGTTCCAAAATATAAAAAATGTTATACTTGATTCCAAATACAGGACCAAATATAGATATTCCTATAATTGCCACATAGGCATGCATGTGGTATAGTGGAGGGACTAAGCATAACAAACATAATTTTGCAATTAAAGGTCAGTTGGTTGAAATATATCTAAAATAAGGTCTACTTCGTACTATTTAAAAACTATGCATTGAATTTGAAGTTCTATTTCAACATCAAAAATCACTTTTTGATTTCATATAATAGCATCTATGTTAGAACTAGCATTGCACATGCTCTAAAATAGAATTTGTGATCCAATGCATGGATTTAAAATGACACCAAAAAAATCTAAATAGTACTAAATTGCATCCTATCCATGTTCTAAAAATGTATGATAACTTTTAAATATTCATTTTCCTCTTACCTTCCCACGTGTTTGCTTATGTGACAATTATACCAACATCTATACTTGGTTCTTTATTTATTTTTATTTTTTATTTTTTTTTAGCCTGGATATCCGACTCACAATTATGAGCCGACTAATTCCAGAGGAGGACTAGCTGAGCTCCACCACCCAGGCCCTCCACGTAAATCCAGAGTTTTCATTTGCTCCGAGGTGGATTCGAACCCCTGACCAGGGGCCAGGGGGTATCCGCTAGGCTATTGCCTCACAGATTACTTGGTTCTTTATTTAAAAGCAAATATAGCATTTTCTATTATAGAACCAAATTTAACATTGCATTAGAGGGTTGTGTTCTACAATTGATGCTTTATTATACAAATAGCATCTGATGTAGGACAAGGTGGAGAAAAGGGTTAAACAAGGGATAAATACCTATCTCCGCAGAGAATCGGTGGAGTCACAAATAAATCCTCGGATTTATCCAATAAAAATCAATTCATATTCATCTCTATCCAATAGTAAAGGATTACAAGAGTTTATATAGATAATTAATTACTTGGGAACCAAGTAATTTCCTAAGAAAACTAATATCTACTACCATAATTGATTGAAGGAAACAAATCCTTCTATTATTCCAACAGAATAATCTAGAATCTTCCTAATAAATATGCTTAATATAATTTAACTACCTAATCAATTACAATCACTTTTATATCTAAATAATATTGTAAAATATATACAAATTACTTTAATTATTCCTTGTTCCGCATCATTCTCCTCGCCTTTAAAAAAACTCGGCCTCGAGTTTTATAATAAAGAAGAATCAACAATCCACGAACGGGACTCCATACGAGTTGGACACGAACTTTTGGAAGGCATCTAGATATATCATTTACATGATTGACTTCGTAGAACCATTGAGGAATAATAAAGTCAACATGAGTTGTCTGAAAGAGAGAACTTTCTTTGACATCTTCAAAGAGTGACTTTAAATCATTAATATGCTTGTGAATGATCATCACATCATCAACATGACCAACTTGTATCTCGTGTATTGGAATCTGATGGCGAACAAGTTCATCATCATTAACTTCTACATCTTGCACATCTGAAGCATCACCAACAGTGTTCTCGTCTATGATATCACTTGAAGGTGTCACATTCGATTGCTCCACAATACAAGGTTTTATAGGCTTTGTCAACTTGATGCATAACTCTTCAAAGAGCTTCGTTTGGTTCCTCATAGATTCTTCGTACTCATCATATAACTGTTTACGCTCTATCTTTAGTTCTTCATATCTATCAACTGTTGCCCAATAATCAGAACCACGTGGATATGATTGTTCAAGAATGCCTTCAATTCCACGAAGTAATCCATCAAGTTGTGAAACTTGAACATATAGTACTTGAGGATCTACGTAGGAAGACATGATTTGTATATTTTAATAAACTGGTGGGGTTGACTAGGGCTGTTGCCGGCTGAATACGGCTGCTGGTGGCTGTTTGTGGCTGCTGGTGGTGGCTGAACAAGGATGGTTGTTGCTGTTGGTTTTTTTTTTTTAATTGTAAGGAAGGTGTTTGATAAAAGGTTTAGGCGAAGGGTTAAACAAGGGATAAATACCTATCTCCGCAGAGAATCGGTGGAGTCACAAATAAATCCTCGGATTTATCCAATAAAAATCAATTCATATTCATCTCTATCCAATAGTAAAGGATTACAAGAGTTTATATAGATAATTAATTACTTGGGAACCAAGTAATTTCCTAAGAAAACTAATATCTACTACCATAATTGATTGAAGGAAACAAATCCTTCTATTATTCCAACAGAATAATCTAGAATCTTCCTAATAAATATGCTTAATATAATTTAACTACCTAATCAATTACAATCACTTTTATATCTAAATAATATTGTAAAATATATACAAATTACTTTAATTATTCCTTGTTCCGCATCAGCATTTCTTTTAGCATTTAACATTGCATTGAAAATGCTCTAAAAAGAAAATTCAATGCTAGATGCAAAATGGCTATAACCATTGCTACAATATGACACACAAAAATGTCTTTTGACGCGATAATAGGACTTGAACTCCGATGTTAATTGCATTTTGCAAAAAAATAATTTTAAATTTACCTAACTTTTTATCTCTCTCTCACTTAACTTCCATTCCAAGTAGACCACATTCATTCATTTATGGTTAATTGCTAATGTGGCTAGATGCATATATGCATGCTTGGTTGCAAATTTGGAACCAAGTATGCATTCATGCATATTTGCATCCAATTAGAGCAAGTGCAATGCAATGCCAAATTTAGTTGCATTGCTATAAATTGGAACCAAATGTAAAAAAATACGACTCCAAGGGAGTTGCATAATTGGATGCAAATATTCATGAATGCATACTTGGTTCCAAAAGAACCAAGGATGCCTATATGCATATAGCTTAGAACCAAGGATGCCTATATGCATATAGCCACATCATCAATTAATCATAAATGAAATGCATGTTGATGCCCTTTTAATAAAATTAAGAAAGAAACAAATAGTTAGTTAAATTTTGAAAGCATTCGGTTGCAAAATGAGACCAGCATTGGAGTTAAGTTTTATTTTAGCACCAAAAAACACTCTTTGCAACAATGGCTATAGCCATTTTGCATCTAGCATTGTACTTGCTCTTATGCAATTCCCTCACAGTTGTGTTTTTATGCATTTGGTTCCAAATTATAGCAATGCAACCAAATTTGGCATTGCATTGGACTTCATAAGTGGTAAATTTTTGCATTGGATTTTAAATTATAGCAATGCAAACAAGTATAGCATTCAATTGGACTTGCTAAACCTCCAAATCCCTTTATCTATTCTTCGGCCTTTCTACACCTATCAATTATCAAATTGACATAAAAGCCTCAAAATCTAACTCACTCACCCACCTTTCCTCTCTCCCAGTATAAAAATCCTGCCTACTCATGTACTGTCCCTACTTTCCCATGGAACTGTTATTATACCCCCCCCCCCCTCCCCCTCCCCCTCCCCCTCCCCCTCCCCCTCCCCCTCCCCCTCCTACCCAAACCAAAACAAAAAACCCCACAAACACCTGTCTACACATGCTCCCATCAAAATAGATTGCAAGTTGCTGGAGTCCTGACAAGATTCAAAAATGTAAAGTTCACCCCAAAAATAAAATTCCAAAATGTCAAAATTAAAATCCCGATTATAATGCAAGTTAAAGCTGTAATTAAACTAGCGTATTAAACTTAAGTAACTCGCTAACATAATCATCAACAATTAAATAAATTGTTTATAAACGTAGCTTACTAACATAATAATCAATAATTAAATAAATTATATATAGAAACATAAAAAAGAATAAATATTAGTGTATACAAACCTAGAAATTATCTTTCGATCAAGCTCCATTTTGAGTGGAAAGGCAGAACCATAAGTATCAGCTAGTATTTTTCTCTTCATCTTCTCCTCTCTTATGCTAGCCTGATCATATTATACATTTATATATAAGATTCAATTGTGCATACATAAAAAACACACACGGAGAGAGAGAGAGAGAGAGAGAGATTACTAACTGAATAATAAGAAGTTTCAAGAGGATGAGATCCGACGAAGTCGCTCTTGACGCCTTGAAGTCCGAAACGAAACGCATCGTTCTTAAGTTCTCCAATTTCTTGCTCTATCGTCATCGTCTTTGTGCCTTCCATTACTCTCTGCCTCTCTCTCGCCTCTCTCAGTCTCTCTCTCTCGCGCTCGCTCTTTCCCTTTAAATTGTAATTGTTGAACACGAAAGAAAATGAATCACGGAGTGAGACTGATGGTTGTGATAATACTACGGAGGCCTTTTGTCATCTGGGCCTTTTTGCTGTTTATATTTATGCTCAAACACGAGGCCCAATCAAAAATTTTATCTGTACCATATATTTTCTTTTTGAATTTTTAAGAAATTTTCGATTACTTTTTAAAAAATAATTAACTCACTAAGAATAATTATTGAATAGTAAATTTTATTACAAATCTTAAAATATCAAATACTATTATAACTAGCATTTTGCCCGTACTTCGTACACGGCATATTATTTAATTTAAAATGATAATACCAAAAATTTAACAAATTTGATTGATTTCTTAAAACATCTTATTTAATTTAAATTGATAATACCAAAAATTTAACAATTTAATTTAATTGATTTCTTAAAAATATATTGTATGCAATTATATAAATAATCAATTCTTAGAAAGATATTATATACAGTTATATAAGTATTTAATAAAATAATGATATGCTAAAATTTATATAAAAAAGTAGCATACAATTCTATTTTAACAATGTTGAAAATTTATTTAATCCATCAAAATCTGCAATAAAAGTAATAAATATTTTTACAAATATTGTTCTCTAATTGAAAACAATAATAAATTGTCTTCATTATTCAAATGCGGAAATGATAATCCCTTCACCCCCAGTGACTCCAAAACATTAAATGGCTCGAAAATATTAAACCACATATAATATCAAGAACATGTTATATTAAGTATGAGATTTCATAGTAAATATAATATGTAAATGTTGGAGAAAAATGAGACCACATTTCAAGCAATTTTTAATTTTTTTGTTAATTTTTTTATGAATGGATAGAGGGTAGAATTATAATACTTTTGTGTGAAGATAAAATAGCTTGAAATGTAAGGAATATGTGTGTTCTACTTCTCACTGTTCTCATTTTAATTTTTTTTTTGTTAATTTTTTTATGAATGGATAGAGGGTAGAATTATAAGATTTTTTTTTTATGAAGATGCCCCTAGCGGGGCCCTTTAAAATAGTTTGAAATGTAGTGAATATGTGTGTTCTCACTGTTCTCATTCTCACCAGAGCGTGACCATTAAATTGTATTAGTAAATTCATGTATGAAAATACAGTGTATATATATTATTAATATAGATTCTTTTATTAAAAATAAGTAAATTATACAATTAAATTAGCAAGTCAAAATATCAGATAAATATTCTAGTAGATTTATGTTCAAATTAAGGTCTTTCACCATGGCTCTCGCTTTCTGAAATTGTTGATTTTTTTTATTGACTTTATTATATTAAAAGTATGTTCTTATTGAAACGAATATAGTAATTTGAATTTGAATATAATTGTTAATTTTGGGTTGATCCACTCTATTTTCACAAAATTCTACCTCATTTACCTTGTTTGACTTTCAGTTAGAATGCGTTGCTCGATGGGGTTGACCTGGTATCTATTTTTCTCTTTGGACATAGGATTTATTTTTTCTTAAGTGGAAATTAATGTTTTGTATTTTTTGAAAAGCAAGATAATTCACTCATTAACAAATACTAGCATTTTGCCCGTACTTCGTACACGGCTTCTTATTTAATTTAAAATGATAATACCAAATTTAACAAATTTGATTGATTTCTTAAAACATCTTATTTAATTTAAATTGACAATACCAAAAATTTAACAAATTTGATTGATTTCTTAAAAAGATATTGTATGCAATTATATAAATAATCAATTCTTAGCAAGATATTATATATAATTATATAAGTATTTAATAAAATAATGATATGCTAAAATTTATATAAAAAAGTAGCATACAATTCTATGTTAACAATGTTGAAAATTTATTTAATCCATCAAAATCTGCAATAAAAATAATAAATATTTTTACAAATATTGTTCTCTAATTGAAAACAATAATAAATTGTCTTCATTATTCAAATGCGAAAATGATAATTCCTTCACCCCCAATGACTCCAAAACATTAAATGGCTCCAAAACATTAAACCTCATATAATATCAAGAACATGTTATATTAACTATGAGACCTCATAGTTAATATAATGTGTAAATGTTGGAGAACAATGAGATCACATTTCAAGCAATTTTTAATTTTTTTTATGAATGGATAGAGGGTAGAATTATAAGACTTTTGTGTGAAGATGCCCCTAGCGGGGCCCTTTAAAATAGTTTGAAATGTAGCGAATATGTGTGTTCTCACTGTTCTCATTTTAATTTTTTTTTGTTAATTTTTTTATGAATGGATAGAGGGTAGAATTATATGACTTTTTTTGGTGAAGATGCCCCTAGCGGGGCCCTTTAAAATAGCTTGAAATGTAGTGAATATGTGTGTTCTCACTGTTCTCATTCTCACCTGAGCGTGACCATTAAACTATATTAGTAAATTCATGTATGAAAAAAAACAGTGTATATATATATTATTATCTTTTATTAAAAATAAGTAAATTATACAATTAAATAAGCAAGCCAAAATATCAAATAAATATTCTAGTAGATTTATTGTTTATGTTCAAATTAAGGTATTTCACCATGGCTGACTTTATTATATTAAAAGTATTTAATTATTGAAATGAATATAATAATTTGAATTTGAATATATTTTTAAACTACTTATTTTGATGGGTTGTTAATTTTTTTGTGATCAACTTAGAGGGGTAACCAAAAATAAAATTAATTGGAATACATAAACCCATTACCCACGTTATGATAAACAATACCTATAAAATGGAAGTTGCTTATGTGGTTCAGACTTGTTAATTACTTCAATACTTCATTAGCTTGATCATCATGTGGACCATCTTTCTTTTTATCACTTATGTTGCTGCTATGTAGTCTATATGTAACTAACATCTTTCTTTTTATCACTTATGTTGTTGTTATGTAGTCTATCTGTAACTAAACATCTCTCTCTGCTTGTAATCTATATTTATAAATGCAAACTTCTTCTTGTATTGTATTTTGTTTTCAATATTTAAAATTATGTAGCTGGAGGAGAAGAGAAAGGCTGGAGGTACAATCGTAGTGCTACAACATTACTTAAAATAAGTACAATATCATATTAGAATTTTTTGTTTCAATCTAAATTGGGTTGCTCCAAATGCTGTGTAATGACAAAAAGGGGCATTAAATAAATAAAGAAGATTAAAAAATGAAGGATAATACCGTTTACCAAAAACACAGGTCTCCGCAAGAAGCTCACTTATTCACTTTTATCTTCAAATAATGTATGATTACAAATTATAACAATCACATTTTCCATAACCCATTCTCTCTCAAAAAGCCAACTAAACTGAAAAAGGGAAAAGTTAGTGCTTTTATATTTTAATATGGAGCTCAAGTGAAAGTGCTAAATATGAGATCATATATGAAGTGAAATTGAACGCGAGTAAAGAAGATATTAGAGCAAAAATAAGAGCAATGTTACCTGACCCAGAGGGTGAGGCTTGTGACATGGGTCTGAGCTTCTAAGTATGCTATTCCATAGTCCCTTCGGAGACATCCGATAAAAAGTATGTTATTCCATAAGACCTTCTGGTACGTAGCATGTCTACCCCCATGAACATTAAGTTGAACAAATCCATAAAGAACATAAACTTGCTTGAAAACAAAATAATGTCTATAAGTATCAAACTGAGTCCCAAGATTATTTACAAATAACATGGTCCGTACTGTGTCAATGTTATTAACTGGTAATCTTTCCAACTACCTTTGTTATTACGACATGTAAAATAAAAAATTATCCTGTCTAATTATTATAACATCGGGTAATTCATTAAAACTTTAATTCTTAAATTCCAAACCAAAATCAAAACCAAACAAATAATATTCTGTCTAATTTTTAATATTGTGAAATCAATAAAAACTTAACTCTTATGGCCAAACTGAAAACTGGAACCAAACATATATGACCCGTACGGAGGTCTAGTACATATACCTTAACCTACTTCAGGGGGTTGAGATGTTAATTTGGTGAAAAACCCAGCTTTCAAATCTGAAAAGTGCAAACATGCATCAAAATCCAGGAGTGTGAAGATTTGAGCGGCTTGGACTTGAAGGTGAAAAATGACATAGATAGATTTGAGTAATGACAAAACGGAGAATCAAAGAAATAAAGAAAGATAAAAAAAATAAAGGATAATACTATAGTAGAGGTTTAGATTTGGGTCGATCCAATTGGGTTACTCCAAATGTTGTGTAATGACAAAAAATAGTATATGTTTAGATTTAGGTCGATCCAATCTAATTTGGGTCGCTCCAAATGCTGTGTACTGGTAAAAAGGGGCATCAAAGAAATAAAGAAGATTAAGAAAATGAAGGATAATAGTATCGTTGACAGAATTCGAACCTTGAAATTTTAGTAAATAAATTTAATCATGTAACATATTTAATCATTAGATCTAACAGTTCTAATTTTAAATAAAATTCTAACGAATATTATTCGTTGTATACGAATTTTTATTATATTTTGTTAGTGGTTAAAAGATATGATGTCATATTTTTGGGTATGCAATTAGTAAATAAATTTAATCATGTAATATATTTAATCATCGAATCTAACAGTTCTAATTTTTAAATAAAAATCTAACGGATATTATCCGTTGTATACGAATTTTTGTTATATTTTGTTAGTGGTTAGAAGATATGAAGTCATATTTTTGGGTATGTATTAATTATTGCAATATTATGTTTTAAATTAAAAGTCAACGTGTTTTAATTAATAGAAAAAAAATTATTGATTGGAAGATATGATATTTTAGGTATTTATAAAATGTAATATCATCAATTATAAGTAAAAACATCTTTTAATTGAAAAAGACAATCAGCTAATTATCATTAATTATATTATTAATAAAAAATGAAGAATAATAGCAGAGGTTTAGATTTGGGTTGATCCAATTGGATCGCTCCAAATGCTGATTAGAGAGAAAAAAATTATTGATTGGAAGATATGATATTTTAGGTATTTATAAAAGGTAATATCATATCAATTATAAGTAAACATCTTTTAATTGAAAAAGGCAATCGGCTAATTATCATTAACTATATTATTAATAAAAAAATGAAGGATAATAGTAGAGGTTTAGATCCCCTCGGATCTCCTTTATATATTTATATAATAGTTCTAATTTTTAACTAAAAATTTGACGGATATTATTCGTTGTATAAAATTTTTATTATATTTTGTTAGTGATATTTAATTCCCACTATTAATAAAATTTAAAATGCAATTGAGTTGTATATTTAGTTTTCTCCATTAGTAAAACTTTAAAATGCAATTTAGAGAAATTGATTATTTTAATATGTTTTACTTGAAAACAAAAATTAATTAGTTATTAGGAGAAATTTTATTTATATTTAAGTAAGGGTAATTATGTAAAAATAATAACCAACCAACCGACCAGCGCCATATAATTGGAAAACTATAGATTTTAGCTAAAGGAAATAGAAAAGGTAACATTTTTTTAAAAAAAATTGATTATTTTAATATGTTTTACTTGAAAAAGAAAATTGATTAGTTATTGGGAAATTGTTTATTTATAATTAAGTAAGGGCGTCATTTAATTGGAAAAAAGAGATTTTAGCTAAAGAAAATAGAAAATGTAACGTATTTTAAAAGGAAATTGATTATTTTAATATGTTTTACTTGAAGACATAAATTGATTAGTTATTAGGAAAAATTTTATTATAATTAAGTACGGGTCATTAAGTAAAAACAATAGGTACCGACCGACCGACCAACCAACTAACCGGCCGACCAAACTTTCAATGTTTTAAAATGCAATTTTAAAGGTAAGGATATTGAAATTGTATATTTAGTTTCCTCGATTAGTAAAAATTTAAAATGCAATTTAGATATTTACTTTACTTCATTAGTAAAGATTTTATAGGTAAAAAATAATGAAACTATATATTTAATTTCCTCTATTAGTAAAGTTTTAAAATGGAATTGAGATTTTTTTTAATCATTGGAATTATTAATTCAAAATTTTGAGAAATTTAACAAAATAGAACCGAGTTTTTTGACCGGCGCCACTTTACCTCCCCTCGTTTCTTCTTTATATAAGTATATAACAGTTCTAATTTTTAACTAAAAATCTAACGGATATTATTCGTTGTATACGAATTTTTATTATACAAGTTAAAACCCGTGCGATGCACGAATTTTTTTTAATATTATATGAATTTTTCATTAATTTAAGTTAATTTTTTTTAAAATATAAAGTTGGGAGGCTTAATTTTTATATGAGATTTGATAATAATTATATAAATATTATCCGTGATATTTCTAGAAAATGAGGGATTTTAGTTAGAAAATATAGAAAAAATTATAGGTTTTACTTGAAAAGGGTAATCGGCTAATTTTTAGTTTTTATATAATTATTATTTTATTTCATTAAATATAAATTGATACGTTTTAGATAAAAAAATGCAATCAGTTAATTATGAATATTATAATATTATTAGTTTATTGTATTAAACAGAACCACCCGTGATAAAATCAGAAAAAAAGAGATTTTAGTTTTAAAAAATAGAAAGGTAACGTGAAAATTAAAAAGATGACATAATTTATGTGAAAAAGGTAATTGATTAGTTTATAGTAATTATAATTTAATTTTGTTATTTTACTAAATAAAATTGCTAATAGTTTTTAGAAAATGAGAAATTAATGTTGCCCTGAAATTTCTAGAAAAAAAAGGGAATTTGATTAGAAAAATATAAAAGATGATACATTTTAGTTGAAAAGGTAATCAATTAATTATTAGTACTATAATATTATTATTTTATTTTTATTAAATAGAATTGCCCGTGATATAATTGGAAAAAGAAAGATTTTCGTAAGAGAATGGAAAAAAGGTAACGTGTTTGAAAAATGTAACCGTCCATGACACAATTGCAAAAAGAGAGATTTTAGTTAGAGAAAAGAGAAAAGGTAACGTATTTTGGCTCAAAAAGGTAATTAATTATTTAATACTAATTATAATATAATTATTTTATTTTATTATACAAAATTGATCGTAGTTTTTAAAAATGGAGAAATTTTAGTTAGATAAAATGTGAAAGATATTGTATTTTACATAAGAAGTAAATTATTGAGTTATTGAAAAATAGAAAAGGTAATATGTTTAACCTGAAAAAGGAAATTGATTAATAAAGGAGATTTGGGTCGATCCAATCTAAATTGGGTCGCTCCAAATATTGTGTAATGACAAAAAGGAACATCAAAGAAATAAAGAAGATTAAAAACATAAAGGATAAAAGCTGTAATTTTCCTGTGTAATGACAAAAAAGGGCATCAAAGAAATAAAGAAGATTAAAAAAATGAAGGGTAAAAGTAGTAATTTTTAAAATGCTTAATTTGGTGAAAAACCCAGCTTTCAAATCTGAAAAGTGCAAACATGCATCAAAATCCAGGAGTGTGAAGATTTGAGCGGCTTGGACTTGAAGGTGAAAAATGACATAGATAGATTTGAGTAATGACAAAACGGAGAATCAAAGAAATAAAGAAAGATAAAAAAAATAAAGGATAATACTATAGTAGAGGTTTAGATTTGGGTCGATCCAATTGGGTTACTCCAAATGTTGTGTAATGACAAAAAATAGTATATGTTTAGATTTAGGTCGATCCAATCTAATTTAGGTCGCTCCAAATGCTGTGTACTGGTAAAAAGGGGCATCAAAGAAATAAAGAAGATTAAGAAAATGAAGGATAATAGTATCGTTGACAGAATTCGAACCTTGAAATTTTAGTAAATAAATTTAATCATGTAACATATTTAATCATTAGATCTAACAGTTCTAATTTTAAATAAAATTCTAACGGATATTATTCGTTGTATACGAATTTTTATTATATTTTGTTAGTGGTTAGAAGATATGATGTCATATTTTTGGGTATGCAATTAGTAAATAAATTTAATCATGTAATATATTTAATCATCGAATCTAACAGTTCTAATTTTTAAATAAAAATCTAACGGATATTATCCGTTGTATACGAATTTTTGTTATATTTTGTTAGTGGTTAGAAGATATGAAGTCATATTTTTGGGTATGTATTAATTATTGCAATATTATGTTTTAAATTAAAAGTCAACGTGTTTTAATTAATAGAAAAAAAATTATTGATTGGAAGATATGATATTTTAGGTATTTATAAAATGTAATATCATCAATTATAAGTAAAAATATCTTTTAATTGAAAAAGACAATCAGCTAATTATCATTAATTATATTATTAATAAAAAAAATGAAGAATAATAGTAGAGGTTTAGATTTGGGTTGATCCAATTGGATCGCTCCAAATGCTGATTAGAGAAAAAAAAATTATTGATTGGAAGATATGATATTTTAGGTATTTATAAAAGGTAATATCATATCAATTATAAGTAAACATCTTTTAATTGAAAAAGGCAATCGGCTAATTATCATTAACTATATTATTAATAAAAAAAATGAAGGATAATAGTAGAGGTTTAGATCCCCTCGGATCTCCTTTATATATTTATATAATAGTTCTAATTTTTAACTAAAAATTTGACGGATATTATTCGTTGTATAAAATTTTTATTATATTTTGTTAGTGATATTTAATTCCCACTATTAATAAAATTTAAAATGCAATTGAGTTGTATATTTAGTTTTCTCCATTAGTAAAACTTTAAAATGCAATTTAGAGAAATTGATTATTTTAATATGTTTTACTTGAAAACAAAAATTAATTAGTTATTAGGAGAAATTTAATTTATATTTAAGTAAGGGTAATTATGTAAAAATAATAACCAACCAACCGACCGGCGCCATATAATTGGAAAACTATAGATTTTAGCTAAAGGAAATAGAAAAGGTAACATTTTTTTAAAAAAAATTGATTATTTTAATATGTTTGACTTGAAAAAGAAAATTGATTAGTTATTGGTAAATTGTTTATTCATAATTAAGTAAGGGCGTCATTTAATTGGAAAAAAGAGATTTTAGCTAAAGAAAATAGAAAATGTAACGTATTTTAAAAGGAAATTGATTATTTTAATATGTTTTACTTGAAGACATAAATTGATTAGTTATTAGGAAACATTTTATTATAATTAAGTACGGGTCATTAAATAAAAACAATAGGTACCGACCGACCGACCAACCAACTAACCGGCCGACCAAACTTTCAATGTTTTAAAATGCAATTTTAAAGGTAAGGATATTGAAATTGTATATTTAGTTTCCTCGATTAGTAAAAATTTAAAATGCAATTTAGATATTTACTTTACTTCATTAGTAAAGATTTTATAGGTAAAAAATAATGAAACTATATATTTAATTTCCTCTATTAGTAAAGTTTTAAAATGGAATTGAGATTTTTTTAATCATTGGAATTATTAATTCAAAAATTTGAGAAATTTAACAAAATAGAACCGAGTTTTTTGACCGGCGCCACTTTACCTCCCCTCGTTTCTTCTTTATACAAGTATATAACAGTTCTAATTTTTAACTAAAAATCTAACGGATATTATTCGTTGTATACGAATTTTTATTATACAAGCTTAAAACCCGTGCGATGCACGATTTTTTTTTTAATATTATATGAATTTTTCATTAATTTAAGTTAATTTTTTTTAAAATATAAAGTTGGGAGGCTTAAATTTTTATATGAGATTTGATAATAATTATATAAATATTATCCGTGATATTTCTAGAAAATGAGGGATTTTAGTTAGAAAATATAGAAAAAATTATAGGTTTTACTTGAAAAGGGTAATCGACTAATTTTTAGTTTTTATATAATTATTATTTTATTTCATTAAATATAAATTGATACGTTTTAGATAAAAAAAATGCAATCGGTTAATTATGAATACTATAATATTATTAGTTTATTGTATTAAACAGAACCGCCCGTGATAAAATCAGAAAAAGAGAGATTTTAGTTTTAAAAAATAGAAAGGTAACGTGAAAATTTAAAAGATGACATAATTTATGTGAAAAAGGTAATTGATTAGTTTATAGTAATTATAATTTAATTATGTTATTTTACTAAATAAAATTGCTCATAGTTTTTAGAAAATGAGAAATTAATGCTGCCCTTGAAATTTCTAGAAAAAAAGGGAATTTAATTAGAAAAAATATAAAAGATGATACGTTTTAGTTGAAAAGGTAATCAGTTAATTATTAGTACTATAATATTATTATTTTATTTTTATTAAATAGAATCGCCCGTGATATAATTGGAAAAGAGAGATTTTCGTAAGAGAAGGGAAAAAAGGTAACGTGACGTGTTTGAAAAAGGTAACCGTCCATGATACAATTGGAAAAAGAGATATTTTAGTTAGAGAAAAGAGAAAAGGTAACGTATTTTGGCTCAAAAAGGTAATTAATTATTTAATACTAATTATAATATAATTATGTTATTTTATTATACAAAATTGATCGTAGTTTTTAAAAATGGAGAAATTTTAGTTAGATAAAATGTAAAAGATATTGTATTTTACCTAAGAAGTAAATTATTTAGTTATTGAAAAATAGAAAAGGTAATATGTTTAACCTGAAAAAGGAAATTGATTAATAAAGGAGATTTGGGTCGATCCAATCTAAATTGGGTCGCTCCAAATATTGTGTAATGACAAAAAGGGACATCAAAGAAATAAAGAAGATTAAAAACATAAAGGATAAAAGCTGTAATTTTCCTGTGTAATGACAAAAACGGGCATCAAAGAAATAAAGAAGATTAAAAAAATGAAGGGTAAAAGCAGTAATTTTTAAAATGCAATACTAGCAGACATTAAGAATATATTGATATTAAAATATATTTGATTATTACTTTGGCTAATTTCAATTTGTCGCTTAACCATATCAAGAATTTAATTGATTAGACCCGATTATCGAATTTTACGAATATCTGTATATTATTATTATTTATATTTTGTTACCAAAACGATTAATTTATCAAATAATTTAATTACTAAAATAAATTTGATTATTATTCTGGCTGATTCTTGATTTTCTGCTTACATTCTTAATCGAGAACCCAAAAGATTAGTCCCTATTCTCAAATTTTATGAGTATCTATATATAATTATTATTCATATTTTAGTATACTCATATACTAATTTATCGAAAAACTTTAATTTAAATATATGCACCCATATAAACTACTCCTATAAATTGCAAAATTTGATATGTCGCATTTTTTCTCAAATGATGTTTAGTTTGTTCCACTTTCTAGATTCTCATTTTTGTAATAGATTTTGGATGAATCTTTTAATTAAATTTTCTCAAACAAAAAATTCTCAAATTACTT
Organism: Kitagawia praeruptora; assembly: GCA_037693485.1. Lineage (NCBI taxonomy): Eukaryota > Viridiplantae > Streptophyta > Magnoliopsida > Apiales > Apiaceae > Kitagawia > Kitagawia praeruptora. Next base: position 68,468,121 of record CM075352.1, read on the forward strand.
AAGTATTTTATTGTATTTAATATTGCTTATATGAAGTACTTGGAGTAAGACACAAGAGTTAAGAAAATATGTGAAATTTTAAGCATTTATATGAAATAAAATAACAAGTTATTAATATAGTAGACATGTAAATTTATGTATATACAGAGACATAAATTAACAAAATTAATGAAGAATAGCATGAGAAGTAAAACATTCATTATATCTTGAATAAAAAAATCAAATTAATGAAAAACACTGATGGATATAAATAATGAATTCTATTATTTAACCAAATACATGTGTAGCTCAATGGTTATAGTGGGCAACTTAATAACATTTGAATTTGAATTGATATATCATGGGTTCGATCCTCAGCAATGCATATGTATTCTAAGTTTTTTCATAACATATCATTATAAGGGATATAAATGCAAATTATATTGAATAAAATGTGAGATGTTGTGCTATAAGGGATATAAATTTAAATTACATTGAATAAAATGTGACATGTTGTATGTTGAGGGATATAAATGCAAATTATATTGAATAAAATGTGAGATGTTGTGTTATAAAGGATATAAATATAATTTACATTGAATAAAATGTGACATGTTGTGCTATTAGTAGATTAGTAAATAGTAGATTAGTAGATTTTAATAGATTAGTAGATTAGATAATATACGTAATGATAATTAGCCCATTGCCTATTCTAATTATAACACATTACCTTTTAAGTAAATCACTAAATTTTAAAATGGGAAAACGTCACTTCGATTGACAATAACAGAACAAAAAACTAAACTCTTTTAACGTTTTCTCATCAATGTGGATTTATATCACATGTTAGTCACAGAGACATGCCTGTGCTCATAATATAACAAGCCTAAGTATGTGTAATGCTATGCATTACCTACATGATCTCTTAATTGAGGGAACCTCTAGTTGTAGAGTTTCTGGTTGTTTTTGTACTTGTAATAAGCATCAAATCCTAGTTGTGTAACTGTACTTATAAAGTCAAGAATAATGCTTGAAAGAAGTTCCAAGGTTCATGCCTCAAGCAAGAAGATAAAGACTATCAAATAATCACAGTTGGGATTTGAAGAAATGAAGAATTTGCCTAAGTACCAATTCGAGAAGTATGTTTGTTATATTCGAGAAGTCTAGCATTTGACAAGTAAAGGATTCGATATCTGTAAAGTCACTATTCGATATCTCTGAATTCACTGTTCGATATCTCATTCGATATCTCAGAGATTCGATATGTCTAATACTCTATTCGAGAACTCAAGAAGTCAACAAGTCAAAGTGGTATTCGAGTTCTCAAAGAGTCAACAAGTCAAAGTTACATTCGATATCTCAAGGACTCAGAAAGCTATCCGACATCTCAAGGATTCGACAAGTCAAGTGTTCTATTCGACAACTCAAGTGGAGAAAAGAGCTATTCGAGAAGTGATTCGATATGTCAATCATATACTATTCGAAAACTCAGAGTTATCGATCAAGTCAATTATAGTTCTCGAATCAATCAATTAGACACTTCTCGAATGCATTCTTGGAGACAAAATACTGAAGAGATTGTACAAGTCAGAAACCTATAACAAGCCAAAGCACTTTATGGACCACAATCTGTAACGTGCTCTGGAAAGCCTACAAAGAAGCTTGGAGAGATGTAGAAGAGACAAAGAGCTAAAGAAGTGGACCTGAACATAACTTTACAAAGTCAAATCTGTAGCCGTTTGGATGCTTACTCAAAAAGGATAGACATACTGGAAAGTAAACTTGTTTAGCTACCTTATTTGTAGTAAGTAGGTTGTATTCATGTTCTATAAGAATACAACCTCACTTCTTTAGAGAAAAAGTTTTTAGAAGTTTTTCACATACATTGTAAGAGACATCTCTCTGAGAAAAATGAAGCTGAGAATACTACCATTTGTATTCACAGATTGTAGCAAATCTTTATCTAATAAAATATTAGATTAAAGTGATATCGTGTCTTGTGTTGTTCATAATCCGCACCAGTAAATCTACACACACAAACACATATTGTGCTACAAAGATTCAAGAACAAGAAAAAGTTCAAGAATCCATTCACCCCCCTCTGTATTCTTTTACTGTATTCAATACTCAACAATTGGTATCAGAGCAGGCTGTTGATCAAAACAGAAAAACGATCATGAGTTCGAATACACCAAAGACAACAGGAACGGTGAAGGTCCCTAAGTTTGACAAAGAAAATTACAACCACTGGAAGATAAAAATGATGTTGTTCATCAAAGCTTCTCATCATCTGTATCCTGAGATTCTCAAGAATGGTCCCTTTGTTCCACAACAAGAAATACCTGAAAAGATTGTTGGAACCACAACTATTCCAAGATCTTATGTGGCCAAGGAACCATCCAAATGGACAGAATCAAAAAAGGAGATGGTTTCCCTTGACAGTCACCTCATGCTGCTAATTATAGATTCCATGGATATGTCAATGTTTGCAAACATTGCATCATGTACATCTGCCAAAGAAATGTGGGATCACATTGAGGTGTTATATGAAGGAACTGATGAGGTCAAGGAGAACAAGAAACAGATACTGGTCACAAAGTATGAAGTTTTCATGGCACAACCCAAGGAAAGCATCACTGAGATGTTTGAGAGATTTCACAAGCTAGTTACTGAGTTGCAGATGAATGGAAAGGTTTACAGCACTAAAGAACTGAATATGAAGTTTCTATTGTCTTCTCCAAACCACCTAGAGCAGAGGGTCATTTCTCTAAGGGAAAGAGATTTGAACAAAATCACATATGATGTGCTCTATGGGGTTTTAAAGACTCATGAGCTTGAGTTGCTTCAGAAAAGGGCTATCCAAGCCAACCAAGGCAGAATGATAAACACATCATATGCCTTGATTGTTAACAAATCTATTCAAGACCTAGAAGCATCTACAAGTCAGCTAAGAATAGAGGAGCTAGTAGATGATGAAGAAACTGAAGCTGAAGTGAGTGAACCTGTTGAAGAGAAGGAAGAAGAAGAGTTCTTTACTCTTGAAGAGCTAGATGGTATGGAAAACACTTCATATGCTTTCATGACCAGAAAATTTCCAAACATCAAATTCAAGAGAAACCAACCCTTCAAACCTAAACCCCAAAACCATTCATTCAACAAGAGTAAAGCACCTGTGAAGCCAAACAAAAGTAAATTCAAAACTGGCTATGTGGATAGGTCATCTGTGAGATGTTGTAGATGCAATGACCTAGGGCATTTTGCCAGTGAATGCAAGAATCCTAAAAAGAAGGATAGAGAGTTTCTAGAGCTTGAAGCTAAGTATGAGGCCCTTCTCAAAAAGCAAACACCAGGCAAGGCCTACATAGCTGAAGGAAAGTGTTGGGATGATACTGATAGTGATAAAGAAGAGCAAGGATTCTGCAACTATGCCTTGATTGCCAATTCCAAGGATGACACATCTTCATCAAACTCTCAGGTACCATCTCTCACTACCATAGACATGTCTGTGTCTGAGTACAAGAATATGATTGAACAACTTTCTATTGAAATGTTTAATATTCATACTAGTATGACTGTTGCTAATGAGGAAATTGTTAAACTGACTGTTAGAAATGAATTGTTAATCAAAAGGAATGAGGAACTTGAGCTAACTGCTATGCAAGTAGAAAACCATAAGAAGGAAGTTGAATATCTACAGAATACGGTTCTATGTGCTAGTCAAATTGAAAAGGCTCTCAGGGATGAACTAGCTGAAAATGAATTCAAACTGAAAACCTTTAAAAACTCATCTAGTCTACTGCAATCCTATCATGAGAAAATCCAAGCTAAACCCAAGGCTGCCATTGGACTTGACTATGGCACTCTTAAACAGATGAAAGGCTATGCTGTCATTGAAGATGACATAGTTGTTCAGAAGGAAGTGCCTCACCTTTTGAAAAAGGCTGAGTCCCCAATTTTTAAAGAATCAACATTTGAAATTGATGAGGATGCCTTACTCATCAAGCAAATGTTGAATGATGAGGATGAGGCACAATCCAGTGAACAACCAGCATCCTGTAAGAGTGAGAATGTCGAGCCAAAAGCCAAGAAGCCTATAGAAAGTAGACATAGAACTGAGAAGTTTGTATCAGCTGGGAAGAATGAATCTGAGAAGAAAGTGGCTAAGAAGAAACAGAACAGAAATGGCAAACTAGGGATAACAAAGATAACAACTATGCTTATATGCCTAATGCCCCTAGGAAAACTTGTAAGAATTATTTCAGTACCAATCATTTAACTCATGCATGCAAGAAACCTGTTGGTAGTGTGCCCAGACCTTTCTATGATTGTTTTGTGCCTTTAAGACATAGAGATGCTCCATTCTGTGATAAATTTGACTGTATGTCATGCAATATGAATGTTATGACTAGCTGTTTCAATTTGAGAAGGCAATTCATTGATGGTTGTATCAGACACAATTCTCACACACAGTACATAAGGTCAAAGTCTTCAAGTCCTCCTAGAGCTAGGAATGTACCTCTGTCACCTAAGTCTGAAACCTCAGGTTCTAAGACTTCTAACAGTGACAAGAAGACTAACACCAAGAAAGTTGATAAGTATGTTGTTTATGATAAAATTGTTTCTAAGTCATATGGACCCAAACTTGTTTGGGTACCAAAGGAGAAGTAATACCTTTGTGTTTGCAGGGCAAAGAAAATGAAAAGAAGGTCATGTGGATTTTGGACAGTGGATGCTCAAATCATATGACTGGTGATATGGCCCTGCTATCACAGTATGAGGAGAAGACTGACCCAATAGTTGCTTTTGGAGATGACAGCATGGGTAACACATTGGGATATGGCAAGTTGAAAGTTGGTAATGTCATCATTGAAGATGTAGCACTAGTCAAGGGACTCAAGCATAATCTGCTAAGTGTTGGTCAGTTTACTGATAGAGGTTTCAAAGTGGATTTTGACAAAGATGAATGTTTGATCACCCATAAGAAGACTGGTGATTTTGCTCTATCTGGAGTAAGAAAAGGAAGCATGTTTGTTGCTAACATGGACTCTGCAAACAAGGATAAAGTTTGTTGTTTTTATTCAAAAGCATCAAGTGCCATCAAGTGAAGACTGTTGGCTGTGGCACAAGAAATTATCACACTTGAACTTCAAAGCCATTAATTCTCTAGTCAAAAGAGAATTAGTGAGAGGCATGCCTACACTTGAATTCTATCAAGAAGGAGTGTGTGAGGCCTGTCAAAAAGGAAAGATGAAAAGATCAAGCCACAAGTCAAAGACAGTGACATCAATAACCAAGCCCCTACAACTCATTCATATGGATTTTCTTGGGCCTGTCAATATTATGTCACTAGGAAGAAAGAAGTATGCCTTGGTGATAGTTGATGACTTTACAAGGTATACATGGGTGGAATTTCTGGCATCAAAAGATGAGGCTTCACAAGTAATCATTTAGCACATAAAGAAAGTTGACAAGGAAGCAAAGGCCAACAATGCAAATGTGATTGCATTGAGAAGTGATAATGGGACAGAGTTCAGAAATGCCATGCTTGAAGCATTCTGCAAAGAGAACGGTATTTCTCAACAATTCTCAGCTCCAAGGACTTCACAACAAAATGGAGTTGTTGAGAGAAAGAATAGAACTCTAATTGAAGCTGCTAGAACAATGTTGCTTGATGCAAAGATGCCTACATGTTTTTGGGCTGAGGCTGTGAGCACTGCATGCTATATCCAGAACAGAACCCTAATCAACAAAAACACTGGAAAGACACCTTACAATTTTGATGACTGGAAAGAAGCCCACTTTAAAGTATGTTCATACTTTTGGAAGCAAATGCTTTGTATTGAAGGATAATTCAAAATGTGTTGGAAAGTTTGATGCAAAGGAATTTGAAGGAATTTTTCTTGGCTACTCTATGGAAAGAATTGCATACAAAGTTTATGTCATCAGTCAAAAGAAAATTATGGAAAGCACAGATGTGACATTTGATGACAGCAAACTACCTGGATTAGAAGAAGCCAATGATGAAGATAAATATCCATTAAAGTTTGAAAATCTAGATGATCTTGATGAAGAGATTGAAACTGAAGTTGAAACTATAGTTCAACAAACTCAAGTGAATGATTATGCAAGAGAAGAATTTGTGCCAATCAACATTGAAGAAATAAGCATCCAAGACACACCTGTGAATAGTGGCAACTTCACAGGGGGAGGAAATGAGAATGATCATGACTTGGATGATGAAGCAACATCAAGGTTCAGAAATCAGACTGAGCATTCAAGGAAATGGGATAGATCACACACTGTAGAGCAAATTATTGGAGATCCAAATGCAGGAGTGAGGACTAGGAGAGCAACTCAAAATGAGTGCCTCTATGGTTGTTTTCTATCTCAGATTGAGCCTAAAAAACTTGATGATGCACTGTTGGATCCAGATTGGATTATTGCCATGCAAGAAGAGCTGAATTAATTTGAAAGAAACAAAGTATGGGAACCTGTGCCTGCACCAAAGAACAGAACCATTGTTGGAACAAAATGGGTTCTGAAGAATAAGATGGATGAAGATGGTGTAATAGTAAGAAACAAAGCAAGGTTGGTTGTAAAAGGATACTCTCAACAGGAAGGCATTGATTATGATGAGACATTTGCCCCTGTTGCTAGATTGGAAGCCATCAGAATATTCTTGGCATTTGCTGCTCATTCAAACTTTAAAGTTTATCAAATGGATGTAAAGAGTGCATTTCTGAATGGAGAGTTGGAAGAAGAAGTTTATGTGCAACAACCACCTGGCTTTGAGGATCCACATTTTCCAGAATTTGTCTACAGATTGCTTAAGGCATTATATGGACTTAAGCAGGCTCCAAGGGCATGGTATGATACTTTATCACAATTTCTCCTTGAAAATCAATTCACTAGAGGCACATTGGACAAGACACTGTTTTACAAGAAACATGGTGATGATATTATCTTAGTTCAGATCTATGTGGATGATATCATATTTGGCTCTACAAATGAGAAGCTGTGTGAGAAATTTTCTAAGCTCATGCAGAGCAGATATGAGATGAGTATGATGGGAGAGTTGACATTCTTTCTTGGGTTGCAAGTTAGTCAGAGGAAGGATGGTATCTTTATTAGTCAAACCAAGTACATCAAGGATCTATTGAAGAAGTTTGACTTAGAAGATTGCTCACCTGCAAAGACACCCATGGCCACCGCCACTAAATTGGATGAAGATGCTAAAGGCAAGAAAGTAGATATCTCAGTCTACAGAGGCATGGATGGTTCTCTACTCTATCTCACTGCAAGCAGGCCAGACATCATGTTTGCTACATGCTTGTGTGCAAGGTTTCAATCAAATCCAAAAGAGTCACATTTGATTGCTATAAAAAGGATCTTTAGATATCTGAAGGGCACTCCAAACTTGGGTTTATGGTATCCTAAGGACACAGGGTTCAATCTGGTTGGTTATTCTGATACTGATTATGCTGGACCTCAGGTAGCTGCCAGTTTCCTGGACAAAGGTTAGTCTCTTGGTATAGCAAGAAACAACAATCTGTGTCAACTTCTACAGCTGAGGTTGAATACATAGCTGCTGGAAGTTGCTGTGCTCAAGTGCTTTAGATTATAAATCAACTTAGAGACTATGGACTTTTGTTGGAAAGAACTCCAATCATGTGTGACAACACAAGTGCAATCTCTATAGTTGCCAATCCTGTCAATCATTCTAGGACAAAGCACATTGACATCAGATATCATTTTATTAGAGAACATGCAACTAATGGAACCATTGAGTTGCATTACAGATAAACAACTAGTTGACATATATATTCACTAAGCCATTAGATGAAGCCACCTTCACAAGGTTGGTTAGTGAGATTGGAATGCTGAATTCTTCAGACTCTGACTAAGTGAATATATCACCTAGATTGTTGCAGCAGTAAACACTTACTTTATCTAAATTCTCAATATTTTTGGCGTAAGTGTTAGCTGAAATATGATTTATAAATATTTCAAATCTGTTGCATATGTTGAAAAATCATATTATGTCAACTTGAAATTTCTATGAAATTTTGAGAAAATCACTATTTAATTTGTTAGAATATTCTTTATAGAATATGTCTGGTGAATTTTAAAAGATAGTGACACTGCACCATAGATGGCCTATAGCAACCTTTTGGCATGGGTGTTACCACTATGGGTGTTACCATAGCTATGAAAATTTTGACCTATCGCAACCTTTTGATTGTGGTGTTACCCTAGGCACAAAAGTATGTTACTTTAGTTATAAAAAGTGTTACAGTGGGCTAACACCATGAGGTGTGTTACCATAGTGTACTCATTAACAAAATTTTTATTTAATTTAAAATTAATGATTTAATAATTATTTGACTTTAAAAATAGTTAATTTTAACAAAATCGTTGAAGTTATCAATCTAAAACGTAAAATTCCATCAAATAATTGAATTGCTGATTTTTCATAAATATTAATTTTTTTTTATAAATTTCGAATAAAAAGATTTTAAAAAAGTAATATCCAAAAATCATTAAATTTTAACTAAACTTATTAAAAGATTTTAAAAAATATTTAAATTTAACTAAATTCTTTAAATTATTACAATATAATTAATATAAATTCATAATATTTTTTTCAAGTTATATTTTTTTTCAAATAAAATAATATTCAAGAATTATTAAATTTTGATTACAATTATTAAAAAAATTGTTAGAGAAAATAATATTTTGTAAAACCTGTGAATTATTACAAAATAATGAAAATAATGAATTTAGTAATAACTTTAATATAAACAAGTTGAAATAAAATTGTAATAATTTTTTAAAAAATTTAAGAAAATGAAAGTAGAGTTGTTGAGAAGGGCTGAGCGGCAAAGTTAAGCACGAAGCGGCAAAACAAAAAATTAAAATTTGTGTAAAACTAAGTCGAGGAAAATTTGGGGCAAAACAAGTACTCTCTTCTCTCAGTTCTCTCACAATTAGGGTTCGAAGCTTGGAACAATTAGAGTTCGATTACAGTTCTCTCTTCTCTCACTTTTCATCTCTCTCTCTCTCTCAGTCTCTCTATGCATCGCCCCCTATCTCTATGTCTCTCTCTGTATCTCTCCCCCCTATCTCTCTATGTATCTCTCCATGTCTCTCTCTATGCATCTCTCCCTATCTCTATGTCTCTCTTTGTATCTCTCTCTCTTGCCTCTCTATGTATCTCTCCATATCTCTGTCTCTCTCTTTATATCTCTCTTTTAACAGGTGAATTAGGGTTTTTAATTTGAAAATTGTAATTGGAGGATTTCAATTGACGAATTTGCAGGTATTGGGGTTTCGATTTTGTAATTTATGTTCATATTTGGGTTTATTTGTTAGGTTTTAGATGTTGGTGTTTGTATTGATAATTTTGATGTTTGTAGTCTTTATTGAGGTTTTATTGACTTTGGTCTGAGCTTTACGTCATCACTTCCCGAGGCTTCTGCTACAGTTCCAAGATGATAGAAATTACGTTCTAGTAACTGCTATGACCTGTATCAATTTCTGTAATTCTGAATGTGCCATTCTAGTACTTTTACGCTCAATTATTATTTTACCCATGAATCACATTCTTCAACTTCTATGGTTTATATTTGCAGGAGCTGGACATGTCTTAAAGGAGAAGCTAGAGTTCAAGCATAGACTTGCCATAGCAATATGAGCAGCTAAAGGTGATCATATTCTTTTATGGTAGTAATTCTATGATATTTCATTAAATGATCATATTCTTGCAAGCCATTAAAGCTCATAACTAAATAAAATTGTGATGGAACTAAGATTACTAACTAAATACCCAGCATTTCAGTTTCCATTTTATTGTATTAAAAGGACAATTGAAAATTATAAACTAGGTATCGTTAAAGTAAAAACAAGGGAACTGGACTACAAAATCATATCTAAGCCTGCATGTGTTATAAATTTGTCGACTAACTGTTCAAGTTATTTTTTTAACAGATATACTCTTCATTTGGACAATACATTAGAATTTACGCTCCGTCATCAGTGTTTCCTGAATGGATTAGTAAACCAGCATATTGGTTCAGTCAATCAAGTAACTTAGGGACAACAGTGTCGCTAAGCAATTTAGGGACAATAGTGTCTTTAGAATTGCCACCAAATGTGTCGAACAATTATTTAGGAATGAGACTCTGCTTTCAACACCTGGGGGATGAGAATTTTCTGAGTGTTTTTATTTAATTAAGACTACCACAAATGATTTTTTATGGAGTGACGGGGTAATTTCTCCTCGCCTAATTATTATTACCATATCTCACATATGGATATGGTAATTATTATTACCATATCCTCTGCAAAACGAGTGAGCATTTTTTTGGCTTTCTTGCATTGGTTGATCTTTTCTCTGAACAAGATGCCTTAGGGGGTAAAAATTAGTGTCACAAAGAATCAGCATCATTGTTTCTAAGCGTCTATTGTCAATAAATTAGCACACTTTTCATCTCTGTATGTATATGGAATGTGTATATGCAGGTTTGGCTCATATCCACTCTATAAATCCTACTAATGGCCATATTTTATATTCATGATTTAGATATTAAACTCTCTGGCAGGGAACTACTTCCGAACCTACGTTTATTGATCCCCTTCGCAACTTAAGATAGTCTAGAGGATTAATCAGAGGCATTGTAATGGTTTCTTGTTTGTCTTATTTTGTTGCAGTCCTAGATGTTTTAGAGATGAGAGATCTTTGAAGAATGGCTATTGCAGCCTTAGCCTTTTTTTTTATACAGAATTTAGTACTCTGATGATCAGCGTACTTCACTTATTTGTGATCCATCTAGTTATTATCAGGAATTTTACTCTTACATTCTCCTATATCAGTGTGGATGTCTTGAAGTTGAACTGTACATTCTCAGTTTCATGTCATTTCTTATAGATATGTGACCCCTAAATTAATCTTGGAACGTCTTTCTAAATATTTATTAATAATGCCTTTACAAGAAAGGAACTTTTATATTTCTGTATGGTTTTGAATATGTAAGAGATTTTTATATGCATGATTGTGAATATCATATATCTTGCGGGTTCAGATTTCTATTTTAACATGCTATGTTCTTCATTGTAGAGATCTCTCACACAAATAACCTGCCTGGTCCCATTCCTAAAGAACTTGGCCAGCTACAGAATATATTTAGTTTGTAAGTCTATTCTCGCTATGCGCTAACATTTCAGGACCAGTGCAACATGAAAGTTCAAATTTTTAACATGACTCTTTCAAATGTTTTCTGTTATTTACACCCTTGTTTTTAAATAGTGTGAAGACCATTGTGTTGTTATTGATATCTGATTCACAGTATCCTACTGACAATGACAGAAAACTTGAATACAACAATCTAATAGAAGATGTGATGTCTTTAGTCAACTGTTTCAGTCTTACAAATCTGTAAGTGTAAATTTTATTTAATGAATTGATGGTATTATTCTCTAATTAAACTGATCTAATTGTATTTTTGCAGAAATGTTTCTTTTAATAACCTAGTTGGGGATATTTCTCAAGGAAATAACTTTTTGGGGTTTTCACCCAATAGGTTAGTTAAGTTCAATGGTTTTATTTATGTTCCCACACTAGACATGAGCAGTATCCCAGAAGGATCAGTTAGATATTATCAACATTAGATGTGTAGGCGGAAATTTAATTTAACGATAACATCTTTACGTAATATGTTAGATATAATTGATGTAAGTATTAATCAGTGTTTAAGTGTTACAGTGAATAATCAGAGTTTAGCTGGAAGCAGTCAGAGTTTGGTTAAACGCTGACGAATGGAAGCGCAAACACTGACGGATGGAAGCGCAACAGAGTTTGTTAAACTCTGTCTAGCAGAAGCGTCTACTTGTCAACAGTATCTGAAGATTAATTGAAGATAAATATGGAAGCAATATCTTTGAAGATTGGATAGCTGTCAAAGAGATTATGTTGACTTAGAAGAAGTGTAGAAATCGTGATTGATATCAATTGTATAGCTAAATTATAGGAGTATCAATTTACGATTGTATAGTAGCTGTATGTTTTATAAATACAGTTAGGTTAACCCTAGAAGGGTATCGAACAACGAATTATTCATTCATTGTAACCTAAGCAGCTCTCTGTGATATTTTACATCACTGAGAGAGGAATTATTAATTCCAAACAGTTTTTAATTATTAAAACGTTTGTTCTTGTTAATCTCTCATAAAAAGCTTGATTATATTTGTGTATTCGGCCTAACAAGTGGTATCAGAGCCAATCTGTAAATCAATACAGTTTAAGATCTATACACAAAACTATAATCATGTCAGAGATTCCTCCTCCAACAGGTTTAGGTTCTGAGAAGGCTCCTACTACTGTGAGTCGATATGAGACTATTAGGGTTCCTATTCTGAGGCCAGCAGATTATGCTATCTGGAAGGTGAAGATGACTATGTTTCTGGAGGCTATAGATCCAGAATATCTTCACAGAATTTATGAAGGTCCTCATAAGCCTACCAAGCTATCTGCTGCCACTGCTGGTCAAGAAGCTAAGACAGTCCCAAAGGAAAAGAAGGATCTGACTCCTGAAGATCTTTCATCTATTGCTAAGGATGCAAAGGTAAGGCATCTACTTCATAGTGCTTTAGACAATGTCATGTCTAATAAGGTGATTAACTGCACTACTGCCAAAGAAATTTGGGATGCCCTTGAAGTCAGATGTCAAGGAACTGCCGCTATCAAGAAGAATAGAAGGAACATACTCACACAGGAGTATGAGCATTTTGAGGCAAAGTCTGAAGAAACCATGACAGAAACATTTGACAGGTTCTGTAAGCTGATCAATGATTTGTCATTGGTAAATAAAGAGTATGATTTAGAAGACTCAAATCTCAAATTTCTTCTTGCTCTACCTGAAAAGTGGGATGTGAAAACAACCACTATTAGAGACAATTATTATCTTGCTGATACTGAAATTGATGAGATCTATGGGTTGCTCAAAACTCATGAACTGGAAATGGAATAGAGAAACAGAAGGTCAAGCAAGAAGGCAAAGTCTGTTGCTCTTAAAGTTGAAGAGAAACCTTTAAAGAAGGAAGCCTCAAGGAAGAAAGCTAAGGGAAAAGCTTTGGCTATTTATTCTGAGAGTGAGTCATCAGATTTTGATGTTGACTCAAACACTGATGAATCATCTGATTCTGAGGATGAAGAGGAAATGAGAAAAATGGTTGTCTTGATGGTGAAAACTTTCAAGAAGATGGGTTTCAAGAACTTTTAGAAAGGAAACAGGTTCTCCAGAGATTCAACTTCAGACAGAAAGAGTTTCAGGAAGTCTGAGAGAAAGGAGACTAAATTTGGGAAGAAGGATAAGTCTGAGATTCAATGCTATAAGTGTAAAGGGATGGGTCACTATGCTCCTGAGTGCAAGAAGGGTAAAACTGAAAAGGCACTCATCACAAAAGGCAGAGATTGGGCAGACACTTTAGACTCAGATGAGGAAGTCAACTATGCTCACATGGCTTCTACTGAGAATGAAGCAGAAGAGTCTGAAAACAAGGTACCCTTAACTACCTATGCTTATAAAACTGATAATATATCTGAATTGATAATATAGGGATCGGACTTTAGAGAATGAGAGAATAAAGTTTGAGAATTCTGAACTTAAACAAAGAAATAAAATTGTTGAAGAAAAACTTGAAAACATGCAACAAGTTCAGAGAGAAAGAGATGATGCTGTTTATCTCGAACAGGAGTTGCTAGGAAAATATAAGCAACTAGAATCTGAGTTGGAGAAGGCAAATCACATAATTAAAACATGGACTCATTCTGGAAAAGACACTAATGAGGTTTTTCAATCAGAGTTTAGGTTACTGTGAGGGAGATGAACTTAGATTTCAGAATCAAGTTAAAATGAGAACTCATCTTCCTACTACAAAATTTGTTCATGGAGTGAATGAATCTAAGTCTGAAGCTGAAAAAGAAATTGTTAAAGAAAGAACCAGTAAAAACTAGTGTTAAACAGGTTAATATTAGTTTAATGACAGATAAACAACTCAAGCATAAGCTTAAAGAGTTAAAATCTGTTAAGAAACAGAAAGTGTCTAAAAACAATAGGAATGGCAAAGTAGGCATTTCTCAAGGTAATTATCCAATGCTTGCTACTTTTGCTCCAAGAAAGACATGTCATAACTGTGGTAGCACTAATCATCTTGCTAGTTTTTGCAGGAAGAACAAAAACAGTAATTCTTTACCTTCTAAGTCTGAAGTAAAGAAAGTTAATGTTAGAACCAGAGCACAAACATTATGCAAACATTGTGGAAGTACTTGGCATTCTATTTATACTTGCAGAGATTATCATGCTATTCATCACAATTACTATGAACCCAAGCATAATTTGAAATGGGTGAAGGTTAATTCTGCAAATGTAAACTCTGAAAGTGTTAGCTTAAACTCTGATAATGTGAATTCCGCTGCAAAAGCTAACAAATTTAAGAAAGCCAAAAGATCCAAGCAAGTCTGGATCCTTAAAATTAATCTTCAGTAAATGTTTGTGATTGCAGGGCATCAGGGAAAGTACCCTAGTCGTGGACAGTGAATGTTCAGGACACATGACTGGAAATAAAGCCATGCTATCAGAGTATGTGGAGAAGGCTGGCCCAAAAGTTTCCTATGGAGATGGCAACATAGGACATACTCTGGGATATGGCAATATCAATCTTGGAAGTGTCATCATCACAAATGTAGCTCTGGTTCCAGGACTCAAGCATGATCTGCTATCTATGAGTCAAATTTGTGACAGAGGATATCTGAGGATATCATGTAGATTTTCAGTCTAAATATTGTGAAATCATCAATAAATCTACAAGGAAGGTTGTTCTAGTTGGAAACAGGCATAATAACATTTATGAAATAAAGTTGTCAACAAACTTTGATGGCAAAGCAGTGTGTCTGTCAACAGGAATGTCAAGTGAAGAGAGTTGGAAGTGGCATAAGAAACTCTCTCATTTAAATCTGAACAACATCAATGAGCTGATTAGAAAGAATCTTGTTAGAGGGCTACCAAAATCATTATTAAATGTTGATGGCCTATGTGATTCCTGTCAAAAGGCCAAACAAAGGAAGTCATCTTTCAAGAGCAAGACTGAATCTTCAATTGTTGATCCTTATCATCTTCTACATGTTGATCTTTTTGGACCAGTAAATGTGATTTCTATTGGAAGAAAGAAATATGCTTTAGTCATTGTTGATGAACACACCAGATATGCATGGGTGTATTTTTTAGCAAAGAAGGATGAAACTGCATTAACTCTGATGGAGCATGTAAAGAAACTGGACAAAGGATCAAAACACAAAGTCAAGATAATCAGAAGTGATAATGGAACTGAATTTAGAAATGCAACAATGGAAGAATTCTACAAAAACAGAGGAGTGAAGCAAGAGTTTTCTGCACCTTGTACACCACAGCAAAATGGTGTAGTTGAAAGAAAGAACAGAACCTTGATAGAAGCTGCCAGAACTATGCTTGATGAAGCAAAGCTGCCAACCTATTTCTGGGCAGAAGCTGTTCAAACTGCCTGTTTTACTCAGAATGCCACTCTGATCAACAAGCATGGAAAAACACCATATGAAATGGTGAGGGAAAAGAAGCCAAACCTGAAATATTTTCATATTTTTGGGTGCAAGTGCTTTGTGCTGAAAACTCATCCTGAACAGTTGACAAAATTTGAATTAAAAGCTGATGAAGGAATTTTTGTTGGCTATCCACTGTCAACTAAGGCATTCAGAGTGCATAATCTGAGAACCAAAGTGATCATGGAGTCTATTCATGTGTCATTTGATGACAAGAAAATAACTGGACTTAAAGATGTAGATGAACATGATCAACTGCACTTTGAAAATGAAGAATTATTCTCTGATGAAGTAAACTCTGATGAGGCTGAACTGACAAACTCTGTTGAGCTAAACTCTGAACCTCTACTGGTAAATTCTGAAGAAACTTCTCAGCCACATACTAAGGAAGAACAAGTTGAGGGGGAGCATGAAGAATCACTTCAAAGTGATGACTCAAATTCTGATAATGAGTCAGCTGAAAAATCTAGATCAAACTCTGATGACTCAAACTCTGAAAGTCCAAAATTTGACAGTTCATATTCTGAGCAGTCACATTCAGGGGGAGCCTCAGAGAATGAAGAAAGACATCAAGAAAATCAGGAGAACATGGATCGAGGGGGAGGATCAAACTCTGAGAGAAGTCATTTGCCTTCAGCTAGGAAATGGACCAAATCTCACACACCTGATTTGATTATTGGTGATCTAGATGCAAGAGTAAGGACAAGAAGTGCAACAACAAACGAATGTCCATTTCATGCATTCTTGTCAGAAAATGAGCCCAAGAAGGTAGAAGAAACTCTTCAAGATGCTGACTGGATAACAGCAATGCAGGAGGAGTTGAATGAATCTGAGAGAAATGAAGTTTGGACACTTGTACCAAGACCAAAGAATAGGTCTGTTGTTGGTACTAAGTGGGTATTCAGAAATAAAACTGATAGTGAGGAGGTTGTTACAAGAAACAAGGCCAGACTTGTGGAAAAAGGCTATTCACAGCAGGAAGGAATAGATTATGATGAGACTTTTGCTCCAGTTGCAAGGTTGGAGGTAATAAGGATGTTTCTAGCATATGCCTCTCATAAGAAATTCAAGGTATTTCAGATGGATGTGAAAAGTGCTTTTCTGAATGGGAAACTTGAAGAATAAGTGTTTGTTGAACAACAACCAGGATTTGTGGACCCCAAATTTCCAGATTATGTCTACAGGCTTGATAAAGCACTTTATGGACTTAAGCAAGCACCAAGAACATGGTATGAAACTTTAGCTCAATTTCTTCTAGAAAGTGGGTTTCACAGAGGTACAATTGATAAAACTCTATTTTACTTTAAATCTGGTAGTGACTTGCTTCTAGTTCAAATATATGTTGATGACATAATTTTTGGGTCTACTAATGATAAACTCTGTACAAAGTTTGCCAAGCTAATGCAGTCCAGGTATCAAATGAGTATGATGGGAGAGCTTAGTTATTTTCTAGGCCTACAGGTGAAGCAAACAGATGATGGGATCTTTATAAATCAAGCAAAATATACCAGAAATTTTTTTAAGAAATTTGGTATGCTTGATTGCTCATCTGCATCAACTCCCATGGCAACTGCAACTAAATTGGATAAGGATACAGGAGCATCAGTAAATATGACAAACCACAGAGGCATGATAGGGTCTCTTCTTTATCTAACAGCTAGTAGACTTGATATCATGTATGCAACCTATCTCTGTGCAAGGTTTCAGGCTGATCCCAGAGAACCACATCTCACAGATGTGAAAAGAATCTTTAAATATCTCAAGGGCACCATTACTTTAGGTCTGTGGTATCCCAGAGAGTCAGATTTCAAGCTACTTGGTTACTCTGATGCAGACTTTGCAGGCTGTAAGATAGATAGAAAAAGCACCAGTGGAAGTTGTCAATTTCTGGGTGACAGACTGGTTTCTTGGTACAGTAAGAAACAGAAATCAATTTCTACATCCACAGCTGAGGCAGAGTATATTGCTGCTGGTAGCTGTTGTGCACAGATTCTATGGATGAAGAATCAGTTGCTGGATTATGGATTAAGGTACAGTAAGATTCCTATTTACTGTGATAATCAAAGTGCTATTGCTATGACAGGTAATCCAGTACAACATTCAATGACCAAACACATCAGCATAAGGTATCACTTTATCAGAGAACATGTAGAGGAAGGAAACATTGAGCTTCATTTTGTGTCTACTGACCAACAGCTTGCAGACATCTTCACCAAGCCATTGAGTGAAGCTATATTTACAAGGCTGGTAAATGAACTTGGAATGGTCTCTGGTTTTGACTAGAGATATTGGTTAAACTCAAATTTCACTTATGTAATGCATTACTTATGTTTCTGTGATGTGTTAAATGCTATGTGAACTCATTTTTAAACTCTGCTATATAAACTCTGTTCGTAGACTGTCCAACTCTGTTAGCATGTTTTGTCAGTCAAACACTTTAACATGCTGGATAAAATCTGATTAATTCTGATAATGTTATTGTCTGAGATGATCACCAATGAAGAAAATGTATGAAGCATGATTCTCAGTTATTAATCATGAATCTTTCTAAGTTATTAATCATGGTACTTGATGATTCCTTGTTTGTGCTTGTGAAAATTTATAAACTTGAGATATGTCTCTGTTGATTTTGGTGAGTACTGAAGCATGCTTACACCCTGTGAGATCTTGAGCCAAATAGTGATTGATACATTTTATATCAATCGATTTTTATTGCAGTGTGATGTTCATCAGTGAGTATGTTGCTCTAGAACTTGTTTTAAACCATTTTGAGATTGCATGATATGTGTGTGCATGAAAATGATAAAGACACTAGGATTAACCACATTTATCCAAACACTTTCACTAAATTAAACCCTTAGTGAACCCCTTTGAGCCTTTTTATTTTTTTTAGTTACTAATAGAGCAGTCTGATTCATTTGGGAATTGGTGAGCAAACAGTTGGGAATTTCTTTGTAAAGGGAAGTTCATTTGATGGAGATATATACATAAAAAATGTGTTTATATACTGATTATCATGTACAGATTTGTACTTGCAGTACAACAGGACATTTTGCTCTATTAAACTGTTCAGTTAGTCATTTATTGATTTTTTTAACCACATTACAACCTTGAACAAAGTCGTTTTGATTTGTGCATACATGTATTAAAAGTAGTGGAGATTTGGTGGAAAACCAAGCATATGGTAGCACATGATTTTCTTGATTGAACTTGAGGGTAAACACTTCACCTAAACACTTGTGTGCTTTGAGAGTTTTGTGAGTTCTAATATCCATGGCATGTTACTCACTGAATGCAGAATTGATATCTATTTCTTGATCTTTTTGTCTATATAGACTGTGTGCTTACTTGGATAATCATGTACATCAAGGGGAATAGATCAATTCAGAGTTCTGTATATATATAATTTACTACAGAGTTTAGCATTCATCATATATTCAGTGTTTACTATGAATGTTTGTGCATCCAGTGTTTACTGATTTATTTTTATGGATTTTATGAAATATTAGATGCTCTAAAAATTGGATTAGTAAACTCTGCTATCCACACACAACAATTCACATCTGTGCAGTTTTTTGAAAGGGTTTCAGTAATAAAGTTGGAGAATTGACAAACGCTGATGGATTTTGTCTAATACTCTAAGGTATATTTTTTCAGATGATTTCAAATTTGGAGTAAAAAGAGTTTTGACAGTTGTTTTGATGTGTGTAAAAGTGTTTAATTGTGTCAGTACTGGGAGAGAGAAAGTAGCAGTAATTATAGCTGTAATTACTGAACATGCACATCTAATTCGCTAATTATGTGCCACGTGTCCCACTCACACATTTCTCAAGGATCGTGTCCCACTACACATGGTAACTGGTTACGTGTATTAATGGTAAAATGTTTGAGTTTAACTTTTCATTACATATCTAATCATTTTTAGCTACACGATTCATATGATTCATATTCACTCATACACTTTCACTCAATCACAATTACTTTTTACACAACCACTCACAGTTACATCGCATTTTTCACTTGAACATTTCATCAAACACCTTTCACTAATATCTTTCTCTTTCATATTTTCTTCTCAAATCGTTCTAATGGCTACCAAACCTTTCACTGCTCTTTGACTCTTGTTTGTTTCTAACAACTATGCAGCCCCACTGAACAATGAAAACGTTCCAGATGCGTTTCATCTGATTCAGAACTTCTTGAGAGATTCAGAGATTGGACAAGCTCTGGTTGAACCCCAAACGATTTTGGCATCACAGATTGCTTCTTTCTGGCAACACTCTGTCTATGATGATGGAGGAGAGAATGGGACTCCATCTATTATTTTCACTTATGACGAAACAGACTATGTTATCACTCCAGATACAGTCAGAGAAACTATGGGGTTTGACACTCACACTTCGTACAGTGTTGTTTCTGAAAAGAATCTACGATAGATGTTGCAGCAGATTGGATACTTAAGATCTTTGGCCAAGCTTGGGTCAGTGAAAAGACCACAGCTGAGAAAAGAATGGAGTTTCTTCTTCGATTGTATCACAAGGGCTTTTGGGAACAAAGTCACCAACTGGGATGCAATTCATACTGACAGTCTTCAAATCAGGTATTCTCTTCTCTATGGTAGTAATTTCGATTTTGGAAGACTTGTGTTAATGAACTTAGGTGATATGTTGTCAGCATCTACAACTGTGTATTTTGCTAGATTTTGTCAAATGCTATTTACTGCTTGTGTGCCAAATGTTGAAATTACTGATGCTGATGTGATTCAGCCGTTTAAGGTCAATAAGAGGATATTTTCTGATTTGACTAATAAAGATGCTACCAAAGAGCAATTACCTGCTTTGGTTTCCCTCTTGATTTACAGAACTTTATAAATCAACCACAAGAACCTCAACAGCCTGAGCACCCTTCTCTAAACACTGATCAAACTTCAGTCCCTGTACCCATTTCTACTGAACAACAACATAAACCTTCATCCACTCAACCTGATACTACACTAAACACTGAACCACTAAACACTGAACCTCAACCACCTCAACCACAATCTCAGCCTCCTACTCAACCTCAACCTGACCAACAACCATCAAAACCCAAACGTGGGGGAAGAACCAAGCATGCTGCTCATAATTCTAGGCATAGCTTTGCAAGGGCTAAGAGGGCCAGAAAAGAGAAAAAGGAGAGAGCAAATAGGTCTCCATCACCATCAATTGTTGGTGTCGAGGAAGAGTCAACCTCTGATGGAGAAGAGGTAGCTGTTGAGGTGCAGACCTATAAGAGAAGGAAGTTGGTAATCTCTGACTCTGATGAAGAGATGACTGTTGAAGCTCCAAAGGTTATTTCTATAGAGATACCTGCTGTTGAGATGAATGTTGTGCAACCGCCTGCCAATATTCCAGTAGATGAAGATAACAGAGATGGCTTTCCTATAATGGATGATTTTCTTGACACAGTCATGCCATTCTCTGCTATTGTTGATGTTCCTACTTCTTCTTTTGCTCTTAATTCTGGTGAAACTGGTGCAGCAGATCAAGCTACTTTGGTACTTGATGAAACAGTAGCTACACATACTGAAATATTGTCTGATGCTCACCACACTGTTGAACAAGGTGAAGAAGTTGAGCAGATACCCAAGGATGTAATCTCTGATTCTATGGATACAGTTGTTCCAGTTGCAAAGTCTGTTGAGATTCCAGCACAACCTGCAGAGCCTGTTTCTGATAAAGCTGCAGTGAATACAGAAGAGAATATTGTTGCAAATTCTGATGTTGCTGATAATGCAGAGACTATTGAGATTGTTGCCGAAAATGTTGAAATGCATACAGATGAGCATGTTCTAGAAACTGAGGACAATGTTGCAGAGAATGCTGAGGTGCATATCACAGATTTTGTTGAAGATGATAGGGTTGAAATTGAAGGTGAAGAAAGTGCAGAATCTGATTCTTCTCAAAGTGCCCCTGTGCAAACTGATGCAAAGCATGTGCCTTTCACTCAGCCTTCTACAGCACATGAAGTTGAAGCAGAGTTTCTTGCTAAATTTTCTGAAAATTAGTACAAGGAAGATTGTATTTTTCCTAGAGGAAGAGCAGCAAAGTTTGTGCAACAAACTGCTAAAAATATTTCCAATCCAGAGATTCTTTCATGTTTGAAGGCCACTGTGGTGCAAGTCAAAACATTGGATGGCAGACTTGATGATTGTCAGAAAGCAGTTACTGATCTGAGAACAGAAATTCAATCTTGAGATATGACTCTGAAAAGAGACACTAAACTCAAGCTAACTAAATTTTCTAAAGCTCAAGACACTATGTTTGACAGGCTGAGCAAAGTTGAAGAAAATCAGAATGTATTGTCTGGTAAAATTGATTTTATTGCTACCTCCTTGGAGTTGATTACATCTATTCTGATTCCTGATGATGTCAAAAAGGGGGAGAGATTTGCTAAGTCCAAATGCAGGCAGTCTCAATCTCTGACTAAGAAGGATGATGCAGGAGATGGAGGAGCAAGAGGTTAGAGGAGTCTAAGGTCAAGAGCTACTGATAAGAGTTTAGAAGCTGGTAACACTTCTAAATCAAAGTCTGATGCTGTAAACACTGATACTCAGGGTACTTCCAAAACCCAGAGTTTGGTATTAACTTCTAATCCACAGATTGATGAGGAATTGGCTGCTAAAGTGTTTCTAGAAGAAAATGAAGAGGGAGTTACACTTGCAGATATTCAAGCTGAGGAGAAAAATCTTCAAGAAGAACATCAGAGAGCTTTGAAGTCTGGCAAGTTTAAGAGGAATGTGAAAGCTGCTAAGCCTGTTCTTAAAGGCATTACAATTAAAGAGAATGTTGGTGCTGATCAGAGGATGCAAGTATCTAGAAAGCCAACAGAAGCAGAAGCTAAGTTGAAACTGAAAGGTAAAGCTGTAGAGGAGGAAAAAGTCTCTAAGAAAAGAAAAACAACCTCTGTTGCTACACAAGTTGTGAAGAACTCTTTGTCTACTCAACTACAATCAGTTTTTGGAAAGACATCAGTTTATGAACAAACTCTGGATATTGAAAAGGCTAGAGGTACTTTTGTACATGGAAGAACTCAAGATGGAAAAATTGAAGGTGATAAAGCTGGTTTGGGTTCACACAGAGAGAAAAGAACAAATACCAGTCCTCTAGATCCATCATCACTGACTGTTCTAGGTCTTGGAGTTACACAAGAAAGTTTGGATAAATTGGAATCAGTTCAATTAATACACCAGAAGAGTTTAGGAAGGGATTTTCTCTTGTATTTTATGACTGATGGAACTGTGTTCAAAATTGGTGAGTTCGATCTTGATTTGAAGACTTGGGAGGAATTAGAGTATGTACTCTATAGTTTTAAAGTGAGAAATCATAGAACTCAAAAAGCTGCAGATGTACTGAGGAAGAAGATGCTGCAAAATTTGGCAGTTAGAGGTGACAAGTTGAACAGTCAGTATGTTCCTAAATACAGAGATTATCATGGTAAGATTGTTGAGATGAAGAACAATTGTGCTAGACTGAAGATAGATTTGGGAGTAACTGTTCTTGATTTTAACTCTGAATCGAAGGAAGCACAATTCATCAGATTGGGTAATGAGATGAGGAGAAACAAGATTTATTTTCTGAGAGCTGCTATTTATCAAACTGGTGAGAATGATCCCAGGTTAAGAGAGATCATGGAGATAATGCAGAGAGAACTTGAGAATGCAGAAAGAAGATTGCTGATAGATTATCTCAGGACAACACCAGATGTTGAGGCAATTTGATAAATGATGCTCTATAAGAATTTCTTGTTTTTTGTAGATTTTGATTAAGTAGTTTAAACCCTGATTAGTTATTAAACATTGCATTTGTCTATTTTGTTTTGACATCATCAATTATTGTTAACTTGTGCATTTTTGCTAATGAACAAGTTGGGGGCGATTGTTAGATATAATTGATGTAACTATTAATCAGTGTTTAAGTGTTACAGTGAATAATCAGAGTTTAGCTGGAAGCAGTCAGAGTTTGGTTAAACGCTGACGAATGGAAGCGCAAACACTGACGGATGGAAGCGCAACAGAGTTTGTTAAACTCTGTCTAGCAGAAGCGTCTACTTGTCAACAGTATCTGAAGATTAATTAAAGATAAATATGGAAGCAATATCTTTGAAGATTGGATAGCTGTCAAAGAGATTGTGTTGACTTAGAAGACGTGTAGCAATCGTGATTGATATCAATTGTATAGCTAAATTATGGGAGTATCAATTTACGATTGTACAGTAGTTGTATGTTTTATAAATACAGT
The DNA here is from genome assembly GCA_037693485.1 of Kitagawia praeruptora. Classification (NCBI taxonomy): domain Eukaryota; kingdom Viridiplantae; phylum Streptophyta; class Magnoliopsida; order Apiales; family Apiaceae; genus Kitagawia; species Kitagawia praeruptora. The sequence goes on from CM075352.1 coordinate 68,492,007, forward strand.
TAGGTTAACCCTAGAAGGGTATCGAACAACGAATTATTCATTCATTGTAACCTAAGCAGCTCTCTGTGATATTTTACATCACTGAGAGAAGAATTATTAATTCCAAACAGTTTTTAATTATTAAAACATTTGTTCTTGTTAATCTCTCATAAAAAGCTTGATTATATTTGTGTATTCGGCCTAACATAATATTGTTTGCAGTTTCCTAGGAAATGAACATATTTGTGGCTATTGGCTCTTTTCTCCTTGCCTAAAGGTATACACATTACTTGAATAAAATATGAAATAATAACAGAAATTTGGAACCTATATTGTAAGGGGTGGAATTTAATTTGGTTTTGTAGTAAATTATTTGGCTTGTGGTGTATTTGGTCTCATTTTATTGCTTCAACAATTCGAGTTTCCAGCTTCCTGGCTCTCGGATGCCGAAAGATGAAGGATGTGATTCTGATAGGGAAAATTTTGAGGCTGTTACTCCTGAACATAATTCTGGAAAGCCTGAAGGACATAGTAAAAGCAGTGCACCTGTATTTTCCTCTAGGTTGGAAGAACGTGCTGAAAAGCGAAGAGAGGTATATTATGCCCTTCAAAATTCTTCAAATTATATTTTCCTACCGACTACAAAAACAGATCTGTGATTTGTCTTCTTGTTTAGTTTTTTTCAAAGCTAGAAGAGAAGATACATGCAAAAGAAGCGGAAAATATTAGTATGCAAGTAAAATCAAAGGTGCTTGGAGTGACATTTCACTAGATAAAGTTCATGAATTGCACAAATTAGTAGCTTCTTTTTGCTTATTGTACTTGTTTCAAGCAATTCATAGCGATTCGGGTTTGTTTCAAGTTATTAGCTCTAGTACTTGTACGTTTTAAGTATTGTTCATTAGCTAGTGTTGGTAGATTTTTTTGGATGATTTGGTTGGTTTTGTACTAGATGATGTTATTGAAATGATGTTGGATGATGTTATTGAAATGCAATTAATTTGGTTCTTGAATTCTTTTACTTGAAACTGTAATATTTAAATGTCAATTTTTTTTGTCATTAAAATTAGTTTATAAATGATTTTAATTATGTAACACTCAATGTGTTACAATTGGTAAAAGAGGGTGTTACAATAGATTGTGGACCACACTTAGATGTGGGTCCCACAGTTATCCATGTGCAAAATTATATCCTCTATTGTAACACACAAACTATGTTGTTGTAGAGTGTTTAAGATGTTGCTATAGAGGTCTTTAGTAACCACATTTGCTATGTTACCTTAGGCTGTGTTTTGATGTTACCTTAGATATCTATAGTTACTGCTGAGAACCTGACACAGCTGAATTGTTACCATAGCCGTATTTTGGCCTATGGTAACTTCAAACAGGGGTCTATGGTAACACAGTTTGGGGGTTGCTATAAGCAATATATGGCGTAGTGTGAAAATTGAATTTTTATGAGTGAAAAGAACATTTCGATAAGTCAGACTTCTTAAATGATTTATCTCTTGTTAATTCTCGACTTCTCTAACAAGTCTATTCAGGACACTCTCGAGTTCTCGAATAGAGTCTTTTAGAGAAATAGAACAGAGAAATGCTTGAGTTCTCGAATAAGGTGTTTTAGTTCTCTAATGACTGAGTTCTCGAATACTATGTTTGAGTTCTCGAATCATTTGAAAAGGTTGAATTCTCGCTGAATCTTAACCATTTTTGGATTTTTATTCAGAATTTTTAAATCACTCATAAAAACATATTTGATTTAATTTAGAATTATTTCTAAGTTAGATAACCGCTAGCTGTGAGTGTCAACCTGCTTGAGATATCGATTAAGCCTTTCTTGACTTATCGAATAGTTGTTTTCTACTTCTCGAATGTTTGACTTGTCGATACAAAACATATATCTAATCGACAATTCAAGTACTTCATACTTATACAATTTTACATCTATTCGATTCATTTCATTCGATTTTTCAAGCATCTAAAGTTCCAAAACCTCTGAAAACCCTAATCTCAAAAAGCTAAATTTCTTCTTCAACCTTCATTCTTTTCTCTCTTTTCTCTGTATCAATGGCAACCGTGAAATTCAACACCAACTTTATCGCCCTAACCAGTGATGTTGAGGCACCCAATGCCAATTTCAAATGCTTTGTTCGATGGATGTCTGAGTCATACATCAAGGATGCACTCTCGATGTAATAACCCTAACTTTAGAAAGGCTACAGTGCCCAAATAAATAGTGATCTTGAGGAATTTAGGGAAATGGTGTGTAGGTATTCTATATTGGAGATGGTAAATGAACAAACAAAAACCATATTAGTGATATACTATGAAAATAAGTGACTCGAAATGACGATGGATTTCAGAAATTTCTGAATTTAGATTTTGAGGATTTTGAGCTCGAACGAATTTCTATTTATTGGATATTAAGGAACATAGAAATATTAAAGGAATTATATATTGAGGAATTAGTGAATTTAAGTTAAACCAAGAGATTTTTTAAGTTAAGAGAATGCTAAGGGAATTTGGATTTTATAAACGATTTCAAAACCACTGGATAATGAGATATATTTGAAACGAACCACAATTAGACGAGTATGGAAACCAAGTAACCAAGGTTAGTAAATAATAAGGATATTTACCACATTAATATTTACAAAGGTTATTAGTAATTACTTAAGGTTAATAACCCTAGCTTGCTAAATACTCCTCAATGACATCACTAATGACATCACCTTCCACTAACTATGTTTAAGGGGCAAATTAGTAACTTCACATGAGGATTTTCCATAACCTTCACCACTAATCTACTAAGTTCTAGAATTCTCAAGATGTGTCAAGATTAAGGCAAGATTAGATCAAGAAACAAGAAATCAAACTCCATTTCTCTCATCCTCCACAAACTGTCCAGCAGAAACAAAATGCAAAGAAAAATTCATATCTCCATTTCTATCCATGATAAAATCACCAAATTTGAACCACAACCTCTCCACTCCATGGGAAAGATTCGCTCAAAATTTCATAGTCATAAAAGGGGTGTAGCCTAGTCAAATACCTCCCCCAAGTTGAAGAAACCAAACTGTCCAGGAGGATTGACAGTTTCTGGGCTGATTTTCAAACGGCCATATCTCCTTCATTACTCGATGGAATTTTGTGTTCTTTATATGGTTGGAAAGCTGGTGAGATGCTCTACAACTATCCTTTAGAAGCCTCATCCAGAAAACGTAGGTAAGGCCTTCGTTTTTGCGATTCTTTCAACTGGTGTCCAGTGAATCCGAATTTCTAACTTTGTTTTTATGATTTATTTAGTTGATCCAAGCTACCTTAAGGTTATTTAAGGACTAACCAAGGCTTGTTAAGTGTTGTCAAGCTTCAAGGAGGTATAAATCTCAAGACCCTTTAGTATTACTTTGAATATATATGCTTGGTTATAGAAAACTTGGTGATTTAAGTTATGATAAGTGATGATTTATGATGATTATGTGTTTGTAAGTGGTTTGAGTTAAATATGGAAGTGTTTTGTGTTGGAAATCCATGGTTGGTATGATGACCACATGGTGTAGGTTTGATGTATGTGTTTGGTGATGGATTTGGAGGTGAGAAAAATTTGGAAAGTATGAAATTATAGCCGTTATAATGCCCGATTTTAGTTAGGATGTAATCTGCCCTGTTTTGGACCCCTGTCTCCGTACGGTACCCTACTGTCTAGGTTACCAATTGACCATGACATGATAGAGCTTAGTTCGTAGATCATTTTGATATAAGGTACGTTAAAATCTGATGAACGGTTTAGGAGAAAAGTCAGTTTTAGTGAAAGGTGTTCGAAAACCGGGAAACCGTAATTGTGTAAACTTTGAGACTATGATCGACCTACCTAGACATTTTTAAAAATTATGAAACTTTGGGATGTTATAATAGGGTGATCAGAGAACCCTTAATAACTGACCTTGTGTCAAATTTTGGAATTTTCGAATTATGAGGATTTTTGCAGTCGAGAGTGGTTGTTAAGGAAATAGTGTGAATTGCTAACACTTTAATCGAGATTAAGAATGGTCGAGTTCTTAGAACCTTTGGGACATAAAGGCCATGTTAAACATACGGTATGTGAGAAGGGTGTTACTAGATAAGGGTAGGTGTTAAGTGGAATATACTCTAATGAAGATTCTTTTATGTGTTTATAGAAACTTCGGAGGAACCACGAGCCCTACCTTTGGGATATCGAGATCGAGGCAAGATTTCTTCTATCCCTACTTTGAAAAATTATTTATCTTCAAAGAAAAATGATTTTATGGAATATATATGTGATTCTATTATTTCTATATTGTTAAGAATTTGTTTTCCTGATTTTGGAAATTAAAGGAAGATATGAGTATGGATATGGATTAAAGGGAGCAAGATTTCTTTTATCCTTATTTTGATATATTGTTTATGTTCAAAGGAAATGGTTTTGGTGGATAATATATGAATCTTATATGATGAGATGATTAGGGATATATTCCCTATTTACTGAGATTTTTGAATATGGATTATGAATGTGGATATGATTATGAATGGAGCGAATATGCTCTATGGTAAAAGAGATATGAAAGAGAATGGTATCAGTTGTTATCTAGGGTTATATGGTTTATAATGCTATATTAAAAATATTCTTTTTGAGTATTAGTGGTTTAATAAATATTATTTGATTATTATTTACTACTCTTAAAATAGACGGAATATTTTATGAATATAAAAGCATAATTGATTTCTTGTATATAAAAGAGATGTCTGAGTCATAATCAAGGTATTATGTTATATATAGATTTTTATGGAAATGATGTGCGAGAATGAAAATGATATGAGTAATAATAAATGGAAATGGAAATGATATACGGGAATGGAAATGGGAAATGGTGTTGATAAATGGAATAATGATTTTATAAAAAGGGGGATTAGTAACAAACTTGCGTAAGAGGCTGTGTCAGGGCTGTGTGCGACATAGTCTAGCATTCATTATATGATTCGGCACGAAGATGCCAAGGGAGGATGTTAGCAGGTGGCCTTCCTCCGGGAGGATGTTAGCAGGTGGCCTTCCTCCAGGGATGATGTTAGCAGGTGGCCTTCATTCCTTCTACCGGTAGTAAAAAGGACGGGTACGGAGGGCGACTGATCATCGTCCTTACGTATTCGTCAACAGTGAAATTCCCCAAAACTTGAAAGAAAGAATTGAAAATGGTTTTCAGATTTCTATACTGAAAACAAGAAAATGATATGAGAAGATGGAATTACTGTTACAGATGAAGAGAAACTGATTTTATATTAATTTATATAATTGTTACCTAAGAAAGATATGAGAAGATGATCGTGAAAGATTGTACAGGTTTCACATTATTTTGGAAGAGTACACTGAGATGGTATTTTTGATTGTTATTTTATTTAAGAAGAGGAATTTATATTATATGATATTAGAAGAGAGACTGAGATTATAATATTATATATTTCTTTTCGTACAAGGATAATTGGAAGGTATATGTCTTGAACGAAAATAAAATTCCTTTCCATAATAACTGAAAATTGTTTTGTTTACTATATATATATGATGATTTATTTTCCTTTGATGCTAGTTGATAGAAATTATCTTGCTGAGCTATTTTAGCTCATTCTTGCTATTTATGTATACAACAGCTAGGTATGCCGATACTCTGTACTACACCCCGCAAGAGGGTACGGGAAAGACGAACTTTTGAGAGAGTGTTGGCAACGATTCCCGAGGTAGCTATCGGACGGTTGGGTATTGATAGATTATGTACATTAAGTGTGTAAGTTGGTGTAATAACTTTTGATTGTTGAAATGCTTCATGTCGAAGTATTATTCAACAATGTATCTAAGTATGATCCTAGTTTGTAATAACTGCTTAAATCTAAACTTTTAATATTGTAGATGTTGTTCTTTGAGCATATGACTGGTGTGTGTGTGTTAATATTTATGTGTGGGGTCTATTGTGAGTTTTAATATGCATTTATACTCCAGCTGCCAAGAGAAGAATATTAATAAGTGGAAATTGGTTCGTGACAGCCTGGATTCATGACCCCGGATTTGGGGCTGTCACACTCAGCCAACCCAACTCTGTATCTAAACCTACTGGAACAGTTTTGGAGAACTGCTACTGTGGAAGTTGTGGCCCTAGAAAGCGCAATAACATCGTACATAGTCTACTACAAAATTTAGGATAAGGAAATCATTATCATCACTGAAGACATGAATCAAGCACTGGGCTTACAACAGGAGGTGTATGATGATCAAGCTACAAATGGTGAATTGGAGGACTTCTTTGATTTCATTAACTACTCAGATGAAATCAAACTTGGTCACTTAAATAGAAAGTTCTTGAAGAAGGAATGAAGTTATGTCTTTGCCACCATTCTTCAAGTCTTCACTGCAAGGAAGTCAAGCTATGATCAAATCCGTGCACCTGCACAGCAAATAGGCTATGCCTTAGCTTATGGGAATAATATCAATGTTGGTCAACTCATTATGCAGGAGTTGTATGGGAGACTTGGTAAGAACTCAACCAAGAGATGTACTGACATTTTCTTCCCTCGCTTTATTCAATCTGAACTTAATTTTAAAAATGATAAATTGATTGAATTACCTGGGATAGATAGAAATAGAATAGGCTATCCTAGATCCATGACCAAACTCATTTTTGGTAATCTAGAGACTAGGAATGATGTGGATGTAAGACTTAACATAACTCCCTATATGGAGGGTTTATTTAGGACTTACCCCCACAACATGCCAATATTTGATTCTAGATCACAGTTAGCACAGCCCAAGCAAGTAGAACAAAATGCTAACCCAGGGCTTGTAACCAATCACCTCAACCAAACACTCTACCAAACACAGAGCCACCTACATCATCCTCTCAACAGGGTGGTGTTAATAAAAAGGAGAAGAAGAGAAAACAGGTTGCTACTGCACCTTTAACCATCTTATCTGAAGCAGCATTGGCTATAGAATTAGGCTTAGAAAGTGAGAAACCTGCACCCTTACTAAGGTCAAAGAAGAAAAAGAAATTAAAAACCACCTCTTCAGTCACACAAATGGCTGATGTTGTAAAATCAGGGGCAAACAACTCACTAGATGTATCCTCTCAACAGAGTGCATCTATAGAATCAAGCATTCTCCCCAATATACAATCCTGTATGGAGTTTGCACAAAGGAGTGATAAGGATGACACAACACTGAGTGGAGAGCACATCACACTTGAAACTCCCTCTATCTCTCAGGGGGAGTTGCCAAAATCAAATCTACAAGACACTTCTCTTCCAGAATCTAATACTCAAATTTCTTTGGAGCCTGCAACTCAAGTAATTGAGGAGCAAGGCATTGATCATCAAGAATTCTTTTCTCTTGGTGAGCCAATGGACTCAAGTGACTTAGTGCATGACACTTTGCTCACCACCCAGGAACCACATTTAGATGGTGAGGGAATGCTAGCTGGGGCATATCTTGATGACACCATCACAAACACAGAGGATTCACTAGTTTCACTAGAGACTCTGTGCCTGTGTCAACTGTTGGTGTAACTCATCCCACTTCTGTGGAGGCACCAGTAGTAGAGTCAATCCATCCGGTTGCAGAAGTTGCATCTGTAACTGAGGAGTCTAGCTTGCCTAGCTCTAGCTCTGACTTTATGTCACAATGGCTGAAGCCTGTGCAACATGATAGTGCTTTAGGATCAGGATCTGTTCCACCATAATTGATGGTTGAAGCACTTCAAAGCTTAGTTATGGATCAGATTCTTGGGTTTGTAAAGATAGCTCAGAACCTTGTCACCTCAAACATGCCAAATCCAGACTATAAAGCAATTTTGCTATGTCACAGAGATGATGTGGAGTTGCAAAAGGTAAAGATATTAGATGATGCTGAGAAAGATGGCAATGTAGATGCCTGGTTGCAAGGGAAATATGACATTGCTCTCTCAGAAGGCCTCCAGTACCTCAGAGAAGAGTACATCACATCACTAGGGTCCAATGCCAAATCTCTCACTCCTAGTGATGTATATGAAGCAATGAATGACACCTATAAAGGAATTCTCAAAGCTGCATACTATCTTGGCAAGGGTCTCAAGACAGAAGTGAATGAAGTGTGTGCAGCTACAATCAAAGAGGTGCAGAAGAGGAAAAGGGATTTCGATACCAAATTTCCCCAACTGGATAATGTTCTCAAGGAGGTTCAACTCTGCAAGTCTGAGTGCATCAAGATGGACAACTCTTTGCTGTTGGTCGAGGGGTCTGTCAAGACTATGGTTACTCAGATGGAAAAATTATCAGATCAGACAATAGATGCCAATGCCATGCTGAGGACTCTGTTTAAAAATCAATATGGAGATAAGCTGGTGACCGAGGTCCCTGTGCATGAGATGACCAAATTTGAAGTGGAGAGACTGAAAGATCAATCACTATCTGGTTTTAAAGCCACTAAGTTGTTCACAAAGGTGGAATCTCTTGAACAGGAAGTGGTCTCTCTCAAACAGTCCAATGCTCAGCTGATAGACAAAGTTGCAACTCTCACTGAGCAGTTGAGCACTCAAGCCACTACCGCATCTGATGTTCTTCAGCATCAACAATTGATGCTGTCAGCCATGATGAAACATATGGGTCTTCCTCTACCTGAGGAATCTATGCCTACCACTTCTTCAACTCCAAAGGCCCCTTCTAAAGCCTCAATGCCTGTCAATAAGCCTAAGGGGGAGAAGAGGAACTCAAAGGACTCAAAATCTAAGGGGGAGCATCAAACTAATGGGGAGAAACCTCAAGAGAAGGGCATATCAATCAATGAGGGTGGTCATCCAAGAACAAGAGAGAAAACTCATGTGTCAGGCAAAGGGAAATCCAAAGTTGATGAGCCTCCAACCTCTCTGCTAGTTGTCACTCTACCAACTGTGCACATCACTACTCCTGATGGCCAAAGGCAATCTATCACCTCCATAGTGGTTGCAGGGAGTATGCCATCTGACAAACCTCTCCTCTCCAAGACTGAAAGTGCCAAGCCTGTAGAAGTGAAAGTTATTACTGAGGCCAAGCCACAAGAAGTTGCTAATTCAAATGTCTATCATGATAAAGCCTTCTTGGAGTTTCTAAAAGCCACAAGGGAACAAGTTGGTGACACTCAGTTCTATCTAAGGAAGTTGAAGGAGCAGATTGACTACTTCACTGTCATACCCAAGAAAATCAACAGCTCATGGTTCAAGGAGATATTGATGGTTTCTAAATCCAAAATATGGCATCTAACCTTCAAGACCCTACAAGGCTTAATGTACTCAGAGGTGGATGCCCTAATCAGTAGGATTGAGAAGAGAGATGCAAATGAGAACAACAAAAGTCTCTACGATGACTTGAGGGATGAGCAACCAACCAGATTGCCTGAGGTGATGACAAATCCAAGGACAATTATCTACCAATCTGGCACAAAAATTGATGAAATCCAACAGTTGATCATTCCCAAGCATCTGGTCCCCAACAACAGAAACCTTATCATTGCCATTGTGGAAAAGATAAACAAGAAGAAAGGTGTAAGAATAATAGAAGAATTGCAAGCCATATCATATCTTAGATCATACATTGCATCTGGCATTGTACCTGAATCTGCTAAGTTCAACTCAAGCAAGGATGGTGATCAAGACAAAGATGGAGACAAGAGTGATGGAAGGAGAAGACATCACATGAGTGATAAGGATGATGAAGACAAGAAGAAGAAGAGAGACATCAAGGACAAGAAAGGTGATAATGACCAAGGCAGAGTCTATGAGAGGAAGAGTGGAAAACAGCAAGACTTAGGCATTACTGACAGTAATCTCACCACAAAACAAGACTCTAAGTCTAGGGTGGATATTGTTAGTAATGACCTATCAAAATCTAAATCTATGGCTTCTGCAACTGTTTTACCACCTTAAGAAGAGAAGAGGATTCAACTCAAGAAACCATCTGTGTGTTTCAAAAAGCAAACTACTGAATGAATGAGTTTGTTGTGTGTCTCAAGAAGGAGGAGTTTGCTGCAATGAAAACTAAGGCTGATGAATTGAGGGCTATGGGTCTGTGTAGAGTCAAATTTAATCCTTACATTATTGAATACAAGAAATATGGAAGAACTGTAAAGATTAGAATGGACTACATCAGTTCCTACTCTGAGAAACAGCTGAATGAAGTACTCAAGGATTTGTCAGGCTCCCCTCTAATTGAAGAACTCACTGCAATGGAAGACATCATTCTTGCAATCGAAGAAAATGCAAAATGAGAATCTGCAAGCCAAAGCTCAAGAGATGAATCCAAAAGGATATGGCTAGTAGTTCCTCATAACTTGTAAGAATACTTCAGTGTATTTTCCTTGATCAATTTACATACCTGTACTTTTCAAAGTTTTATCTTTATGTATGTTAGGCTTGTTATCAGGCATGAAATTGTGACTAAGGGTCTTACTCACAATTTGGGGGAGATTGTTAGTCACAGAGACATGCCTGTGCTCATAATATAACAAGCCTAAGTATGTGTAATATTATGCATTACCTACATGACCTCTTAATTGAGGGAACCTCTAGTTGTAGAGTTTCTGGTTGTTTTTGTACTTGTATTAGGCATCAAATCCTAGTTGTGTAACTATACTTATAAAGTCAAGAATAATGCTTAAAAGAAGTTCCAAAGTTCATGCCTCAAGCAAGAAGATAAAGACTATCAAATAATCACAGTTGGGATTTGAAGAAATGAAGAATTTGCCTAAGTACCAATTCGAGAAGTATGTTTGTTATATTCGAGAAGTCTAGCATTCGACAAGTCAAGGATTCGATATTTGTAAAGACACTATTCGATATCTCTGAATTCACTGTTTGATATCTCATTCGATATGTCTAATACTCTATTCGAGAACTCAAGAAGTCAACAAGTCAAAGTGGTATTCAAGTTCTCAAAGAGTCAACAAGTCAAAGTTACATTCGATATCACAAGGACTCAGAAAGCTATTCGACATCTCAAGGATTCGACAAGTCAAGTGTTCTATTTGACAACTTAAGGAACCCTGGAGAAAAGAGCTATTCGAGAAGTGATTCGATATGTCAATCATATACTATTCGAGAACTCAGAGTTATCGATCAAGTCAATTCTAGTTCTCGAATCAATCACTTAGACACTTCTCGAATGCATTCTTGGAGACAAAATACTAAAGAGATTGTACAAGTCAGAAACCTGCAACAAGCCAAAGCACTTTATGGACCACAATCTATAACGTGCTCTGGAAAGCCTACAAAGAAACTTGGAGAGATGTAGAAGAGACAAAGAGCTAAAGAAGTGGATCTGAACAGAACTTTACAAAGTCAAATCTGTAGCCATTTGGATGCTTACTCAAAAAGGATAGACATACTGGAAAGTAAACTTGTTTAGCTACCTTATTTGTAGTAAGTAGGTTGTATTCATGTTCTATAAGAATACAACTTCACTTCTTTAGAGAAAAAGTTTTTAGAATTTTTTCACATACATTGTAAGAGACATCTCTCTGAGAAAAACGAAGCTGAGAATACTACCATTTGTATTCACATATTGTAGCAAATCTTTATCTAATAAAATATTATATTAAAGTGATATCGTGTCTTGTGTTGTTCATAATCCGCACCAGTAAATCTACACACACAAACACATATTGTGCTACAAAGATTCAAGAACAAGAAAAAGTTCAAGAATCCATTCACCCCCCCTCTGTATTCTTTTACTGTATTTAATACTCAACATCACATTTTATCTGAAATACAAGATAAAATAATGGGGGTGATTATATAGATTAGTAGATAGTAGATTAATAGATAATATACGTAATGATAATTAGCTCATTGCCTATTCTAATTAGAACACGTTACCTTTTAAGTAAATCACTATGAATTCAATTTTAAAATGGGAAAACGTCACTTCGATTGACAATAACAGAACAAAAAACTAAACTCTTTTAACATTTTCTCATCAATGTGGATTTATATCACATTTTATCTGAAATACAAGATAAAATAATATTGAGGCTTAAGCATGCTTAATGGTTCATACGATTAGTTATATGTGGTAATGATTAAATTTATGATTCCAAGGTACAGGCCTTCTAATCATTGTAATTTTGCAATTTAAATTGCTCTCTAGCCCTATCCAAAAAAAGTGTAAAAAGAAAACTAACCATCTATTAACTTCACCTACCTAGGTAATGGAGCATGTGCCAGAGTATTGTATCACACATGTATTATCTTTTACGTCACCTTATGATATCGTCAGAGCTTCATTTGTGTCAAATTTGTTTAAGAGAGCTGCCGATTCTAATAACCTATGGGACAGATTTTTGTCAAGCGATATTGATCAAATCCTTTACAGATCAACCTCTCCTCTTAACTATGCCTTTAGTAGAGGACAACTTTTCTCTTTTCTTTGTAACTCTCATATACTTCTAGACAATGGAAATATTGTAATTTTCGCTATTTCATTTCTTGAATTCATTATAATTTGTTTATTAGTTGTGTAAATTTATTTTTTGTTGAGTTTAATTCTAGGAATTTTGACCTTGAATTTTTATAATTTGATGTTTGGTCTTGATTTCTGAAGTCTAGTCTATTTTTGAAATTTCGAATATAGTAGTTTGGTGAATTTGAACCCCATATATGTATGTTCATATATTAGTTTGATTTGTTATGTTCATATTATGCAAATTGCAGCTTTCTTCTAACATAAAAACACTTTACATTGAATAGTCCAATGAAGGAATTACCGATGCATTACGAATTTGTTTATTGGTTTGATTCGAAGTACAAGTGATACTTGAATAAAGTGTAACCGCACTTTATTGAGATTTGTCAACTAATCGATTAGATGTGTAATTGTTTTGTAAATCTTGTAATTGTGTAGTCCCCTAACACATACTTATATGTGTTTAATTATATCGACATACATATATTGTGTAGTCCGGTCAGATTTATTTTTGAAGGCTTAAAATTATATCGAAAAAAATGAAAAGTATGATAGAGATAATACATGCTTTTTCTTCAGCTTATTGAGCAAAATATGAGGATATTTGTAGTAATCCGCCACCTTACACTGAAAATAGCCCCTCAAATATGTATTGTATCGAATAAAGGACAAAGGGGTTTGTGTTATCATCTACAAGTTTTTTTGATATGTTACAATTTTATTTTAGTGCTACAATTATGTTTTTATATAATTACTTTTTCAATAGTTATATTAAATTTAATTTAATATATCATAAAACTTTATATTATAATTTTTAAATTTAAATGTGTTGTTGACGTGATTCGAACTTTGGATTTTTAATAGAGTAATTCAAATTTATAATATTTTTTATCATTAGATCTAACGGTTCTTATTTATTTACTAAAAATCTAACGATCATTGTTTGTAGTATGGTTGAACCGTTAAACCAAATTCAAATAATTATACTCATTTTTGCTTATTATAAACGTACGATTTTTTTATATATTTTATTAATGATAACATATGGTGTGATATTTTTAAGTATATATAAATTATTCTAATATTATGTTTAAAATAAAAGGTAAGGTGTTTTAAATAGAAAAGAAATATTAATGATTGAAAAATATGGTACAATGGTGTTTTTAGATCTTTATAAAAACTAATATCTTCAATTAAAATGTAACGTGTTTTAATTAGAATAAATATATTATTTTTTAATTAATATAAAGGATCAGAAACCATCGAAAACCAAATTTTTTAATGTTTCGGTTTTAGTATAATAGTATATAGATAGAAGATCGAACCGAGTTAAGAATGTATATGAAACTTTCATTTAAATAACCAAAAAATTAATGTTCCCTTTTTCTATACATAATTGTATTCAAACAATTGTTTTCATAATTTAAAAAAAATAAGAGAGAAAAAGATGATCACTTTTCAGTATTATTTTTTTCGAATATTACCCAAACTACGGAATTTGCCCGTGCTACACACACGGGTGGAATATACTGAATAACTTATATTATTTAAATTTTTTTAACATAATTAATTTTTAGTAAAATTTGACAATGTTTACAATGTTAATGACATTCGAGCTTATAAACTTCCCAAATGTAAAATTGAAAAAGACTTTAAAAAACTTGAACATTGTGAAAAATTTACATTAAAACTAAAGCTTTCGAAGATCTAGAAAGATACAGGATCCTTGTACTCCTTTGTCAATATACAATACATTTCTCTATTCAAATGTGTTACCAAAGACATTAGTTGATGATAGAAGTCCACATATTACAGTGAGACTATCCACATATTAGTGATAACAATTTTCACAGACATTACACTTGTTGACAATATTATTTTCTGTTATTGCTCAGTAGCACACTTCAAGATTGTAGAAGGGGGGGTTGAATACAATCTTGTAAAATTCTTTCGAATTTTAAACATGACAACAATTACAACTTCAATGGAAACAGATGGACAAGTCGAAGACTAAAACGTAAAGAAAGAGAAAATGAACAAATGCACAACACACTTAAAAATTTCAGGCGGGGTTTTCTCGACTCCACCTGAGGGTTGTATTGAAGAAAACTTCTCTGTGTAAACTGAGTACACAGCTGCGAATACAAGACTAAAACTATTACAAGAGAACCTAATGCTTATAGCTTTTTGCTCAATGTTTCTCTTCTCTGTTTTAGCTATGCTACACTTGAAGTATATATATTACTCCAAGATTACAAACCCTATAAAATAAACGAATCTTACAAGTCAAAGTATCCTGCAGGGTTGCTGCCACTCCTTGTCTCAATGTGATGCAATTTTGTCTGGTTGTCTTGGACAGATATGCACTAGATTTACCAGCCAAATTGCTTGTGAGAATAAGGAATGTTTCTTTTTCTTCTTCGTTTCCAATACTGGTTCCCATATCTCTTTTAAGTTTATCAACCCGTGTGATCTGTCAGGCATGTCAAGTCGCATCAACCTCTAATCCCAAGACATTATTGGTTGAAGCTTTTATCCATTGGTGTAGACATGGATCGACAGGTTGATTTCTGCTTGCTGGGAATACCATATCCGTTGACATAGAATCTTCATTCGTTGATCACCACTTTACTTATACAGAATTACATAGCACGGCTTATATACAATTAGCTACCCTATTCTGTATATCCTTTGATAGTCAACATGACTTAAGATTTCTAGCAACTATGATATTCGACAACAGACTCAAACTTAAATACAAGGTATGCTACAGACTTATCGATTGATAAGCTGCCTCATCAACGGATGTACATAGCTTGGGTATCCATTGATAAGTTACAAAACTTAATCTTGTACTCATATATTTTTCAAAGTGTTTTATGGGTGTATATCATCAAGGACAACATAATTCCTAACATTCTCCCCCAATTTATGACTGATAGAACTACAGCCATAAATTAAGGACCTTGATGATAACAAAACACTTTTGCAAAGCTCATGATATTCAATAAAAACATATGAATTGCACTAGCTTCAAAATTTTGAAGAAATGAACTGAGTTAAGTGACAGAATCATACTTCTACAAGGGATGCTCCTCTAGTCTGAGCATATCATTGATTTCTTCCCCTTGCAGTCCTCATACCATGGATTTTCTCTTTGTTTGCCTCAAGCTGATTTTCCAGAGATCTGTAGATGATCTTTTCTTCTGAGTGGTTTGGATCCAGCATAGACAATAATTATTGTAGGTACTCATTACTGGCTTTTTCCAACTGATCTTCTATCCTGAAAAATCTTTTACAATTTTGATCATCTCTGAATTCCACTATCCAGTAAGGATAAAAATGAACCTTCTTGCCAGGTTCATATGGAATGTTCAGTGTCTTGGGCAAACCCTCCTTTGAAGTCCGGCTATTTCTCAATTCATTGGCCTTTTTGAAGATTATTCCTTTTGCTTCTGGAGTGAATCCTCTAGTTTTCTTCATTAAGGACCAAATCCTCCAGAGTTTGCTGTACCCTTCATTTAACACTTGATCTAGGGGCCATGCTACACTGTTCCCTCCTTTATAGGTGAAAATTAACCTTCTTGGAAGCCTGGCTGTCCTATCTGCAGCACTCACATTATCCACATCATCCAAGAAGAAATTGATGCTTGAGTATTCTTTAATATCTGCAAGATATAGTTCAGTTTCTTTCTTGGTGGCAACCTTTCCAACTTGAGGAACCTTAGTGAATTGAATTGGTCTAGCTGGTGGTTGTTTCCTCCTTCTGGTTCTCCTCTTTTCAGGTGAGAGCCTGATTTTTGGAAATACCAAGATGTTGATGTCAAAGTCAAATTCCACAGGTTCTTTCTTTACAAGTTCTAAGGTGTTGAGTGCCTGAGTGTTCTGAGTTGGAGGTTCTGTAGGTTGAGGTGGTACTGATTCAACTTGAACTTCTGGATCTGGGCTCAAAGGTCTCTTAGCAGGAACTTTAACCATGCTTTTTCTTTTCTTGCATGCAGACTTTGTGTTCATTTTCTTCTTCTTCTTAAATTTGGCCTCTTCTTCTTCAGCCTTTGCCTCATTTCTACTTCTAACTCTCTTACGAGCTCATCAGCTAATCTAGCTTCCTTCTCAGTAGATTCTGCAGGTTTTCTTACAATTTGACCAGCTTGAAGTAACCTTGCAGTTTCTTCAGCTTTAGCAACTACAAAGTCAGGGTAACCTGCAGGGACACAAATTTCCACTCCCTCTCTATAGATAAATGCTAGATTCTCTTTGAGTCCCATATCAACTTTAGCCTACTGTTTCAATTTAGCAAGATGTTTGCTCATTAGCTTGAATTCATCTGGTTTTGGCATTGGAAATTCTACTCTCATGGTGTTTTTTTTACCATTTTTCTTCACAGGTGACTTCTTGGGCTTGAGCACATGCTTGAATTCAGACAAGTAAGATGGCTCACCTCTGGCTAGAGATCTAAGAAGCACAAAATCTGGGATTAGTACATGTCTGATTGATGTGGTTATGGGAGGAATTTGTACTTGAGAAAACTGAGGATTAGCAGCCAGCCTCATGGCTATAGAGTCTTCAGGTTGAATGGCTGGTTCTTCCTCACTAGATTGAATTGCTGGAGCTGTTGGAGGTAGAGTAGAATGAAGTTGCTCCCCCTCACTTGTTGACCTCTCATCACCAAACTTCTCCCCCTTTTTGTTAGCATCAAGGGCTTGAGTAGTTGGCAGAGTCAACAGACTGGCAAGGAGAGCATTCTGTTTGTTGTGAGCTTCAAGAATGAGTTTTTGATTTTCAAGAATAGTGCTCATTTGAAGCTCTAACATATCAACTTTTGCAGACAGATTGTAAATTTTCTTTTTTGTGTCTGCATCTTTCTTCAGCTTCTGATTAAGCTACTGCATTGTTCGGGGTGGAAAAAGAAGCTCCAAGTCTTTGTGCTGAGATTCTAGAGCATTCTTAATTTCTAGCTTGAATTCATCTTTGTCTACCACCCTTTGATTGAGAAGACACTTGTGTAGTTTGAGAGTAGCCAGAAAGTTCTCTTGCACAAGTTTCATAGCAGGTTCAACATCTTGTAGAGTAGCTGCAGTCTTCTCATACTGCACTACTAGCTCAGTGAGAGCATCCTTGGAGACATAGTCTTGAGATACTAGCCATTCTGGTAAGTCTCCAGGTTGCTGTGAAGGCCCTTCTTCTTCACCTTCATCCGTGAATTCAGAGACAGACTGACTCACTTCAGTAGCACTTGGAGGCAGCTTGGTAGGAGCATCTGTGGCTCTTTGCATAGATTCTGAGTTTTGTACCAAGTTCAGCTGTTGCTCAGCCTCCACATTGCCCTGTTCAGCCCGAGAGTTTAGGTCAGAGACAGTGTGAGTAAAGGTTTCAGCTCCAAGAACTGATCTATCAATGACATTTTGAGATGTCTGTTGACAGATACTTGTTCTAGGGGCATCCTCAACCTCCATTAACTCACAAGCAATGGCTTCATCCACCCTTATGCCTCCTGTACCTGCTTTTCTCTCATATTCTCTCTCTTTTTGCATCAGGGGCTCCCCCTGGATCACACCTCTCACACCCTCACCTTCACCTACTAAGGTGGAACTCTCAGTCTCTCCTTTTGGCTGGCAGGAAGAAATTACCAGCCCCTCACTCTCATTCTCTCCTTTTACCTGCTCACAAAGCAACCTCTCGCTCTCTGTGATGTCACTCCCTTCCCTTAATCCTAGAAGTGTTTGAACTACAAGCGTGACTTCTGCTGTTGATGCAGGGAACACATTGATCAATGAATTTGGTGTATCCATTGATTCTTTAGTTGGAGCTACCAACGGATAATCGCTGTTAAGCATATCCATCGGTGAACAAACACTTGTCAACGGATGAGAGATATCCATCGATGAAGTAGAAGGGATAGCAGTTGATAGGGAAATTATGATAGAATCTGTGCAGAAGGATTTTAAAGTAGGCGACACAAGTTGAGTCATAGTTTCAGAAAGAAATGGATGTTGGTCCAACAAATCATCTAAAAGATGATGACCAACAGGGTCTGATTGGGGCTCTTCCCTTGGATGTAAAGAGGGAGAATTTGCTTGTGATGTGGAAAGCATGTCCACATCCAAAGATAGAGATGGTGAATTTTGAGTTGTTTGTGTGATTAGAGATTGAGAATTGGGCTGTGACTCCACATTTGCTAGAGCTACATCAAACTGAGTTTGAGATGGTTCAATCATATGAGATTGAACAGTGTGTGACCCTTGTGCACCCAAAGTAACTTTAGGTTTCTTCTTTCTGACAAAGGTTTTGGTTGGTGACTTTTGGCTAGTGGTGTCCCTTCCCCTTTTGTTCAATGTTCCTGGATGGGAACTCTTTTCAATAACAACACCCTGTTGAGAGGATGCTGTTAGGGATGTGTTTAAATCCTTTTCAACATTAACAGTCTTTTGGGAGACTGCAATGTGGCTAGGCTGGGACACACTCACCTCTCCAACCTTATCCTTAGAGCTTCTTTGATGTTCACCATGTCCCTCACCACTCACTTCCACCTGAACACTCCCCTTAGAGGTTATGGTAGGTTTTACAACAAGTGTCTGTTGGGAAGCACTTGAGGTTGGTTTCTTTGACTTGGATTTTGATTTAAGTTTGATTGCTTGGGTAGAGGACTGTGGGTTCTCAGACTCAGTCTCCATAGCAACACTCAGTGGCAAAGAACCTTGAGATTGAGTAGTGGGAAGAGGGTTAGAAGTAGTTACCTCAATCTGAAATTATCCTGATTGAACAATGTTTTCTTGAGTTCATTAAATCAAGTAAAAGTAAGCTTGACATTGAAATTATGTGGTATTTATGTGGAAACCTTTTCTTTGACACTGCTAAATCATGATCACACTTTGAAGGTTCATGTTAAAATATTTCAATTAAGCAATTAGCAGTTTTTAATCAAGTGAAACACACAAAAAGTAACACATTTGATAACAATGGCAAGTAATGAACACAAGAAATGAGGCACACAGATTTCATTAATGATCGATAAACTTAGAAGGGTCCTGGATCTTCTGCTTCTTCTGTGCTGCTTCACTCCGGCAATGAAAGATTCTGGACATAGTCACAGCTAGTCCAATGATACGCTCTTGTTCGACTAAAGCACGATGCCTCTCCCTTTCTCGTTCTTCTTCAATGATCTCTTGCTCTATGACGTAACTCATTAGTAAATAGGACATCTCCATTTCCATCTCGAAGTTGAACTTCTTGAGGATCGCATCAGGAATGTCATTAACTGGATAAGTGGAGCCTTCAACCACAATGACGAAGTCTTGATAGTTGAAGTAAACTCTCTCGATGAATTTGGAGTACACGATGAGGGCCATTGAAGAGGTAGATAACTGAAGTAGATTTAAGAAAAGAGATTTGCAGAGAGGGCAAGTGATTGGAGGTGAAGAGATTGTAACTGGTTACTGAATATATATATATAAGTGATTTTGGAATATGAACCGACGAGGAGACACGACTATTAATACCAGTTACGGATGCATGCAAGGCTAGGCTATACCAATAGTCTCTGATAAGTGGATTTATATCCACTTGGATCATTCCATTTCGGCTTAAATTGGTGTTTTGTATCTCAAGTATTGTTGTGTTTTAATCCATTTTTGTGAGAATTGTGTAGGTTACATTTCAAGGTGATGGACTGGAATTCCCAGTAGATATGTGGTGTCTCTAAACTAAAAAGAGCAAGTGTCAAGAGTTGCAATGGATTTGGGCAAGAAATCAGAAGTGGGACAAAAGTCAATCTGTGCAGCAAATGTTGGGCGCGGGCGCGCCAGAATGCACTGTTGATGCGCGCGGGCAAGATTCTGGGAAATATGATGCGCGCGGGCTCGCTGAAATTGGCCTGTGGAGCGCGCGGCCGCGCCTGGGCGGCAAAACTTCCAGAAATTTTCCAGAAACCAATTCAAACATAGAAAGCGCTGCTAATTCAACTTCTATTCAATATGGAAAATAATTGGGACGACTAGAAAGATCCAGAATCATTTTTAAACATGGAAATTGCAATTCTTTTCCATTAAAGAAAGGAAAATTACCGGAATTCTATTCTAATTCAAAGACGGTAATTGCTTGGTTGAGGAGGCACGTGGGGCTATAAATACACACCTTGGGGCACAGAAAATTGATCACCTACACACTAAAATTCGTTCAGAGCACAAGAGAGAGAAGCCAAGGCGAGGATTGTGACGACAAGAAGATCTAGTCATAGTTTTCTTGTGTTCTTTGTTTAGGCGTATCTTTTGGATGCTTGTTACTTTTCCGGATTTCGCTAAACCTTATTCTATTATTGATTTATTCATCTTCATTATCTTGTTTAATATCATGCTTTCGTCAAATCCCATGGTGACGAAAGGTTCGATTATGAACTAATCGTTATCGTGGGATCCTAGTGGATTTATCTATGTAGCTTAGTAGTTTGCATGCCTTAAAGATTTATGTGTGGTGAATTCTTGATATCCTCGTATGGTTGTGTTTATTGTATTTAGGTGCGTCGCGAACATTTAATATGTTAATCTCTTGCTAAACGAGAGTGGATCTTGAGATATAGAACTTGTCATGCTAGCATAGGATAGGTTGATGTTTTAAACATCATGATTTGTGGCATGAATAGAGATATTATGCTACCCTATGTGATCTAAGTGGATAACTTGTGCTTCAACCTTTATGTTTTCATATTCTATAGAGATATAGGGTCTAAACATAATAGGTGCCTATTCATCTTCTATCTCTTTTGTGGATGTATGCATAGATTGGTACTAGTATACCGAGAGGTAACTTTTACTCTTTTCGTGTTATTCGATCAGATATCAAAACCATCGCATGTTTTAATTAAAGACTGCAACTCTAAGTGAAGTAGATAATGAAACTAGGATTCCATGTTTATTCTCATATAAGTAATTCGATTTTTAATTCTTGTCAATTAGTTAATTCTTAGATTTATAATTTGCATCTTATTTTAAATTAGATAATCTACCCTAAATTATTATTTTTCTTAGCAGTGAATTAAAACCATACATTGTTGCATAGGCATATTTTCCGAGTAAAACTTATCCAGATCTCTGTGGAACGAACTTAATTGTATTACTTGTGACTACGTGCGCTTGCGTAATTATAGCATAACAAGTTTTTGGCGCCGCTGCCGGGGATCATTGGTGTTTTGTTTTTAGTTTATGTGCTTGTCAATAGTGGTCGTTAGCGTTCACTGACTCGGATTACTTATTTGTTTTGTTTGTTTCGTGGTGTTTCAGGTACTTAGGTTTGTATGCGAACGCGCTTACAAGCTCATTTAGAAGCACTGGCGGAAGACGATCGTGTTGAGAATTTAGAGAATAAGAACGAGGAAACTGAAACTACAGTAGCAATGGGTGATGCAGCAGTAGCTAAGGCTTTGAAGGAGTATTCTCAGCCGAAGATCAATGATATCCAATCTAGTATCATCAGGCCAGCCATCATGGCTAATAACTTCGAGATCAAGCCGGGCACTATTCAGATGCTACAGAATTCGGTTTAGTTTGGGGGTGCTCCTACTGAGGATCCTAACATGCATATTCGGGACTTTATCGAGATCTGTGATACTTTCAAGTTCAATGGTGTTTCGGAGGATGCTATCAAGTTGAGGTTTTTCCCATTCTTTTTGAGGGATAAGGCTAAGGGCTGGTTACACTCTCTACCATCTAGTTCCATTACTACATGGGAGGATCTTGCTCAGAAGTTTCTTACTAAATTCTTTCCTATGGCGAAAACTGCAGCACTAAGGAACCAGCTAGCTCAATTTCAACAGCAATCTGGAGAATCTTTGTGTGAGGCGTGGGAACGTTATAAGGAGATGCTTCGAAGGTATCCACATCATGGCATGCCTGACTGGATGGTTATTAACAGTTTCTACAATGGGTTGGGAGCACAGTCTAGACCTATGCTAGATGTAGCATCAGGAGGAGCTCTATGGGCTAAGAACTACGATGAAGCTTATGATCTTATTGAGACGATGGCTGCCAATGAATATCAGAATCCAACCCAGAGGCTTTCTCAAGGCAAGGTAGCAGGTTTGTTCGAGGTGGATACAGCTTCAGCTATTGCAGCTCAGTTGAAGGCTTTGACTATGAAGGTGGATTCTCTTGCAAATTACAGAGTTCAGCAGGTTGCTAGTGTATGTGAGCTATGTGCGGGCGCACATGAGACCAATCAATGTGCTATCTCTTCTGAATCAGCACAGTTCGTGAGTAATTTCCAGAGATCTAATGTACCGGTTCCAGCCACTTATCATCCTAACAACCGGAATCATCCCAACTTCAGCTGGAGCAACAATCAAGGTGCACAACAACCTTATCAGCAAGCCAAGCCATTCAATCAAGGCTATCAACAGCCTTATGCTCCGAGGGCACCATATCAACCTCCAGGATTTCAGCAGCAACAGCCCCAGGCTCAGGTGGGGTAATCTTATGAAAAATCAGAGATAGATGATTTGAGGATGATGATGAAGAATCTGCAAGCTTCTCAAAAGATCTTTGAGAGCCAGCTGGGACAGATTTCAAGTGCTTTATTTAGTAGGCCACAAGGAACTCTTCCTAGTGATACAGAGACTAATCCAGGTAGGAGAGACAACAAAGAACAGGTGAAAGCTGTGACATTGAGATTAGGAAAGGTTACATCAGATCCAAAATCAGCCGCTAAAGAAGATGATGAAGTGTAGAAACAGCAAGTTGAAAAATCTGCAGTGCCCGAAATTGAAAAATCTGATGTAGTAGTTGATGAGCTAGATGGTGAGGTAGAGAAGAGCAAGGAACCTGTTAAAGCTTCTGTGGAACAGTCTACTCAGATCTATCCTCCTCCTCCATATCCTAGAAGACTCCAGAAGCAGAATTTGGACAAGAAGTTTGCTAAGTTCTTAGAGGTGTTCAAGAAATTGCAGATTAATATTCCTTTTGCGGAAGCTCTTGAACAGATGCCGAGCTATGCCAAGTTCATGAAGGGTATTCTTTCTCGTAAGTTGAAGCTCGATGAATTAGAGATCGTTGCTCTAACGGAAGAGTGTAGTGCCATTCTGCAACAAAAGTTGCCACCAAAGCTTAAAGATCCGGGGAGTTTCACCATCCCATGCACTATTGGCAACCTTTCTTTCAGTAAGTGTTTGTGTGATTTATGAGCTAGTATCAATCTCATGCCCTTGTCAGTCTACATGCAACTTGGTCTACCGGAACCAAAGCCAACTAACATCTCTTTGTAGTTGGCTGATCGATCTATCACATATCCAAGGGGCATAGTGGAGGATGTCTTGGTAAAAGTGGATAAACTCATATTTCCTGCTGATTTTGTGATCTTGGATTTTGAAGAAGATAAGAAGATTCCCATAATCTTGGGAAGACCATTCTTGGCTACAGGAAGGACCTTGATTGATGTGCAGAAAGGGGAACTCACTATGAGGGTGCAAGACCAGAATGTTACTTTTAATGTGTTCAATGCAATGAAATTTCCTACGGATGAAGAAGAATGCTTGAAGGTGGATTTGGTCGATTCTGCAGTTAATATGGAGATTGAGTAGTTGTTAAAATCTGATTCTTTGGAAAAAGTTCTAGTTGGTGATTCTGATTTTGAAGAGGAAGATATAGCCGAGCAGTTACAACAGTTGAATTCAGCTCCATGGAGAAGGAGAGTTGACTTGCCTTTTGAATCTCTTGGGTTAGCAGAGCTGAAAAATTCTCAGGGGCGTCTTAAACCATCTATTGAGGAAGCTCCTACACTTGAACTCAAACCACTTTCGGAACACTTGAGGTATGCTTTTCTTGGTGATACATCTACATTACCTGTTATTATTGCTTCTAACTTGTCAGCTAGTGCGGAAGATAAGCTCTTACGAATTTTGAGGGAGTTCAAGTCAGCAATTGGTTGGACCATAGCAGATATCAAGGGAATCAGCCCTTATTATTCCATGCACAAAATTCTGCTAGAGGAAGGAGCTAAGCCTACTGTTCAACATCAAAGAAGACTCAATCCTATTATGAAAGAGGTGGTGAAGAAGGAAATTCTAAAGTGGTTAGATGCTGGTATAATCTATCCTATCTCAGATAGTTCTTGGGTGAGTCCGGTTCAATTTGTGCCAAAGAAGGGAGGCATGACTGTTGTTGCTAATGAGAAGAACGAGCTCATCCCTACTCGGACAGTCACGGGGTGGAGAGTTTGCATGGACTATCGGAAGCTCAACAAAGCCACGAGAAAAGACCACTTTCCTCTTCCATTCATTGATCAGATGTTAGACAGGTTGGCTGGACACGAGTATTATTGTTTGCTTGATGGTTATTCTGGTTATAATCAGATTTGTATTGCTTCGGAAGATCAAGAGAAGACCACATTCACATGTCCTTTTGGTACTTTTGCTTTTCGTCGAGTTTCTTTTGGACTTTGTGGTGCTCCTGCTACTTTTCAAAGGTGCATGATGACTATTTTCTCAGATATGATTGGCACTAATGTGGAGGTTTTCATGGATGATTTCTCAGTTTTTGGCACTTCATATGATGAGTGCTTGCATAATCTTGGCTTGGTATTGAAACGTTGTGTGGAGACTAACTTGGTGCTTAATTGGGAGAAGTGTCACTTTATGGTGCAAGAAGGAATTATTCTTGGGCACAAGGTATCTAGCAAGGGACTTGAAGTGGATAGGGCCAAGGTGGAGACAATCGAAAATCTTCCTCCACCCATCTCTGTTAAAGGAATTCGCAGTTTTCTTGGTCATGCGGGATTCTATAGGCGATTCATTCAAGACTTCTCGAAAATCTCTAAACCTTTATGCAACCTGTTGGAGAAGGATGTTCCTTTCAAATTTGATGATGAGTGCCTTGCAGCTTTTGAACTTTTGAAGAAGAAGTTGACAACTACACCTGTCATTACCGCACCTAATTGGGAGGAGCCGTTCGAGCTTATGTGTGATGCTAGTGACTATGCTGTTGGAGCTGTGCTTGGTCAAAGGAAAGACAAAATATTTCATGTGGTTTACTATGCTAGTAAAACACTTAATGATGCACAGCTTAATTACACTACTACTGAGAAGGAGTTGCTAGCTGTTGTCTATGCTTTCGAGAAATTCAGATCTTATTTGCTTGGTACGAAGGTGATTGTTTATACAGATCATGCTGCTATTCGATATCTCATGTCGAAGAAGGATTCTAAGCCTAGATTGATTCATTGGGTGCTTCTTTTGCAAGAGTTTGATATGGAAATCAAGGATAGGAAGGGCACGGAAAATCAAGTAGCTGATCATCTATCACGTTTGGAGGACCACGGTAAGGATTCACATGCCAAATCTCTTATTAATGAATCTTTTCCAGATGAGCAACTTTTTGGGGTGCAAGGTGAAGAGACATGGTTTGCAGATTATGTGAACTATCTTGTAAGTAATGTTATTCCCCCGGAATTCTCTTATGCTCAAAAGAAAAAGTTTCTACATGATGTGAAATGGTACCGTTGGGACGAGCCATTTCTGTTCAAGCTTGGTGTGGATCAGATTTTGAGGAGGTGCATTCCTTATAATGAGACGGAGAGTATTTTGCATGATTGTCATTCTACCACATATGGAGGCCATTATGGTGGTGATAAAACAGCTCAGAAAGTACTTCAAGCTGGATTCTATTGGCCGACTCTGTTTAAAGATGCTCATAGGTATGTGATGAGTTGTGATCGATGCCAAAGGGTTGGTAATATCTCTAGGAGGAACGAGATGTCTCTTAACACTATTCTTGAAGTCGAGATGTTTGATGTGTGGGGGATTGATTTCATGGGTCCATTTGTTTCGTCTTGTAATAATCAGTACATCTTGCTAGCTGTGGATTACGTGTCTAAATGGGTTGAGGTGAAAGCCTTACCAACCAATGATGCTAAGGTGGTGTTGAATTTTCTTCACAAGCAGATTTTCACACGTTTTGGGACTCCACGAGCTATAATCAGTGATGAGGGGACACACTTCTGTAATCGTCAATTTACTGCTATGATGGCAAGGTATAATGTGACGCATCGAGTTACCACTGCTTATCATCCCCAAACTAATGGTCAAGCGGAGGTTTCGAATCGTGAAATCAAAAGAATTCTTGAGAAAGTGGTGAATCCATCTCGTAAGGATTGGTCGTTGAAGTTAGACGAGGCGTTTTGGGCGTACAGAACTGCTTATAAGACACCTCTTGGGATGTCTCCTTATCAGTTAGTTTTGGTAAGGCTTGTCATTTGCCGGCTGAGCTAGAGCACAAGGCCTATTGGGCGTTGAAGAAATTGAATTTGGATATCTCAGCTGCGGGTGAAAAACGTCTACTTCAGTTGAATGAACTTGAGGAGTTCCGTGAGCATGCTTACGAGAATGCTAAAATGTACAAGGAGAAGGTTAAAAGGTGGCATGATAGGAAGTTGGTGCAGAAGATATTTGTGCCGGGACAACGGGTTTTGCTGTACAACTCTCGCCTTAAACTTTTTCCAGGAAAGCTCAAGTCGAAGTGGTCGGGTCCTTTTACAGTCAAGGAGGTATTTCCACATGGAGCGGTGGAGATATTTAGGGGATCTTTCAATGATGCTTTCAAAGTGAATGGCCATCGACTTAAGCCTTATTATGGAGGAACGGTGAACCGTGAGAAGGTTGTCGCCATTTTGTCAAAAACGTGAAGTTTCGGAAGTACGTCGAGCTATTGACGTAAAACAAGCGCTTCTTGGGAGGCAACCCATGGTATCATGTATTTTTATTAGTATTCAGTATGTAGGAGTTGTTTGAAAAAAAAAATCTGGAATTTCTTTTTGGCGCGGGCGCGCGGATTTTATATATGAGAGTGGCGTGGGCGCGCGGATGTTCTGTGAAAAAAAAAAATTCGAACAGACAGCAGTTGTGTTTTATTCTCAATTCTCTTCCTTTTCTTTCCCAAATTCGAACCCTAACTTCTTTGTACCCTAAAACTCTAATTCTCTACATATCATCTCTGAATCATTTCCTCATTACAAATCCTATACATACATGCCCACCTATACATACACATCTATTTAAACTACACACATCTACATTTTTTTTTCTCGAATCATTCAAGCTTCAAGGGGGATACGAATTTTGAGTTTGGGGGCTGATTTTGCAAGAGCTATCTCTACAAATTCGATTTGGGTAATCTCTTGTTCTAATTTATTTTTAATTTCGAATTGTGGGCTTGCAAATTGTGGTGTTTGTGTGCGAATTGTGGGCAGATTTTGGGCAAATTTGGTCCGTGTTGGTGTGATTTTTGTTTGTCTTGATTACTATGGCACCAAAAAGAGCTCGGGTTGTGGGTAGTAGTTCCCATGGTCGGTCGTTGTCGGGTTCGGATTCGAGTTCGGATGATGACATGAATAAGTTTCGGTCTGTTGAGGCTCAGACTGAGTATGGTAAATTGATGACTCGGTCTGTAGCGAAGGATAGGATTTGGTTGGTGACTGCTGATGATGGTGAGATTTTGGGTATGGTTCAGACTAGGGGTTGGCAGAGTTTGTTTGAGCTTGCATCTGCAGTTCCGTTGAGCATAGTTCGGGAGTTCTATGCGAATGCTAAGGAGGCTAGGGATGGTTTTTCTATTGTTAGGGGTGTTACTGTTGATTATTCTACACGTGCTATTCGGTTGATGCTTGGTTTGCCGGATAAACCTGCTGGGGCGGAGGATTGGACTTTTAAGTCCAGGACTGAGGTGGATTTGGATGAGATTGTGGCACGACTGTGTGTGCCAGGAACGGCTTGGAAGCTGAAGCCAGGGTCGGCGGAGAAGGCTACTTTCCAAGCTGCTACTATGAATAGGTATGCTAGGGATTGGAACTCCTTCATTTATGCTAATCTGTTGCCTACTACGCATACACATGAGGTGACAGTGGATAGAGCTATCTTGTTGTGGGGTATTCTGAATGGGCATTATATAGATGTTGGTTATCTGGTTAATCAGAATATTCTCCGGTTTCTGAGGAGTTCGATAGGAGCGATTCCCCATGGTTCTATTATTACGAGGTTGTGCTCGATGGCTGGGGTTACATGGTCTTCTGAGGAGCAGATTCAGATGCCGGATGGACCCATTGATGTGTCGAAGTTGGTGGAATGGCAGGGCGGCATTCCTCATCCTGGGGGTTTGGGTTACGAGATAGCTGGTGCTCCTCCGGTTCAGCAGGTTCCTGTTGCAGTCTCGAGTGCTTCCCATGATAGGCGGATGATGAGGCGTATGGATGCCTTGTACGAGAGTCAGAGCCGTTTTTCAGCGAGACTGACTCAGGCTTTCAGTACTACCTTTGGAGCTAGTGGTATTCATGTTGAGTGGCCATTTTTTGGATCGGACACTGTGTATCCACCGCCTGATTCTCCACCCGAGGAGGGTGATGACGCCGCGGCGTAGGTATGTTTTTACTTTCCCTCGTATTACTTTCATTCAATGGGGTCATTGAATATCTTCAGTTTGGGGGTGGTTTGGGGGAAAAGTATTGTATATGTAGTATTAGTATCATTGTGTTCATATAGGATATCATGTTTGCATATTAGTCGTAATTCATTCATATATGTTCGTGATATTTATGTGTGTTTCATTTAGGACATTCTGTGATTTTTGTTTGTTTTACCATGTGAGTCATATTAGTTGCATTATCATGGCATGCATATTTCATGATCCTTTAGGACGAGCTGATTCTGATTGATAGGTGGATGTTGATTTGGGTGTGATGATGATGAGTAGAGGGCTGATTTATAGTTTCTATGAAATTGACTTGCATGTTACGGAAACAAAATTAATTACACAGTCTCATTGGGTGCTTTTGGGCTAGGTTAGGGTCATGCTTGTTGGATGTTTTGAGATTTAATCACTTGTTTATATTTAGAATTTTCGTTATTCCCTTTATAGAGTAGGAACATTAAAGTCTGAGTTTGGGGGAAAACAGGAATTTCATGCTAGTTGTTAATAATTGTCAATAATGGCTAGGCGTCAAATGGCTAGTATCCAGCTCATATTTATATGAGTAGTCTAGGGTTGGAAATGAGAAAGGCTCATTCCAGATTGCGGAAAAAAAATGAAAAAAAAGGGAAAAAGAAAAAAAAGAAAAAAAAAGAGTCAATAAGTTATTTGTTTATATGCAAAATTAACCAGAGTGAGCTCTTTAATACTCGAGTAATTAAGTCTGAGGGGACTTAGTCCTAGTAACCTAAAGCCCTGGTGGTTTGGGATTGCTGACCTAACACTCGCTACATGGGTATTATTGTATAAGCCTTTTGGGGTCTCATTCATTGCACGGTAAAATAAGCATGCGTATTGTATATAGTATTATGTGTCATAGTAATAAAGCATGAGTTTCTGTCTACCTTGG
The DNA here is from genome assembly GCA_037693485.1 of Kitagawia praeruptora. Taxonomy (NCBI): domain Eukaryota; kingdom Viridiplantae; phylum Streptophyta; class Magnoliopsida; order Apiales; family Apiaceae; genus Kitagawia; species Kitagawia praeruptora. Next base: position 68,521,803 of record CM075352.1, read on the forward strand.
ATAAGGGTGGAGGTGTTCCTAGGTTATGAAGTGTCTACAGTCTATTCTGTTTATAAACCTGTGATTGTCTTGACAGAAAGCATGTATGATTTTTGACCTAGTTTTGGGAGTATTTCTGATGAGCATTGCACACACGCACGTTTCTGTTCATGTACTGTTAGTATACGGAGACTTAGTCGAGCTCTGCTTGGATTTGTTGCATTCGTTGAGATATTTGCTTGTTAGTTGGTTTTGGTGAGTTTGAAGGGGATCTTGCATTTTCATATTAGTTGCATTCATGCATTGCATTGCATTGGATTTTGTGGGTACATTCACTATAGGCCCTCACGAGACCTTACTCGTCCACTAGGGCTGCCTAGGGGTTTAAAGGGCTTGTTGCATATGCCAAATGCAACCGTGATCACCTACGGAAGTGGTACTAGTTAGTTAGTTAGTTGTAACTATTTATGCTTGAGGACAAGCATCGGTTTAAGTTTGGGGGTGTGATAAGTGGAGTTTATATCCACTTGGAGCGTTCCATATCGGCTTAAATTGATTGTCTTGGACTCAAGCTTGTGGTGGTTTTGATGTGTTTTGTTTAGTTGTGCAGATGAGAATGTTGATTAAGGTTGATGCTTCTATCGTTTTTGGAGAATTAATTGATTAAAATTCGGATTTTTGAGAAGGGTTGCGCAGTCTACACTGTTTTGGGCGCGCGGGCAAGATTCTGGGAAATATGATGTGCGCGGGAGCGCTGAAATTGGCCTGTGGAGCGCGCGGCCGTGCCTGGGCGGCAAAACTTCCAGAAATTTTCCAGAAACCAATTCAAACATGGAAAGCGCTGCTAATTCAACTTCTATTCAATATGGAAAATAATTGGGACGACCAGAAAGATCCAGAATCAGTTTTAAACATGGAAATTGCAATTCTTTTCCATTCAAGAAAGGAAAATTACTAGAATTCTATTCTAATTCAAAGACGGTAATTGCTTGGTTGAGGAGGCACGTGGGGCTATAAATACACACCTTGGGGCACATAAAATTGATCACCTACACAATAAAATTCGTTCAGAGCACAAGAGAGAGAAGCCAAGGCGAGGATTGTGACGACAAGAAGATCTAGTCATAGTTTTCTTGTATTCTTTATTTAGGCGTATCTTTTGGATGCTTGTTACTTTTCCGGATTTGTTCGCTAAACCTTATTCTATTATTGATTTATTCATCTTCATTATCTTGTTTAATATCATGCTTTCGTCAAATCCCATGGTGACGAAAGGTTCGATTATGAACTAATCGTTATCGTGGGATCCTAGTGGATTTATCTATGTAGCTTAGTAGTTTGCATGCCTTAAAGATTTATTTGTGGTGAATTCTTGATATCCTCGTATGGTTGTGTTCATTGTATTCAGGTGCGTCGCGAACATCTAATATGTTAATCTCTTGCTAAACGAGAGTGGATCTTGAGATTTAGAACTTGCCATGCTAGCATAGGATAGGTTGATGTTTTAAACATCATGATTTGTGGCATGAATAGAGATATTATGCTACCCTATGTGATCTAAGTGGATAACTTGTGCTTCAACATTTATGTTTTCAAATTCTATAGAGATATAGGGTCTAAACATAATAGGTGCCTATTCATCTTCTATCTCTTTTGTGGATGTATGCATAGATTGGTACTAGTATACCGAGAGGTAACTTTTACTCTTTTCGTGTTATTCGATCAGATATCAAAACCATCGCATGTTTTAATTAAAGACTGCAACTCTAAGTGAAGTAGATAATGAAACTAGGATTCCATTTTTATTCTCATATAAGTAATTCGATTTTTAATTCTTGCCAATTAGTTAATTCTTAGATTTATAATTTGCATCTTATTTTAATTTAGATAATCTACCCTAAATTGTTATTTTTCTTAGCAGTGAATTAAAACCATACATTGTTGCATAGGCATATTTTCCGAGTAAAACTTATCCAGATCTCTGTGGAACGAACTTAATTGTATTACTTGTGACTACGTGCGCTTGCGTAATTATAGAATAACAGTCTCTCTCTTAGATTCCCTAGAAAGTGTCATGATTCAGCCTATTTATCATGATATAGTAATACTCAAGAATCAAGATAGGAAATCAATTAGCACAAATAGCACATAAGCATGCAATCACACATATCAAGACAAATATTCGGTCTTGAAATGGTAAAAATGATTTGACAGCTTAGACAAGACCAAAGTAAAAACAAATAAATTACCCAGTGGATAAAAGAGTAAATTCTCGAGAAACGAGCTTCCCGTTGATATTTATTGAGATAATACACACAAAGGAAACTAAATATCCACCGAATAAATAAAAGTAAAATAAAATCCAGATATTATTTAAATCATCAACGGATATTTGACATATCCATCGATGGGTAAATTCTGACTTAGACAGAATTTCGTACCTTTTCTTTGTAAAAGAAAAATTCAAACTAATTTCTGGCTGCTTATTCAACCATGCAAATATCTTGAATAAATTAGGAGAAATTCAGCATACCTAGCTCACTTACCAACCTTGTGAATGTTGATTCATCAAGTGGCTTGGTAAAGATATCTGCAAGTTGCTTCTCACTTGGAACAAAATGAAGTTCCATAGTACCTTCCATCACATGTTCTCTGATGAAATGGTATCTAATGTCTATGTGCTTGGTCCTGGAATGTTGCATTGGATTCTCAGATATGGCAATTGCACTCGTGTTGTCAAAAAATATTAGGATTCTATCAACTCTTAATCCATAGTCAAGCACTTGATTCTTCATCCATAGTATTTGTGCACAACAACTTCCAGCTACAATATACTCAGCTTCTGCAGTAGAAGTGGAAACTGAATTCTGCTTCTTGCTAAACCATGAAACCAGCTTGTTCCCTAAGAATTGACAAGTGCCTGTAGTACTTTTTCTGTCAATTTTACAACCTGCATAATCTACATCTAAATAGCCAGTTAGATTAAAACCAGATTCTCTAGGATACCAAATGCCAAGGTTTGGTGTTCCTTTGAGATATCTGAAAATCCTTTAATAGCTATTAAATGAGATTCTCTGGGATCATCTTGGAATCTTGCACATAAACAAGTAAAAAACATAATATCAGGTCTGCTTGCTGTTAAGTATAGAAGTGATATTTAACAAAAAAAAAATATAGAAGTGAGCCCACCATGCTCCTATAACTTGAGATGTCCACTTTCTTCTCCTTAGTATTCAACTCAAGTTTAGTGGCAGTGGCCATGGGTGTTCTTGCAGAAGCACAATCCAGCATGTAAATCTTTTCAAAAGATCATTAACATACTTGGATTGACTAATGAATATTCCATCAATAACTTGCTTTAATTGTAAGCCAAGGAAATAAGTTAGTTCACCCATCATGCTCATTTCATACTTACTTTGCATAAGTTTGGCAAACCTTTTGCAAAGCTTCTCATCAGTAGACCCAAAAATTATATCATCTACATAAATTTGAACAAGTATCATAGAGCCATTGACATTTCTATAAAAGAGAGTTTTGTCAATAATACCTCGAGTGAAGTGATTCTCTATAAGGAACTGTGAGAGAGTGTCATACTAGGCTCTAGGTGCTTGCTTCAGGCCATATAATGCTTTGAGAAGAAAATAGACATATTCTGGGAATTCTGGGTCTTCAAAACCAGGAGGTTGACTTACATATACCTCTTCTTCCAAAATGCCGTTTAGAAAAGCACTCTTGACATCCATTTGATAGACTTTGTAGTTGGCATGGGCTGCATAGGCCAGGAAGATTCTGATTGCTTCCAACCTTGCTACAGGTGCAAAGGTCTCATCAAAATCAATTCCTTCTTCTTGACAATAGCCTTTTGCAACCAACCTTGCTTTGTTCCTTGTCACTATGCCATTCTCATCCATCTTATTCTTGAATACCTATTTGGTGTCAATTACTGACTTGCCTTTAGGCTTGGGTACAAGCTTCCACACTTCATTTCTCTCAAACTGTTTAGCTCCTCTTGCATTGCTAAAACCCAGTCTGGATCTAGGAGGGCATCCTCAACTCTCTTAGGTTCTTCTTTAGACAGAAAACTGCTATACAAGCATTCGTTTTGAGTTGCCCTTCTAGTTTGGACTCGTGCATTTGAATCTCCAATTATGAGTTCAAATGGGTGATCTCTGGTCCATTTTCTTGATGTTGGCAGGTTCAGCCTAGATGACGTAGCTTCATTCTCCCTGTGTTGATCATTTTGATTGGTTGTTGAGTGATGACTCTGAGAGACTCCCCCTGAGTGTGTGGCTCTTGAGGTTGGAGTTCTAACAGAGTTATCAATGGATAATTCTTTGTAACTATCAAAGGGTAATCCAGAATTGTCTTCAACGGATCGGGTTTCCTCAGCATCAACGGATGGTGTCCCATGCTCTACACCTCGAGCGTGCTGCGATCTTACACCAGTCGATACTGTTTCTACATCATTTTCACTGCCTTCACCAGTCATATCATTATCAAATGATAAATCTTCATGGAAACCTTCATCTATCAACCCTTGGATTTTCTTATCATCAAAGACAACATTTATGGATTCCATAACAATTTTTAGTCTTAGGTCATAGATTCTATATGATTTCTCTGCTGAGTATCCAACAAAGATAGCTTCATCTGCTTTGGTGTCAAACTTTCCAATGTTTTCACCTTGATTTCTCAGGACAAAACATTTGCAACCAAAGACATGTAAGAAGTTAACTGTTGGCTTCTTTCCCTTGAATAGTTGGTATGAAGTCAGTCCTTTTGCTTGATTGATCAAAGAAATATTCTGAGTATAGCAGGCAGTGTTGACAGCTTCAGCCCAGAAATATGTTGGCAACTTTGATTCTTCAAGCATTGTTCTTGCAGCTTCAATGAGAGTCCTGTTTTTCCTTTCTACTACACCATTTTGTTGAGGAGTCCTAGGTGCAGAGAATTCTTGGATAATTCCTTCTTCTTCACAAAACTCTCTCATCATAGAATTCTTGAACTTAGTTCCATTGTCACTTCTCATCCTTCTTACTTTGAAAGAGGGATTATTGTTGACTGTTCTGATATGATTGATGATGATTTCTCCTGCCTCATCCTTGGAGTGCAGAAAGAATGTCCACGTGTATTTAGAGAAGTCATCCACAATCACTAGACAGTATCTCTTCTTGGAGATTGACATTACATTGACTGGTCCAAATAGATCCATGTGAAGTAGCTGTAGAGGATGATCAATGGAGGACATTAACTTAGATTTGAAAGAGGCCTTCTTTTGCTTCCCTTTTTGGCATGCATCACACAATCCATCTTTGGAGAAAACCAATTTTGGAATACCTCTAACCAAATCCTTCTTCACCAACTCATTCATTGCTTGGAAATTCAAGTGTGATAGTTTCTTGTGCCATAGCCAACCTTCATCTACACTTGCCTTGCTGAAGAGGCATGTAGCAGTATCTGCACTTGTTGAATTGAAGTCAGCTGTGTACACATTCCCTTTTCGGTTGCCTGTCATCACTATCTTGTTGTCGTTTTTCCTGAAAACAACACAAGCTACTGTAGTAAACCACACATTTTGACCTTTATCACATAGTTGATTGATACTCAGCAAATTATGCTTAAGTCCATCAACTAGTGCTACATCCTCAATGACAACATTTCCTTTTGAAATAAAGCCATATCCTCTAGTATATCCTTTGCTGTTGTCTCCAAAGGTAATTCTAGGGCCAGCTCTCTCCTCGAACTTAGTGAACAGGGTAGAATCTCCAGTCATATGTCTGGAACAGCCACTATCCAGATACCAGAGGTTCTTTCTATCTCCCTGCACACATCAAAACCAAATCAAGTTGATATTGGTACCCAAGTTTCCTTGGGTCCTGTAGTGTTAGCCTTTTTCTTGCCTCTCAAATCCTTTCTTTCCTTTGGTCCAGATTGAGTTAGATCAATCTTGACTCTGGGAGTGGGCCTTTGGAAGCCAGGATTTGAGCCTTGCTCAAATGCATTATTAAAATTGGAGTTAGGCATAGTCTGTGCATGCATGCTATTCATTATCCATGGCATCTGAGGCATATTGAAAGCATTATAGTATGGATTATGCATGAATGACATGTTTGCATATAGACTAGATGCATGATTAGATTGAGCATTATTGTTAGACATAACATACATAGCAGAAGTAGGCAAGTGTAAAGGCATGAGAGCATTTTTCAATTTTCTACAGCTAGTAGATAGGTGATTAACACTACCACAATTAACACACTCTTTTCTAGGAGCATATTTATCTAGTGTATAGTTGTTGTGTTTATTAATCCCTACTTTGCCATTTCTGTTCTTTCTCCAACCCTTAGCTCTTGTCTCAACTTTCTCTAACTTGTCTTCAATTGCTTTTGGGACAAGTGACCTATGTTAGCTTCCTCAACTGATTTTGTTTTGCTACAATCTCCTTTCTCAAAGTTTTTACTGACTGGACCATATTGATTGTTCAATTTTACGAGAGTTGCTTTGTTAACAGTTTTGGCTTTCGATGGATGACATTGTTCTATATCCATCGATGGCTCATTGATCAACGGATAACTGCAGGCATCATCCGTTGACACAATGTCTGAAGCAGTCTCTCCATCAACTCCTAACTTTGCTTCTCCTAATTTGTTAAGGGTATTCAAACCTTGAGAACAACAAATTTCTTCTCTAGCATCCTTAGGTTTTCCCCATGTGGCAAATAGGTCCTGGTTTTTCTTCAACTGTTCTTTTAAACTGTTCTCTGGTTTAAGAGCTTCAAGCAATCCATCTTTAACTTCCTGGCAATCTCTCCTCATAATCTCAAACTCGATTAAATGAGTTTCTATCAAAGCATTCCTATCACTTAACTTTACATTCAGCTATTTTATTCTTTTGTTCTCTTTGTTAAGCGATTTTAAGGAAACATGCATGTTATACAATTCAAGAGACATCTCATCAATTGTACTAGCACATTCAGCTTTAGATAGATCAGATAGGTTAGAAGAGAATACCTGGTTGCTTGTTGAACTAGCTTCTTCATATTTCTCATTTGCCATGAGGGCAAGGTTGACAAACTCTTCTTCTGCATCAAAATCTCCACCAGCAGCCCAATCATTGTCTCTAGACACAAATGCCTTTTCCTTCTGAATGAGAAGATCGAAATATTTCTTCTTGTAGTCAATAGTTCCAAACTGTTTCTTATCATTCTCAGCTTTCGGCTTTCTGCATTCATTGGCAAAATGGCCAGCAATTCCACAGTTGAAGCATTTGAACTTAGATCTGTCAACCATGTTTTTGGATAGTTGACCATTCTTTCTAAATTGCCTGCCTCCTGCTGGATTCCTCTTGAACTTAAGCTTTGAGAACCTCCTTGACAAGAACGCTAGATAGTCATCCAAGTCATCAGATTCACTTCCACTTGATGCATCGAGTTCTTCAATCAACTTACTTTTCCCTCTGCTAGTGTCAGCTCCACCATCACAAGTTTCAGAACTTGGTGTCGCATTTGTGCTCTCCATCTTCTCACTCACTTGGCTTACTGGAATGTTGGCCACCAAGGCAACAGATCAAGCCTTCTTCTGAATCTTCTCCACTTCCTCATTTTGTTGAATTTCAAGCTCATAGGTTTTCAGGATACCATACAATCTTTCAAGTGTAAATTCTTTATAGTCTTGAGAGTTCCTCAATGATACTGTCACTGGCTTCCATTCCTTCGGAAGAGATCTCAGAAATTTTAGGTTGGAGTCCTTGGTTTCATATTTCTTCCCATACAACTTCAGACCATTTAGTAGCTTTTGGAATCTACTAAATATATTGATAGAGTATATTTTTATATATATTTTAGATGATTTTATTCTCATATTTATTGTGTTTTGCATTGATTTGGATTTTTATTTAATATATTTGATTGTTTTATTGTAGGAAATAAAGAATTCATAACTTGGAAGGATTTGGAGCAAAAAGAGCTATTTTGGAGATAAAATAGGAGAAAATTCGTAATATTGGGCTACACGGGCTGTTCTGCACTGTTTGGGCCATATCTTGAGTTCCAGAAGTCAGAATTTGACGATCTTACTGTCCAGGCGAAGCTTGTGGAATTTTCTTTAATTTAGAGGTGGTCCAGTAAGCAAAATACAACTGGAAGAGCCCAGAAACAGAGGAGAAAAAGAAGTGACGAATTTTAATTAAGGAATCCTATTCAGTTATGGAATCCTACTTGTAATTGATTTAGAGTATTAAAATACTTTTATTGGGCAAGCCTTTTAGAGGCTATATAAACACATCTAGGGTATGATGAAAAAGAATGAGGGAGTAATATTAGATCATATAATATAAGTTAGAGTAGATTAGTATTATTATTAGTTGGAGATGTAGAGAAACACCATGACTCTTCTTTTGGGTGACAACATTGAAGTTTGAAGGTTTTGTTCTCTTAATCTTTTCTTTGTTCTTATTAGTTTAATTATGTTTTCTTGTTTTACTAGTTGTTTTACTTGTTTAATTATTAGTGAGTAGTTATTTCTAGGGCTTAAAGGGAAGCCATGTTTGCACTAATATTGGTATGATTTTCATAGTGGTTTGATTGGTTATGGTTAATTCTGATTGATATGTTTTAATCATTAATTTGTGTAATCGGCCGATATCATGGATTAATTATATGCAAATAGGGGTATGGATCGAGAGATTTACTTACTAGAGGCAAACATACGATTAGCATAATTGAAATATTGGGCTACACGGGCTACACTGGCTGTTCTGCACTGTTTGGGCCATATCTTGAGTTCCAGAAGTCAGAATTTGACGATCTTACTGTCCACGCGAAGCTTGTGGAATTTTCTTTAATTTAGAGGTGGTCCAGTAAGCAAAATACAACTGGAAGAGCCCAGAAACAGAGGAGAAAAAGAAGTGACGAATTTTAATTAAGGAATCCTATTCAGTTATGGAATCCTACTTGTAATTGATTTAGAGTATTAAAATACTTTTATTAGGCAAGCCTTTTAGAGGCTATATAAACACATCTAGGGTATGATGAAAAAGAATGAGGGAGTAATATTAGATCATATAATATAAGTTAGAGTAGATTAGTATTATTATTAGTTGGAGATGTAGAGAAACACCATGACTCTTCTTTTGGGTGACAACATTGAAGTTTGAAGGTTTTGTTCTCTTAATCTTTTCTTTGTTCTTATTAGTTTAATTATGTTTTCTTGTTTTACTAGTTGTTTTACTTGTTTAATTATTAGTGAGTAGTTATTTCTAGGGCTTAAAGGGAAGCCATGTTTGCACTAATATTGGTATGATTTTCATAGTGGTTTGATTGGTTATGGTTAATTCTGATTGATATGTTTTAATCATTAATTTGTGTAATCGGCCGATATCATGGATTAATTATATGCAAATAGGGGTATGGATCGAGAGATTTACTTACTAGAGGCACACATACGATTAGCAGAATTGAATTTGAGTGCGAGAGCATCATTGGATTTCTGAGAGTGTTAATGCTTGGAAAAGATTAACTTGACTCTAATTACCTGATTGATTGAATTACTAAAAGTGGTTAATTGTGTTGAATGTTTCGAGAGTGTTAATGCTTGAAAGAGATTAACATACTCTAGTTATAGGATCACATTGATTGCTTTAGCTTAAGAGCCAATTGTGTAAGCATGGTGGACCTGATTGCCCTAGGTTTTAAATAATTTGTTTATCATCTGCTTAATTAGTGTTAATTTAGTTTAATTAGTTAATTAATATTCTCCAATAATCGTTTGTCCTTGAAACAATTAGCGATAACTGAAAAGGAATTAGTAGAACCTGTCTCCTTGTGGATTCGACCCGCTTGCCATCTGTACTAGCAATAGACACCGTGCGCTTGCGGTTAGGTAAAATTTAACACATCAAGTTTTTGGCGCCGCTGCCGGGGAGACAGCGAGTTTCTATTGATTTTAATTTAGTTGTTTAGATTGTTTCCATTGTCTCGTTGGAACCTTTGTTCCAATTGAGGCAGATTTTACTACGTTTTCTTGGCTTTGTTGAGTGTCTACAGGTTTGCTATGGGTGAAGTTGATACTTTAGCACTACTCTCTTCCATGTTGGAGGCACATACTCAAGAAATTGCCTCATTCAACCCTACAGAGCCCATTATACGTCCAATGAGTATCAATGAGATGTCACAAGTGGCCCCTAAAACTTACAACTTCTGTCCAATTTGTGGTGTCCAGGGTCATTATGGTTTGGAATGCTATTACAATGTCTATAATTCTCAGAGTGCTCAGTGCGGACAAATGAATTCTTTTGAAGAAGGATATGGGTACAATCAGTATTCAAACACTTTTGATCAAGAATGCTTGAATCAACCAGATTTCTACTACCAGGACAATGGTGCTCAAAATTTTTCATATCATAATCAGCAACAGTTTGAGCAACAATATTATCAGTCATATGAGCAGCCGCCACAGCAAGAATATCAATATCCTCATCTACAAGAAGATCTACATGTTTCTCAATCCAGTGTAGATGTGCAAGCTGATCAGACAAATGAGATGTGGGATATCTTGAATAAAATGCTAAAGAGTTTTGAAGAATTAGAAACTCAAAGTTTGGCGATTGAATCTCAAATTGCACAGTTGGCTAACTCTTCTACTAAAGGGCATCTCGACTATTTACCATCATCATCTATCCGATCCGAAGACGACCTGATTGCTATCAATCTCACAAGCGATCAGGAATATGATAGTTTCTCCATGTATGTTGATGATGAGGCCATTAATAAAGAGAAGGAGCATGCCACCGATGACGAGATCAATGATGTTGCTGTTACCGAGAACAATGTGACTGATGATGAGGTTATAAAGGAAAGCAATATAGAGATGGTTGTTGTTTTTCTTCCACAACCTGTGACTAAGCTACCATGTATTGATAAATTTGCTCTCGATCTAGCCTCTACTTACAAGGCTTCTTTGCTCAAGAACACTTATTTCAAGGTTGATGTGATAACAAATATTGTCCAAGATGATATTTCTCAAATTCTGGTTGAGGATCCATACAAAGTGGCTCATACGTTTCAAGCTCGAGAAGAGGGAGAAGATGGAAGTGTCTTATTAGCCAATGATGTGATAAGCCAAGATGTCCGAATGACTACAGTGAAAGTGAGGAGTGAAGAAAAGCCACCACCAGAACCTCCACCTTATGTCAAGGGAGTTCAATATTTTCGTGGTGTTGAATTTTATCGCTGTTTTATCACAAAGTTTTCCAAAACTGCACAAGCACTCTCTCTATTGCTTATTAATGACATATTTTATTTTGCTGATGCTTGTTTGGAGACTTTCTGCAGGATAAAACCAACCACAGACACTCTTGATACTTTTTGTGGTGGCGAGTTTATGATCGGGAAATTGGATATTCCGTCTCCATCGGATTATTTCTGAGGACGTCAAGCTATTGACGTTAAAGAAGCGCTGCTTGGGAGGCAACCCATGATTTTTATAAGGTTAGTAAATTTTTTTATTTCATTTTCTTATAAAAAAAAATTTGTGTTGTATTTGTAAAAAAAAAAAAAAAAAAAAAAAAAATCGAAACAGTGTTTTTGGGCAGGCTGCACCTGTGTAACGCAGGTTGCGCCTGCGTTTCTGCTCTCCACGCAGGTTGCGCCTGTGTTGCGCAGGTTGCCCCTGCGTTTTACCCCCCTGTAACGCAGCCTGCTGCTGCGTTACTGACCGTTCCGCGCGCTGCGCCCCTGTAACGCAGGTTGCGCCTGCGTTACAGCCCCCTTCTGCCCAGATTTTTTTTTTATTTTCCCCGAAAATTGTTGTTTTGCAACACAAAAACACACCCAAACCTATTCTAATTTTTATTCTATCAATTCTTAATTCTTATACCTAGCCTACATCAAATTCAACCCATCCCAAATCTCTCCTACACTCTAAATTTTTAAATTTCACCTATCCATCATCTTATATTTATACCCACCTATCCACAACAAATCCAATTCCTTTTCTATTTCTTTAAATCTCTAAAAATTCAATTCTAAAGAGGAATTAATTGCAAGTTCACCTCTTCGATTCGTATTGGGTAAATCTTTTTCTCTAATCTTATTTTTATTACGAATTTGTGTTCTTGTAAATTGGGATTTTGTATTATTCTTGGAATTTGGGTTGCTTGGAAATTATTGGTTGAGCTTCTTGTGAGTTGGGAGAGGTGGTGCTAGTGTTGGGAAATTGCTACAGAAAAGGGGGTTTTTGCCTAACAAGCATGTTGAGTTGCGATGGGGAAGGATATGGAAGGCGCGCCTTGTAGAAATTAAAATTTGAGCAAGCACATACTTCTTCAATATTTTCAAAGGCCACTTCATGCTTATGCACTAGGGGAGTATTCTACACCTTTCTTTGTATATTTATTATATTTATTTTTTTTCTTTATTTTTTTTTCTTTTCTATATTTGTTCATTGAGGACAATGAAGCGCTTAAGTGTGGGGAGGTGTTCTCAACGTAGTGTATTACTTGTTTAAAAAAAAAATTAAAAAAAAAACCAAAAAAATTAAAAAATTAAAAATACCAAAAATAATTCTAGCCATGCAATTTGATTAGTTGTTGTATTTTGCTTGATACACCCATGCATGCGTAGAATTCTTGTGTTTATTGACGCTTTTGTATGAGAAGTGACGTGCTTTGTTCTTGTGCACACACTTACACTAGCAAGTTGAAGCTGGTAGACTTAATTGGATGTTGTAAGTGATTAGAATGACATGAATATGTGCAAGATGACTTGGTTTTCATGCTTTGAGTACAAGTAGGTGCGTTAGAGAGTCTTGTTACCTGGGATTGATTGTGTTTTGTCACACCAAGTGAGTTTTGAGCCTATATGCATATCTTTTGCATGATTTTTCGTTTGCTTGAGTGTCCACATGTTGTTTACATTGCTAGCACTTACTTGAGATCTTTCTTGAAATGCATGACATTACTTGATGATGAGATGATAAAGGCACTTAGGTTTAACCTCGTGTTTCCCATATTTCCACACCTTTTATACATGATCAATTAGTTAACCCTTTGAGCCAAATCCTATTCTTTCGGTGACACACTACATTACTTGCCATTATCCTTTTTATTCTATTGGCCTTACATTAAATTTGAACCTAAATTGTCAAAGGCTAGTATCGTGTTTGAGGGAGTAATAAGGTGTTCATAAAAGGGGGGTTATTGATGATCATACTTTTGGGGAATATTAATTTTGGATTGAGGCTTGCTAGTCGAAATTCATAATAATATCTATGGATCATTGTGTTTATTCCTTAGCTCTCAGAAAAAAAAGAAAAAAAAACAGAAAAAAAAGAAAAAAAAATGAAAAAATAAATTTGAGAGCATTCTTATGTTTGTATGATCCTTCTTCATTCGACTAGTCAAGTTATTATGTAAGGGTTATTGAAAAATCCAAGTGTGGGGAAGTATTTGTTTTAATAGAAAGGGAATTGGATAATGATTATTGTTGGGTACTAGCTTTTGACATTAACCTGTTTTAGCTTTACTTGACATACCTTGTCCCTAGCCCACGCTACAACCCGAATAAAGACCTTTTGATTGTCATCAGTGATGTATGTTGTGTTGAGAGTGAGATTGATTGCGAGTGTCAAGTTGTGTTTATGATTTTGTTGGAATTGAGTGATACACTTAACCTTGTTCTTGAGTGAATATTCGTTTTTGAGTGAAAGGTGAGTTATTACTTGTTTTGGCATAGGAGATCCCAGGTTTAGACTTAAAGATGTGTTTCTTGTGGGCTTAGCATGATTACCAACGATTTTTACACTTGACATGAATTTTTATGACCTTCTGCATGTTGGTTGAGTAGACTACGTGAATACTTGCACTTTTGACACCAAGACATCGTATGTTTACTTTGATTCTTAAGTTGATGTGGCATGAGAGGACTTGTGTGTGTGGTGTTGTGTTAGCATTGATCTTTTGCATGGTTGGATGAATTTTGTGGGTACATTCACTATAAACCCTCACGAGACAACACTCGTCCTATTAGGGCTGCCTAGGGGTTTAACGACTTGTTGCATACGCTCAATGCAATCGTGTCATCTACGAAAGTGATGTTTGTTAGGACTTAGTTTTTATTTCACTTATTTGCCCGAGGACGTGCAAATGCTAAGTGTGGGGATGTTTGATAGAGTATATTTTTATATATATTTTAGATGATTTTATTCTCATATTTATTGTGTTTTGCATTGATTTGGATTTTTATTTAATATATTTGATTGTTTTATTGTAGGAAATAAAGAATTCATAACTTGGAAGGATTTGGAGCAAAAAGAGCTATTTTGGAGATAAAATAGGAGAAAATTCGTAATATTGGGCTACACGGGCTGTTCTGCACTGTTTGGGCCATATCTTGAGTTCCAGAAGTCAGAATTTGACGATCTTACTGTCCACGCGAAGCTTGTGGAATTTTCTTTAATTTAGAGGTGGTCCAGTAAGCAAAATACAACTGGAAGAGCCCAGAAACAGAGGAGAAAAAGAAGTGACGAATTTTAATTAAGGAATCCTATTCAGTTATGGAATCCTACTTGTAATTGATTTAGAGTATTAAAATACTTTTATTGGGCAAGCCTTTTAGAGGCTATATAAACACATCTAGGGTATGATGAAAAAGAATGAGGGAGTAATATTAGATCATATAATATAAGTTAGAGTAGATTAGTATTATTATTAGTTGGAGATGTAGAGAAACACCATGACTCTTCTTTTGGGTGACAACATTGAAGTTTGAAGGTTTTGTTCTCTTAATCTTTTCTTTGTTCTTATTAGTTTAATTATGTTTTCTTGTTTTACTAGTTGTTTTACTTGTTTAATTATTAGTGAGTAGTTATTTCTAGGGCTTAAAGGGAAGCCATGTTTGCACTAATATTGGTATGATTTTCATAGTGGTTTGATTGGTTATGGTTAATTCTGATTGATATGTTTTAATCATTAATTTGTGTAATCGGCCGATATCATGGATTAATTATATGCAAATAGGGGTATGGATCGAGAGATTTACTTACTAGAGGCACACATACGATTAGCAGAATTGAATTTGAGTGCGAGAGCATCATTGGATTTCTGAGAGTGTTAATGCTTGGAAAAGATTAACTTGACTCTAATTACCTGATTGATTGAATTACTAAAAGTGGTTAATTGTGTTGAATGTTTCGAGAGTGTTAATGCTTGAAAGAGATTAACATACTCTAGTTATAGGATCACATTGATTGCTTTAGCTTAAGAGCCAATTGTGTAAGCATGGTGGACCTGATTGCCCTAGGTTTTAAATAATTTGTTTATCATCTGCTTAATTAGTGTTAATTTAGTTTAATTAGTTAATTAATATTCTCCAATAATCGTTTGTCCTTGAAACAATTAGCGATAACTGAAAAGGAATTAGTAGAACCTGTCTCCTTGTGGATTCGACCCGCTTGCCATCTGTACTAGCAATAGACACCGTGCGCTTGCGGTTAGGTAAAATTTAACACATCATATATCTGTCAAATTTTCACCAGAGGAATAGTGAAAATGTTCATATTGTTGTATTAGGAGCTGCATTTTATTTTCTCTGACTTGTTCACTTCCTTCACAGATTGTATGAATGGTATCCCACACTTATTTAGCAGAAGTGCAGTTTATAACACAATCAAACATATCTTGGTCAATACCATTGAATAAGATGTTCATGACCTTCTTATCCTTATGTATTACTTCCAAGTCCTCATCTGTGAATTCAGCCTGAGATTTTGGAATCGACCTTCCAGCAGCTGCAGAACCAGCAGCTTCACCAACACCAGAGTTAGGCTTCATGGGAACATGAGGGCCTTTCTCTATACAGTCAACATAATCTTCGTCTAGTGCTGAGAGATGAAGATGCATCTTTACCTTCCAATGAAAGTAGTTGTCTTTGTCAAGAATTTGAATCTTTACCCCGGTGTCCTTCTTTCCCATGATGCTAGATCTTTAAACTTCTTATATGGTAGAAGCTTGCTTTGATACCAATTGTTATTTCCCAGTAGCACACTTCAAGATTGTAGAAGGGGGGGTTGAATACAATCTTGTAAAATTCTTTCAAATTTTAAACATGACAATAATTACAACTTCAATGGAAACAGATGGACAAGTCGAAGACTAAAACGTAAAGAAACAGAAAATGAACAAATGCACAACACAATTAAAAATTTCAGGTGGGGTTTTCTCTACTTCGCCTGAGGGTTGTATTGAAGAAAACTTCTCTGTGTAAACTGAGTCCTGTGTAAACTGAGTACACAGCTGCGAATACAAGGCTAAAACTATTACAAGAGAACCTAATGCTTATAGCGTTTTGCTCAGTGTATCTCTTCTCTATTTTAGCTATGCTACACTTGAAGTATATATATTACTCCAAGATTACAAACCCTACAAAATAAACAAATCTTACAAGTCAAAGTATCCTGCAGGGTTGCTACCACTCCTTGTCTCCATGTGATGCAATTTTGTCTGGTTGTCTTGGACAGATATGCACTAGATTTAACAGTCAAATTGCTTGTGAGAATAAGGAATGTTTCTTTTTCTTCTTCGTTTCCAATACTGGTTCTCATACCTCTTTTAAGTTTATCAACCCATGTGATCTGTCAGGCATGTCAAGTCGCATCAACCTCTAATCCCAAGACATTATTGGTTGAAGCTTTTAACCATTGGTGTAGACATGGATCGACAGGTTGATTTCTGCTTGCTGGGAATACCATATCCGTTGACATAGAATTTTCATCCGTTGATCCCACTACACTTATACAGAATTACATAGCACAACTTATATACAATTAGCTACCCTATTCTGTATATCCTTTGATAGTCAACATGACTTAGGATTTCTAGCAACTGTGATATTCGACAACAGACTCAAACTTAAATACAAGGTATGCTACAGACTTATCGATTGATAAGCCGCCTCATCAACGGATGTACATAGCAGCATTAATAAAGGCATGGATAATTGCGATATTGAAACTACCATTCATTAGTCAATATTTGTCATACTCGATCTTTTTGTATATGTATTAATTCTTCTAACATAGTGATGATACAACAGCATTTCTAAACTCGACTTGTACAAGATTTATCTGGTTGGATTAGTGTCTGAATAATTAGTAATCTAGAACAAGATCTCTAAACTCGACTAATTAGCAGCATTAATAAAGTGGAAGCATAGTTAACTTAAGCCACAAACTCATAAGCTTGAATTGTGCAACTCACTAGGACTAATAACCTTAAGTGCAATGACAAGTTTCAGTCACTAATCAAGCACCTAATTTCTACTGGTGAAAATCAACATGAACAATTACGGATCACAAGTTGATATTCTAGCACCGAAACTACTTTAGATGGCCAATCCAAAGTATAATTGACAACTTCCTAATAATAAAATGGATTATTAAACCAATCAAGTAATCAATATTACAAATTTCTCATACCTCACATGCAATTCAATAACTCAATGCTTGTATGTCTCTGTACCCTTAAGAAAATTAAGCTACCATACTAAAGAAGAAATAAACACTAACAAAAATAATCATTGCCTAGAAAATGGAATAGAATCCTTAACAAAAGAAAAGAAAACAACCAAACGAAATTCTTAGCAACTAATAAACATCCAATGTAACAGAAAAATTGAACATACTAAAAACTTTGTATCTATCTACCAATTGCAACACAGTGAAAATCTTGGGCTTCAATTTCACATTCTTTTTGCTATTGATTCTTCTTGCCTGCTTCTTTTCTAAGAAATCGCCCCACATTTTTTTTATCTTCAATCTGTTCAAATTTTCCCTCAGACTCTGTCAGGTTGCGGAGTAATCCTATGTTCCCTAACATGTAGCTTTCAATTCGTGAGTGTGTAGTTGAGCTTATTTATAATTGATCCTTATAATTATTAAATAATAAAGAAAAGGTTGGAAGCAAGAACAAAAAAGAGGGAAATAATTGGAAAATTGAGAAAAAAAATAATATTTTATTGATAAAAGTGAAATAAGGGAGTACTTAATGATCGGGGAGCGGGGACAATTTTCAAAAAAAAAACCGGGGAACGGGCCGGGATTCCATGTCTTCCCGGCCCGACCCCCGCCCCGATTCTCAATCCCCCACTCGATTCCACCACATTTTTTTTGTCAGGTAGATTCCACCATATATATATATATATATATATATATATATATGCTTTACGCACACAGTAATAATAATTATGATATAAATAGAGAAAATAACTTTATATTTAAGATCAAATAAATTAATATTGAAAAAAATAATATTAATAAAATATTATTTTTATATATTATAACAAATGCAATCAAAGATAAAATTATTTAGATTTTCTATATCTGTTATGTGATAATATGTATTAATAAGCTTACCAAAATTAAAAGATTTATTTAAATTTTCATTAATAATCTTACCATAAATATTAAGAGAATATATTAATAGTATTTAAATTTATATACAAACTTTCGTTAATTAACAATGGGTCAAATAATGAATGTGGATCTTTTTCAAACCTAATATGGATACCAAACCTAAAAACGGATTATCCAGTGGGTTAAAATCAATACAAAATCTTGTCCAAACCTAAATATGGATATCAAACCTTAGGTAAGGGTTATCCACTAATTTATAATATATAGATATATAAGAATTTCCAATGCTTTATATTGGAAAAGAAATGATATTTTAATCTTATATGTTTATCTTTCTAGTATTTAAATAACTTTATTTCCATGCTATTCATAATTGTTTATTTAAGTAATATTTTTTTATTTTAATTTAGTGTGATAAGTGGATTTTACATCCACTTGGAACGCTTCAAATCGGCTTAAATTGATTGACTTGACCTCAAGTATGTCGTGTTTTTGATCCGTTTTATTTAGTTTGTGTAGGGTTAATAACTTGAGCTTGGAAGATATAAATTGCATATTTTATGGTGGAATTGAGTTCAAGAAGTGAAAAATGACAATTTGCAAAAGAAACGAAGGAAAAAGGAGTTAAAAAGAAGAAAATCAGTAAAAATCAGCTCACGACAGCCACCATCAGTGCACTCAGCGCGTAAAGGGCGCAGTCAGTGCAGTGAACAGTGCAAAAGTGCGCAGTCAGCGCGGAGAAATTCTGCCAGATTTTTGGATTTTTGTTTTGACCATATCTTGAGTTCTACAAGTCCGTTTTGGACGATCTTACAGTCCACACGAAGCTAACGAGATTATCTATCATTCTAAAGTGGTCCAGATGTCCAAATACAACTGGAATGGTCCAGAAATACTGAAGAAATGTTAGCTACGAATTTTCCTTCAAAACAGAATCAGTTTAGGAAACGTATTCTATTTTAATTCTGATTTGGTAGTTTCCTTGCTGGGCAAGATTTCTAGAGCCTATTTAAACACATCCTACCATTGTAATTTGTATCACCATTACATATCAATTACTTAGGTTTATTTGTATCTTTTCATACTTTATTTTTATCATGGTTTCATCATATCCCATGATGACGAGCGGTTCGATTATGAACTAATCGTTGTCATGGGATTCTAACGGAATTATCTATGTAGCTTAGTAGTTTGATTGCTTTAAAGATTTATGTGTGGTGACTTCTTGATATCCTCGTATGGTTATGCTTCATTTGTTTATATGCGTCGCGAACATCTAATTTGTTAATCTCTTGTGAAACGAGAGTGGATCTTGAGATTTAGAACTTGACATGCTAGCATATGGTAGGTTGATGTTTTAACATCATGATTTGTAGCGTAAATAGAGATATTATGCTGCCCTATGTGATCTTAATAGACAGCTTGTTCTTCAACCGTTATGTTTTCAAATCTTATAGAGATATAGGGTCTAAGCATAATTGGTGTCTATTCATCTTCTATCTCTTTTGTGGATGTATGTTTAGTTTGGTATTCGTATACTGAGAAGTAGCGTGTACTTGTTTCGTGTTGTCCGATCAGATATCATAACCATTGCATATAGTGATTAAAGGCGTCAGATCTAAGCGAAGTATTTAATGAAGTTAGGATCCCATGTTTACTCTTGTAGAAGTAATTTGATTTTAAATCTCATTAGATAATTAATTCTTAGATTTTTTATTTGTTTTATTTAGTTAATTTTAGTTAATTAAAATCCAAATTTGTTAACTGTCTTAGCAGTGAATAATAATCATACATTGTTGCATAGGTACATCTACTGAATTAGAACCATAACCAGATCTCTGTGGGAACGAACTTGACTTATTCATATATTACTTGTGACCACGTACGCTTGCGTGATTTTGTGTTAACAAGTTTTTGGCGCCGCTACCGGGGATCATCGGTGTTTTATTTTAGTTTATGTGCTTGTCATCAGTGGTCGTTAGAGTTCACTGACTCGGATTGTTTCTTACATAGTTGTTTAGTTTTATGTGTTGCAGGTAGAAATGGGAGAACCCGCAGCAGCAGTGAAGGCATTGATGTATTATTCTCAACCAAAGATCAATGACGTCCAATTTAGAATTGTCAGGCTAGCTATTGCAGCTAATACTTTCGAAATCAAGCCTAGCATAATTCAGATGGTGCAGAATTCAGCTCAGTTTGGGGGGTGCTTCAACGGAAGATCCTAACATGCGCATCCGGAATTTCATTGAGATCTACGACACTTTCAAGATCAACGGGGTGTCGGAAGATGCTATCAAATTGAGACTTTTCCTATTCTCTTTAAGGGATAAAGCTAAGGGCTGGTTGCACTCTCTACCAGCAGGTTCTATTTTGACATGGAAGGATCTTGCTCAGAGATTTCTCACTAAATTTTTCCCCATGGCAAAGACCGCAACAATCAGGAATGCTATAACTCAGTTTTCACAATAGTCTGAAGAATCTTTGTGCGAGGCTTGGGAGAGATATAAGGAGATGCTAAGAAAGTGTCCACATCATGGGATGCCTGATTGGATGGTGATTAACTACTTTAATAATGACTTGTGTGCACAGTCAAGACCCATGCTAGATGCAGCATCAGGTGGAGTTTTATGGGCTAAGAGCTATGCGGAAGCTTATGAGCTAATTGAGATGATGGCTGCGAATGAATACCAGAATCCAACTTAGAGATTATCACAAGGCAAATTAACAGGAATTCTGGAAGTTAATACAGTCACAGCTCTAGCAGCTCAGCTAGAGGCGCTTAATAAGAAATTGGATTTTATGTCAAAGCATGGGGTGCCTCAAGTTGCTAGTGTTTGTGAGCTATGTGAGGGCGCACATGAGATGAGTCAATGTGCCATATCTTCCGAATCGACACAGTTTGTGAGCAACTTCCAGCAACCTTCGCAACCAGCTCCAGCCACCTATCATCCCAATTTCGACTGGAGCAACAATCAAGATTTTCAGCAGCAACAGTTTCATGGGGATGATGGTCAATCTTCGAATGAAAATCTGAATTGGATGAATTGAGGTTGATGATTAAAAGTCAGGCGGTATCTCTCAACACATTGGAGAATCAGATTGGGAAAATTGCAAGTGCCTTTCTCAACGGACCGCATGGAGTTCTTCCTAGTGACACAGAGGTGGATCCAGGAAAACAAGATGGCATGGAGCAGGTTAATGCCATAACGCTCAGATCTGGAAAAGTCACGAATGATCAGAATTCAGCAATTGAGGATGAAGAAGAAATTCAAGATCAAGACCCTACAGAAAAAGAAGAACATTTTGTTTTGTCAGAACCTGTGGTGGATAGTGATGAGGAGGAAGAGTGTGAGTCGCTAGGCTTGGCTAATCTCTGGGATTCTAAGGTGCTGATTGATGAGGTTGTTTCATTGTCAAATCTTGAGGATAGTGCAATTGAGTCTTTTCTTGAGGAAGATGGTTTGTTAGAGTATGAGAGCAATAAAGAACTTCATGAGTTGTATAGGAATTTTACTTCTGATGAGATGTTGGAGGAATTGAATGCTATTTGTTCTAAGCATGAAATCCAACTGGAGGATAGTTCTTTTGATCCTAAGTCCGTTGTTAAGACTTCTGTTGGTGAACCACCCACTTCCGTTCCTAATCCGTCTATGTCCACTCTTGATCAGTCTTTGGTGGTAAATAATGAAAATCATCATATTGAAGAAACTTCCAGACTCAAGTTTAAACCACCAGATCAACTGAGGTATGTATATTTGGGTCAATCATTTACTTTGCTTTTTATTATTGTTGCTAACTTGTCAGGTAGTGAAGAGAACAATGTTTCTGACACTTTTGAGGAGCAAAGAAGGCGGAAACTTGTCATCAAGGCTGTAGCTCCGGAAAAGATAATTAAATGGTCATATAGAGAGATACGGTGTAGAAATTTTCAAGAGAAAAAGCCATGGCCATGTCTAGCTAAAGACTTTAAACAAAGACGCTTCGTGGGAGGCAACCCACGTGTTTCGGTATTTTTAGGTATGTTTCCTACTATCCCTTGTATTTACTTCCATTCAATGCGGACATTGAATCTTTTAAGTTTGGGGGTGGTTTGGCGGATAAGTAGTATATATGTAGTTAGTTGTGATTATGTGAGTCATTGTGTTCATATAGATATCAAATTTTGCATATTAGTAGTAATTCATGCATGTTTGTTCGTATTATCTATGTTGGTTTCATATAGAACATTCTGTTTTTGTTTTCGTATACCATGTGAGTTCATTTAGTTGCATTTGCATGGCATGCATTTTTCATGATCCCTTTAGATGAGCTAATTCTAATTGGTAAGTAGATGTCTAATTGAGTGTGGTAATGATGAATAGATGGTCGATTTATAGTTCCTATGAAATTGACTTGCATGTTTCAGAAACAAAATTTTACATAGTCTCGTCGTTTGCTTTTGGGCTAGGTTGAGGTCATGCTTGTTTGGTTGTTTTAGATTTAATCACTTGTTTATATTTAGAATTTTCGTTATTCCATTGATAGTGTAGGAGCACTAAAGTCTAAGTTTGGGGAAAACTAGGGATTTCATGCTAGTTGTTAATATTTGTCAATAATGGCTAGGTGTCAAATGGCTAGTAGCCGGCTCATATTTATATGAGTAGTCTAGGATTGGAATTGAGAATTCTCATTCCAGATTGCATATAAAAAAAATATGAAAACAAAAGAGTCAATAGTTTAATTGTTTAATGCAGAATTAACCAGGGTGAGCTCTTTAATACTCGAGCAATTAAGTTCGCGGGGACTTTGTGCCTAGTGACCCAAGGCTTTTATAGTCTGGGATCCACTAACCCAACGCTCGCTACATGGGTATTATTGTATAAGCCTTTTGGGGTCTCATCCATTGCACGGTTAAATAACATGCTTATATATTGTGTGTCGTAGTTGTTGTCTAGTAATAAAGCATGGATTTCTGGCTAACTTGAATGAGGATGGAGGTGTTCCTAGGTTATGAAGTGTTTATAGTCTATTCTATTTATAAACCTATGATTGTCTTGGCGAAGAATATGTATGATTTTTGATCTAGTTTTGGGAGTATTTCTGATGAGCATCGCACACACGCACGTTTCTGTTCATGTATTGTTAGTATACGGGGAATTAGTCGAGCTCTATTTGGATTTAGTTGCATTCTTCGAGATATTTGCTTGTTAGTTGGTTTTGGTTAGTTCGAGGGGATCGTTGCATTTTCATATTAGTTGCATACATGCATTGCATTGCATTAGGTAGTGATGAATTTTGTGGGTACATTCGCTATAGGCCCTCACGAGACCTTACTCGTCCACTAGGGCTACTTAGGGGTTTAAAGGGCTTGTTGCATATGCCAAATGCAATCGTGATCACCTACAGAAGTGGTACTAATTAGTTAGTGTTTAGTTGCTTATGCTTGAGGACAAGCATCGGTTTAAGTTTGGGGGTGTGATAAGTGGATTTTACATCCACTTGGAACGCTTCAAATCGGCTTAAATTGATTGACTTGACCTCAAGTATGTCGTGTTTTTGATCCATTTTATTGAGTTTGTGTAGGGTTAATAACTTGAGCTTAGAAGATATAAATTGCATATTTTATGGTGGATTTGAGTTCAAGAAATGAAAAATGACAATTTGCAAAAGAAACGAAGGAAAAAGAAGTTAAAAAGAAGAAAATCAGCAAAAATCAGCTCTCGGCAGCCACCATCAACGCACTCAGCGCGCAAAGGGCGCAAAACCGCGCAGTCAGCGCGGAGAAATTCTGCCAGATTTTCGGATTTTTGTTTTGGCCATATCTTGAGTTTTACAAGTCCGTTTTGGATGATCTTACAATCCACACGAAGCTAACGAAATTCTCTATCATTCTAAAGTGGACCAGATGTCAAAATACAACTGGAATGGTCCAGAAATACTGAAGAAAAGTCAGCTACGAATTTCCCTTCAAAACAGAATTAGTTTAGGTAACGTATTCTATTTTAATTCTGATTTGGTAGTTTCCTTCCTGGGCAAGATTTCTAGAGCCTATTTAAAAACATCCTACCATTGTAATTTGTATCACCATTATATATCAATTACTTAGGTTTATTTGTATCTTTTCATACTTTGTTTTTATCATGGTTTCATCATATCCCATGATGACGAGCGGTTCGATTATGAACTAATCATTGTCATGGGATTCTAACGGAGTTATCTATGTAGCTTAGTAGTTTGATTGCTTTAAAGATTTATGTGTGGTGACTTCTTGATATCCTCGTATGGTTATGCTTCATATGTTTAGATGCGTCGCGAACATCTAATTTGTTAATCTCTTGTGAAATGAGAGTGGATCTTGAGATTTAGAACTTGACATGCTAGCATAGGATAGGTTGATGTTTTAACATCACGATTTGTAGCGTAAATAGAGATATTATGCTGCCCTATGTGATCTTAATAGACAACTTGTTCTTCAACTGTTATGTTTTCAAATCTTATAGAGATATAGGGTCTAAGCATAATTGGTGTCTATTCATCTTCTATCTCTTTTTTGGATGTATGTTTAGTTTGGTATTCGTATACTGAGAAGTAGCGTGTACTTGTTTCATGTTGTCCGATCAGATATCATAACCATTGCATATAGTGATTAAAGGCATCAGATCTAAGCGAAGTATTTAATGAAGTTAGGATCCCATGTTTACTCTTGTAGAAGTAATTCGATTTTAAATCTCATTAGATAATTAATTCTTAGATTGTTTATTTGTTTTATTTAGTTAATTTTAGTAAATTAAAATCCAAATTTGTTAATTGTCTTAGAAGTGAATAATAATCATACATTGTTGCATAAGTACATCTACTGAATTAGAACCATAACCAGATCTATGTGGGAACGAACTTGACTTATTCATATATTACTTGTGACCACGTACGCTTAAGTGATTTTGTGTTAACATAGTGCATATGAGGCTATGAGCTACTCCATTGTAATGTTTAGATTTCAAAAGGAAATTTTAAGAAGTAACATAGTTGCATGTGAATATGAAGATATACTTATTATGAGATCAATGGTGATGAAAAGACATTGTAACTTAACATCTAATCTAGCTATAGTTACTAATTTTGCTATATATCACAAAAAAATTAATTAAAACTTTCTAGTTCGTGTTTAAAATTATTTAAAATATTATTTTTTGTTTAAAATGAAATTCCACGATTTCCCGCAAGGATCTCCTTTACCCGTTTGGGCCGGGGACGGGGAATAAAAAGTAATCCCCGATGGGGATCGGGCCGGGGCCGGGGATCGGGTTTGAATTCGGGGATGGGGGCGGGGATAGCACTCCCCGGCCCCGAAGTACCCCGATGCTCATCCCTACCTAATTACTTATAATTTAAATTAGGAGATCGTATAAAAAATTTGTTGAACTCGTACTAATATTGTGTTTTACATTCCATTGGAATTGATCTAACAAGACGAATTCAAATTTTATTCATTTGTTCAAATATAAATACCTGATTACTGGAACTTTTATACTCCTGCTATCACTTTTTCACCGAAAGTCTCTCTAGCTTTTCATCTTCTTCTTCATTTCCTTCGGTCTCTTCTCCTCCGGCGGTGGTTTATCCACCGACTGGAGGCCCATTTTCTTGTCTAATTTCTTTATTTCTTTCAATAATCATTCTCATTCTGTGAGGATTGTGAGTTTTTTTGACTTGTTTACCCATTAATTGGGTTTATTTGTCTCTCCTTGTGAGAGTTTGTTTGTCTCTCCTTGTGAGAGTTTGTGTGGTTTGATTGGTAATGATTTTGCTCATGTTTTGGGAGATCTGGAAAGTCCGCATCGAAGCTGGGATGCTGACGATTATTGCAAGAGCTCAAAACTCACAATCAAAGATTGTTCATTACCTGTGGGGGGTCTTCACTTTCGGCACGTCTATAGCTGGTATCCGACATGTAGATAGCTGGAGTGTCGTTTCTCTAACCATAATTTATGCAATTGAGGCTTCTGAACACTGGGTTCGGAATTTGTTCGAGGGTTGGAGGGAACATCAGGTTGGAGCGAGCTGTTGTCAAGAAACCATTTATTGGACAAAATCACTAAAGCACAATTATCAAGTGCTAGTTGTTCGATTATCGGTCTGCGAATCGTGTGGTTATTTTGCTTGCAAATGCTGCATTAATTCTATGTCAGGCTATGGAGAGTGGTCTGTCACTACTCCTATTTTTATTAATCATGTACTCCAAATTGATAATTTTTAAGTAATGCAAGTATGATTTATTTCAAAAAAAAATAGCTGATTACTGGCTGGGTGGTCAAAATTCCAAAAGAGATTGTAGTACAAAGTACTGTTGTTGGATTCCCTAAAAAAAAAAAGGTACTGTTGTTGGATTCTGAGTGGTCTACTTATCTCTGCTGCACTGGCACAAGCTGAACGTGCACAATTTCTGGATACCAACACAATTATTACATAACAACAAAATACAAATAATATCTCTCGTTTAATCGTATTCAACTATTCATTGTCTATCGGGATAACTCCCCGAATTGCATATGGGCAACGAGTTACGGGGCTGCTATACTTTTAAACTTTTGCGTATTAAATATTGTAAATTACTTTTAATTGTTACACCGACTCAAAGAAAATTTAGAGGTTGTTACTCTAATACTAGTTGATAGGTACCCGCTGTAAGCTTACAGCGGGCACCTACTGTAGCAGTACCAACCCGCTGCCCGCTGTTACACCTCCACCTGTAACAAATACTCACTAATTACACATGTGTCATTTCATATTATTTTTACTAAATTGCTCCACTTGACAAACAAATATCTTTACATAAATATTTGTGCAAAATATCTTGTTATCTTGCTCACTAAGGCAGGGGACCATAAAGGTATTCAAGGGAACACAATGGCATTCAACTGTAGCTTTAACGGCATAACAAGTGGGCAAGTGACTATTGGTAGAATCAAGGTATGTCAGGAGGGGACACCAATCACTGTTCCAATAGTGGCTCACTGTAGCTTTAACGGCATACCAAGTGGACAACCAAGTGGGTAAACAGTGATTGGAAGACCCAGCCTATAAATACCCTCATTCTAGACATAACGCCAGATATACAATTTCAAGAACACAAACTTATTACTCATTCTCTCCCTTCACACAGATACATTTTCACCCGTTTCGATTATTATTATTTCGATTACTGATTCTCACGCCGGAGGTGCTTGACGGCCACCACCCACGGGCAAGCATTGTTTTGCAGATACCCAAACTCAGGCGAAGTATCCCCGGAACAGTGCTCGGAACAGTGATCGGAAGCCATTAATCGGCTGTGAGAATTATCATTTGGCGCTAGAAGGAGGGCGATATTTTCTTGAAGAAAAACCCACCACCTGCTCTACCAACACAGTAGCTACTCACACACTCAAAATACAATACAAATCAAAACACCTCAAACACACTAAATGGAAACCGTAATACCCCACCCGGACGAACAAGAACACGAAGGAAATACAACTGGCATCTCGCCGATAAACCCACCAATAAACCCGCCTAGAGACGATGAACGAGAACAAATCCTTAGTCTCAACCTCACCAGCTGTAACCAACAACAAATTGACTTGATCATGCAGATAGCTGCAGCCATTCCCCGGGCCGGGCCAAAGCCATTGACAAAACAAGGGAGCTCGCCCGTAAACCCGCTTGACAACCATGACGAGGCGAACAACCAACCTCGCAGGGAAAACTCTGCTTTCTCCCGCCTAGGTTCGTCTCAAAACACGAAGCATGAAAGACACAAAAAAGGTCACCATCCCCCTGAAGTGTGGGAACAAAATAGAAGACATAGAGATTTGAGAAAAATAATTATTGACAAGAAGGCCGCCTATGACAAGGTAGTGGCTGAGTATGAAGCACACAAACACCGAGAGCGATCCCCTGTCCGCTCAAGGCAGACCGAAGTTACACAACCAACAAATGCAGAAATGTTGCGAACCATCTTGGAACTAAAAAACAAGATAGAGGGGAATAACGAGCTAGATATGGATGGAACACCATTCACAGCAAGGCTAGAAGCCGAACCACGACAGAAAGACATCAAACATCACAGCTTCAACTCTTTCGACGGGCTTGGAGACCCAGAAGAGCATATTAGTTATTTCGACCAACTGGCTCTCCATTATGAATATAATGATTTAACACGCTGTCGATTCTTCGCCGCGACTCTCCACGGCAACGCCCAAAGATGGTTCTGCAGAATATCCACCAGGTCCATAGATACTTGGTTGGAGTTTAAGAGATTATTCCTCAACAAATTCAAAGCAAATCAACAACACGAGGTTCACATCGTGTTCCTCGAAACCATTGCACAACGCAATGGTGAAACCTTGCAAAATTACATTGACCGCTTCAAGGAAGCCGTCAACAAAGTTGTCTGTGTCAACGAAACAGAGGCCTTGGTCCATTTAAGAAGATGTCTCAACCCCTACGAATGTGAGAAATACGTATGCCGTCTCATGGAAACTAAACCCACCACTCTAGCAAAGGCATATGACTTGGCATCTCAAGCCATCAACGAAATCGAATCCTTGAATGTACTAAAACAATCCAGGGCTCCACCCACTTCCACACCATATTTTCAGAGAGAAAGGTTCACATCTTACCAAAGGCAAGCACCCGCCTTGCATCAAGTACAAACTACTCATGGGCCGCCGCCCGCTCAAGTAACCCAATCATCAATCCCAGCCAGAGACCACCTAGGGCCCTCAAGCCCGCAAAGACCAGATAGGCGTCCTGAGCCAAAATGGACCGAGTTCACTCTCCCAAGAGCAACCATCCTAAGAGAAATCAGAGGAAAGCATTTCTACTTTCCGCCAGCCCCAATGCACTCATCACCCGATGACAGACCCAAGGACAAACATTGTGATTATCATGAAACACATGGGCATTTTACAAATAACTGCCTATCCCTCAAATACTTCCTAGAGAAACAGGTTAAGGCTGGCAACTTATCTCAATACTTGCCCAGACAAATACTTGGCCCATCCACCTCCCAAGTGCACAACAAAAACATAGTACACACCGTGTTTGGCGTACATGTCTCACCACCTAGAGAGGAACAGTCTGTCTACACCATATCTGAGGGCCCGCCAAACGTCGTTACTTTCACAGATGCAGACTACGAAGGCATCAATCCCAATCACACCGAGGCACTAGTCATATCTTGGGCATTGCTCAGAATGAAGTCAAAAGGGTCTTGGTTGACAACGGGTCCTCTGTTGACATTTGTTTCCAACACACCTGGGACAGGCTGAAACTAAGCGACGAAAAGTTAGAAACATGTCCTGACGAGACACCTCTCTACGGGTTCGGCCACAACGCCGTCCCAATAGCGGGAATTGCGAGGCTCCCTGTTTACTTCGGGGAATCCCCCAGACAAATATGCAGAGTTATCAAATTCTATGTCATCAACACGGCATCTTCTTACAACATGATCTTGGGAAGACCCACATTAAACTTGTTAAAAGCAGTTACTTCCACCCCTCATCTCAAAATCAAATTCCCTACTTCAAACGGAGTAGGAGAAATCAAAGGAGATTCTGAAACCTCCAAAAGGTGCTACGGCATTGCACTCACCTTGGGAAAATCCGAACCTAGTAATATCAACAGAGAAAGAACTCAGAAAAGAAGGCAGGCAAAAAGACAGAGGCACGATGCAAACCAACGTGCAAAAAACAAAAAGAGAAAAGAGGTACAATTTATTGACGGGCACGACCCGCTGACAGAAGACCCACCAAGAATAGATTCCAATATAATGAAATGTCTCAAAAGAGAAGAAAAATCGCCGATAAGCCCTGCGGTACAAACAGAGAAAATAGAAATCATACCCGGAGACACAAACAAGACTGTCAATATTGGAGTCGGTTTGGATTCAATCTTTAAAGATGGTCTCACAGATCTCTTAAGAAAGTACGCAGACATCTTCGCATGGAGTCCAAAGGATATGCCAGGATTAGATGAGTCCGTGGCAATCCACAAGTTAAATGTGGACCCGGACAAAGCACCAAAAATACAGAAAAGAAGAAACTTTACACCAGAGCGACAGCGGGCCATTGATATTGAAATTGACAAACTCTTGGATGCGGACTTGATCTGCGAGGTCACCTACCCTAAGTGGGTTGCAAATGTAGTGCTAGTGAAGAAAGCTAACGTAAAATGGAGGATATGCGTTGATTACACAGACCTAAACGTAGCATGCCCGAAAGACCCATACCCACTTCCTTCGATAGACCAACTCATTGATACAACAGCGGGTCATCTAATGCTAATTTTCATGGATGCCTACTCAGGCTACAACCAAATCAAAATGACTCCGGAAGACAGGGAAAAAACAGCTTTCGTTACACATAGGGGGGTATATTGTTACAAAGTGATGCCTTTTGGATTGATCAATGCCGGTGCCACCTTCCAAAAAACCATGAATAAAATCTTCAGCGGACAGTTGGGCCGAAATATGGAAGTATATGTGGATGATCTCATAGTAAAATCTCTCTTAGCGGCTTCTCACCTCCAAGACTTGGAAGAATGCTTCTCCACCCTCAGAAAACACAACATGAAACTCAACCCAGATAAATGTGCATTTGCAATTGACGCTGGCAAATTCCTTGGCTTCTTGGTGTCTCACAGAGGCATTGAGGCCAACCCTGAAAAGATAAAGGCCATAGTCGACATGCAACCACCCAAAACCTTAAAGGAAATATAAAAACTAACAGGGAGGTTGGCCGCCCTAAGAAGGTTCATAGCAAAATTAGCAGACAGATGCCTTCCGTTATTTGACACCCTGAAAGGGGCAATAAAAACCAAGGCAATATCTTGGACGGAAGAATGTCAAAAATCCTTCGAAGATCTCAAAACTTATCTCTCATCCGCTCCGCTACTTGCAATCGCAGCCCCCTCAGAGCCGCTATCACTTTACTTGTCCGCAACATACAAAGCTGTAGGGGCGGTACTTATCAAAGAAGAAGATGGAGAGCAGAAACCCGTCTACTATGTCAGCCAAGTACTCAAAGATGCGGAAACCTGCTATCCCAACGTCCAAAAGTTTGCTTTAGCTTTGGTCATGGCGAGCAGAAAATTGAGACACTACTTTCAAGGAAGACAAATTAGAATCATCACAGACCAACCGCTAAGAAAAATACTTCACAAACCAGATTTATCAGGTAGATTAATCAATTGGGCTGTAGAACTCGGTCAATTTGATCTAAAATACATACCCAGAACCGCCATCAAGGCACAAGCTTTGGCTGACTTTATGGTTGAATGTTCATTTTCGAAAACTGAAAAAGAAACACCCGCAAAGAGCATCACAGCGGCGGACAGCAATTGGCAGTTACATGTGGATGGTTCCTCAACAAACACCCGCTGTGGGGCAGGGCTCATTCTGACTAGCCCCGACAGTTTTCGAGTCAAATAAGCCATACAGTTGAACTTCAAAGCCACAAACAATCAGGCAGAGTATGAGGCTCTTTTAGCTGGTTTGACATTGGCAAAAAACTTACAAGTAAAAAAGATAACCATCTACAGCGACTCACAGCTGGTCGTTCGACAAACAACAGGGGATTATTCAACAAAAGATAGCAATCTCAGCAAATATCAAGAATTGGTTCAGACAATGCTAACTCAGTTTGAGAAGTACTCCCTCGAACAAATAGATAGGGCGGATAACACAGTTGCAGATATGCTATCCAAATTAACTCAAGGGGAGAAAGTAGAAGCAGACACGGTTTACTTTGAAGAACTAACCGTCCCGAGTACAAGCAAACTGGATATCATGGAGATAAACCCGCCAAGGGACAGTTGGATGACCCCTTACATCCGTTATCTGGAAAATGGCACATTACCAGATGACAGAGTTAAAGCAAAAATGGTCAAATCACAAGCAGCAAAGTACTTTCTTTAGGAAGGCATCCTATACAAAAGAAGTTTCGACGCCCCTATACTCAAATGTGTCGATGAGGAAGAAGCCCTATATTGTATGTATGAAGTCCATGAAGGCATTTGTGGTGACCACATGGCTGGCAAGGCATTGGCACACAAAATACTCAGACAAGGCTATTACTGGCCAAAAATGCACAAGGAATGCAAAAACTTCACCAAAAGGTGCCACCAATGTCAACTATTTAGTAATATATCTAGGAAATCACCAGCACTTCCCACAGCCATCCTATCCCCTATACCTTTTGCAATTTGGGGCATTGACATCATGGGACCATTCCCTAAAGCCAAAGGTGATTTACAGTACGTCATGGTCGCCATTGACTACATGACAAAATGGGCAGAAGCAAAAGCCCTTAAGAACATTACAAAAGATGATGTCATTCGCTTTGTTAAAGAACAAGTCATCACAAGATTTGGAATCCCGGTAACACTCATATCTGACAACGGTACACAGTTCGTGGGGTCAAAATTCACTAAGTTCCTATCCGACCACGGGATCAGGCACAAGAAAGCATCTGTTTTCCACCCTCAAAGCAACGGACAGGTTGAAGTAACCAACCGTATCATTGTCCGAGGTCTAGAGAAAAGGCTGACTACTTCAAAGAAGAAATGGCCTTATGAGCTACCCAACGTTCTTTGGGCTTACCGCACATCAGCCCGGACTAGCACTGGGGAATCCCTTTTCAAATTGGCTTTTGGCACAAAAGCACTTGCACCAATCGAGATTGGCTCGCCATCCTACCGTACCATCAATTTTGAAGAAACAGCAAATGCTCAAGGACTCAAAACAAATCTTGACCTTCTAGACGAAACAAGAGAGGCCGCTGTTGAAAAGATGACCGCTTACAAAGAAAAAACTAAAGAATTCTTTGGGAAAAAAGCCATAATCAAAGCCTATGTAGAAGGTGATTTGGTTAACAGAGCAACAGAAGCATCCGACCCCAGACACACTGGCAAACTTATGCCAAAATGGGAAGGACCCTACAAAATCATCAAAGTACTCAGGCCGGGTTCCTACAAACTAGCCTACCTAAATGGTACCGAAGTTAACAATACTTGGCATGGCGACAAACTACGCAAATATTATCAATAGATGGCTAAAACAGTCATTTCCCTTTATCTTTTTTGTAATAAAGGGAACTATGTTTTCAATGGAATACTTTTGCAGAAAAACAGTCTACATTTACAAGTTTCTCAACAATTACGGAAGTCTCAATGGGTCAGCAACCATTGACAAATTTTACACAGTCCCTCAGCGGACCATTACACAATTGCAAATTGCAAATTTTACACAGTCCCTTAGCGGACCATTACACAATTACAAATTGCACATTTTACACAGTCCCTTAGCGGACCATTACATAATTACAAATCCCAACTTTTACAAAGTCCCTTAGCGGACCATTACACAATTACAAATCCCAAATTTTACACAGTCCCTCAGCGGACAGTTACACAATTACAAATGACAAATTTTACACAACCCTCCCGCGGATAATTACAGCACTACTTACAAACTTTACAAGGCACATCAGCGGACAACTACAGAATTACAGTTGGAAATTTCACAAAGTTATCAGCAGACAATTTGAAGGACACTCTCACAACCACGGATTTCAACATACTACAAGTCTTGCAACAAAAGACAGAATTTTAAGACAAAAGTTACAAAAGATGTTTGTTACGGCCAATCAACAACAAAATATCAAGGCATAAATACTCAATACAGCAAGGAAGAAAAAGAAAGAACTAAGTCCCCTAAACGGGCATAAAGACAACTATGGATTCCAATCTACGGTTTTCATCAAGAAACAGCAAAGTCCCCTAGACGGGCACTTACTACAACAAAGAGCCGATAACTTCGAGTCAAAATTACAAGGGATGAATACTACAAGCAATTTGTAACAAAATGTCTACACACTACACAAATACAAAGGTAATATGCTCAAAGCAAAACAAAAGCAGAAAACAAATGGATGCAAGGGAGAAATAAATATTTTATTCATAAAAATATTTTCTTACAAG
Source organism: Kitagawia praeruptora (assembly GCA_037693485.1). Lineage (NCBI taxonomy): Eukaryota > Viridiplantae > Streptophyta > Magnoliopsida > Apiales > Apiaceae > Kitagawia > Kitagawia praeruptora. Next base: position 68,556,185 of record CM075352.1, read on the forward strand.
CATGTTATTACAAGGATTGAAGATTCCTACATCTAAAAATCCTTCATGCATGGGGAGCTTCCTTCTTAGCTTCCGCGCCCTTCTTTTCAGAGCTTTCACCCTGAGGAGGGGCGCGAAAACGGAAGTCAATTGCATCCGTCTCCGGTGCACTCTTGGCCTCTTCCGCAGCGCGAGTATGGGCGATTTTCCGAGCATGCTTCCGGAATTCCTCAGCCATGTACAGATCGCCCTCTTCCTCATGCTGATTGGCAAGGGCTAGCCAAAGATTCTCAATCTCTTTCGAGAGAGAACGCTCCCGTGCGCCAGCAAACGGACTGAAAAATTCGTCCATCTTAGAAATATCCATGCGGTTGTGTAACAAGAGGGATTCTTTAACAGATACAGAAGAGGATTACCTGAATCCAGAGCCAAACCCCCTTATTTATAGGGGGGTAAAAGAAGGTTAAAGTCATCACCGGTCAAAAAATTACAGTCCCCATGCAGAAAGAAGTAAAGACACAGTCAAATTTTTTGACTCCCATACAGTATTAAATGCTGAAGACAAACTCCCACAGTCAAAACTACAAATTCCAGGTAACCATTTTCCCACACATATTTACTACAAACTTTGACACAGAAATACAAACACAAATTCAGTTATAGCTTGAAGCAAAATTACCAAAATGTCAAACACAAAAGTATCTTAGAATGTGGAATTCCCAAAGTACGAGATCAAACCAAGATGTTTCCAAATCACACAGCGGACATACCCGCTGAGTGACTTCAAAACAAGTCAGAGAAAAGTTCATAGCAACAGTTACAAAAATTAACCTAAGCCCAACGAGACCTGACCAGTGGACCCTCCATACCCCTTAACGGTTCCGCATCTTCATCCTCACTGTTATACGCAGTAGCGATGGCACTAAGGGGCTCGACAGCAACATCAGACTCAGCGGGCGTTCCGCTAGCCTCTGTCATATTGGTATCAACAATAGCAACATCCACTTGCTCCTTTTCAGCCTCAGCAGGCTTTGCAGCGGCATCCGCTTCAATATTACTTTCACTATAAACAGCCGCTATCGTTGACAATGGAATTGCACCTTCTATAACCAAAGGGTTCTCAGCGGGCTCAAGGTTCTCAGTAGCAACCATCTCACTCTCAGCGGTTTATGCGCCCACTTCACCAATAGCAACATCAGACTGACAACCAACACTCTTTCTCTCAGTTTTCCCAAGGCGGGCTTTCAGGGCTCTTGCTTTACGTTTGGATTTCTTCACTTTTGCCTTTAGCCTAGCTATCTCAGTTTGTAGCCGGGCAATCTCAGCTGCGCCCTCAGCGGGATCCTGCCGTTGCTGCACTACGACATCGCCCGCCACCGCTGTAGCAACCTTGGCAGCTTCAGCCTTCACAATCTCAGCAAATTCAGCACTATTTCTGAACTTTAATATGGCATTTGCCTCGGTTGGTCGAGAATTCAGATGGGATTCAGCATCATCACCACGCTCCTTCTCCGCTTTCAGCATAGCAGTCAAACGCTTTACCTGTTCGGACAAAGTGGCTTTCTCAGTTTGGAGCTCTATTTTATCCTCCGCTAAAAACCTCCGCAAGTCAGCACTATACTCGTAGCTTGCTTTAAAGTCATTTCTCTCCATTTCAATCTCGTGCAAGGCCCGGGCGGCGTTATTTTTCAGATATTTCTCAGCGGACAGCTCCCCCTCCAATCCTTTGATCCTCTGTTTCAAGGCAATATTGCTACCACGATACATGTTTCCACGGGCCATCAATCCTGTATACATACATTGGTTCTACAAACAACACAAAACACAAAAACTTACACTTCAACAACGGACATAACCAGAGGAACTATACGAAAATATCAAAAAAAAACTACTTACCCGTGCAGCATATTTTTGGGATAAACGGCACATCCGCTCCCAACTCAACTCATTCATCCTCACAAGATCATCATCAGTCATGGAATGACGGTGAAGGTGTTGGGCCCTGATTTAAAGAGAAACCCATAACCTGGCCTGGACCCAATTTCTGCATCATTCACCTCATCGTCACTACTTGTATAAAACACTATCTCCTCATCACCATCATCATTACCACCATCCTCAGTACCATCCTCACAACCATCCTCAGAATCATCATCGGTATCTTCTTCACAATAATCCTCAGCATCATCCTCACTATCAACATCATCAGAATCATTCTCAACGGGTTCCTCCATAACATTAGTATCATCAACAGCAGCCTCACTCACCTTAGTAGGCTCAATGCGTCTACGCTTAGAAGTACTAGCCTCAGCAACGGACTTCCTCTTTAAGTGACGCAGGGGAATTTCTGGATTTTCATCAGCGGTCACTTCCGCTCCCTTCACTCGTACCTCTTCCTCTCCCACGGCGGACACTTTCTCTTCGCTGTCAATATCCACAACTATTTTGCCTACGGTAGAAACTACCTGGACAGGCTTAACAACAGAACCCCGCTCCTCCCTTCGAATAGCAGCCTTTACACTTGGAGAGCGAATGTCAAAATCATCATCACTATCTCCGACTATATGAGACGCAAATGTTCTCCTAGCCGCAGCACCATCACTCTCACTTTCAGAATCAACAGCAACACCTTTATCAACAGATGGCTCCTTTTCAGTAGCAACGTCCCTCTCAGCGGACTTCTCTGTCTCAGCGACCGCTTCATCCTCCGTGGGATACTCATCATCTTGGGCATCTTGCAAATTTGGCTCCAAAATAGTATCCCTTTTCCCTTGCGGGCAAACCGCCTAACAACTCAGACAAAGAATCATCCTCAAAGTTTATACCACCACCAGATTCTTCTTCCTCAGATTGAGCGTTACTCCCAGGCACTTCTTCCTCTTCAGCAACGGGTTCCTCATATTTAACCCGCTCAGCGGTTTCCCCACCAGTACCTTGCCCAGAAAGATCAAAGGCATCCATGATGTGTTCCACAGCAAACATCCCACGAACCCGCTTTGGCCTAGGTGGTTGAAGAACCATGAAATCAGCATACATCTTAGCCTCCTGCTCAATGGGCAATGTGGGGTGAGGATCCAACTCAGCTTTACGAGGATCCAACACTACAAAAGTAAACACAAGAATTTCAATAACGAAAATAGCAAAACCCAAAAAATAAATTGAAAACAGAAGCTTACAGCAATGTCTTCTCAAATCAGGCGGGTCAATCAAATTCACCTCGGTCCACACCTCACCCAACACCCTCACCAGCCTAACAAAAATATCTATCTCCACCTGGCTAAGACGGTTACGATCCGTTCTGTAGGCACACTCAACCTTCTTGACAAAATTCTTATGCCACGCAAACTCCCCACCACCAACCACCAAAAATTCCTCTTGCCAACCCGCCATGCCCTTGGGGAACACAAAAGGGCGATACCCATCCAGAGCTTTTCCAATACGCGTTTGAGACTTTACAAATTGGAGCTCATAGAAGGGCTTCGCACGGCTGGCTTTAACATCAAAGAGACAGAAAAAGGCCCTAAATGTAGGCTGTTTATTCACGGCCTCGTTACTAGCTATAAACCAGTTATTGCCCTTATCGAGTTGGGAGACATTTGAGCCAATGGACAGCGGAAGTACAATCGAAATAAATCCATCAGAAACTTGTGTGGCGGCAACCGAAAATCCGCCCTGAAATGACTTACGGGTATACAAACGGAATCATCATCAAAACGATGGTACAACTTCTCACCAGCTACTGGCCGTCTCCAGAAATAACCATCTTCAATTCGAAACATTCTTTCGACATAATCCCCCCAGTCATCAGCTTTAAAAGTGCTGTCCTGTTGCAAATGAGGAAATTCGGCAAATCTAGCATCCATTTCCTCCTTCGAATACGCGGTTGGCAACACGTCGCTCGCCCACCACAAGCTCTCACAACTTTCAAAGTACTGATAGCAGTTCCTCCGCAACACGGTCGGATAACTCAACGTACCTACGTTTGCCCAGCGGCCATACATGTTAACTAGCGGCCTTTTCTCTCCAGTGGCGGGATCTACGAATTCATCACCCATCTGCAGACATTAACACAATTCCTCAATTACTACCGCTAACAGGCAACACGCCATCAACAACGACTAGTACACACATACATTTTAAAGCAATTTTTTATTCTAAATTATCAACAAATCAAACAAAACGGTTCATAGTCCATTCCCTCCACAAACAACAAAACCCTAGAATCAAAAGGCAAAACACACACCATATACAGAATATACACACATATACCAATTACAAACATCTCATGAACACTACAAAATCTAACCAGTGATTTCACACGAATCAAGAAACGGATCAAAACTACCAAAATCTCAGTACCAAATACACAAAAACGCAAACTCACAGATGAATAACCTTTACTGATTACACAATCGAATCCAAATTACAAATACCAGAACATGCAAAACCAAGATATAAACACAAAACCCACTCACACAGACCACGAAAATAGCGAATGAAAGGACAGATTAAACAATCAAAAGCGGAAACAGAAATCACAAAAGAAACAAGGGCGAAAGCATACCTCGAATCAGGAGGATATATGTGGCTTCAATGGCAGAAATACTCGGCAAATGCAGTAAAAGCGTAGCAACACACTCGGAGAAGACAAAGAAAAAGGAGAGACAAAAGTAGAGAAAAGTAGTAAAAATATAACAAATGATCCACAACTCCATCTTTTATACGCGTGCGGCGCGTGACATGGGGGTGAAAAACTTACAAACAATTCGTGGATAGCTCTGATTGGTCCACGTCATTACTATAGCCACCAGTAACCGCCTCGTTCCAAGCAAAACTGTCCACTAAGTCTTAATTTCCCACTTACTCATGACACATTACATCACAACGGTACATTCTCTTTCCACCCAAAGGTCACTTCACTCATTAATACGAACTACCACTTATCATTTCTCTTATTATTGACATTTAATATTATTCCATCATTTATTTCGAATTTCTCATTTATTACCAATTATTACATTTATTATCAAGCAGTTACACATATCATCCAAAAACGTTTCAATTGCACAGCCCGTCGAGCACTATAACCCGTTGTCCAACTTTCACATATTTTCACAAATTTTTTCTAACTCCTAAGTGTTGTCCGCCAACACTTGGGGGGCATATTTTCACAAATTTTTTCTAACTCTTAAGTGTTGTCCGCCAACACTTGGGGGGCATATTTTCACAAATTTTTTCTAACTCCTAAGTGTTGTCCGCCAACACTTGGGGGGCATATTTTCACAAATTTTTTCTAACTCCTAAGTGTTATCCGCCAACACTTGGGGGGCATATTTTCACAACCTTTTTCTACCTCCTAACTATTGTCCGCCAACACTTGGGGGCACACATAGTATCATTTTCAAAAAAAAAATTCAAAACACTACGGCATCTTTAGTTTCTCCTCCTCCTGTCCGCTAAACCGCACAGAAGGAGTGGGGGGCAATGATAGGTACCCGCTGTAAGCTTACAGCGGGCACCCACTGTAGCAGTACCAACCCGCTACCCGCTGTTACACCTCCACCTGTAACAAATACTCACTAATTACACATGTGTCATTTCATATTATTTTTACTAAATTGCTCCACTTGACAAACAAATATCTTTACATAAATATTTGTGCAAAATATCTTATTATCTTGCTCACTAAGGCAGGGGACCATAAAGGTATTCAAGGGAACACAATGGCATTCAACTGTAGCTTTAACGGCATAACAAGTGGGCAAGTGACTATTGGTAGAATCAAGGTATGTCAGGAGGGGACACCAATCACTGTTCCAATAGTGGCTCACTGTAGTTTTAACGGCATACCAAGTGGACAACCAAGTGGGTAAACAGTGATTGGAAGACCCAGCCTATAAATACCCTCATTCTACACATAACGCCAAATATACAATTTCAAGAACACAAACTTATTACTCATTCTCTCCCTTCACAGAGATACATTTTCACCCGTTTCGATTATTATTATTTCGATTACTGATTCTCACGCCGGAGGTGCTTGACGGCCACCAGCCCAGGCAAGCATTGTTTTGCAGATACCCAAACTCAGGCGAAGTATCCCCGGAACAGTGCTCGGAACATTGATCGAAAGCCATTAATCGGCTGTGAGAATTATCACTAGTACATTAATGTAGTGCACTGATGATCTCTAGTCCACAGTTTCGCAACACTACTTAGTTGAGGAGTCATATACTCATACTCAATAACTAAAAAAGTGCGTGCTTCACAACCAGATCAAGTGCCTCTACTTAATAAAAAGTGACACAGTCGTAAACTAAATCTTAATTAGAAAAGATATCTTATTTATAATACTCATCTACAAGTAGTTAAATAAAGGATTAAGCAAAGAAACTAGTCATGCCAACAAAGTAACGTAACGACACATGTTCTAATAATGTAGATCCTTGCTCTTTCTTGTTTCACAAACCTTCCCAGGCATTTGCATTGTAGCTTTTTCTTCGTTGTTGTTATCGTTACCACTCTCCCGTCATCCTGACTCATGATATAGATCGGTCGATAGATAGATAGTTGTTTGTACACTTTGTATGCTTGACAGTATGAGAGAGATTTAGTAGGGTGTTTTAATTATATTGAAGAGAAGGCTTCTGGCTTGTATATAGTTGGGGAAAGCGTACTGAGAGTGAGAGAGTACACAAGCTATTTTTTTACAACTTTTAACTACTCCATGTTTTCTAATTTTATTTATACAGAGAGACCCAATATGCACACTCACTCATCAAATAATAGATTGGAATGTATCTTTCTTTTTCTCAATAATAGTCCTTGTCTTCACTCTTATCTTTGCCACTTTCATTGTTCCCATCAAGCTAGTTGCACGTGCCATCATTCTTCCAAAAACTGGTCCGCCATAACCTTGGAGAGAATCTTACTCTTTCATAGGAGGGAGGGGGGAGAGAGAGAGAGAGAGATGGCTTGCTTGTTTACACAGACTGAGATGGAAATATTTTGACTAATACTCCCTCTGTCTCCTTTTACTTTTCTTATTTGAAATGTCGGTATTTTTCATAACATGAGACAAATTACTAATTTACATCTAATCTATAAAATAAAATATAGTAATAAATTATCTTATTGGATTCGTATTTATGAATACTTTAATACAGTGAAGTTTTTATATTTAAAACTAATACAAAATTGAAGATATTAACGATCAAAAATGTGCGTTGGCAAACGTGTCCGGTCAAAACAGGAATGATATTTCGAGACGAAGGGAGTATAATTCTCCAGCTGTACGTTTTCATATCAATGAAATTATCATATAAATGTGGTATGAAGTTTCATTATCCCTGGACAAGTGTCAAGCATATGTGATGCGTTTGTCTGCAAGGTGTGTCCCATGTGTCTCAGACCGAGTTTCAATACATCTAGGGTTCTAAGCGGGTTCATTTCTGATTTGTTAAAATTTTAGTCGAATTTGAATTTAAGTAATTAATATTATGTCTGACGGTCTGAGTTATAATTTGGTCCTAACATTGACAAGTCATTCTGAATATTCGAAGAGCTAGCAAAATCACTGCACATAATTAATTTCATAATCAAATATGTTCACGAACCTTTTTACGAATATTATAAATTGAAAGATCTAGCAATGTTGGGACTTATGAGTACAAATATTGTTTCGTCTTGTTAAAAAAATTTCATCAAAACGAAATCTGAAGATTGTGCATGAATATGCGGTGGTTAATGATCGAGATGGCAGTATGAGGAAAGAGCTAGTAGTAAGTCCACAAGATCGAGTTGTTCAGTATTAGACAATTAAGATCGATTAGTAGCCAATCATATCCTTGTGTACACGGATCAGGCAATACGTAACTCATGGCGAGGATAAAACCTAGTTGAGCTAGGTTTCAATGTCTTATAGATCATTGGAATAGTTAACCTCCCCTTAATTAACTAGTCTGAGTGGAGTCTTGTCTGTCTTTCTTTTCTTTGTCAGCTACTAAACTTCGATGTATAACATAAGATTAAAGGTGTAAATGTGCTTTAATAATTTTAGCTAGTTAAAAGTAGAGCCCGCAATTTGGTACACGACACGAAAATATGACACGAAAACGACACAAAAATTACGGGTTTGGGTTGATCTTTGCGGTACACGAATACGAAAGTACACGAACACGAAATTACACAGATGAATTTAGTGTCGGTTTTGGGTTTACCCTTGGGTACACGACACGAAACAAAAATACACGAAATAAATAAATATTTAAATAATTTTATTAAAATTATATGAATACATATTTTAAAATAATATTATATATATAATTTTTACATAAGATAAATACAAAATAGTTTCAAGTTTTAGTTTTACAAGACTTAAGCACACTTGATTCTTTATGACATAGTGACTTGAGACTCGACTAGTAAAAATTTAATATTTAAATTTTTTATTTTTATTCAAAAATTACACGAAACACGACACGAAATGTACACGAAATAAAGGTACACGAACACGAAACGAAACGAATCCTTAACGGGTCGGTTTTGGATTTGACATTACGTACACGAAACACGAAAGTACACGACACGAAAGTACACGAAACGAACGAATTATCAGATCTAGTTAAAAGTATGGTGGATATGATGATCTGGTACAAGTAATTGTTAATGGCATATTATACTACAATAAAAGATCTAAAAGATTATGATATGATATGTTCCAATAATTGTTTATCTTAATTAAACCTGTATATTACATACAAAAATCATAATTATGTATTGTTGAGTTTATTGATCCCCTACCAAGCGAGTTGATGGATCTTGGATTGGTCAAATGTATGTTAACTTTGCAGCAAGGAGTAGTGTGGTACATATGTAGTTAGTCAAACTTCAGCCCTGGCATGCTTGGGATTGGGAGAAAAATAACCTGTAGAGCTGTACATCTGGCAGTTACACAGAAACTTAACAACAATCTAACATTCAATTTTATAATTGTTGGATCAAGGTTAACGATTATGATTAAAAGAAATTCATCAATCTATTTGTTGGAAGTCAATTTTCGTCAAGGACTAAATTTCAATATTAAATTTATATCGGGTATTCGGATAGAGAATATAAGAAGAAAATGTATTAATAATAAAAACACAATTAAGGTTTTTGGGATTTTTGGTACTGCTCTTAAAGAGTATGTTAATCAGTAATGATTTTCGGATCCTCATCAAGGTGCCTACGTACCCTGTTTATAGGGATCAAGTTCACGTAGTTCTATTAAATTTGGCAATAATTTGTATTAGGAATTTGTATTAGGATCAACCCATCTATGATGCGTTGGCGGCAGATCGTGATTTAAGATCCAAAATCCCCTGAATCTTAGTCATGGTTGGAAAAAATCTTAGTCATGTTAGTTAACTGATTCAAACGAATGATTGTGAGGACCAGGACGCTTACTATTGAGTATAGTTCGTTAACTATTGTCTGATGAAGTCATGTGCCTCTGTGCCTGGACTAAGTATGAAAATTCTAATTGAAAATGATGGATTAAAATAAGGTTATATCAACGGGAGACAATGGAGATTTTATTATGGTTCAAGTACACCATTTTCCAAACGCTCAACCCCACTTTAGGCTTTCAGCCATTGGCTTGTGCTGAACAAAACATAGGGCAATTTTGACACGAGAGACATGGTCACTTGCTAACTTATGTTTTCACGGTATAAATTGTTTATTCAATCCTTTTGCTGTAAACTTGTAATTATGCTTCGGTCAAAAACAAATAACTTATCATTATGCTACGATGTAAATATAGGAGTAAAATAAAAACTTGCTCTATTTTTTGGATTTTTTTTTCATTTATGATGTAATAATTTGGAGATATATCACTAAACTAGTCTTTATATAGTGTAATAAGCTTTTGGGTAGCGTTCATAAAAATTAACTATCAAAACAGACAAAGTTAATTTATTTTATATGATTAATTTAAATAAGAAAATTATGTACTTGAGATCATCTTCACATAGTAGCTTCCCATATAATTACACGAGAATGAATTTGTAAATTTAAAAATAGTTTATTATATCTATCAAAAAGCCATTAAATATATAGGAGTATGTTATAATCTCAACTGAAAATCCACTTCAGATCCATTTTTCTTTTTAAATAAATATTATTTAAACTAAATTATAATACAGGTGACGCTATTCTTTGTATTCAAATTTCTAGGATCTATATATTCAAAAAAAAAATTCTAGGATCTATATTTCCATTTTGCAAAAAGGCTCCACTTTTCTCTTTTTAGGTCTTGGTTTCAACTTTCTAGGCTCTAGCTCAATATATACATGGGCCTTATTGGGCACTAGGCCACAAGGGGTACTAAACAGTCCAGCAGTCGGACATCCAGGGCCTACCAACAAACCATTTGGCGAGTGATTATTATTCAAGTGTGAATATTACTGTTCAATTGTTATTTGATTATTTCCCTTTTTCTTCAAGTGTATTTGTATTTTTATTTATTTTAATCAAGTACATCAAGTGTATAATTATCATTTTACTTTTTAAGGCTAATAATTTGCATTTTTAAGTATTGATATTCCTTCTACATGCTATAATTTGGATTCTAAATATTTTTTTAGGACAAAGAAAAAAGTATGTGGTGATTAAAATATTATTACATGCCATTTAAATTAGGATTTCATGTGCCTTAGGTGATCTCAGGATTCTAGTTGATGTTGAAACAATTTCAATACAAATTTAAGGATATTTATGTAAATTACTACAAAATGTTTAATCACTACAAAATTTAAGGATATTTAAGGATACAAATTTTTTTCTCGAATTAAAAAATTCGAAAATCAGTTTAATTCGATCTAAAAAATATTTGAATCAAAAATTTAACCGAAAAATAATTTGAAATACAAAACCTGATTGTGACATGGAATCGATATAAACCGAATTATAAATTATCCAAACGAATTATGACTCAAAATACTGAATCCGATTTATATCTGAATTAGAAAAATGATGAATTAAGTAGTTATTATAATTTTAATAAGTTTAACGAATAACCTATATACATTAACGCATAATTCATTCAATATTTATCCATTCATAAGCAAAATGCATATTTAAAATAATTTTATATCAAATATATCATAATTATTTAATCATCATTTTTGAAGTACATAATTTTATACTAGAAATATTATATTAGTAATAAGATATATTTAAAATTTCATCAATTAAAATAATGAATGAGTAATGATCCGAAAAAATCTTAATCAATTATGATCTTAATTCAAATTTCACCCAATCTTAATTCGAATTTCACCCAATTTTAATCCAAATTATACAAAATCTAATCATATTTGATATAATCCAAATTTTATTCAAATATACCATATATTATAATCGAAAATTTATCAAATTCGAGATTATTGTGATCCCAACCCGATCCAATTATTGCAATTGCCATGTCTATTTACCATAATACTTAAAGAGTTTGTTGAAATATGACTTGAAATTGGTTTATGTTTTGCCGTCTGTTCTGTTTTATTTGTTTCCTAGTCAGTTTCTAGTTTGTCTTCTGTAGCCGCCTAGAGAGTATTATATAAACTCTCGAGGGGCATAACCTATGAGGATGTCTGAAATCTGAGTCGGAAAATCTGAGTCTGTCATAAATAAGAATCTGTAATCTGAATCTGTAATCTAGATCAGAATCGGTAATCTGAATCGATAATCTAGATTTGAATCTGTAGCTGTGTGCTATAATCTGTATCGTCAAGATCAATAAAACTTTTCTCTTCTGCCTATCTGTGTTCTTCCTTTTACGTTAATTATAATCTTTCTAACTTCCGTTATAACAAACTGGTATCAGAGCTTGGTGTTCGGTGAGAAAGATGTCTGGTTTTAACGTGAAGGTCGACAAATTTACTGGGAGGAATAGTTTCATTCTATGGCAAATCAAGATGCGTGCTTTGTTTAAGAAACAGGGGCTCTGGGCGCCGTTGAAAAAGAAATCGAAGACAGATCCTGAAAGCGCTGAGATGGCCAGTCTAGAAGAAAAGGCACACTCAACAATTTTGTTGTGTCTTGCAGATGATATTATTACTGAAGTCGCGGAGGAGGATACTGCGGCTGGTTTGTGGTTGAAGCTTGAAGGTAGGGGTGAGCAATGGTCGGGTTGAAAGGACTAAACCACCCAACCCATATTTTACGGTTTTAGAATTTCACAACCCGTTACCATAACCGTTACTACTAAAAAAAAACCGTCCAATTTATAACGGTTTGGTTTGGGCGGGTTGGGTTTTAAACCACTTAAAAAATTTTAAACTTGCAAAAAATTAATCGACACAATTGTACAATGCATCAATGGACTGACATCACAAAATATCATCAAAATCTGGTAATTAAACTACAAAGTCTTACGAACTAGCAAAATAATGTACAAAGTCTCATAAAATATAATCATACATCACCATTCAAAGTCTTACATAATTAAAAATAAATTAAAAATCAAATATAAAATGCACAAGCCTGGGTATGTTTTTAAAAGTTGAGAATGTCACCAAACTAGCTCGTAGATGACTGTTTATAAACTAATCAAATAGCAATTCAACCCGACAAGATATGACCATGCCTGAAAGTATTAAGTTTACATATGTGATATTGTAACTTGTAAGCATATTTTTTTTTCTTTTTATATAATTATATATTAATTATTAATTTGAATTATATTTATTAAATAATAATAAAAATTAATTAATATATATTATTATATATTCGGGTGGAACGGGTTATATTGGTCGGGTTGACAAGGCAAACCGAACCCAACCATTATTTTTCGATTTTTAAAAAATCGTAACCGTTACCAACCCGAACCGTTACAAAACCGTAAATTCTGGTTTGGACGGTTTGGATTGGGCGGTTTGGGCGGGTTTGGAAAATTTTACTCACCCCTACTTGAAGATCTCTACATGACAAAGTCTTTAACGAATAAGTTACTTCTGAAGCAATGTCTGTTTAGTATGAGATTGCAAGAAGGTATGCCTCTTCGAGATCACTTAGATCAGTTAAACACAATTTTATTAGAATTGCGTAATATTGATGTTAAAGTGGAAGCTGAGGAAGCTGCTTTAATTCTGTTAGTTTCTTTGCCATTAACGTATGAGAATTTTGTGCAATCGTTTATTGTTGGCAAAGATACTATTTCTCTAGAGGAGGTTAGATCTGCTCTCCATACTAGAGAGTTTCGCCTTAAGGCGGCTGGTACAGGTGCAGATAATCAGGCTGTTGGATTAACAGCCAATGGGAGTAATGGACATGGAAACTTGGGGAAGAAACCAGTTGTTAAGGGTCCAAAACCTAATGATATCTGCTATTACTGTAAAGAGAAGGGACACTGGAAATCTGACTGTCCCAAGAAAAAGAAGCAACATGATAAATTAGCAGGTACTGGTGCTTCAGGTACTGCTGTTGTAGCCGGTGCTACTTCTGAAGAAGATATTGCTCTTGTTGCCGCTAATCACACACATCACTCTGATGTATGGATTCTTGATTCTGGAGCATCTTATCATGTATGTCCTCGTAGGGAGTGGTTCACAACCTATGAGCAAATAGACGGTGGCAAAATCTCTCTGGCTAACAGTTTTGCTTGTGAGACGGTTGGAATAGGCTCGATTAAAATTCGGACACATGATGACATCAAGGGTTTCAGTTTTCAAGGTGAAGGTGGAGTTCTACATGTCTGCAAGGGTTCTGATGTGGTTCTTAAAGGTGTTAAACGTGGTACCTTGTATCTTCCTCAAGGTTCTACGTTAACAGGTTCTGTTGCTGTCGCGTCCTCGGAGAAGATTAAGAGGCTGCGAACTGATAATGGTCTGAAATTTTGCTCATCTGAGTTTGATGAGTTCTGTAAGAATGGAGGGATTTCTAGACATCATACAATCAGGGATACACCACAGCAGAATGATGTAGCAGAGCGTATGAATCAGACACTTCTGGAGAGAGCTAGGTGTATGCTCTCTAATGCTGGACTAACTAGAAGATTCTGGGCAAACGCGGTTAGTACAACATGTTATTTGATAAATCGTGGACCTCACACAGAAAATGGTAGTGTTGAGAAATAGGTGGAGCAGGAAGTCACTCAAGTTGAGAGTGAACCACAACAAGAAGTTCAACAACCACAGTCAGAATCAGAATCATCAGTACCAGTAGTAAACCAGCACAGTTTGGCTCTTGATCAATCAAGGAGAGCTAATTATGGGATGCCTCCAAAGAGATATGGTGCGTCTGGTACATCTGTTTTATCTGGTACATCTGGCATTAATATGGTGCGTCTGGTACATCTGTTTTTCTGGTACATCTGGCATTATTATGATGTGTCTGGTACATATGTTATTTGTGAGAAAATTCAAAGTCAAGGTGGAAATTTGTTAAAATATGACTTGAAATTGGTTTCTGTTTTGCCGTCTGTTCTGTTTTATCTGTTTCCTAGTCAGTTTCTATTTTGTCTTCTGTAACCGCCTAGAGAATACTATATAAACTCTCTAGGGGCATAACCTAGGAGTATGTCTGAAATCTGAGTCTGTCATAAATCTGAATCTGTAATTTAGATCAGAATCGGTAATCTAAATCGATAATCTAGATCTGAATCTGTAAATATGTGCTGTAATCTGTATCCTCAAGATCAATAAAACTTTTTTCTTCTACCTATCTGTGTTCTTACTTTTACGTTAATTATAATATTTCTAGCTTCCGTTAAAACAGAGTTAAAGTTGATTATTCTCTGTAAGACCAGTTCAACTTAAATCACAAACACTAGACCCACACAACATTCTTCTCTCATCTTCCACTTGTACCCCTCACTCTCTTCATCATCAATCTTCCACAGCTCAAAACCCTCACCATTTCTTGAAATTCCATCAAAACCCCACCAAAAAAGTTTCAATCTTTAGCTCATTCCCCACCCAAATCTTCATATACATACAGATACATATATGGGCTGTATTGTCACCAAGAACGCAAAAGTCAACTCACCTTCATCAACTCAGTCAACGCCCACAACTCTACCTGATCCAACTTCATATGAGGCTGCTTGTAGACTTGACCCTGAGCTCCGATCATTTGACTCCACCGTACACCACCGCACCACCACCCTACTCAACAGTCTCTCCGGCAGCTTTGATGTTCGGTTAGTTTCACTTGATTCTCTTGGTGAAGTTACTAAAAGTTTACTCGAAATGGACCAAGATGTTGTAAATGTTATTCTTGATTGCAAGAAAGATATTTGGAAAAATCGAGAATTGTTTGATTTAGTTGATGAGTATTTTAAGAATAGTGTTGAGACTATGAATTTTTGCAATGCACTAAATAGTTGTTTAAAGCGTGCTCGTGATAGTCAGTTTAATCTTAATGTTGCTATTCGACAATTCGACGAAGAAAAGAGAGATGGGTCTAGGGATTTTTTACTTACATTGAGAGAATTTGAGAAATTGAAGTTGGGCGGGGATCCTTTTGGGGATGAGTTCTTTGTGTTGTTTGAGTCGATTTATACGAAACAAATGGTAATGTTGAGTAAGTTGCAGAGTGAGAAGGGTAAACTTGATAAGAAGTTGAAGTCGATGAAGAAATGGAGGAAGTTGTCGAATGTGTTGTTTGTGGCTACTTTTACTACTGTTTTGATATGTTCAGTGGTGGCAGTTGCGATTGCTGCTCCACCGGTGTTGGCTGCATTGGCAGCTGCAGCTGCATTGCCATTGGGGTCGATGGGGAAGTGGGTGAATTCGATTTGGAAGAAGTATGAGAATGAAGTGAAAGAAAAGAAGGAGCTTTTTGGTTCAATGGAGCTTGGGAGTTTTATTGTTATTAAGGATTTAGACAATATTCGGGTGCTTGTCGAGAAATTGGAGATTAAAATGGAGTCACTGTTGCATAATGCTGATTTTGCACTTGGACAGAGAGAGGCTGTGGAATTGGCTATAGATGAGATCAAGAAAGAGTTGAGTGGGTTTATGCAAACGATTGAGGATTTGAGTCATTATGCTGATAAGTGTAGCCGAGATGTTGGAATGGCAAGAACCTTGATTTTGCACAAGATGATCAAATACCCGAGTGCCTGACATTTTCTTTTTTGTATTGCACTTCTTGTTCTTTTCTTTTACTTGCTATGATCATGTTAATAATTTTTAGATTATACGATAAAGAGTGCAGAAGACTCCTACATCAGGAGACCTGCAGAAGTCTATATAGGCAGGCTAACCTTTAATTTTTGATTAAAGGCTGTTTTGTAGATTATACAATGTATGCAGTAAATAAAAAGATACCTTTGTACCTTGATTGTATATTCCAATGGAAATGATTATAGAAAATTTTCTTTAAATTACACCGTGTTTTAATCTTCTGACAGAGTGTTCTTTAATTTGGTAATGTGAATGATTAGGAAACCTACCAATGGTACTTTCGGCTATCCGATGTAAATGATGTAAAAGCCTATTACTAAGTTTTCAGAGGCTTTCACATTTATGCAGGAATCAACATGTTTAGAAAGTTCAAGATTGCTATTAACAAGGGGTGTAAGGGTTGGGGAGTGAAAGCCCTTGTTCTACTTGCTTTTGGAATTTTGAGCATCAAAATTTGTAGTTCGTTTGCTTTTTCGATTTTGAGCATCAAAATTTAAAGTTTATGTACAACCATTTTAATCATATCAGTCTTCCGGGTCTGCTTTAATGGTGGAACTCGGTACCATGTTAGGAGTATGCATCTAATCAAATTTTGAGGGACTGAATCTATAACTATATATTATCATCAGAAAGTTCTTGAAATGGATTTGAAAGATTGTAATTGCACCTGATGTGGCCACGTACAGGGCTCAACTATCTCCATTATTATTTTTATTTCTCTCATCACATCGACATGGAATCATGGATATAAGGAGCTCTATTCTTCTTGTCAGTAATTTTAGCACCAAAAGTGTCAACGTCAGTTAAATCATGATCAGCAGATGAGGATGGGAAGCAACTTATCTTGGCACAACACTTAACACAGTCGAAAGACAAGGTTATACGGCCCCTCAGTATTAGAGAACAGGTTGATCTAATCAAAATTTGAAGGATTTAAACACATAACGCTGAGTGGTCAGCCTATAACCTTAACTTGACAATCTTTGGTGGACTATGCAGAACTTAACAACCTACAACTGGACTGATACTTCACAAAGATTGATCTGGTTCTGTCCAAGATCTTTCATCCATCCCAGAAGTTGATTGAGTAAGAAATAAGAGGCTGAAGACTATCTCTGTCATATATACTTGGTCTAACTGAAGATTTCTCTGATGTGCAAACTTCCACGAAGTTTGCCAAGAATAGAGCTCCGCCTACAGGGTAAAAGCTTTTTTAGCTAAAATCCATCCGCGTTGCTAGAGTCTCCTTAATGTTCATTCCAGTTTCCACAACTCTTGTTTCCTTCCATACAGTCTCACCTTCCTCACTTCCATGCCTTTTAAATCGGAAAGTAATTCAAAGAGGAAAACCCAAAAAGCAATTTGCTTTGAAAAGTAAAGACCTTGTTGCAGGTCTAGCTGTGGAGAAAATGCATATCTTTTCCTTTAACTTGGAGTTGAGAAGTTTGTTACTTGTCTGTATATCTCCATGAACTATGCTTGGTCGACAATGCTTATGCATGTAGTGCAGGCCATTGGCGATCTAATGCTAATGCTATACTTAATCTCTGAGTTCAACTGAGAAGAGCCACAGAGCATGACATAGGCATTGACTTTAGAAATAGTCACTTGTCTAGCAAGTCGTTTTCAGCATACTCATAGACAAGAAGCAGTTCTCATCATTGTCAGTTGGAATATCTATTAGTTTCACCAATTTGGCAGGATTTCCCTCTGCAATATCTTTAATTCGTCAGCAACGTCGTAAACTTCTTCACAGCACATACCTGTCCACTGATTATTGCTTGTAAACTGATCCACCAATTCTATATCGATCATAGGATCTTCGGGGCCTCCATGATAACTTTGTCATCTTACATTTTTCGATTGTCTAGATATCCAGAAACCCTAGAAGTAATTTATCAGGAACAATCTTGAGCTTAAACTTTTCATCCATTGCCGTTTTCTTCATTTTGATTATATCAGCAAATTCTGAGTTAAAATATTTCTTGTTAACATCAACTTTGTGCATTACCGATGAATGTAGACCACCAAGCTAAAGAACATGCAGACAGAAAAGGCACAATCGCAGATAGAATATGCCGCTGTCTGGCTTTGCGTGTCCCAGCAGGAAAAGGGTAAGCTTGAACAAGTACAGGCAATTCTCAAACAGGAATCAGAACTGGAAGACGCAATGCTGCAGGAAAGTTTCTGTAGTTGTTTTCAACAAGAATATCATCAGTTGGTTGTCATGCAGAAGTAATAAGAAATTTGATTCCTTTGTCATGTAGAACCTTGTTAGGAAACCAAAGAGAAAATGGAATACTACTTCATCACCAATATTCAGTTTATTTGGAGCTAGTGTCGGGCATATCTTGCACAAGAAGGAAATTTGTAAGATTCTCGAAAACAGTAACTGGAATAAAATAAAAGCCGTCATCTTTCTTTATCTGATAGGTGACATTGAGAACTGAGAAGCAACAAGATCCGTTACAGTTACAGTCGATACATACCAACAAGAGTTGGTTTGGCTGCAGCAATTTATCTTCAGAAGAAAAATTATAAGCTTTTGCTATAGTCAAGTGGCTGACACGAAAAAGATCAGATATGCTCCCCACATTCACATATATTTAGTGAGTACTTATCAATTTTACCCAGATGAATGTGTTAACTACAAATTTCAACAACCATACAGTACGAACACCTGATCAACTCTAGTTTATATATGTTATACTCCATGTACGTAAATCAATGCTTGTCCAAATCTTTATTTGCAAATTGGGTATATGATCTTTTCAATAACCTTTTAAAAAAGATGTATAAAAATCGATACTTAACTAGAATACAAACATGAAGGAGAGTTTTTACAAAATCTAATTCAACACTAGTGGATAACACTAACATGTAACATGATAACATACTTTAATAGCTACAACTAAACTCAACATTTATGCAAAACATTGCAGATGCTCCCTGACTGATAAGAACTTGGACCGCAGTTAAATTTATTGTTGTCAAGCACATCAAGACATATCGGCAGACACCTTCCCTCTGCAAAATTTATTTCTTAGAGAACGCTCCAAGTGTTGGAAGATCAACAATAACATGCCTGCAGAGAACGGAACTTTCATCAATCATATTGCTCAACCAATGGTAGTAACCATAGTATTAGCAAAGATAAGTCTTTCATCATGAATTATTATTGTACTGGGGAGGATGGTGATGAGAGTACAAGACAATAGTTGAGTACCTTGATTTTCTTTCTGCTGCAATGATCCTCTAACCAAAAGTGTGCCAGGTATTTGCTGAAAGACCTGTAAAACCATGATAAATAATTAAGTAAGATATTTTTTTACAAGTGGGAGATCACTTCAATAAAGTATTATTGCTTTCAAATATTACCGAGATGCGAAAATGCAAGTCATCTAATAGAGAGTTTGAACCATCTGAAACATATGATGCTTTATCCTCATATTCGGAAGTAGAAACTTTAACAGTATCTAGTGTCCCGTTGTTCAAAATTACATCACAGTGATACTTTGAGGCTTTTATCTATTTTCAGGACATCAAAATTCAGTTAACAGATATCTTTCTAATCAAATTTTAAACTGCAAATAGATTTTTTAAACATACATTAATGTGGAATAATGCAACATCTGATTTACAGAATGCACCAACACTGCTGAAGAAAGACTCCGCTGATTGCAAGACGTCAATCGCACTGTACTGACGTTGAATACCCTGATAAGCATTGATGTTTAATACCCTGATACCATATTAAAAATAAAACAAACACACAAGAAAGAACATATAATACATATTCTGCGTCATATAATTCCCTTATACAGATGCCTGCGAGGGAAGTAGATATTGTAGGACTCCTTTTTTAGTAATTAACTAGCACCTGAGGTCAAGTACAATACATGCAATAGTGCATATGTGAAAGACCGACTAAAGAAAATTAGTCTGCAGGTGAAAAAGCTGACAAAATGCAAGTTGCTCCACATGGCATGGTAGACCTTCTGAATTCTAAATAGGTTACAAAATTCAGACCCAAAACCATTTATCAAAGTCAACCTATGATCTCAGTATAAGAAGTGTTTATAGTATCATATAAAGGGAGTAGCATACACCTCGAAGGTGCCCGCATAAAATAAACAATCTCATCAAACTAGAACACAGTAACATACATATAGTTTATGCAAAATATATCCATACCTCAAGCATGAAAGAAAGGTCACTACTGACTACATAAGACTTTGCTATATTTGTAGAGGGAGGCAAAAAGGACCAAGCAAGACCCCAGCGGCAAGTTTGGCCTTGGACGAATTCAGTAGTTTTAACTATAGTGACTCCAACTTCACGAAGCTTTGTTGTTAAAGTTTTAAGGTTCGTTTTCCTTCCAACCATCGAGGTATACCACCTACATAAAATGTGGTCGTAAACATACTGTATATTAGTTAAGATAATATTGACTTAAGTAATTGTATACAACTTAACCAGAATTCATAAAATATGACATAAAGTATATTACCGAAAAGACTGCTTTAACTGGACACTATCTTTGATTATGCGACTGATGAAAGCTTGTTCACCACCAGGACAGACCATCTCTGCTGGTATGCCACCGCAAGAAGTCTTAGGATTTAAACCGCCTTCTTCAATTGTCTCAAAAAATGGAGGATTGCACATACAAAAATCAAAACTTTCACCATCCTTGACAACACCAAGTAATATGGGCAATTGGTGGTAACTCTCAATCACTCCCGAGTGAAATTCATCCCGATCATTCTGAATCTCTGTGTGGCTTTCAACTTTCCTAATCTCAATCAGTTTAGAAATTTGAGGATTGTTCTGTACATTGGTTTGTGCCCACTCCAGTGCCACATCTGTCACATCTGTAACCATATTAAGCAGAATCCTTTAAGTCTCTGTACAAGATGTACGGCATCGATCAAGGAAAACTTTCTAGACGCAAAAATTACCTGATCCAACAAAACTCCAACCAAGAAGAGAGGCACCGAGAAGGGGGTATATGCAATTTGCCCCAGTTCCAATATCAAAACCCTTTACAACATCAGCATTAGCACGTGTATTAGGGATTATGCCCGACGACAAAAGATCTTCAATCCAATGAATGTAATTCGATCTGTTGGGAACTGTGGGACAGAGCTGTCCATCAGGAATCCACCTACACAAATTTTTTCAGCTAAAATATCAAAATCCTACTCGACCAAGTGCAGTAACTACTTCTCCATTCGACCCGACATGATCTTGCAGTACTAAGAATAGCTAAAACTTTCTACGTACTGCAGAAAAAAAAAATCAAATTTCTTTATAACATAATGTTTGGTAACAAGTCCACCTAATCAAAATTTTACATTCCATTCGCATTAAATAAAGGGTATCATACAGACCAATAAAGAATATAAAGGTATTATATAGGCATAATGCAAATGCTTAAATTTATCAAATCACAGTCTTTAAAAAATATATAAAATTAAAGCACTTTGCTTCAGCTGTTCTGCACATTATCCATATTATCTTCTTTCAACATTAACTGTTGCACTGGATGGGGTTTCATGGTCTCTTTATCTTCGAAAAAGTTCCTGTTTCACAGAAGTAGGTGCTTTGTGTTCCACTACCCAGCTGATTAGCTAGTGCCTGTGGATTGGAGAGCTCAATCCCCTGAACGGCAGTGAAGGCCAGACTTGAAGTTAGGCCGGAGGTAGCACCACTACCAAAGCTCCTCTCCTTAAATTTTTTGGCAACTTTAGCAGCAAGCTTGTTCTGACCAACTGATACACGCATCTTTCCACTTCCAGCCTGGCCAAGCATTCCATATCCTTCCCCAAGACCATCCCCCAAAGAGCTCTCTTCTGGAACTCCAAACTGCATCCTATTGGCTAGCTTACGCATATCGGTTATAGCATATCTTTCTTTCAATTTCCTTGATCTACGACCACCTCTCTTCTTTTTCGGCTCATAGTCAGGAACAGGGAGAGGTTTCGCTTGCTTTGCAGGAGACGGTTGTTGCAACTTACCAATCTTCTCAAGTATCTCCTCGCGTAAAGCTCTTCCCACTCCCCCAGTTGCATCTCCTCCAGCAAAATCCACACGTGCAGCAAGCATGGATTTTGAAGCTAACAGATGACAAGCACACGTTCTTAAAGCAGGGGGAGTGCTCTGGAAAATTTCTGTTTGCTCAATGTACGCTTCAAGAAACTGACAAGTCACGGTTGAAAATCCTGCTAAATTATTTTTCTTGGCACCCAAACGGTGAACATTGCATGCTGGCTTCCTAACCAGTTCTTTTAAACCACCAGCGATTCCCATCAATTTTGCAGCAACAGCACTACCAAGTATAGCAGAAAGGTTCGGAGCAATATATGCCATTCTACTTTGTAAAAAATCAAGAACCTTTTTCTTTGCTGAATCTAATGTAAGGACCCTGTCACATGCCTCAACAGTCTTGTGGAGATCTTCAGCTAGAAGTGGCTTGCCACTTGTGGTTGAGGCGGTAACTGAAACAACCATAATAATAGCTGAGGGCAGCAGTCCTTGTAGATCAACAAGTGTTAGATCAACTTCATTGCCGATTTTCTTCACCACACGAGCATAATCAGTCGAATGATGAACAAGTGATTCAAGCTCTGGAAATTTCAGTCGATACTTGTCACGGATAAAATTATGATGGACAATAATTTCATCGTCGATATCAACTAACAAGTCATTGCAGTCTACGATCAATTGGTTTTCTGGATCATCTTTTAAGACACCACCATGCCCCGAGACACCAAATCCCTTGTCGAGTACAGTTTCAACTTTGTGTATGATATCAACATAACGCGGTGTTGGTGTTTTTCGCAGATTCGATACATTATCCAGATCATCATAGTTAAGGGCTTCAAGGTCATCCAAATCTTGTTTCATATTGTTGGTATAGAACGTGAATAATAGCCAAAATATTTAGGTTTATTATCAAAATTTGGACCCGAGAGATGTGTGTATATAGACTACGCAAATAACCTAGACCTAAACCAAATAGGGATCTAAAAAAATTAAAAAAAAAACGAAGCAATTATTTAATATTACCCTTAATATTAATTCGAATCCAACTAGGAAACCCATTGAAAAAATAGTCTTAACTAAGAAAAGAAAAATAAAACAAAAAGTAAATAAAATTTGATATGAAAATAATTACCAATTGATTCCATGATCATGGAGGAGGAGGACCCGCGTGAGTTCGCGGGTGGCATTGAAGTCGGTCCAATCGATTTTGGGGCGGCCGTCGCGAGAGTAGAAGACAAAGGAGTTGAAAGAAGGGTAGAGTGAAGCTAAGAGCTTGAAGTCGGGCGGGTTATCGGAGTATTTGTTTCGTGGGTGGATGCTCCGCTCTACGCCTCTCTTTCTCTTGTTTTTGCCTCCCATCCCCCTTTCACTTTGATTCCAAACGGACTAATCCAATTGCAAGCAAACACTACGGAAAATATTTACACATTTCAAGTAATACATCACAAGTTTCAAAAAATATCTTTTTTTTAATAAAAATATATACATTATATTTTTATTTAAAAAAAAAATTAAAATAATTTATGAAACTATCCTTAAAATGCACCTTACAATGCGTATCAAAAACTTCAGCCTCAAAGGTAAAGAACCTATTATAATTGAGGAAGTATAAATTTTAGCAAAACAAATCCCAAAATATAATATGATGTTTAATCAAATTTAAGTACAGCTGTTCACGAATTGAATTGAGCCAAGTTTTGATCTAAATGAGTTGAGTTTAATATATTTTTTAACGAATTGAACCGAGCATTGTCTTCTTATCGCACAAAAAATGTGTTCGAGTTCGAACTCATTAATAAACCGTGCCACACTCGAGCTTTTACGAACATAAATGAGTCGAGCCGAACTCGGGCCCGAACAGCTCATGAATAATACAATTTTATATAAAAAATGGTTCAAACCAACTTGACTCAACTAATTATCACTTTTGACTCAACTCACTATCAAGTATTAATTGATTCGGTCCAAAGGATTCGCGGATTAGATATTTGAATTATAATTTTGAAATTAAAAAGAATATTATGAAAAATTATAATTTATGTAACTTTTTTCGAATTTTAACGAGTCGAGTCGAGTTCGAACCGATCTCGAGCCGCACATGCCAATAACTCGGCTCGATCTCGTTTTCTTAACGAATATTTTTTGTGTTCGAGCTCGAGTTTTTAGCGAACCGAGCTAGACTCGAGTTTGTTCACGAACAGCAGCTCTAAATTTAAGTATAGATGATGTGGACCATAAATAAAACTTTGAACAAATAAAATAATATAACAATTGAAACTTATATACATGAATCATCATATATAATAATTGAAAGTTTTAAAAAAAAATTGAATTTAATAGTTGAAAATAGAATTTTTGTGAATCACGGGGAAAAAAATCAAAATATGTACAGAAATTACAATTACAGAGTCGTGATTTTATTTTACACCAAATTTAAAAATGTTGCTAATATTTCAGGTTCATAAATAAATGGTCAATTTTAATTATCGTATTTTAAAAGAGTGGTTCTAAAGCAATGACCAAAATTTGTTTCTCTTTATTGAAAAAATGGTTTCCTTTCACGTTCAAAATTAATGAGAGACATTCTTTTTTAAAAGATAGAAATAAAAGTTGATCATTAATTTGCAAAGTTTAAAATTTGACAACTTTTTTAAAATTCGATGTAAAATACAGTCAGTATACCGTAATTTACTCAAATATGTATCAGTAAAAATAACATTTCAGCCAGCGAAAAGCCTATATTCAACATGTTGGACTAGCCTTGCTGATAAGATGAAGAAAGAGTTGAGTGGGTTTATGCAAACGATTGAGGATTTGAGCTATTATGCTGATAAGTGTAGCCGGAATGTTGGAATGGCAAGGACCATGATTTTGCACAAGATCATCAAATTTTGTGCTGTACTATTTGTTCTTTTCATTTAGTTGCTATGAATCTATGATCATTATGATAGTCTCAAGACTATACAATGGGCCTGTTTGGCGTAACTTATTTTTTGGAGTTATGGACTTATTTTCGGGTAAAAAAATTATATTTTAATAAAAAAATTTATATAAGTATTTAATGTATGTTTGAGATTCAATAAGTTGCAAAAATAAGTTGGAAAATAAGTTGAAAAGTTAGGAATCTTAACTTTCAACTTAAAATAAGTTGACTTATTCTGGAAAATAAGTTAGCCCAAACACTCCCAATATAGAGTGCACAGGATGCATGCACTAGGCTTACCTGTATTTTTTTTTTATTAAAAAGGGTGCTTTGTAGATTAGAAGTTCATTATGCTCGACTAAACTAATTATGTATTTTGTTAATTTTAGAGTATTATTACGAGGTGTAAAGGTTGGGGAGGCCGGGAGGGCCATTTTTTTGTTTGCTTTTCCTACTTTGAGTATCAAAATTTAAAGTATCTGTACAAGGCATATCTGTTAAGGTTCTAATTGCACTTGATGTGGCCACAGGCTTCAGCTACCTCCATTGCTTTGCTTTCCCTCAACAAGAATTTAAAGAGCAGAAATATTTTTGTCAGTAATTTTACGGCTTAAAAGGCCAATTAACTTCAGTTCAAGCATGATCAGCCAGATGAGGATGGAAAGACATTCGTCTTGACACAACACATTACACATAGTAGGAATAAAGGGTTATTTGGTCCCTGAGTATCAGAGAATAAGTTGATCTCATCAAAACTTCAAGTAGCTAAACATATAATGCTTAAAGCAAAATTACAGTGGTCCATTAGCAAAAAAAATTAGAGTGGTCGGCAAAACACGGAAGATGTAAATGCATTATTACACATCCAGTTTTGCGCATGTACAGACCACATGAAAGACCTGTTTGTATATTTACATGTTATCAGTTCAATAGCATGAAAACTGTACAGTGCATTTTTGAAATAGTTGGTTCTTCTTGCTGAAGGAAAGAGATGAAATACTAGTTGAAAAAACACAAGCACGTGACAAAAGCAAAATGCTATATTCTATATGCAAAACTTGACGATCTATGGCTGGACTATGCAGAACTTAACGACCTACAACTGGACTGATGCTCCGCAAAGATTCATCTGGTTCTGTCCAAGACCTTTCTTCCATGTCAGAAGTTGATTGAGTAAGAAATGAAAGGTTGAAGACTATCTCTGTCATACTTGGTCTAGCTGAAGATTTCTCTGATGTGCAAACCGCTGCTAAGTTTGCCAAGATTAGAGCTCCGCCTATAGGGTAAAAGTTTCCTAAGCTGGAATCCATCCAGCTTGCTAGCCTCTCCTCTATCTTCTTTCCAGTTTCCAGAACTCCTCTTATTTCCTTCCATACAATCTCACCCTTTTCACTTACTTCCATGCCTTTTCTACCAGAGAGTAATTCAAAGAGGAAAACCCCAAAAGCAAAGACATCTGCTTTAAGAAGTAAAGAGCTTGCAGCAGGTCTAGCTGTGGCAAAATTGCATATCTTTGCCTTAAACTTGGAGTTGAGAAGTATGTTACTTGTCTGTATATCTCCATGAACTATGCTTGGTCGAGAATTCTCATGCATGTAGTGCAGACCATTTGCGACATCTAATGCTATACTTAATCTCTGAGTCCATGTGAGGAGAGCCACAGAGCATGAAGAAGGCAGTGACTTTGAAAACAGCCACTTGTCTAGTGAGTCGTTTTCAGCATACTCATAAACCAAGAAGCACTTTCCATAACTGTCAGTTGAGATGCCTATTAGTTTCACCAAGTTGGCATGATTTACCCTCTGTAGTATCTTTAATTCCTCAGTCACGTCATGAAACTTTTTCACTGCAAATACCTGTCCATTGATCATGGCTTTGTAAACTGAACCACCAATCCTATACCGTTCACTAAAGTTCTTCGTGGCCTCCTTGATAACCTTTTCATCATATATTATTGGCTTGTCTAGATATCCTGAAACTCCAGGAAGCAATTTATCTGGAATGATCTTGAGCTCAAACTTTTCATCCATAGACGTTTTCTTCATTTTAATTATATCAGAAAATTCTGAGTTAGAAAGGTTTCTTTCCAACATCATCTTTTTTCTGCATAACCGATGAATATAGACCATCAAACTAAATAACATGCAGATAAAAAAGGCTACGATTGTGCCTACAATAGCAGATAGAATATGCCGCTGTGTGGCTCTGGCTGTTCCAGCAGGAAGAGTGTAAGCTTGAACAAGGACAGGCAATTCTGAAACAGGAATCAAAACTGGAAGACACAGTGCTGCAGTGAAGTTTCTGTAGTTGTTTTCAACAAGAATATCAGCAGGTGATGCATTGAACATCGAACTTACAGACAATATATCATCAGCTGGTTGCCATACATAAGTAATAAGATATTTGATTCCTTTGTCACGTAGAACCTTGTTAGGACACCTGCAGAGCAAAGGGAATACCACTTCATCACCAATCTCCAACTTAGTTGGAACTAGTGTTGGGTTCATATCTTGCACGAGAAGAAAATTTGTAAGATTCTCGAAAGCAGTAATTGATACAAGATAAAAGCTGTCATCTTTCTTTATCTGATAGGTGACATTGGAGAAATAACGAGATCCGTTACAGTTACAGTCGATAGGTACCAACAGGAGTTGGTTTGGCTTCAGCAGTTCATCCTCGGAAGATAAATTATTAGCTTTTGCTATACTCAAGCGGCTGACACCAAAAAGATCAGATATGCTCCCGACATTCAAATAATCAGGTGACCTAGCTCGGAAGCTCAGATAAGTTTCACAGGAAACGGGTGAGTCCGAGGAGCATGAGAAGTCTGTGTCAGCATCAGCTATTGGTTGAGTTGAAATGTATGAGGTACAAAACAGAATAAAGAGGAAAAAGACGAGGAGCAAAGAATGAACAGAGAACACCATTTCTGTGTTAGCTGAGATTCTCAGTAGTCACCCAGTCTTATTGTATGCGCCTAAAAGGAAGAAGGTTGGTTTCAGGGTCTTAGTCAGAAGGTTTGTCATCCTTAGTAGAATAATAACAATCAATAAAAGCATCTCAGGGGCCTTGTCTTTAGCTTTGATTTGAATGATTCAATTAGTTTACTATCCACGCTACCATATTATTATACAAGTACATATCATAACTAAAAACAATGCTGTCAAAACTGTGGGAATAATTTCTAACTAATTTATCAACTGATATTCTTATTCCCTGTCCAAGTCTGTTATAAAATTGCTAGAAAAATGATCGCGGACGGCATGAAACTGACTCCAAAAGCTCGACCAATTGGCTTGAATCCTTATTAAAAGATATCAGATAGAACTTATTGCAAGCAAACCTCAATCAAGAGAACGGAAACATAAGTTAGATTCCCGTTGTCTTCTAGTGTTTCTGATGAGCAGTACAAAACAAAAGCTTGGAGTCTTATAGAGGTACTAAGTAACGAATTAGTTGCAAGTTGCAACCAATTCACGCTGCTGCAATAGCAACAGTTACAGAGTTCTAAGAGCATCTCCAACGGTGTTATTCAAAATGGTTTGTTAAAATGATATAAAATATTGATTATGTAAAATTTGTTGAATCTATAACAAGTTCGACAAATATTATCAATATGATGTCATTATTTATAATTATAGCTACCAGGAATGTCCCATTGAAGATGATATTTTTTTACATATTTTTCATAATTCTTATTTATGATAATTTAGACCCATTTTTAACTAAGAGATCTTAATGATTGTACAAGCAGTGATAAAAAAAAAAGGCTGGGAAACAACAGATAATTAGGCTGATTAGAGGAGGATGCGATGGTCCAGTAGCTACTAGATTTTGGCCCATTTTCAAGTTACTTGCAAATTCAATCCCAGATCTGTGATAAAGTTGTTTGATTAAACAATAGAGTAATAAAAATCAAAAATAAAAGATTAATTAATACATTAACTTTAAAAAAAAGGAATTTCTTGAAACAAATACAGTTTAATGGTAAAAGAAAATAAGAATCATGTAGCTAGAACTCAAAAGAGGAAACTAACTGATCCAACTAGATGCACACTGCATTTTCAAACGAAACAGGGACTCAGCTAATCCAACTTTCAAGTGCAAGATGCACTGCAGCAAAGGTACAAACTATTGTTTTGTTTTTTCAAGACTTCCTTATCACTCTTGCATAGAGCTGTAAACGAATTGAACTCGGACGAACTTTTAACGAACTCGGACAAATTCTTAACGAACCGAACAATGTTTGGTATGCTTATCGGACACTTTTTCTTGTCCGAACTCGAGTTCGGTAATGAACCGAACCGAACACGAACTGTTCACGAACATACCGAACCAAACCGAACACGAACCGAACACGAACAGTTCGGTAATTATATATATAATAATAATTTTTAAAATAAAAAAATTGTAAATATTAACGTTTTTATCGAACGAACCGAACTCGAACCGAACTCGAACAAACTCGGACGAACTCTTAACGAACTCGGACAAAATCCTAACGAACCGAACAATGTTCGGTAAGCTTATCGGATATTTTTTCTTGTCCGAACTCGAGTTCGGTAAGCTTATCGGACGAGCTAACCGAACTCGAACTCAAACCGAACTGGACGAGCTTACCGAACAGTCCGGTTCGTTTACAACTCTACTCTTGCATTAGGCTTAACTTAGAGGTTTTGATTATCGGGTTCGAGATCATTCTTTGTTTTATCAGGTCGAGTCTAAAAATTTTGAAATCCAAAAAATCTTCTCCAAGTATACAATGCTATTCAAACTTCTCATCACTACAAATCCGGCCCAAACTTTTTTTTTTTTTTGAACAAATCGTACTTGCATTACTTCAAATTATCACTCTCGAGTACATGATTAATAAAATAGGAGGAGTGACAGACCACTCTCCATAGCCTGACATAGAATTAATGTAGCATTTGCAAGCAAAAGAACCACACGATTCGCAGACCAATAATCGAACAATTAGCACGTGATAATTGTGCTTTAAAGATTTTGTCCAAGAAATGGTTTCTTGACAACAGCTCGCTCCAACCTGATATTCCCTCCAACCCTCAAGCAAATTCCGAACCCAGTGTTCAGAAGTCTCAGTTGCATAAACTATGGTTAGAAGAACGACAATACAGCTATCTACATGCCGAATGACAAGAGACAAGTCATGCACTAACTACTCAAGCAGTCAAGCTCTTCTGCTGGCTCCGTTACATTTATGGTACAACTTTGAATTCATGTTTCGTTTATGGTACATTTTGTTCAGAGTTTTCATTTCTGGTATAGCTGAGAAAATCCAATAGAAATCGCCAGTACTAGTGGCGTTTTCTGTTGAATTTCATTTCAACAGAAATCGCCACTTAAAGTGGCGGTTCCTATTACACTGGTTTATTTTTATTTTTCCAGCACTTAGCTTATTTTTGTGACTACAAAATGTACTTTGTAGTAGCCATTTTATATGGCTTAAAGAATGTATTTGTAAATGAAATTTTTTCATTTTTTTTGCTTCGTGTTAAAGAATTGACATTTTACTTAGGTATAATACGATAATCTCCAAAAATTATTATGTCTAACTAGCTTATTTTTTTGGCACGAACATGGCAACTCAACATCAAATTGTTGAAAATTCTTTCGAGCAGGCATGCTTAGGGGAATAAAAAATATACTTGTACATGTTTTTTTTACGTTGTTTTTGTTCCATATTCAAGTATTGACGTTGTACTTTGGTATAATACGAAAATCTCCAAAAAATATTATGTCTAATTATCTTATTTTTTGGTCCGAACATGGCAACTCAACATCAAATTGTTGAAAATTCTTTCGAGTAGGCATGTTTAGGGGAATAAAAAATATACTTGTACATGTTTTTTTACGTTGATTTTGTTCCATATTTTAGTATTGACGTTGTACTTTTGTGTAATTACGTTAAATGTTCATCCGAATATGGAAACTTCACATCAAATTCTTAAAAAAAACCTTAGTGGAGTTACGTTGAGGGGCATAAAAAACATATTAGAAAACATTCAATTACTTTAAAGTAAACATACAACATCATACAAGTACTTCAATTTGTAAACAGAAAATTGAAGCATCATACAATTACATTTAATTGAAAACAGAAAATTAGAAAATAAGCATACATTGACACAAGAACCACAAAACAACTTCTTGAAATTCACTGAGATCAACATCATAATTCTCGTCCTCAGCTTCCTCAATTTCCCTTGCAATTTGACGTTCCTTTGCAGCTTCAGCTTCTATTACAATTTCACGTTCCTTTGTAGCTCGAGCTTCCATTTCCATTTTAAATTTAACTTGTTGTGCAGCAAATTCAAAATGTTTTGCAAGTTTAGCGTCCTCACCCTGCACATCGTATGACTTTCTATTTTTCCTGGTTTGTTTGATTTCTGTTTTACTAGTCTGTGGTTTTTTGCCCTTATCCATCTTATGCTATTGTCTTGAAGAAAGTAAATTTGAGAAGAAACTAGTAAGTTGCGATTCTGAATAAGCAGCCACATTGGGTTTTATAGCTAATTTCGGATTATTATTTTACCTTTTTGTTGATGAAAAAAGACCTCAATAATTTAAACAAGCATTATTGTGAAGTGACTAAAGCACTTTGCGTACAAGCAATAGAAGATGTGACTACTCAAATTTATTAGCATGCATGATAATAATTAGGAATTTGCTGAAATCAACTTTACTTTTTCAGAAATCAGCTTTATTTTACTATGCCTGCAATCAACTTTACTTTTTCATAAATCAGCTTTATTTTACTATGCCTAAAGAAGCTTTACTTTTTCAGAAATCAGCTTTATTTTACTACAGGCTAAGCCTGCAGTCCTTTCTCAGAGTGCTTTTTTCCAATAATGCAGGGTAAATTTAAGTGTTTGCTGCTGTGCATTCACATGATTTTGCATTTCATTTAAGTGTATTTTGACAGTACTGTTGAGTCACGGGCTAGTTGAACACCAATCAATAATTTATCCATTGATTCTCAGCTATAAAACAACATAGTGGTGAGGCTTGTTCACCCAACCACTGCAATCTAATTTAGCATTTCACACACAATTCAACATGTCCAACATTCCCAATTTGAATCTCTGTTTTTGTGATAAGTTGTGCGTTCAACGCACATGGCCCTATGGAAGAAATGCGGGAAGGAGCTATCTCAATTGTCCAAATGGAGGCAACGGATGTGGGTACATTCGTTGGCTTCATGAACCATTAGAGGAGCGTGCTGCGCGTGATTTCGAGAAATTGGAAATGCAACGAGTCAGAGAACTAACTCGCCATATGTGTGCATCAACTGATGAAAATGAGAATGAAGGTGAGGACTCCGTGAAGGAGGATGGGATTGAGCAGAATGATGGGATTGAGCCTAATAATCCCTTTGCTGGTCTCGATGAATCAACCGATGAGAATAAGAATGAGTTCGAAGACTCCGTGCAGGAAGATGCGGAAGATGATGATGATGATGATGAAGATTAATTTCTTCGTCTATGATTAAATGTGGTTGTTTTTAGTTTCCCCTAAAGAATGTCCTCTACGAATATTCATTTGCATTTCTTGTTTTCATGTAGTGTGATGTTCTGGAATGTGATGTTTTAATTATTTACGTACTTTTGTTGCACACTATAACACCATCATAATAGAAGAATACACACTAGAAATACATAATCGAAAAATGCACACTACAAATACATAATAGAAAAATTAAAAACTTAAATAATTGACTAGTACTTAATTAAATTTCTTCGTCGGACATGTAATCATCAGAGATGTAACATGGATTTTGTTGAAGACGTTGTTCCTCAACGGCTGTTAGCTCTCTCCCACTTGCACGAACGAAGTCTTTGGCAAGTTGATAGATGTAGTGACGAGTTCTACGTAACAACATTCGGTTGTTCTCAATTCGTATATGTTTAACAGCTCGAATGACTTTACGCTTATAATCATTCCAACCCGATGATTCACCAGTACGCGGAAACATGTCGAGCGAATGACGAATAGGGACCCTTGCACCCATAGCAATTAGGTCATTTCGCAAACGTTCCGATTCTTCACGTCGATATGCCCATTCTCGACGAACGCCTGCAAAATATTCTACCGGATCGGTTCGTCTTAGAAGCCGGTAGTCATCATTTCTTTCTCCGAGAAACCAATTGCGATTTGTAGAGGATGACATATTTCTTTTGTAGTTGCTAAATTAATTTGCACTAAACCTATCTGGAAGGTCATATATAAATATATACATATACAACCCACTTGCAATTGGGTTTTTTAGGGTGGGGTTCTCATGTTTTATTGATCCTGCTTGAACTGAAAAGATAACTCAGCTTTGTAGGATAAAGTAATGAAATGACCATTCAACTTTTTCATTTTTTATATCTGTGTCCCTGTACCATACTTTATTTTAGTCTTGAAGTGACAAACCAACTTTTGAGTCATTTTGGTAGATATGTAGTATTTTATAACAATTTTTACACTTCAAGAAATCATAGTAATTTGGCTATAAATTGGAAGGTTTTCATGTGATGTCTCTGTATCTAAAAAGTTAGTCATGTCTAATTCAAGAAACTCTTCATCTTCGGTTAGAAACCCTTACAGACATAATTCAAGCACTTTCAACTACTTAGGTGAACATGGAAGTGTAAGGTGTAACTTCAATCTACCAGCTCCTTGTCAAGAAGCATGGAAAGAAGGTACTCTTGACCCAGGAAGGAGGTTCTTCGGATGCAGCCAATACAAGGTATGTACAACATCACTTTCTGCAAATTTTGTTGTTGCGAAAATGTATTGAGTTTTGTTTAATGTGTTGTTAGGATCCTACAAGAAGATGTAACTTCTTTAAGTGGGCTGATCCATCGTACACCGAAAGAGCAAGAGAAGTGATAAAAGAGTTGAAGCTAAGACTGAATAGAAAGGATGATGACTTGCACAATGCTTGGAAGGTGGACGAAGAAATTGGTTTGCTTCAAAATCAGGTTGAAGTAACAAATAATTTGTTGAAGAAGTTGGAGAAGGAAAACATGACATTAAAGAAGCTTTTGGTCTGTGCTGTACTAGTAATCATGCTTATTTCGTTATGGAAGTAGTGTAATTTCATCCGTAATTTATTTGTATTTGTTCCATGTAACGTTTGTTATTAATCATGTTGAATTACATTGATGTAATTTTCTTTTACTAATGGAACTAAGTCGTTTTAAGACCAATGTTAAAGCATTACAATTAAACCAAATAAATTAAAACATTAAACACTTGAGCAACACATTAAACCAAATAAAGACAATTGTTTAAGCAAATAAATTAAAGCATTAAAGACAATTGTTTAACAAATAAATTAGAAAACATTTGATTACATTAAAGTAAACATAAAGCCGAATACAAGTAGTTGAAGAGTCACTTCCTCGGCTCCCACAACACATGGCTACCTGTGTGACACCTTCTCCCCTTGCCCTTCACATTTCTTGGTGGTTCTTGCCTAAGATGGGGCTCCTCGTTAGGCTCTTCCTCACTACTGGATGAAGGACGTACAGGTGCAAACTCTCCAACCCCTGAGCCTGGGGCGTATGTAGGTGTGACTGCGAATGACCTCCATAAGTCATCTGCGAACTACCTTCAAAAGTCATGTACGACTGGTCAAACTGGGAAGGGTCCTGAAATCCACCAAAAGACCCACCCATATCCCATGCACCCGTCATCTGGGAATCTGAATGCGAGCCACCTAGACATGTCATGTAAGAATGGTTCTGGAAGGCACCAAAAGACCCACTCATATGGGAAGTAGACTGTGAACCACCTGCATATGTCATCTGAGACTGGAAAGGGGGTGGAACATGATGTGCACTACCAGAAGTGTGTGAAGGATAACGTACACTGTCATCCAACATGTGATCCCAAGCACCTCGATACCCCATATCTGATCCAAAATCCTCAGAAGGAGCTGGATCTCAAGGCTCCCATAACTGGGGATATGTGCTAACCTCAGGCATAACTGGCCTAGCTGGATGATAAGTACTACCTCCACCATGAAAGGACTGAGACCCCTGGAAACCTTCCTGCTGCCTCCACTACCTCACATCGACTACACGTCGACGGGTAATACTCTGGAACCAAGCATCATAACCATCTAAAATTCAACAAATTTGGGCAAAGTCTGAGTAAAGTAGTGTAGTCCCGTCAACAGTACAATAGAATTCATTATTTACAGCTGTTGCTGTGTATTATTGACGAAGACATCTACAAATTTCTCTATAAATAGGTTCTTCTTTGTTATTCATAAACACAACTTACTGCTTTCCTCTCAAATAACTTTTAAACCAATTTTTTTCAAGGCACTTGCATCAAATGGATAGGAGGAAGGGGAAGGGGAAAGTGTCAGAAACAAGTTTCTTTGACGACATGGACAAGAAGAAAGAAGCAGAGCAAGAGAAGAGGAGGGCTGCGATTATACGGTCTGGTGAGTAGTCCTTGTTCATCAAATAAATGAAAATTTTTAAGAACAGGGAGGAGAGAAAGGGAAAAGATTGGGTCAAAACTAGGGACGAGATGTTTAACTTTGACTTCTACAATCATGATTTTGCGACTGAGTTTTGTGATGGTCGTAAAAAGCTAGATGCTGATTTAAAAGATAGGAAAATATCAGAGGAGGACCGGTACAATCATGTGGTACAGCTGGCTAATCGGATTGACCAAAAATACGAGGATTTGTTCGACGCTGAGGAGGCGGAAATGGCAAACTATGTTGAAGAATGTGAAGCAAGGGAACGTCAATTTCCTCCAAGAAATTGAGGAATGTAGCGATGAGAATTAGGCAGTTGGCCTAATTCAAATTTAAAAACTTGTTGGTTATTTTATCTATGCTTTTAAAATTCTATGTTTGCATTTTAATTTTAGTGTGCTTCAACTCTTGTACTTTGTTTGCTTCATTTGAATAAAAATTTTGTATCAAAATTTGGAAATTTGTGTCATTTTCGGGCCTAAAAAAACATAGTTACGTATATGATATATTATTTTTTTGGGCTTACACCAAAGTGGAACGTCAATACTTTAATACGGGAAAAAAAACAAAAGAAAAACTTGTACAAACATGTTTTTTATGGCCTTCAACATGACTTCACGAAGGAATTGTTAGGAATCGGATGCGGAGTTACCATATTCAGTCCAAAAAATAACATAGCTAGACATAATCATTTTTCAAGATTTTCCTATTATATCAAAGTAGGAAGTAAATTCTTTAATACATTTTAGAAAAAACAAACAAATTTTATTTACAAGTACATCTTCAAAGTCATGTAAAATGAATACTAGAAACTATATTTTCTAGTTACAAAAATGTGCCAAGGGCTGGAGGAAAAAAAAAGGGCAACAGAAATCTCCACTTCAAGTGGCGATTTCTGTTGAAATTCAGTTAAACAGAACTCGCCACTTCAAATGGAGTTTTCTGTTAAATATCTCCAGCTATACCAGAAATGAAAAACTTGAATGAACTATACCATAAAAGAAAGTTGAATTCAGTACTATACTAGAAATGTAAACAAGCCCTCTTCTGCTCCTTCTGTCCTCCTTGATAAGAACAAATAAAAAATGTACCATACTTCCGTTCTACACCTGAGACTGAGGACCTACAAAGATATGAAACAATGACATAAATACCCCATTTTTTAACAAAATTGACGAGAATAACACAAATCACGGATGGTGGCCATAAATACCACTCTATTACGCATTTGGGAGAGGGGTAATAGATTTTATATATATTACGCATTTGGGACCACTCTACACATTACGCATTTGGGATAGGGGTAATAGACCTGCCAGGGGAGCCTATTACACATTTGGAAAATGGGTAACCCCTATTACCCATTCTCCAAATGCATAATAGAAGAAAAATTTATACTAGTTACCCTAATATCAAATGCGTAACCCTATTACTCTCATATGAAATGCGTAATAGACGGGTATTTATGGTCATCATCAATGCTTTGTGGTATTCTTGTTATGTGATATATGTTTTTGGGGTATTCTTGGCCAAAGCCCCAAAAATATCTCATCCGAATTTTAGGATAAACAAGATATTTGAAATTTACCATTGTGTCAATTTTTAAATCACAGACACATAATACATGTATGTATGCATAAAATATTTTTATGTTTGAGTTGAGTTCGAACTCGTAAAAATTTGGTCTTGATTCGAAATTAAAATCAAGTCAAAATTTTGTTCAAATCACTACGCCATAGATGGCTTGCAGCAACGTTTTCAAAATGTTGCAGCAAGCCAAAAAAACGTTGCTGTAGAGCAAAAAAATGAAACGATAACGCTTTTTCAGCGTTGCATTTGGCACAGCTGCCGTAGGGGTCTACGGCAACGCTTTTGTTCACTACGGCAACACTACTACTTTTGTTACCAGAAACTTCTATGGCAACGTTAAACATAATGTACAGCAACCTTAAACTAGTGTTGCAGTAGATGTTAAATTTTTTTAAACTTGTGGGTCCCACACATGGGCCCTCCTGTGGCCCTCTTTTAAATGCACCATGGATAAGCATATTTAGCAATTAGTGACAACATTATATTAAATCTACCACATTTTCCAAATGAAAATTTAGCAAAAACTATTTTATATATTTGCATTTCCCAAAAATTAAAATATGTATCATTACATCATTACAAAAATTTAGCAATACAAGTACATAATTAGAACATCTAAACACCTTAAATACAAGACCTATAATTAATGAAATACTGCACTTAAAAACAGAACATCTAACTAAGATGTAGCATCTCCTCCATCTTTCTGCTTTGTTCATCTTTTTGCTCTGTTGCATCATTCTGAGGCGCAATTACAACATTGGAACAATGGTATGTAGGTTGTTTTTCCTGAAAAATTATAAATAAGCAGTCTATTAGTCAATTCTGCAAATTATTTTCCAAGGTACAAACAATAGTTTTGTTTGCAATGCAGTGGCAAATATGTAGTTCTTGAAATCCCTAGCTGGTGTTGGATTTTCATACTCGAACACAACATCAGATTATGTAACTGGGGATAGAAAGACGGCAGCAAATACTTATACATTTTTAATAAACTGGCTAGAAAGGTTTCCAGAATACCGAACCCAAGATTTCTTCTTTGCTGGAGAGAGCTATGTAGGACACTACATTCCTCAATTAGCTAAACTAATTCTACACGAAAACAAGATCACCAAAATAATGTCATTAGCCTAAAAGGAATTGCTGTTAGGAATAATTCATGAGTTGTGATGTTAAGAATAGAATTTACACATTATACTTCTTGTATATCCTGATTTATAACGGATTTAGCACTTTGTATAGGATATATATATATAATAGACAGTGATATGTAGAATTTAAGTCAGGAACAGTGCATCGAGGACTACATATCAGGAGCTGAGATCGAATCCAGATAGAGCAAGTCAAGTACTAATGGGATGGTCAGATACTGATGAAGTGTGCAATCCTGATATCAGTCGTGTTACTGATGATGTCATTAAGGATGCTACAGAAACTGGCAAGTGCTATAAAACAGGATCTTTGTTTGAAGAACAAGCAAGAAGATAACATGAAGGGAAAAATTTCTATTGATGGAAACTATCAACTGGACGGCAGAACATTATCATGTATAGATTATCTTTATGTTATTAGTTGATAGGAAGCATTATAAATACTCTCTCTATATCATTGTAAAAAGAGTGGTCGTAGTCGTGTGAAGCAATTGTGAGTTTAGCAATTGAGTTTGTGTGCGTAGCTCTGTATAAGGTTTGTATTCGAAAGTTCGAAACAAACAGAAAGAGAGATTTATTTTGTCAACAGCTGCTAAAGGTATTTGTACACCTTTGGTAGAATTTTTATTTGATTTATTTAATACAAACAGAGTTTGATTTATTCGTTTGTTCTTGTTTATCTAATCAAGCAAAAATCAGACACGATTATATAACTTGTATTCAACCCCCCCCCCTTCTACAAGTTATTCGAGTTAACAATTGGTATCAGAGCAGGTTGATTTCGAATAATCATAAAGATCTGCAATCATGTCTGGTTACAAGGATGGGAATACTAAGATTCCTATGCTCAAGAGAAACGAATATACTCTATGGGAAGTAAAGATGTTGCATCATCTGGAAGCAACAGATCCTGATTATCTTGACAGAATCAGAGATGGACCTTTTATCCCAACGAAGGTTGTTGGACAAGCAACTATTGATGGTGAGGTTGTTCCAGAACATACAACAGAGAAGCCTAAATCTGAATGGTTAGATAAGGACAAGGAGAATGTTCTTAAAGATGCTAAAGTGAGAAACATATTATTCAACAGTCTTGATTCTGTTCTCACTAACTATGTTCTCTCTTGTAAGACTGCTAAAGATATATGGGACAATCTTAAGGTTCACTGTGACGGAACTAAGCCTGTCAGGAAGAACATAAGGACACTACTTATACAACAGTATGAGTACTTTGAATCCAAGTCTGGTGAGTCACTGACTGACACCTTTGATAGGTTTACAAAACTCATCAATGAGATGGCCATGCATGGTAAATATTATGACTTGGAGGATATGAATACTAAGTTCATGAAAGCCTTGCCTGATTTCTACAATGAGAAGATATCTGCAATTGAGGAAGCTAATGATCTTGATGAGATATCATTAGAGGCAGTGTATGGAAAACTGAGGGCTTATGAACTTGACAAGCAGCAAAAGAAGAGCAGGAGTGAAGGAAAGATGAAGACTGTTGCACTTACTGCTCAATCTGAATCAAAGAAGCTTCCAGAGGAACAGCATGATGAGCCTGCTGTAAAGAACTCAAGGAAGAAGAAAAGCAAAGAAAATTCTGAGTCAGAGACTATTGATATAGACTCTGACAACAGTGATTCTGAATCAGAGATGCAGGAACTCTTTGCTATGTTTGCTAAAGCTTTCAAGAAAGGAAGATTCAACAGGAAAAGATTTAGCAAAGGACCTTTTCAAAAGAAGGAGGAGAAAAAGAGTGACAAAGGCAAAAGTACAATTGTCAAGCTTGATAAGGCCAGGATCAAGTGCTTTAACTGCAGTGAGCTTGGACACTTTGCAAGTGAGTGTAAGAAGCCTAGGAATTCAGGAAAGGGTAATGCACTTATGGTCACACAGAAGGATTGGGCTGATTCCAGTGACTCTGAAGATGAATTGGATTATGACAACATTGCATTGATGGCAAATGTTTCAGACAAACCTGGATCTCCAAAGAAAACTTCTCCATCTTCTATTAAGGTATCACTTCACTCTCTTGATTCATTTGATAGCTTAAATTCTGATGAAATTAGATTTGTCCATGCTGAGTTTAAGAATCTTATGACTAACTTTAGAATTCTTACTAGTGAAAGAGATGAACTTAAGGTTAAGAATGATAAGTTAGTTGATAGAAATAATTTTCTTGAATCTGAGCTAGTTCAAATGGAAGAATACAAGTTAAGTTCTGATAAA
The DNA here is from genome assembly GCA_037693485.1 of Kitagawia praeruptora. Taxonomy (NCBI): domain Eukaryota; kingdom Viridiplantae; phylum Streptophyta; class Magnoliopsida; order Apiales; family Apiaceae; genus Kitagawia; species Kitagawia praeruptora. Next base: position 68,596,787 of record CM075352.1, read on the forward strand.
GCTAAGCATGATTATAGTGTTATTCTTGAGGCTTATGACTATGTCAGAAAAGAACTAGAGGAAGAGAGAGATGTGATTAAGACCATTAACATTTCTGGTAAAAAGACTCAAGAAATCAATGAAAGTGGAATTCGTGGTAAAGTTAATGGTTTAGGTTTTGATAAGGCTAGACAAGAAGAAAAAGTAGCTATTGTCAATGATGATAGTAAAGTAGAAGCTAGCACGTCTAAATCTGAAGGTAAGAAAATTATTTCTGAACCTAAACTTGTTAAATTTGTTGATTAAAAAGGTACCCCTGTTGTACACAAAAGAATTAACAATAGTAATTCAGATGAGAAAGTGTTAGAGAAACCTAAGAATGTAAACATAGGGTTTCTGTCTAAGTCTCAGTTGAAACAGAGACTAGATGATCTTTCAAAGTCTAGCAAGATCAAAAGAAATAGGAATGGAAAAGAAGGTATTAACAAAGAGAATAATTACAAGAATGTACCTGATGTACCTAGGAAAAAATGCTATAAGTGTGGAAATCATAATCATTTGGCCCTAGATTGCAATCAAAAACCTTCTTGGAAAACCGAGTCCAGATTCCCCAAGACTCAGAAAATTCAATACCAACCACAAAAAGCTTGTTATCATTGTGGTAGTTTACTTCATTCCATTTACATGTGTAGAGAATATCATGAACTGTATTATGACTATTATTCTCTGAAATCTGAAACTCCTAGTCACAAACAGTTTATGAAATCAGAGTCTAAGGTTGACTCTGCAACAGGTAAAGTAAAGGAAAAATTTTCAAAGCCTGTTGTTTATAAATCTAGTAAGAAAGGATCCAATCAAAGTTGGGTCCTAAAAAATTCTAACTAGTTACTTTTTGTTTGCAGGGCACAGGAAAGAAGCATTCAATTATCTTGGACAGTGGATGCTCTGGACATATGACTGGAAAGAAGTCCCTGCTTACAAAGTTTGAGTGGAAAGCTGGCCCAGTAATATCTTTTGGAGATGGCAACAAAGGAGAAACTCTGGGATATGGCTCAATTGTTTTGGGGAATGTCATCATAGAAAATGTAGCACTGGTTGAAGGCTTGAAACATACTCTTTTAAGCATAAGTCAACTTGGTGACAAAGGTTATCAATCAATCTTTGACAGAGAAGGATGCAAAATCTTGAATATGCAGAATGGAGACATTGTTCTAACTGGTCAAAGACATGGTAACATATATGAAGCCAGCTTAAGTGATACATCTAAAGGAATTATTAGATGTCTCTATAGCAAAGCAAAAAATGATGAAAGCAGGAATTGGCACAAGAAGCTCTCACATCTCAACTTCAAGAAGCTTAATCAACTTGTTAAGCACAATCTTGTGAGAGGTCTACCTAAGGCAAATTTTGTGCAAGATGGACTTTGTGATTCCTATCATCTTGGAAAACAGAGAAGAACCACTTTCAAGAGCAAGACTGCAAATTCAATTATTGAACCATTTCATATGCTACATCTTGATCTGTTTGGTCCAGTAAACATTATGTCTATCAGCAAGAAAAGATATGCTCTAGTTATAGTGGATGATTTCATAAGGTTTATATGGGTGTTCTTTCTACACAAGAAGGATGAAGCTCCTCAGCAAATCATTGAACTTGTTAAGAATATTCAGAATAACTCTGAGTACAAAGTCAAAGTACTTAGGAGTGACAATGGTACAGAGTTCAAGAATTCTACAATAGAGGAGTTTTGTTCAGACAATGGAATCACTCAACAGTTTTATGCACCTGGTACACCTCAGCAGAATGGTGTAGTGGAAAGAAAGAACAGGACTCTCATAGAGGCAGCAAGAACCATGCATGCAGATGCAAAACTTCCAACCTATTTTTGGGTAGAAGCTATTAACACTGCATGTTTCACTCAAAATTGTACCTTGGTAAATAGTCATGGAAAGACTCCCTATGAGATGATCAAAGGAAAGAAACCAAGTGTGAAATACTTTCACATCTTTGGATGCAAATGCTATGTCCTAAAAGTTCATCCAGAACAACTTGGAAAATTTGAAGCCAAATCGGATGAAGCAATCTTTCTAGGATATTCAGCATCAAAGGCCTTCAAGGTTTATAATCTCAGAACTCACATTGTTATGGAATCAATTCATGTTGCATTTGATGACAAGAAATTTGGAATTCTGCAAACTGATGAAAGCCATGACAAATAGGAATTTGAAAATCTGAAGAATTCTGAGATACTCTCCAGTGATGATGAAGGTTCTCTAGAAGGAATTTTTATTGCTTCTCAAAGGAATGCTACTATTGAGGGGGAGCAAATAAATCAAGGAGGACACAGTGATCATCAGGAGCAGACTAGCTATTCAGAGTCTACTCCATCAGGAACTGATCCTTCAGAGTCTACTGAGGAAAGATCAGTAACTAGCAGCAATATGGAATCTATTGATTCTATTGATCAAAGGGGAGTTTTTGAAGGCAGAGAAAATTCTTCTACAAGAGAAACCACTAACTTAGGGGGAGAGACTAGCAGAGTCAATCTACCACCTATTAGAAAATGGACAAAGGATCATACTGAAGATTTGATAATTGGTGATCCGAATAGTGGTGTTCAAACTAGAAGATCAATTCAAAATGAATGCTTGTACAGTTGCTTTCTCTCAAAGAATGAGCCTAAAAAGGTTGAAGAAGCCTTATAGGATCCTGATTGGGTAATTACAATGCAGGAAGAATTAAATGAGTTTGAGAGAAACAAAGTCTGGAAACTGGTATCAAGACCTAAAGACAGATCAATTGTTGGTGCAAAATGGGTTTTCAGAAACAAGCTAGATGAATCTGGTATGATTGTAAGAAACAAAGCAAGACTGGTGCCCAAGGGTTACTCTCAGGAAGAAGGAATTGACTATGATGAAACCTTTGCACCTGTAGCAAGATTGGAAGCAATCAGAATGTTTCTTGCATTTGCAGCTCATTCAAAATAAAAGGTATATCAGATGGATGTAAAGAGTGCTTTTCTAAATGGCAAGCTTGATGAGGAAGTATATGTGGAACAACCACCTGGATTTGTTGATCCAAAGTTTCCAAATCATGTCTACAAACTTGATAAGGCACTCTATGGACTAAAGCAGGCACCAAGAGCATGGTATGAGACTTTGTCTAAATTTCTTCTTGAAAATGGCTTCACAAGAGGTACAATTGACAAAACTCTATTCTTTAGAAAGATAAAATGTGAATTGCTTTTAGTTCAAGTTTATGTTGATGATATCATATTTGGTTCTACTAATGAAAAGTTGTGTGCTAAGTTTAGTAAGCTTATGTAGTCTAAGTATCAGATGAGCATGATGGGTGAACTAAATTATTTCTTAGGCTTGCAGGTCAAATAGACTGAGACTGGTATGTTCATTAATCAGTCAAAGTATATCAAAGATCTTTTAAGAAGGTTTGACTTTCAAGACTGTGCAGTTGCAAAAACACTCATGGCAACATCCACTAAACTAGACTCTGTTCCTAAGGGAAAGAGTGTGGATAACACTAGTTATAGAGGTATGATAGGCTCATTGTTATATTTAACTGCAAGTAGACCAGATATAATGTTTTATACCTATTTATGTGCTAGATTCCAAAGTGATGCTAAGGAATCTCATTTAATTGCTATGAAGAGAATTTTTAGATATCTCAAAGGAACTCCAAATCTTGGCTTGTGGTATTCTAGAGAATCTGATTTCTCCCTAATTGGCTATTCAGACTATTAGTATGCAGGGTGTAAAATAGACAGGAAAAGCACTATAGGTACATGTCAATTCTTGGGAAACAGATTGATTTCTTGGGCAAGCAAGAAGCAACAATCTGTCTCAACCTTAACTGCAGAAGCTGAGTACATAGCAGCAGGCAGTTGTTGTGCACAGCTCCTTTGGATAAGAAATTAGTTGATGGATTATGGTATGACACTAAGTAATATTCCTATGTTTTGTGATAATACTAGTGCTATCAAAATTGTAGAAAATCCAGTTCAACATTCAAGGACTAAGCACATTGATGTCAGGTATCATTTTATTAGAGAACATATTGAAAATGGTAATGTGGAACTTTATTTTTTTTCTACTGACAAACAGCTTGCAGATATTCTAACTAAACCACTTGATGAGGCTACATTCAGTAGGTTAGTAAGTGAGTTAGGAATGTTAAATTTCTAGATCTTTAACATCTGCAAAAGTAGCAAGGTATGTTGTTTTCAGCTTATAAACTTGATATTCTTGTCAGGATCTATATTTGATTGTTAAATGTTTTAGCTGTAACACTTTGCTTTGATAAGTTTCAGTATGATAGACTTGTTAATAATCATCAGGATTAGAATTGTTATCAGGATACTGACGTCATCAATATTGTGTCAGTATCAGGATTGTGAAAATTGTTTCAGATCCTGACGTTTACTTTGTGTAGTAATCTAATTATGAGTTTTGTTAAGTCTATGCCAGCAAGTTTTAATATGTGCATACTGATAATTTAAACCATTAGTCAGATCATTCGATAAACAGGGAACAATAGACAAGTAGATAATAAGAAATTGTATTTTCATTAATTGAAAGCATTACATACATGGAAATGAAATACAAATATCTTTTTGTCTAACTTCTACTGATAACCCTATTCTTGTCTAAAGTTGTTGCTGTTCTTAGTCTTCAAAGATCTACTTCAGGACAAGGAGCATCTCAAGAGTCACTTTGATGATTACTCCTGGATTCCTTGTCTGGGCGACTTGAATGAGAGCAGCTGACAGAATGTATAGCATCTCCATCAAGATCAACCTCAGACTCTCGACCAAATTCTTCATCCTCAAGTTTTGAGGAGGTTAGAGGGTGATTGTATCCAACAGATGGATGTTTTAAGAGAAGATTATGGATATTATTTGGATCTACTCCAACCATGTCTAAAGCGATGAGAAAAGTCATCTCTTCAAAGAGACGAACTATGAATCTTTGGAAATGAAAAATTGGTTCATCATCTGTGAGGAATCGAAAGATGGGGTTAAAGGTCATTGTTTTATGGAAGCTCTGTGTTTACAGAGAGTTTTGTGTTTTTGGAGTTAAGAAAGGAAAAGACATCAGGTGTTTATAAAGGAAAGAGTGAGAAGCTGAACAGTCATTTTGAAGTGTTCAATGTATCTGCGTATATATCTATGCGTATGACTGGTCCTTTCGTATTTCCAAGATATTTTGACAATCTAACAAAATATTTTTTTTTGGAATATTGATGTTCTTTTCAGGTTAAAATTCTGAGATTGCCACGTGGAACTTCATTTATTCTCTGGAATCAGGATGATATTGATCAGGATTTCAAGTGTGACCATCAGGATTTGAAAATTTACTGTTGTGGGAGGAATTTGTCACAACAAAATAGGAGGCCTCGTGCTGGAATAGCGCCAATAAACAAGGAATCGTCCGACCACCCAGAAAGGCTCGTAGTTGGAGATCAATAGCTAGCCGCCCGGGAAGGCTCACGACTAGGGTTACCGAAGAACACGGGATGTGGTTCCTCGGAAGGATCGGACTGAATCTACGGGATGAGAGCTCAAGGACCAAATGTTGGCCAGCCAAGAACCCTAATTTGATTGTGTCACACAAGAGTGCACGTGCTCTAGCTACTCAAGGAGTGTAAAGTGTCGAAGAAGATCCCGTAAACTGCCTACATACCACTATTTATAGTGGATCAAGCCTGTATGTAGTTCTTGAATGATATGATCGATTGTTATGATGAATTATCCTCTCTCCAGTGGGATAATGACTGTTATTTCTGATAATAATTGTGTAGGATGTGTATAATCAGGTTACCAAGCTGTTATGATAATGTAGGATGATTATCCTTTGTATTTATCATGATTTTGTATCATTTATCAAGTATATATGACATATATCCTCAAATAACTGAATGTATATCTATTTGAGAGTGTTTTTAGGTGATATAGACGTGTTCCTAAAAAATAGGAAGCGTGCCTTATCTGCATTGGCAGCCTAATCAGGCTTCCGACGGAAGCTGGGGGTACCGCCCGGTAGCCTGGCTCCGGTACCCCCTCCGGTAACCCCTATCATGGAAGCTACTCTGGAAGCCCTACTGGATGGCTAGTAATGGCAATAGGTTACCTGCAAGGGGATACCCTTGGGGCCCTAGACCACACATTTTCTTGCTGCCACGTACATGGTAACCCCTAGGGCTGCCATGGGCCCTTGGAAGCCTGACAGACTACTCATTTTCCTCATGGGTATGGACCCTAATCCTCTAATGGGCCTAAATCTAACCCATGCAAGATTTTGGTCACAACAACTACCCCCCGGTTCCCTGAACTACTGTGTGCAAGGGGAACCTATTATTCGCAGGGTGCCGCTTTCTTAGTTTCCCAGCAAAAATCGTCTTATCGGTGCCTTAATGATCCGATATAACTAGAAGTGGGTATACTGGAAATTCTAAATTGCAAGCATTTGAGTTAAGGTCAACAATTGTCCGAAAATTTCTCATAGTTGCCTTACGGAAGCCTGGATTGTGAATCCATAAAGGTTGGAGCTTCCTAGGTTATTTGTTTAAAATAAGATGAACTTATCTATCTCTAAAAATAAAGAGATAATTACTTGAAAAGAGGAGAATTGAATTTGAACTTCCACTCTTTTATGGATAGGCTAGAAGTGGTCCGTTTCCCACACTAACACGCTTTCCCCTGTGCCTCGTTTTCTGTGCCACATTCACTCAGCAGGGGTTGTGCCTCTTCTCTCCTCATTTTAATATATTAACAGTTTGGTCTTTTCACTTTTCTTTTCCATCATATGAAATATTCTCTCTCAGGTATACAAAGGGTTTTGAAGATTTCCGACGGAGTCTCCGGTAAAGATTGAAGCGTCCGTACACTTGTAGCCTTACTTCCACTCAGGTGTGTTTTCTGATCTCTTTACTTGGTTCATATACCCAGTTGTGTGGTCAATTATATACATATATATATATAAAGTTTCCACACACCTACTGTCGTTTTCATATACAAATCGGTATTTTATTTCTGCCCTTGACTCGATGGTAGATTCGAGGCTTCAGTGGCCAGTGCATGCAATTTATTTTGATTCAGATATGCCTAATTATTGATCCTTGTTGCCTTTTCTAGGCTTTGAATCGTATATAGGCTAGATTTATTTGCTCAAATAGTAGAGTGTATGTACGAATCTTTGTTTTGTGATGCGTGTGTCAAATATGCTTGGGGTAATTAACCTTCCGGCTACCCTCCCGGTTGTTTCTTGATACGCCTGTAACGCATTTGATGTTAGTTCCATATGAACTTTGCTTGTTGTACATAAGTGATGTTTAAACATATATCTGTAGTTTGCCGGGTTGAGGATGCTTTCAATACCTCAGACCTATTTCCCTTTCTTTCGGTTTTGACTATGTGGCCTCAATTCCATCACTTTAGGTTAGTATGCCGACCACTACCACCCGAGCCTTGACCTTCTTGTGATTTAACCTGGTTGCCTCCTGGGGTTACCATGAGTATTACCGAGTTGATTGCTAACGACCTTTACTTTTTTCAATCCTTGGTTATCCAATTTCCACCTCCTCTTTCTAATCTGCTTCCTCCTTGTGGTTGCAGATGTCTTACTCATCACTCTCAGGAGATTCCTCCCATAATTTGGGAGACTTATCGCCTATTTCCGGGAACCCTTCCGACTCGGGGTCCACTCATTTGAATGACCTCCTCTTACCTCAACCATTATCTTCCGTGAGACCCTCTGTGAGTTCTCAAACCCGATCTAGGGTAGAGGTAATCAGCCCTTTGGAGGCTAGGATTGTGCGCAGGCATCCTGTCCACCCTCAAGAGGCTGGCTCTTCAAGCCTTGGGATAGCCATGGCTGATCCGGTAACCTTAAGTTCCAATACCGATGACGAAGGAAGGAATGCTTCTGGGGACTTCCGTACTGGTTCCTTTGATAACCTTTGGAAGGATGGGGGGCAACCACTCTTCGACAACTGTGATCATGGAGTTGATGACAAGGAAATCGAGCCAAAGAAAGTGATCAAGAAAATTCTGGCTTGTGAGAATATGGATTCCCTCATGAACTCTGAAAGGTTGGAAAGGTTACTCAAGTCTTGTAACCCAGGATGCTCGCTGGTAATTCCTGTTAAGGGAGAGAGATGTCATCGGTTTGACTGTTTTGAACCTGACCAAGTCATCCCTGGCGCTGTTCTATCTGCAAACTTCTTTAGACTTGGGTTTTCGCTGCCTTTGCACCCATTTTTCCATGAAATTCTTGATTTTTACGACTTAGCTCCCTTACAGCTGACCCCTAATTCCTTTCGGGTTGCAGCCTGCATGTACGTTCTTTACCATCAACAATTCGGGGTTCCCTTATCAGCCAGGGAGTTGGGGTATTTTTACCAACTTAAAGAGGTTGGGAGGAAACCTGGGGTACACTACCTTACTTCTTGGAATAATCGACACGGTCAGTGTGTCAAGGGGAATAAACGGGGGATGTACGATTGACAAGAGTTGTTTTTGTATTTTTACGATGGTGGGGAGGTTAGGAAGGATTTTAACGTGTCTCCAAGTAAGCATCTTTTCCTCAACATCTTTCAATTCTTCCTCACCTGCTTATTGTAAGTTTTTCTTACATCTAGCTACCCATTGTAGGGTTTCCGGATCCAAGCCCATTGGAGGGGATAGAGGAGAAGAGGGCCAAGCGTGTCGGGAAATTGGCGGCCGACCTGGGAGATGGCGATAGCCTGCTTACACCTGAGATTTTGGTTAGCCTAGGTTTTGGCCAACTTAGGAATGCCTCCCCCACCACCACAGCAGACGAGGTCGACGAAGAGATTCATGGTTTGGCAATTCATGAGGTTTCCGGAGGGGTACCCGAGTCTCGGGCCCTGGGCTCTACCGAGGCTCTTTCCGGTTTGCATTTCTTTTGTTGTTGTCTTGCATTTGATTGGTGTATTCTGATTGTATTCTCTTGCCATATGCCATATGTATTACTCCTTTGTACGTTGAATGTAATATATGTCACCCATTTAACATTTTCTTCTTATACTCTCTTTTCAGGTATGTCAGGATCTGTGCCATCATTCGTTCAGCCTTCTGAAAAGTACGAGGATCTATTTCCTGATGATGACATAGATATGCTTGAAACCCCCATTGCTGCTACTCCCATTTCTAGAGTTCCTGCCTCCACTGCTGTTAAAGTTGAGCCCTCCGCCAAAGATAAACGCAGGCAATCTCAAGTTTCTGGAAATCCGGCATCCACCCTGGAAACCCGGTCCTCCAAGAAAGCCAAGCTCTCGCAACCGAACATTCCCATGGGTGAGGTTGAGCAATTCTACCGGCTGGCAGGTGGTCACATCCCCGTTGAGGTTATCTCCGGGTGGTCTAAGCTGAAGAGTCCCGATGCGGCTAAGTCCATGCTATGCTCTGCTGGTGAAAGCTTTTTTCATCAGTTGAGGCTTTCCAACCAGATTGCCCTTGCCACTAGGGGTGACATGCGGTTAAGGGAGGAACTGAAGCAATTGAAGACTGAGATGCAAGCTCTCGAGGAAGAGAAAAGGAAGTTATCAGATGCCCATAAAAAGCTAAGAGGTGATTTGTCCGCAACATCCAAGGAGAAGGACAAATTAGGTAAGTTGGTGGCCGACCAGGACAAGGAAAAAGAAGAGATGGTAGCTTCCTACGACGCCACAGTCAAAGAGCTGAAGACTCAGGTAGATGCCTTGCAGGTTGCCGCGAAGAAGTATAAGGAAGCTCTACCGGAGAGGTATAAGATGGGATTTGCCCAGGGTATCCATGATTATATGAAATCAACCTGGAAGGTAATGCCGAACCTCGATTGGGCGCTGCTGGGCGAGGATGCAGTAAACCAGGTGGAAAGGTTCGAAGCAGAGGCTGCAAAAGCTAGGGCTGCCATGCCTAAAGACGTTTCTACACCTCCGGTTACCCAAAAGGACACTATCGAACTTACTCCTGCTCTTGATGCTAAGGTTGAGGCTCCCGCAAGTGCGGTTGAGGTTGCTCCGGACGATTCTGCTAAGAAGGTCGATCCCGTTGAGGACTCCCATAGCTCAGAGGCTACCAAGGACACTCCTTCTGCCTAAGCGCACTCTTTCCCATCTGCCTCCTCTAAGCCTTTTGTTAATGTATTCAAATTTGGTTTTGTTGGTTTATAAACTTATAGTTTCGATAAAAGGGGGTGGGCTCCTATAACGCTCCACATATGTAATATTAAATTCCCTAACTCTGATCGTTTTATGGCCGTAGGCCCTGGTACCTTCGAACATGTTTTATCAATGTTATGCATATTTTATCACCTTATTATTGCTAGTTATGCCCTAAGTACCTTTCGTATAAGGGATCGGTGGTAGGCGCCTACAGGCTACCGCAACTAACACACATGTATCTCGGTTTAGATTGAGACTGCTACTATGCCTCACTAATTTAATCGCTTAAGAACTACTTACTGGTTATTCACTGAGAACTAATTCTGAGTTGATGGTTGTCCTGATTTAAATTCTAAAGTTACTCCTACCCTGGGGTACCGGTCTGCTAAGTAATGGAAAAGGTAATTGCTATTCCTTAAAACAATTTATAACACTTAAAGGATATATGCCATATTTACATTGATTAAATGAATTAAATGATAAATCATTAATCAAGAATCGAATAGTTTGATAATAACGCAGTATAGAAGTCTGCTTGGATAGTTATACCAACACATACCTGGATAGGCAACCACAGAATTGGTAAGCTACTTGCACTTTTGTCTGCTTGGTTACCACTATGGGTGTGGGGGTACCGTCCGGTAACCCTATAACATCTGGAAGCCCGAAGGCGGAAACCTGACTCCGGGAGCCCCTTGGCCGGTAGCCCGTATCCGGTAGCCTAGGTGTCGGAGGCTCAACCTGGAAACCTTTGTTCCGGGAGCCCCAGTCATTTAATGAATCATGTGTGGTGATGCCATGTAGGCCATTCCTGCAAAGCTGTGTTGGTTAAACCTTTGACAAACCATACGAGTTAACTCTTGTAACCCCGTAGGCTAATGATTAAAAGATTGATGTATGCCAATCGTGGTTTCATACATGATCCAGTGTTGAAGGGATCCATGTGTGCCAATCAGGGTTCCACACAAGCCCAAAGAATGCAGGGAGTCATGTATGCCAATCAAGGTTCCATACATGCCCTGATAACCAAGTAAGCCATGTGAACCACTCAAGGTTCCATACATGTCGGGTAGTGAAGGGATCCATGTGTGCCAATCAGGGTTCCACACAAGCCCAAAGAATGCAGGGAGTCATGTATGCCAATCAGGGTTCCATACATGCCCTGGTAACCAAGTAAGCCATGTGAACCACTCAAGGTTCCATACATGTCTGGTAATGAAGGGGTCCAAGTGTGCCGAACAGGGTACCACACAAGCCCAAATAATGAAGGGAACCATGCATGTATGCCGAACAAGGTTCCATACATGCCCTGGTAACCAAGTAAGCCATGTGAACCACTCAAGGTTCCGTACATGTCTGGTAATGAAGGGGTCCAAGTGTACCGAACAGGGTACCACACAAGCCCAAGTAATGAAGGGAACCATGTATGCCAAACAGGGTTCCATACATGCCCTGGTAACCAAGTAAGCCATGTGAACCACTCAAGGTTCCGTACATGTCTGGTAATGAAGGGGTCCAAGTGTGCCGAACAGGGTACCACACAAGCCCAAGTAATGAAGGGAACCATGTATGCCGAACAGGGTTCCATACATGCCCTGGTAACCATGCAAGTAAGCCATGTGAACCACTCAAGGTTCCGTACATGTTTGGTAATGATTATGAAAAATTTGAAATTCTGATAATTTTAACCTGTTAAGATGAGAGGTGTATCCACTACTACCCCCCTAGTTCTGGATGGTAGCCTGGCTGCCATGTAGAACTATGCTTGTTGGTCTTACATATCTTTCTGAAAATATTTATGAGTAGTAAATGTAAAAGGAAACAATCAACTTATACTTTTACTGAAAATCAAAGAGTACGATTACATCAAATTTCATCCAGACGGGGGGTGCATCCACTACCCCCCGGGCATCTACTGAAAATCATTAAATCCTAAGAACTAAAAGGGAAATGACACAACCACAATTAGTAGGTTGCTTTTATTCATCCTAAGCCTGAAAGAGGCCTACGTTTGCTCTGAAAAGAGCCTCACTGATAGTAATTTTTTAAGTGCTCGGCATTCCAAGCACGGGGAATAGTGTTCCCATTCATGTCTTCAAGATGGTAGGTGCCTTCCCAAAAGATAGACTTTATTTTGTAAGGCCCTTCCCAATTTGCTCCAAAGGCTCCGTGTCCGGGAACCCGCATATTGGGAATCATTCTTCTCAGTACTAGGTCACCAACCTTCAGGGATCGAGGGCGTACCTTGTTGTTGTAGTATTTGCGGGTCCTTTGTTGGTATGCCACAAGTTTCAGCTGAGCGGTAGCCCGTGCTTCCTCCACAAGATCAAGTGCCAGCCTTTGATTTATTTCATTCGATTCTTGATTGAAATTGTCTCTCTGGTAGGACCCTGTCCCCACTTCCACGGGAACCATAGCCTCACAACCATAGGTTAGCATAAAAGGGGACTCCCCGGTTATGGACCTGGGAGTGGTGTTGTAAGACCACAAGACCATTGGAAGCTCCTCTGGCCAGTTTCCCTTTTTATCTTCCAACTTGGCTTTTAGAGTGTGCTTGATGATTTTGTTTACAGCTTCCGTCTGCCCATTGCTTTGGGGATGACAAATGGCTGAAAAATCTTTCTTTATCTCCAAGTCCTCACATAGACTTCTCATTTCTTTACTATCAAATTGCTTGCCATTGTCTGAAATCAGCTTGTACGGTACCCCGTATCTGCATATAATGGCTCGCTTGACAAATTCCTTCAGCTTGCCGGCAGTGATGGTAGCTAGGGGTTCCGCCTCCGCCCACTTGGTAAAGTAGTCAACGGCTACCACAGCATATTTCACATTACCTCTGTCTTTGGGAAGCTCCCCAATCAGGTCAATTCCCCATATTGCAAAGGGCTTGGGGCTTCCGATGGGCCTTAGTTCCACAGCTGGGTTGATATTGAAGTTAGCAAACCTTTGGCATTGATCACAAGCTTTGGCAAAGTCATAAGCATCAGCCTTCATGGTAGGCCAGTAGTATCCTTGCCGAAGCACTTTATGGGCAAGGGAGGTACCCCCCGAGTGATTGCCACAGATGCCTTCATGGATTTCCCTTAAGATGTATTCACATTCATTTCCAGATATGCATTTAAGTAGAGGTTGGTTAAAACCCCTCTTGTATAGGATGCCATCATAGATTGCATAACGGGCAGCCTTGTATTTGAGTTTTCGGGCTTCATCTTTGTCTTCCGGAAGTGTCCCCTTGGTGATATACTGTAATAACCCGGATTTTTTCAAGAAATGATTATATTATTATTTCAATAATAATAATATTATTTTCCTAAAATGAGGAGGAATTTTTTTTTTATTTTATTATTCAATTATTTAATTATTTTCGGTTAAGTGGAGCCTGGTGCTCCTATTTAAAATTTTATTGACTGAGTAGATACCTCGAGTCAATTGTTTATTTGTGCCAAGATTTAATTTCTGGAGTGTGGAATTATTTAGTAAAGATTTTATTATAAATTACTAAATAATTTAGAGATTTTAAAATCCTTAGAAAATGATTATTTTAATTATTTGAGGATTCACAGAAATTACTCGATTAGTATATAATAATCGAGAACTCGAGATTTTACTAAAACAATAATGTTTGTGGTATTTTATAAAGCCCTGTAAATTGTGATTTATGATTCACAATTATTATTTTTATGAATTGTTTTTATAAATTATTATTGATTTGTAAAATGCATATCAATTTAGAAAATTTAGATTTAATTCTAATTCTTTCGCCAAAAGTCTTTAAAAATATTCTAGTATTTAATTATGCTAGAAATTTTATTTTTACAAATTAGAGTTATTAGTGTAAAATATTATTTAAAATGTGTAGTAATTAAATGTATGGCTTTTGAATAGTAATGGGCCAAGCCCATTAGGGTTAAAAACACTAACACATCTCATATACATACATCGATGCAAACAAACACAGAGCCGCACAAAACCATCGGGGGAGGGGGAGAGAAAACCAGCGGGGGGAAAGAAATCGGGGAGAGAAAAGAGAAATTGGGGATTTTGATTACATACCCATGTATATATGTACATAATCGTGTGTGTGTGTATACCCGAGTGTGTGTGTGTGTGTGTGTATATGTGCGTGAGTGTGTGCGTATACACGCGTGTGTGTGTGTATATGTGAGCATCTGGTGTGTTCGTGGGTCTGGCCGGAAGCAGCGGGGGAAGGAGGACGCGGCAGCGGCTGTGGTGGCTCCGGCGAAGTCGAGCGGTGGTGGCGTGTACTGGAGAGAGAGAGAGAGAGAGAGAGAGAGAGATGGGGGAGATTGATTTTTCGGTGGTTTGATTTTTGGGCGATTCGAATCGGAACCGAAATGGTATAATTTTCTTGTATTTTGAATTACGTATTTAATTATCGTATATTCATTAGTTAATTGCTATGAGCTAATTAGTTGTAAAATTGATATAGTTTAATTGTTATGATTTTAATTAGCTAATTGTGGTAATTAGTTAGTTTAAATTGCGAGGTTAATTATGGTGGTTTAATTAGTTTAAATGGAAAGCTTAATGTGGTAATGGGTATAATTAGACTAAAATTGTAAGATTATGATTATTGGTTGAATTTCCGATATTTAATTCGGAGGGTTGATATTTGCAACTAGTGGTGGATTATTGATTGATGTTGTAGACTGGCATGGGCCTATTGTGCTTGGTTGGTATTTTTGGATAGTCCGTGAAACGAATAGGTCACGCCGAATTTTCGTTAGGAATAAATATATAAATAGGAGTTATAAAATGAAGCTAAGTGATAAATGGTAAATGCAAATTGCTAATTGCTATTTGTTAGTTTTCAATGGTAATTGGTAATTGCTAAGTGCTAAGTGCTAGTGGTAATGGTTGGAATTATATTGTGGTTTTGTTAATACTTGGGGTTTAATGATTATTGGTGATTAATGGTAATGTTAGTATTATGTGTGAAGTTTATGTGAGTTGGCTAAACTGTAAACGTTATGTGCTAATCGTTATTATTATATAATGTATGATTATAATAGTTGGCTAGTTGTAAATGGCTATATGTTAAATGTTATGTGCTAGATGTTACAAATCGAGTCATAATATAGGTTGGAAGTATAAGTGCCAACTACGTGGTGTTGGCTTAAATGTGGATAAACTTAGTTTACTTTCCTTAAATGTTGAGGTGCCGCATGTCTGGGCGGATACTTTTCCTTATGTGCTAGTTGCCGCATGTCTGGGCGGGTACTTTTCCTTATGTGCTAGTTGTCGCATGTCTGGGCGGGTACTTTTCTTACTTGTTTACTTTGCTGCAAGTTGAGGCAGCTTTATTTTTATTTAAAACAGGGTTGAAATGTTTTGATTGGCATGGAGGGGCTGTGCCCATAGTCCGATAAACGAATACCTCATGCCGAAATTTTCTGAAAATCCCCTGCAATCAAATTTATTTAATTTAATTAAATACAATGGTCTAGAAGCATGAAATGGATATTAATTGTTATGTGAATATGTGCTAAGTGAACTATTTGAGGGTTAATTGTTATTTCGAGGGTTATGTGCTAATTTGCTGATTTGATGTGTCTCGAGGATTAATTATGTTTGGGGACTATCTATATACTAAGTTGATTAAGTGGTATGGTTTGAGGTGTTTAGCACCAGGAATTGTCCACTTTAAAAAGGGGACTTTTCCATTTCATTTTCTTTACTATAATATGTTATGTGCAATAAGTGGTATTAGAATAGTCAACTATAGGGAGGACACCTATAGTTTGACTTTATGTTATTTAGTGTTAATCCCGAGATTGTGTCTGCTCGATATACGAGGTATGACTGACACGTACTCGTAACCATTTCAGTACCATTAGGACGAAATCAAATTGGAGCGACGTGCATCCAAAAAGGAAGATTGAGACGTCAGGTAAGGTCCATGGAATTACTTGGACGAGGTGCGAAGGATTTGTTCGGGGTTTCTATTTTCTGCTAAGGACCAGAGGCAAGTTTACTATGCATACTCTATTGTTCAGAGTATATTTATTTTAAACATATGAAATGTGTTAAATAAGTTTTCAATCCATAATCGCGAGTTTTTCCAACCTTGTACTTCTTCTCCCAAGTCATTGTATTCCTTGCTTTGCCAACAATATTAAATCCTGCTCGTGCAATAACCAAAACCCCATGGCTTATAATACTGTTGATGGACAGTGATATTTTTATGGCTCTATATCTTGATTTATACGGTATATATATATATATATATATCTATAAACTTTTCGTACTATGGTAGTGGACTATATGTTATGAGGTATATATTTATGTATCGGAATAAGAAAGGCTCAGAGGGTAGGGCATGTATTGAGTTTTAGAACTTAGCCGCGTGTTGGGGCTATTTTGTATTGTATGTTTTCGAAAACCCGGGCAAAGCTTTTAAAAAGAATTTCGCAATAATTAACCTAAAGGCAACATCACCAATAAACCAGTGTTTATTTAATTAATAGATGCTCCTGAAAGCATTTACTAATTAAATAAACCTCATTCGCCTAATTAAATTTATTTAATTAGATGAATATCATTTTCAAAACGCTTTCTTAAAATCACTTTGTCCCGGAGAAATAATAAAAAAATTTAATGGAGTGATTCTATCTAGTATATTATTTATCGGAGATAGTTTATTTTCATTACGGATTAAAGATATTCCAATGGTTATAAATTGGTTACTTTCAGCTTAAAACAGCTAGATTGATATCGATATATGTTATTTGAATGCTTATTTAATTCGATGAATATTAATTATAATATTCATTAAGAAACAAAAAAAAAGGGGAAAGGGGAGAAGGATTTTCATGCTTATTAATTATTTCTTATTGACCGAGAGTCAGTAGTAGTTATTTGATAAAGTGGCTAAAGTTTGGAGACTGCTGGAGAGATTGTGTCTTGATTTTGATTAGAAACATTCCAAGAGTTGTATTTGGGTGTTTTGAGGTTATTAAATATTCCAGTATTAATAGTAAATATTATTTGAATATTACTTAATAAATGAATATTAATTTGAGTATTCTTTTAAAAAGGGATTATTGAATATTTATTATTTGTTACATAGTAGTCAAATATTTATTAAACACTGTAAGTGTTTTGAAGGTTATAAAACACTATTTAAAGGTTGTCTAAGGACTTTCATAGTCATTTAAAATACTATATTTTGAATCTATCTAGGTAAGTTACTTTTCAAGAACTTATATATATATGGAATTACCCTGTTGTGGTTACAAGCTTTATGCGTACCATTTTCCATGTGTGATCACAAAACCCTGTGTCGAGATTGATATCGGTACAAGTGTATATCTATACTTGAACTCTTTTGAACTCAAAACATTTTCGAAAACCCCCGGTCAGGTTTTACTCTCTTGCTCGTTTTTCAAGAATTATCGGTCGACTGAGGTCGAACTTCAACTACTCGGATTTTCTATCAAAATGATTTTCGAAAAGAAAAGAAAAAGGGGACTCTGGCAGGTGTGGGAATCGTTGACGAACGATTCCCGGGATGTGTAAGCGGCCGTGAGCCAGGCGGCCCATCAATTATTATTCCGGCCCAGGTGTTGCCGAAGGATGATTACGGATGTAGTTTTCATCGAGGGTGATTACGGATGTAGTTTTCACCCGGGGATAGTTACGGATGTAGTTTCTATCCTTCTACCGGTAGAGAAGACCCGCGGATTATTGGACTTGGATGTGGCGACTGATCATCGTCAATCCTTGTCAGGTTTTTATGTTTTCATTAAGTCCCATCCTCCACTTTGGAAAAATACTCAAACACTGCTTCTTAGGCCTAAGTGCCAAGTAGCCGATAGTGTTGTCAATTTTGAAAGATGATGAATTCATGCAGTATCTAGAACTGCAAGATTATTCTAACAATAATGGCACGTGCTTGTGCACTTTTGCAATTATTCAAAAGATGAAAGATGGTTCATCGATTATTGTGGTTAAATCTCAAATGGTTCGTTTCAAGAACTTTGGCTCTCTTCCTATCAGTTATTTCTGAGTTTAGACTTATCAAGTGGTTAAAGAACTTATACCCGGTACATGATGTCGATCTGTAAGGTGTTTGAGGGAAATGACATACTTATATGTATATGCTTTCAGATTGAGAAATACTAAAGAAGAAACCTTCTAATGGTTGGTTTGTATATGATGATAAGCAACTGTCTTAGCAGCATATTGAACTACGTATTTTGAAAAGCTTTCTAAAAGATTAGCAATACGGTAGTGTACACTATTTCGCTAAGATATGAGGATTACTATGGTTATTATAAACTTATCTGCTCATTGGATGTTGCGTTAAACGTTATATTTTCTTTATTGAAGTTTCATTGTTGTAAATATTTCGAAATTGATATTAAGTATCGTTATACTTCGAAAACTCCATGTGTATATTGATATATATTGTTGTGCTCTATTAATACTTGTTGGGCAATTCTTTCGCTCATACTTGCTTGTTTTAAATATTAACCTTTCAGAGGAAGGTAGATGATTGAGGCTTATCTGCATGGCTCAGGAGAAGCAGGCAGTGTGCCCTTGTGAAGATGATATGATCCAGAACATAAATAGCTGGAGTAAGTTATATATAAGTGTATTGATGTGTAATATGTATATATCACTTTGTACAGGATAGTACTAGTGCTAGTGTACTTCTCAACGAAGCTACACTAGTAGTATAGGATTTGTAATACTCAGTGTGATGTAACTAAATGGATGTAATGAGAAATGTAAGGATCGATTCTTGTTTCTAGCCCTATAACCTAAAAGATGCTTGGTGGTTGGGGTCACAGATGTTGTAATTCAGTTATTAAATGATTACAGGTGGTTTAATATTGTCAAACAGGTGATTTGATGTTAAGGATTTCCGCGTGACGACCAAATCCCTGACCCCGGATTTGGGGCGTTACAGAAATGGTATCAGAGCTGAGGTTATAGTAAACTAGAAACGAGAGTGAGTAGGAGTGGGTATAGTTATGTGAGAACGTCAGAACTCATGTAGAGTTCATGTTGGACTATTGGATATTACCAATGATTAAGATAAGATTTTGAGGAATATGTTGAGGTAGACTTCACTTCTTGTGGTGATGGATGTCTGCTAAAGAATTCTCAGGGATAAGTATTGGTCCGCAGGGGCATAAGTCGCCCGAGACCTAAGATTAAGATAATTTTAGGGGTTCATGGATGAAGTTATGTATTCCCCGAATGATAGGAAATTTCAATATGATGATGAAGGAGGGAAAGCTGGCATCCAGTATTATGACAATGATGAGTTGAGATAGCATCCGTACTGTTAAAATTCCAAAAAAAAAAAAGGGAAGTAAAACAAGATCCCTATGAAAGAGTATTAGCCGAAGTTGCGGGTATTTAAATCTTCTCGAGTTTAAGAGAGCTTGAGGTAATATTAGAAATAGATTGGTGGACGGACGCCGAATGTTTCAAATGATTACGTAGAGAAAATGGTGAAGTGGTGCTTGGTCGATAAAGACGAGACATGTTTTAAGAACCAAGACGGACTGAGAAAGTCAAAGATAGACGTAAATAAGAAGGATGTATGCCAAAAAGGGGTAAGCTTAAGTTGCACACGGAATCGTCATGAGGACAGGAACATGTGGTATAAATACGGTTATAATGGTGACTGGATCTAAGTATGTATTTCCAGCAATGTTCCAGAATATCGCCCATTCGACACGTGGAATTCGTCGTTGCTAGGGGCGACACCGGTATCGAAGTCTTCTCAAAAAATAGAACGCTTGCGTGAGATGCTTGCGCCGAGTCGAATAGAACTCCTTAATATCGTAAAATGCCGATGGTTGAATCTCTAGCGACTATTACGTGTCGACGATGACGTCGGTTATCGAGCACCTTAGGGTGTGCGTGGAAAAGAAGAGCGCTACAATCGAACAATTATCCGTCAGAGGAGCCGACATGAAAGGCATCCGTGGAGACCTTGGCATTACCCTCCCCAATTATGAATCATTTTGATTACTTCCCCAGTCTAAATTATTTGATATCTCCCCATTTGCAACTTATGTTTATTATCTCCCCAATGTGAATTATTTGACACATCCCCGTGCATAAATTATTTGGATTACCTCCCTAATCTATGACCTATCTTGACATCTCTCTAAGAGAGAATTTTGATAAAGAATATACTCTCTCTTCGAAGTTGTTTTATAATACTCATGTTAAACCATATTGGTTTCAATTTTGCTAGAAGCTGTCATTATACCTACTTTCAGATTTATGAGGCCCTATCGATTGATGATATTTAAATTCCCACTTTTCTTCAAATATTGGATAATCCTATGGTGCTATAGCACCACTTGCTTGTTGTATACCAGTATCTTTCTGGTTATCCTTTTCCTTGGAAATTGCACCTTGGAATCTGATCAATTTTAATCCAGGGTGTCCACTTGAGAATTATTTGTCGAAAGACGATAATTATTATCTTCACTTCGAATTGCTTTCATACTTCTCAGCTTCCACTGAGACGAACAACCCTATACTTATGGGGACACAAGGGCTATCTGTCTGTGTGATAGAAGTCTGACGGGACGCCGTCACTTGTGAGTTGTGAAATACAAGAAGGCTAACTACCTTTAGTAATGTCTCAATTGAGACACGCAATTTGAGTTCTTATGATCATATTGATCTCTCAGTAAATTCTCTCATTTCAAATAAGGTTTACTTTAATACTCATAACCTTATGATCATCAATGTGTGGCAATAGCCTTGATATGACAGCTATCTTTTCAAAGTTTCATAATTCTTGTTATCTCTAATAAATTTGAAGGGGATGCCAACCAGGTCGGCCAAGTCAAAACTCGCTGATAGAAACTAGATTCGCAACGGAATCGCCAAGAGCAAGAGCGAATCCCAAGGCGAATAGAATATCAGTGACGTATCAATAGAATTAGTTAATATTTTCTCTCTCAATGATATTATGTTAATGGAATTAGTGCATTCTCTCTCCCAAGGGTGTTATGTGAATAGAATCAGTGAACTCTCTCTCTCAAGGATAGTATGATAATGGAAAGTTGGTCAAGACATATGTGTGAAAAGAATAACGTGGTAAGACTAAAGTGATAACTGTGTCAGATAGAGAATCGAGGTTTGAATTGAGATATTGGAGAAGTTGTTTACGAAGAGACACTATCTCCTGTTTTGCAGAATAAGTGTTGATGATAAAAGAGTTAAGGAATCCCAGTAGTGGCCTTAGCTGATTCCGTGGACGGAATCCTTTTAAGGAGGGTAGACTGTAATAACCCGGATTTTTTCAAGAAATGATTATATTATTATTTCAATAATAATAATATTGTTTTCCTAAAATGAGGAGGATTTTTTTTTATTTTATTATTCAATTATTTAATTATTTTCGGTTAAGTGGAGCCTGGTGCTCCTATTTAAAATTTTATTGACTGAGTAGATACCTCGAGTCAATTGTTTATTTGTGCCAAGATTTAATTTCTGGAGTGTGGAATTATTTAGTAAAGATTTTATTATAAATTACTAAATAATTTAGAGATTTTAAAATCCTTAGAAAATGATTATTTTAATTATTTGAGGATTCACAGAAATTACTCGATTAGTATATAATAATCGAGAACTCGAGATTTTACTAAAACAATAATGTTTGTGGTATTTTATAAAGCCCTGTAAATTGTGATTTATGATTCACAATTATTATTTTTATGAATTGTTTTTATAAATTATTATTGATTTGTAAAATGCATATCAATTTAGAAAATTTAGATTTAATTCTAATTCTTTCGCCAAAAGTCTTTAAAAATATTCTAGTATTTAATTATGCTAGAAATTTTATTTTTACAAATTAGAGTTATTAGTGTAAAATATTATTTAAAGTGTGTAGTAATTAAATGTATGGCTTTTGAATAGTAATGGGCCAAGCCCATTAGGGTTAAAAACACTAACACGACTCATATACATACATCGATGCAAACAAACACAGAGCCGCACAAAACCATCGGGGGAGGGGGAGAGAAAACCAGCGGGGGGAAAGAAATCGGGGAGAGAAAAGAGAAATTGGGGATTTTGATTACATACCCATGTATATATGTACATAATCGTGTGTGTGTGTGTATACCCGAGTGTGTGTGTGTGTATATGTGCGTGAGTGTGTGCGTATACACGCGTGTGTGTGTGTATATGTGAGCATCTGGTGTGTTCGTGGGTCTGGCCGGAAGTAGCGGGGGAAGGAGGACGCGGCAGCGGCCGTGGTGGCTCCGGCGAAGTCGAGCGGTGGTGGCGTGTACTGGAGAGAGAGAGAGAGAGAGAGAGAGAGAGAGAGAGAGAGAGAGAGAGAGAGATGGGGGAGATTGATTTTTCGGTGGTTTGATTTTTGGGCGATTCGAATCGGAACTGAAATGGTATAATTTTCTTGTATTTTGAATTACGTATTTAATTATCGTATATTCATTAGTTAATTGTTATGAGCTAATTAGTTGTAAAATTGATATAGTTTAATTGTTATGATTTTAATTAGCTAATTGTGGTAATTAGTTAGTTTAAATTGCGAGGTTAATTATGGTGGTTTAATTAGTTTAAATGGAAAGCTTAATGTGGTAATGGGTATAATTAGACTAAAATTGTAAGATTATGATTATTGGTTGAATTTCCGATATTTAATTCGGAGGGTTGATATTTGCAACTAGTGGTGGATTATTGATTGATGTTGTAGACTGGCATGGGCCTATTGTGCTTGGTTGGTATTTTTGGATAGTCCGTGAAACGAATAGGTCACGCCGAATTTTCGTTAGGAATAAATATATAAATAGGAGTTATAAAATGAAGCTAAGTGATAAATGGTAAGTGCAAATTGCTAATTGCTATTTGTTAGTTTTCAATGGTAATTGGTAATTGCTAAGTGCTAAGTGCTAGTGGTAATGGTTGGAATTATATTGTGGTTTTGTTAATACTTAGGGTTTAATGATTATTGGTGATTAATGGTAATGTTAGTATTATGTGTAAAGTTTATGTGAGTTGGCTAAACTGTAAACGTTATGTGCTAATCGTTATTATAATATAATGTATGATTATAATAGTTGGCTAGTTGTAAATGGCTATATGTTAAATGTTATGTGCTAGATGTTATAAATCGAGTCATAATATAGGTTGGAAGTATAAGTGCCAACTACGTGGTGTTGGCTTAAATGTGGATAAACTTAGTTTACTTTCCTTAAATGTTGAGGTGCCGCATGTCTGGGCGGATACTTTTCCTTATGTGCTAGTTGCCGCATGTCTGGGCGGGTACTTTTCCTTATGTGCTAGTTGCCGCATGTCTGGGCGGGTACTTTTCTTACTTGTTTACTTTGCTGCAAGTTGAGGCAGCTTTATTTTTATTTAAAACAGGGTTGAAATGTTTTGATTGGCATGGAGGGGCTGTGCCCATAGTCCGATAAACGAATACCTCATGCTGAAATTTTCTGAAAATCCCCTGCAATCAAATTTATTTAATTTAATTAAATACAATGGTCTAGAAGCATGAAATGGATATTAATTGTTATGTGAATATGTGCTAAGTGAACTATTTGAGGGTTAATTGTTATTTCGAGGGTTATGTGCTAATTTGCTGATTTGATGTGTCTCGAGGATTAATTATGTTTGGGGACTATCTATATACTAAGTTGATTAAGTGGTATGGTTTGAGGTGTTTAGCACCAGGAATTGTCCACTTTAAAAAGGGGACTTTTCCATTTCATTTTCTTTACTATAATATGTTATGTGCAATAAGTGGTATTAGAATAGTCAACTATAGGGAGGACACCTATAGTTTGACTTTATGTTATTTAGTGTTAATCCCGAGATTGTGTCTGCTCGATATACGAGGTATGACTGACACGTACTCGTAACCATTTCAGTACCATTAGGGCGAAATCAAATTGGAGCGACGTGCATCCAAAAAGGAAGATTGAGACGTCAGGTAAGGTCCATGGAATTACTTGGACGAGGTGCGAAGGATTTGTTCGGGGTTTCTATTTTCTGCTAAGGACCAGAGGCAAGTTTACTATGCATACTCTATTGTTCAGAGTATATTTATTTTAAACATATGAAATGTGTTAAATAAATTTTCAATCCATAATCGCGAGTTTTTCCAACCTTGTACTTCTTCTCCCAAGTCATTGTATTCCTTGCTTTGCCAACAATATTAAATCCTGCTCGTGCAATAACCAAAACCCCATGGCTTATAATACTGTTGATGGACAGTGATATTTTTATGGCTCTATATCTTGATTTATACGGTATATATATATATCTATAAACTTTTCGTACTATGGTAGTGGACTATATGTTATGAGGTATATATTTATGTATCGGAATAAGAAAGGCTCAGAGGGTAGGGCATGTATTGAGTTTTAGAACTTAGCCGCGTGTTGGGGCTATTTTGTATTGTATGTTTTCGAAAACCCGGGCAAAGCTTTTAAAAAGAATTTCGCAATAATTAACCTAAAGGCAACATCACCAATAAACCAGTGTTTATTTAATTAATAGATGCTCCTGAAAGCATTTACTAATTAAATAAACCTCATTCGCCTAATTAAATTTATTTAATTAGATGAATATCATTGTCAAAACGCTTTCTTAAAATCACTTTGTCCCGGAGAAATAATAAAAAAATTTAATGGAGTGATTCTATCTTGTATATTATTTATCGGAGATAGTTTATTTTCATTACGGATTAAAGATATTCCAATAGTTATAAATTGGTTACTTTCAGCTTAAAACAGCTAGATTGATATCGATATATGTTATTTGAATGCTTATTTAATTCGATGAATATTAATTATAATATTCATTAAGAAACAAAAAAAAAAGGGAATGAGGAGAAGGATTTTCATGCTTATTAATTATTTCTTATTGACCGAGAGTCAGTAGTAGTTATTTGATAAAGTGGCTAAAGTTTGGAGACTGCTGGAGAGATTGTGTCTTGATTTTGATTAGAAACATTCCAAGAGTTGTATTTGGGTGTTTTGAGGTTATTAAATATTCCAGTATTAATAGTAAATATTATTTGAATATTACTTAATAAATGAATATTAATTTGAGTATTCTTTTAAAAAGGGATTATTGAATATTTATTATTTGTTACATAGTAGTCAAATATTTATTAAACACTCTAAGTGTTTTGAAGGTTATAAAACACTATTTAAAGGTTGTCTAAGGACTTTCATAGTCATTTAAAATACTATATTTTGAATCTATCTAGGTAAGTTACTTTTCAAGAACTTATATATATATATGGAATTACCCTGTTGTGGTTACAAGCTTTATGCGTACCATTTTCCATATGTGATCACAAAACCCTGTGTCGAGATTGATATCGGTACAAGTGTATATCTATACTTGAACTCTTTTGAACTCAAAACATTTTCGAAAACCCCCGGTCAGGTTTTACTCTCTTGCTCGTTTTTCAAGAATTATCGGTCGACTGAGGTCGAACTTCAACTACTCGGATTTTCTATCAAAATGATTTTTGAAAAGAAAAGAAAAAGGGGACTCTGGCAGGTGTGGGAATCGTTGACGAACGATTCCCGGGATGTGTAAGCGGCCGTGAGCCAGGCGGCCCATCAATTATTATTCCGGCCCAGGTGTTGCCGAAGGATGATTACGGATGTAGTTTTCATCGAGGGTGATTACGGATGTAGTTTTCACCCGGGGATAGTTACGGATGTAGTTTCTATCCTTCTACCGGTAGAGAAGACCCGCGGATTATTGGACTTGGATGTGGCGACTGATCATCGTCAATCCTTGTCAGGTTTTTATGTTTTCATTAAGTCCCATCCTCCACTTTGGAAAAATACTCAAACACTGCTTCTTAGGCCTAAGTGCCAAGTAGCCGATAGTGTTGTCAATTTTGAAAGATGATGAATTCATGAAGTATCTAGAACTGCAAGATTATTCTAACAATAATGGCACGTGCTTGTGCACTTTTGCAATTATTCAAAAGATGAAAGATGGTTCATCGATTATTGTGGTCAAATCTCAAATGGTTCGTTTCAAGAACTTTGGCTCTCTTCCTATCAGTTATTTCTGAGTTTAGACTTATCAAGTGGTTAAAGAACTTATACCCGGTACATGATGTCGATCTGTAAGGTGTTTGAGGGAAATGACATACTTATATGTATATGCTTTCAGATTGAGAAATACTAAAGAAGAAACCTTCTAATGGTTGGTTTGTATATGATGATAAGCAACTGTCTTAGCAGCATATTGAACTACGTATTTTGAAAAGCTTTCTAAAAGATTAGCAATACGGTAGTGTACACTATTTCGCTAAGATATGAGGATTACTATGGTTATTATAAACTTATCTGCTCATTGGATGTTGCGTTAAACGTTATATTTTCTTTATTGAAGTTTCATTGTTGTAAATATTTCGAAATTGATATTGAGTATCGTTATACTTCGAAAACTCCATGTGTATATTGATATATATTGTTGTGCTCTATTAATACTTGCTGGGCAATTCTTTCGCTCATACTTACTTGTTTTAAATATTAACCTTTCAGAGGAAGGTAGATGATTGAGGCTTATCTGCATGGCTCAGGAGAAGCAGGCAGTGTGCCCTTGTGAAGTTGATATGATCCAGAACATAAATAGCTGGAGTAAGTTATATATAAGTGTATTGATGTGTAATATGTATATATCACTTTGTACAGGGTAGTACTAGTGCTAGTGTACTTCTCAACGAAGCTACACTAGTAGTATAGGATTTGTAATACTCAGTGTGATGTAACTAAATGGATGTAATGAGAAATGTAAGGATCGATTCTTGTTTCTAGCCCTATAACCTAAAAGATGCTTGGTGGTTAGGGTCACAGATGTTGTAATTCAGTTATTAAATGATTACAGGTGGTTTAATATTGTCAAACAGGTGATTTGATGTTAAGGATTTCCGCGTGACGACCAAATCCCTGACCCCGGATTTGGGGCGTTACAGAAATGGTATCAGAGCTGAGGTTATAGTAAACTAGAAACGAGAGTGAGTAGGAGTGGGTATAGTTATGTGAGAACGTCAGAACTCATGTAGAGTTCATGTTGGACTATTGGATATAGTACCAATGATTAAGATAAGATTTTGAGGAATATGTTGAGGTAGACTTCACTTCTTGTGGTGATGGATGTCTGCTAAAGAATTCTCAGGGATAAGTATTGGTCCGCAGGGGCATAAGTCGCCCGAGACCTAAGATTAAGATAATTTTAGGGGTTCATGGATGAAGTTATGTATTCCCCGAATGATAGGAAATTTCAATATGATGATGAAGGAGGGAAAGCTGGCATCCAGTATTATGACAATGATGAGTTGAGATAGCATCCGTACTGTTAAAATTCCAAAAAAAAAAAAGGGGAAGTAAAACAAGATCCCTATGAAAGAGTATTAGCCGAAGTTGCGGGTATTTAAATCTTCTCGAGTTTAAGAGAGCTTGAGGTAATATTAGAAATAGATTGGTGGACGGACGCCGAATGTTTCAAATGATTACGTAGAGAAAATGGTGAAGTGGTGCTTGGTCGATAAAGACGAGACATGTTTTAAGAACCAAGACGGACTAAGAAAGTCAAAGACAGACGTAAATAAGAAGGATGTATGCCAAAAAGGGGTAAGCTTAAGTTGCACACGGAATCGTCATGAGGACAGGAACATGTGGTATAAATACGGTTATAATGGTGACTGGATCTAAGTATGTATTTCCAGCAATGTTCCAGAATATCGCCCATTCGACACGTGGAATTCGTCGTTGCTAGGGGCGACACCGGTATCGAAGTCTTCTCAAAGAATAGAACGCTTGCGTGAGATGCTTGCGCCGAGTCGAATAGAACTCCTTAATATCGTAAAATGCCGATGGTTGAATCTCTAGCGACTATTACGAGTCGACGATGACGTCGGTTATCGAGCACCTTAGGGTGTGCGTGGAAAAGAAGAGCGCTACAATCGAACAATTATCCGTCAGAGGAGCCGACATGAAAGGCATCCGTGGAGACCTTGGCATTACCCTCCCCAATTATGAATCATTTTGATTACTTCCCCAGTCTGAATTATTTGATATCTCCCCATTTGCAACTTATGTTTATTATCTCCCCAATGTGAATTATTTGACACATCCCCGTGCATAAATTATTTGGATTACCTCCCTAATCTATGACCTATCTTGACATCTCTCCAAGAGAGAATTTTGATAAAGAATATACTCTCTCTTCGAAGTTGTTTTATAATACTCATGTTAAACCATATTGGTTTCAATTTTGCTAGAAGCTGTCATTATACCTACTTTCAGATTTATGAGGCCCTATCGATTGATGATATTTAAATTCCCACTTTTCTTCAAATATTGGATAATCCTATGGTGCTATAGCACCACTTGCTTGTTGTATACCAGTATCTTTCTGGTTATCCTTTTCCTTGGAAATTGCACCTTGGAATCTGATCAATTTTAATCCAGGGTGTCCACTTGAGAATTATTTGTCGAAAGACGATAATTATTATCTTCACTTCGAATTGCTTTCATACTTCTCAGCTTCCACTGAGACGAACAACCCTATACTTATGGGGGACACAAGGGCTATCTGTCTGTGTGATAGAAGTCTGACGGGACGCCGTCACTTGTGAGTTGTGAAATACAAGAAGGCTAACTACCTTTAGTAATGTCTCAACTGAGATACGCAATGTGAGTTCTTATGATCATATTGATCTCTCAGTAAATTCTCTCATTTCAAATAAGGTTTACTTTAATACTCATAACCTTATGATCATCAATGTGTGGCAATAGCCTTGATATGACAGCTATCTTTTCAAAGTTTCATAATTCTTGTTATCTCTAATAAATTTGAAGGGGATGCCAACCAGGTCGGCCAAGTCAAAACTCGCTGATAGAAACTAGATTCGCAACGGAATCGCCAAGAGCAAGAGCGAATCCCAAGGCGAATAGAATATTAGTGACGTATCAATAGAATTAGTTAATATTTTCTCTCTCAATGATATTATGTTAATGGAATTAGTGCATTCTCTCTCCCAAGGGTGTTATGTGAATAGAATCAGTGAACTCTCTCTCTCAAGGATAGTATGATAATGGAAAGTTGGTCAAGACATATGTGTGAAAAGAATAACGTGGTAAGACTAAAGTGATAACTGTGTCAGATAGAGAATCGAGGTTTGAATTGAGATATTGGAGAAGTTGTTTACGAAGAGACACTATCTCCTGTTTTGCAGAATAAGTGTTGATGATAAAAGAGTTAAGGAATCCCAGTAGTGGCCTTAGCTGATTCCGTGGACGGAATCCTTTTAAGGAGGGTAGACTGTAATAACCCGGATTTTTTCAAGAAATGATTATATTATTATTTCAATAATAATAATATTGTTTTCCTAAAATGAGGAGGAATTTTTTTTTTATTTTATTATTCAATTATTTAATTATTTTCGGTTAAGTGGAGCCTGGTGCACCTATTTAAAATTTTATTGACTGAGTAGATACCTCGAGTCAATTGTTTATTTGTGCCAAGATTTAATTTCTGGAGTGTGGAATTATTTAGTAAAGATTTTATTATAAATTACTAAATAATTTAGAGATTTTAAAATCCTTAGAAAATGATTATTTTAATTTTTTGAGGATTCACAGAAATTACTCGATTAGTATATAATAATCGAGAACTCGAGATTTTACTAAAACAATAATGTTTGTGGTATTTTATAAAGCCCTGTAAATTGTGATTTATGATTCACAATTATTATTTTTATGAATTGTTTTTATAAATTATTATTGATTTGTAAAATGCATATCAATTTAGAAAATTTAGATTTAATTCTAATTCTTTCGCCAAAAGTCTTTAAAAATATTCTAGTATTTAATTATGCTAGAAATTTTATTTTTACAAATTAGAGTTATTAGTGTAAAATATTATTTAAAGTGTGTAGTAATTAAATGTATGGCTTTTGAATAGTAATGGGCCAAGCCCATTAGGGTTAAAAACACTAACACAGCTCATATACATACATCGATGCAAACAAACACAGAGCCGCACAAAACCATCGGGGGAGGGGGAGAGAAAACCAGCGGGGGGAAAGAAATCGGGGAGAGAAAAGAGAAATTGGGGATTTTGATTACATACCCATGTATATATGTACATAATCGTGTGTGTGTGTGTGTGTATACCCGAGTGTGTGTGTGTGTGTATATGTGCGTGAGTGTGTGCGTATACACGCGTGTGTGTGTGTATATGTGCTAGTTGCCGCATGTCTTGGCGGGTACTTTTCTTACTTGTTTACTTTGCTGCAAGTTGAGGCAGCTTTATTTTTATTTAAAACAGGGTTGAAATGTTTTGATTGGCATGGAGGGGCTGTGCCCATAGTCCGATAAACGAATACCTCATGCTGAAATTTTCTGAAAATCCCCTGCAATCAAATTTATTTAATTTAATTAAATACAATGGTCTAGAAGCATGAAATGGATATTAATTGTTATGTGAATATGTGCTAAGTGAACTATTTGAGGGTTAATTGTTATTTCGAGGGTTATGTGCTAATTTGCTGATTTGATGTGTCTCGAGAATTAATTATGTTTGGGGACTATCTATATACTAAGTTGATTAAGTGGTATGGTTTGAGGTGTTTAGCACCAGGAATTGTCCACTTTAAAAAGGGGACTTTTCCATTTCATTTTCTTTACTATAATATGTTATGTGCAATAAGTGGTATTAGAATAGTCAACTATAGGGAGGACACCTATAGTTTGACTTTATGTTATTTAGTGTTAATCCCGAGATTGTGTCTGCTCGATATACGAGGTATGACTGACACGTACTCGTAACCATTTCAGTACCATTAGGGCGAAATCAAATTGGAGCGAAGTGCATCCAAAAAGGAAGTTTGAGACGTCAGGTAAGGTCCATGGAATTACTTGGACGAGGTGCGAAGGATTTGTTCGGGGTTTCTATTTTCTGCTAAGGACCAGAGGCAAGTTTACTATGCATACTCTATTGTTCAGAGTATATTTATTTTAAACATATGAAATGTGTTAAATAAGTTTTCAATCCATAATCGCGAGTTTTTCCAACCTTGTACTTCTTCTCCCAAGTCATTGTATTCCTTGCTTTGCCAACAATATTAAATCCTGCTCGTGCAATAACCAAAACCCCATGGCTTATAATACTGTTGATGGACAGTGATATTTTTATGGCTCTATATCTTGATTTATACGGTATATATATATATCTATAAACTTTTCGTACTATGGTAGTGGACTATATGTTATGAGGTATATATTTATGTATCGGAATAAGAAAGGCTCAGAGGGTAGGGCATGTATTGAGTTTTAGAACTTAGCCGCGTGTTGGGGCTATTTTGTATTGTATGTTTTCGAAAACCCGGGCAAAGCTTTTAAAAAGAATTTCGCAATAATTAACCTAAAGGCAACATCACCAATAAACTAGTGTTTATTTAATTAATAGATGCTCCTGAAAGCATTTACTAATTAAATAAACCTCATTCGCCTAATTAAATTTATTTAATTAGATGAATATCATTTTCAAAACGCTTTCTTAAAATCACTTTGTCCCGGAGAAATAATAAAAAAATTTAATGGAGTGATTCTATCTAGTATATTATTTATCGGAGATAGTTTATTTTCATTACGGATTAAAGATATTCCAATGGTTATAAATTGGTTACTTTCAGCTTAAAACAGCTAGATTGATATCGATATATGTTATTTGAATGCTTATTTAATTCGATGAATATTAATTATAATATTCATTAAGAAACAAAAAAAAAAGGGAAAGAGGAGAAGGATTTTCATGCTTATTAATTATTTCTTATTGACCGAGAGTCAGTAGTAGTTATTTGATAAAGTGGCTAAAGTTTGGAGACTGCTGGAGAGATTGTGTCTTGATTTTGATTAGAAACATTCCAAGAGTTGTATTTGGGTGTTTTGAGGTTATTAAATATTCCAGTATTAATAGTAAATATTATTTGAATATTACTTAATAAATGAATATTAATTTGAGTATTCTTTTAAAAAGGGATTATTGAATATTTATTATTTGTTACATAGTAGTCAAATATTTATTAAACACTCTAAGTGTTTTGAAGGTTATAAAACACTATTTAAAGGTTGTCTAAGGACTTTCATAGTCATTTAAAATACTATATTTTGAATCTATCTAGGTAAGTTACTTTTCAAGAACTTATATATATATGGAATTACCCTGTTGTGGTTACAAGCTTTATGCGTACCATTTTCCATGTGTGATCACAAAACCCTGTGTCAAGATTGATATCGGTACAAGTGTATATCTATACTTGAACTCTTTTGAACTCAAAACATTTTCGAAAACCCCCGGTCAGGTTTTACTCTCTTGCTCGTTTTTCAAGAATTATCGGTCGACTGAGGTCGAACTTCAACTACTCGGATTTTCTATCAAAATGATTTTTGAAAAGAAAAGAAAAAGGGGACTCTGGCAGGTGTGGGAATCGTTGACGAACGATTCCCGGGATGTGTAAGCGGCCGTGAGCCAGGCGGCCCATCAATTATTATTCCGGCCCAGGTGTTGCCGAAGGATGATTACGGATGTAGTTTTCATCGAGGGTGATTACGGATGTAGTTTTCACCCGGGGATAGTTACGGATGTAGTTTCTATCCTTCTACCGGTAGAGAAGACCCGCGGATTATTGGACTTGGATGTGGCGACTGATCATCGTCAATCCTTGTCAGGTTTTTATGTTTTCATTAAGTCCCATCCTCCACTTTGGAAAAATACTCAAACACTGCTTCTTAGGCCTAAGTGCCAAGTAGCCGATAGTGTTGTCAATTTTGAAAGATGATGAATTCATGAAGTATCTAGAACTGCAAGATTATTCTAACAATAATGGCACGTGCTTGTGCACTTTTGCAATTATTCAAAAGATGAAAGATGGTTCATCGATTATTGTGGTCAAATCTCAAATGGTTCGTTTCAAGAACTTTGGCTCTCTTCCTATCAGTTATTTCTGAGTTTAGACTTATCAAGTGGTTAAAGAACTTATACCCGGTACATGATGTCGATCTGTAAGGTGTTTGAGGGAAATGACATACTTATATGTATATGCTTTCAGATTGAGAAATACTAAAGAAGAAACCTTCTAATGGTTGGTTTGTATATGATGATAAGCAACTGTCTTAGCAGCATATTGAACTGCGTATTTTAAAAAGCTTTCTAAAAGATTAGCAATACGGTAGTGTACACTATTTCGCTAAGATATGAGGATTACTATGGTTATTATAAACTTATCTGCTCATTGGATGTTGCGTTAAACGTCATATTTTCTTTATTGAAGTTTCATTGTTGTAAATATTTCGAAATTGATATTAAGTATCGTTATACTTCGAAAACTCCATGTGTATATTGATATATATTGTTGTGCTCTATTAATACTTGCTGGGCAATTCTTTCGCTCATACTTGCTTGTTTTAAATATTAACCTTTCAGAGGAAGGTAGATGATTGAGGCTTATCTGCATGGCTCAGGAGAAGCAGGCAGTGTGCCCTTGTGAAGATGATATGATCCAGAACATAAATAGCTGGAGTAAGTTATATATAAGTGTATTGATGTGTAATATGTATATATCACTTTGTACAGGATAGTACTAGTGCTAGTGTACTTCTCAACGAAGCTACACTAGTAGTATAGGATTTGTAATACTCAGTGTGATGTAACTAAATGGATGTAATGAGAAATGTAAGGATCGATTCTTGTTTCTAGCCCTATAACCTAAAAGATGCTTGGTGGTTGGGGTCACAGATGTTGTAATTCAGTTATTAAATGATTACAGGTGGTTTAATATTGTCAAACAGGTGATTTGATGTTAAGGATTTCCGC
Source organism: Kitagawia praeruptora (assembly GCA_037693485.1). Taxonomy (NCBI): domain Eukaryota; kingdom Viridiplantae; phylum Streptophyta; class Magnoliopsida; order Apiales; family Apiaceae; genus Kitagawia; species Kitagawia praeruptora. The sequence continues at coordinate 68,630,834 of CM075352.1, forward strand.
GTGACGACCAAATCCCTGACCCCGGATTTGGGGCGTTACATATACTCACGTATTGGGGTTGTCCATTGGCTTCCCGTAGAAGATTCTATCTCCATAATCTCCTCTCGATGGATACATGGTTGGAGTTGAACTTCAAGGGGTATCACCCCTAACAGAACAGCTTCTTTTTGGGATCCCAACTTTGCAAGGGCATCAGCATTTGCATTTTCCACCCTTGGGATCTGATTCAGATTTAACAACTTGAACCTACTGATGAGTTCTTGGGCATACCTCATGTAGAGTTCAGTGCGGGGGCCTCGGCTTTGGAAGCTCCCTTTGATTTGCCACACAATCAGCATAGAGTCACTAAACACGTTCAGGTATTCTACCTTTATTTCCAGATCCAGTTTCAAGCCAGCAATCAGGGCCTCATACTCTGCATCGTTGTTGGTAGCCTTGAAGCCAAAGTGTATGGCACTCTGAATTCGGTTCCCCTCTGGGCTTACCAACTCTATTCCTGCACCTCCCCCATTGTTATTTACTGCTCCATCAACGTATAGGTTCCACCATAGTTGGGGGGGTCTTCGGCATCCCCTTCGGTAGCTGGGGGTACCGGGGTACCTTCTTCTCCGGTAACCTCAAAATCAGGAGGAAACTCCAGTAAGAAATCAGCTAGAGCTTGGCCTTTGATAGCTGTTCGTGGTTTGTAATCTATTTCAAACTGTCCTAGCTCTACAACCCATTTCATCATTCTACCGGAGGCTTTCGGCTTGTGCATCACTTGCCTCAGTGGAAAAAATGTCCTGACCTCAATTTTATGGGCCTGAAAGTAAGGCCTTTGCTTCCTGGAAGCCAATATCAGAGCATATGCCAGTTTTTCCATGCTGGGATACCGGGTTTCCGCATCCAACAGCCTTTTGCTCACATAGTATACCGGGTATTGCACTTGTTCTTCTTCCCGGATTAGCACAACACTTATTGAATACTCAGAAACAGCTAGATATAAAATGAGTACCTCACCTTCCAAGGGTTTGGAGAGCAAGGGTGGGCTTCCCAACTGTTCCTTTAGCTTTTGAAAGGCTTCTTCACATTCCGGGGTCCTTTCAAAGTTTTGACCCTTCTTGATAGCCTTGAAGAACTCCTTACACTTGTCGGAAGACCGAGATACGAATCTGTTTAGGGTTGCTACCCTTCCGGTAAGCCCTTGGACTTCCTTTACTTTCCTTGGGGATCTCAGTTCCAGCAATGCCCTAATTTTGGCAGGGTTTGCCTCAATCCCTCTGTGGTTCACAATGAATCTAAGAAATTTTCCAGACTCCACACCAAAAACACACTTTGGGGGTTCAGCTTCATCCGGTATCTTCTCAGGATATCAAACATCTCAGAAAGGTGTGACACATGGTCGGCTGCCACCTTTGATTTGACCAGCATATCGTCAACATAGACTTCCATAGTCTTACCAATTTGTTCCTTAAACATCATGTTTACTAGCCTTTGGTAGGTAGCCCCGGCATTCAATAAACCAAACGGCATCCCCACATAACAGTATAGTCCCCTATCAGTTATAAAGCTGGTATGCTCCTGGTCTGGTTCGTACATCGGTATCTGGTTATATCCGGAGTAGGCATCCATGAAACTTAGCAAAGCATGGCCTGCCGTAGCATCCACCAGTTGATCAATTCTGGGTAGCGGGAAGCTATCCTTGGGGCATGCCTTATTCAGATCAGTAAAGTCAACACATTTCCTCCATTTCCCATTGGGTTTCCGGACCAGTACCCGGTTTGCCAGCCAAGTTGGGTAGAAGGATTCTGTGATCAAACCAGCCTTCAGTAACCGGTCTACCTCTTCCTGGAGAGCGATAGCCCTTTCACCACTGACAGGCCTTCTCTTCTGCCGGATACTCCTTCTCTCAGGGTCAATATTCAAGTGATGGCACATGACTTTTGGGTCGATCCCCACCATGTCAGTGACACCATGCAAACACATCTAGGTTGCTTTTAAGGAAAGCGATCAGCCTTTCTTTTGTCTTTTCATCTAGTTATTGCCCAATTTTCAGGACTTTGCTAGGATCTTCAACATCCACCAGTATTGGAATAGTGTCCTCGGCAGCCCCTGCCTTTTCCGGGGTACCAGGCATCCTGGGATCAATATCGATTTCAACCGGGAGCCCTTTCATCGCCTCATGGTTCTTATTCTCTAGTATTTCTTTATCTAGATCATCATCTGAGGCATTTTTCACTATGCCTTCCACTGAAAAATTTTGAATTTCATCATTTTTCTCGGCAACTTCCAACAACAAGCTTTGTGGTGGTACTACCCCCCGAAAAATAGGAACCTTTTCAGTAGGTTCCTCCGGTAACTCCACTATCATGATGGCATTACACGATGTTTTTTCAAATTTTTGTGGCTCAAGCCCATGGCTCCTCATTAAGGCTTCCCCATCAGCCTTTTCTTCAGCTTGAATAGATTTGTCTGCCTTCTCGGCAGCCTGTACAGCTCTGTTATAGCATTCCCTTGACTCATGTTGACATCCTTTCACACACCCAATGCCATTTGGTGTAGGGAACTTCATTGAAAAGTGGTATATCGAGGTTACCACCCTCATATCCTTCAATATTGGTCTACCGAGAATTGCATTGTGGGAAATGTCTTCATCTACCACCATGAATTCTGCCATTTGGGTAGCCTTGCAGGGATCCATACCCAATGTCAGAGGCAATTTGACCTTTCCCATGATCTGGACAGGGTTGCCGGTAAACCCATATAGCTCGTTATTGGTAGGCAGCAACTCTTTGTCCAAAAGTCCCAATTTCTGGAATGTGGTATATGCCAAGATATTCACTGAGCTTCCATTATCAATCAGCACTCTGTGCACATTCATTCCACCAATACTCACGGTTACCACCAAAGCATCATTATGAGGGTGGTGAACCCACTTGGCATCCTCCTCGGTAAAGGAAATGTCAGCGGTTTCTCCTTTGAACAGCTTAGGGGGCCTTTCTGCAAGGTGGAAAACATTTGTTAGGGGCTTCCCCCTGGCTTCCCGGGCATACCTATCTCTGGCATTCCGACTAGCACCCCCCAAGTAAGGGCCACCAAAGATGGTATGGATGCTATTAGCTCGGGTAGTCCTCTCTTGGTTTCCTGGAGCCTTGTCCTTGTTGTCTCTACCTTCTTTATACTTCTTAGCCTCTTGGGCTACAAATTCAGTCAGGTATCCGTTTCTAATCAATTCTTCAATTTGATCTTTCAAGTGCCTGCAATCAGCAGTCTCATGACCGTTCAATTCATGGAACACACAGTACTTTCCCTGATCTTTCACTCCCGGGGGGCCTGCCCGGTAGGGTCTCCGGAATAGCCCATTCTTCTCATTCACTTCGAGAATATGACCAATTGGGACAGTCAAAGGAGTATATTCTGAGTACTTCTGAAAATTAGCCTTTGGAGTGAGTCTGTCCTTGACAGAAACTCTATCCTTAGTTGCATTAACAGCTATAGGGGTAGTCTTGTCATCATACCGAGGGGCTCCCAAACCGGCAGTACCACTCCCTTTTAGGGCTGTAAGAACGGTTTCTTTTATTTCTGTTCCAACCTCGGGAATTGGAATCTTTAGACAATTTTGCCATGGATTCTTCAATCACTTTGTGGCGTTCCGCCTGTTGGTAGAATTCCGCCAGGGTTCCGGGCTCTTCAGTTTGTAACTCCTTCCAAAACTCGGTTCCAGGCCTAACCCTGGCTATCAGGAAATTCTTCAGGGTTTCATCAAAAGCCTTCTTTACCTTTGGCACTTGCTCATTAAATCTTTTGAAGTACTACCTTAAAGTTTCGTGGGGTTCTTGCTTGATATTAGCCAGAGTATTCACCGGTGGGGCATAGGCCACGGTAGCCCTGAATTGAGAGATAAACTGGTCTCCCATCTTCCTCCAGGACTTAATAGAACCTTCGGCTAGCCTTTTGAACCATTGGTGGGCATTCCCACTCAGTGTGGAGGCCAGTAGCCTACACCTTGCTAAGTCTTCCACTTGGTAGACATCCATTTCCGTATTAAAACGGCTCAAGTATTCAACTTGATCTAAGTTGCCATTGAATTTCAGATCTGTATTCATCTTAAAGAACCTTGGTAAGGCTGCCTTTTTCACCTTCACAGAAAATGGGGAACCGGAAGTGATACCGGACTTGAACTTTTTCTCCTCCTTGATTTTTTCCAAGGCCTTTTTCCAGTCAGACATTCTGAACTGCCCATTTTCACCATCTGAAAGCATATCACTTCCAGAGTCATCATCTTCATTGGCTGTCTTACTTCTTTTAGGAACTGAACTCTGATGGGAGCCGGAATCCTGATCGGTACCCCCACCGGTTGGGACTCCGGTAGAGCGGGATTTCCTGCTTCTATGTCAAGAAGAGTGACCACTTTGACCATAACTCCTTCTGCCATCAGATCTGGATCTCCTGGAAGTGCTTCTTGGGGGTACCAAGTGGGATCTCTCTCTGTGTTCTCGGGAACCCTGAGTTATGGAACCCCCATTGCCATCCCTTCGATCTTTGTTTCCAGTGTGAATCAACTTGTGACGAAGGTCTTTGTTAGTCAGTTTTTTGCCAACTCGATCAAAAACACTTAGACTTCTGGTGGGTGAACCTTCGGCACCCTAGGCTTCCGGGACATCAGATTGGTCGCCCTCATATTCTTCTTCTATAGGCTCTTCTGCCTCTTCTTCAGATGGGACATGATCAGTGTTGTCCTCAACATTGTCCTCAGACTCAAAATTCAGCCTTGTCGGAGTCACATTCTTCTTTTTTGACTTCGACTTGCGCTTCTTTTGCCATTTTTTCATTTTCTCGGAACCTTTTTCCAAGTAGTTAACTCTTTCATTCATCGTTCTCAGATAATCCATGATGTCTTTGTTACTAACATCATCACCACCATTTTTGTTTCGTCCACTACCATCTTGAGACGGTGTCTTATCACTATCAGAGTTGTCACTCGCCATATCTCCTCCAAATGACGATTTTTGAGGCCCCTCCTTCGGGCGCCAATTGTTGTGGGAGGAATTTGTCACAACAAAATAGGAGGCCTCGTGCTGGAATAGCGCCAATAAACAAGGAATCGTCCGACCACCCAGAAAGGCTCGTAGTTGGAGATCAATAGCTAGCCGCCCGGGAAGGCTCACGACTAGGGTTACCGAAGAACACGGGATGTGGTTCCTCGGAAGGATCGGATTGAATCTACGAGATGAGAGCTCAAGGACCAAATGTTGGCCAGCCAAGAACCCTAATTTGACTGTGTCACACAAGAGTGCACGTGCTCTAGCTACTCAAGGAGTGTAAAGTGTCGAAGAAGATCCCGTAAACTGCCTACATACCACTATTTATAGTGGATCAAGCCTGTATGTAGTTCTTGAATGATATGATCGATTGTCATGATGAATTATCCTCTCTCCAGTGGGATAATGACTGTTATTTCTGATAATAATTGTGTAGGATGTGTATAATCAGGTTACCAAGCTGTTATGATAATGTAGGATAATTATCCTTTGTATTTATCATGATTTTGTATCATTTATCAAGTATATATGACATATATCCTCAAACAACTGAATGTATATCTGTTTGAGAGTGTTTTTAGGTGATATAGACGTGTTCCTAAAAAATAGGAAGCGTGCCTTATCTGCATTGGCAGCCTAATCAGGCTTCCGGCGGAAGCTGGGGGTACCGCCCGGTAGCCTGGCTCCGGTACCCCCTCCGGTAACCCCTATCATGGAAGCTACTCTGGAAGCCCTACTGGATGGCTGGTAATGGCAATAGGTTACCTGCAAGGGGATACCCTTGGGGCCCTAAACCACACATTTTCTTGCTGCCACGTACATGGTAACCCCTAGGGCTGCCATGGGCCCTTGGAAGCCTGATAGACTACTCATTTTCCTCATGGGTATGGACCCTAATCCTCTAATGGGCCTAAATCTAACCCATGCAAGATTTTGGTCACAACATTTACCATTTTTAAAATCACATGCATTTTGTGATTATTTTGATGGGAGATCACAACAAGAAAAGGAAACTGATCAGTATTGATTTAATTTTGATTTTACCCTGATTTATTCAATTAAAATCAATTTTGGATTTTATTTTCCAAAAATCGTGGGTAAACTGCATTTTTCAGGGGCTGACACCTGTCAACCTACGTGTCAACGTGGGTTAGTGGGTCTGAAGAATTTTTGAATACATCTTTATTTTGAGACTCTTATTGTTTATTGCTAACTTCTAAATTGTATTTCTTAAGGCAAAAACATTCATTTGTCTTCTCAAAATCTCTAATCAATTTCAAGATTTCTCAAGTTCTTTTCAGATCAAAAATGGCAGCTCAAAGAAAACTACCAAAATCAGTAGCTTTCGAGTTTGGTGACTTTGATTTTATGATGAATAATCATGTAGCAGCTATCACCAACAAGGAAGGGGTGTCATCTGATTTTCACCCGATTATGGACTTTTTGGTGAATGGACCATTAAGTCATGCATTGGCAGCATCTCCAGAAATAAATCAAGCTGCTGTTTCACAAGCTTGGGAGAATGCTGAAGTAATTGATTCTACTCAGAGTCAATCAGGTAAGATTGTTCTACACTTAGGACAAGACTCATTTGATATTACTGAATCTGTTGTTAATTCAGTACTTTACTTACCTGTTAGTATGAACTTTGAGAATGTACCATCTGATGATAATGTAAGAACTATGTTATCTGAGTTAGGTTATTCTGGACCTTTAGATAACATGAGCCAGTTAAATAGATCTTTTCTTAGGAAAGAATGGTCTTTCTTCTTTGATCAAATTGTTAAATGTTTTACTGGTAAATGTAGTTCTTTTCAGCAAATTACTTCTGTTACATCACATATTGCTTATAGTTTTCTTTATGACAGAGTAATTAACATTGGTCACATTATCTTAAGTCAGATGTGTATTAAACTTGGGTCAAGAGATCAAGACAGGAAAATGGTTTATTATCATAGATTTATGCAAATATTTATTAACCATTTTATTCCTGATGTTGAAGCTAGATTTGGTAGAGAACATTGTGTTTCTTCTTATGTACAGCAAAAGAGAATTTTCTCTGACATTACAAAGAAGGACAATGAAAAGAATCTAGATGAAATACCTACAATTCATTATCCACATCATGTTCAGGTAATTCTTAAAACTCATCTTCCTACTCTCTACAATTCTTCTTTCTTTTGTGGTGAAATGGCTCAGGAATCTCATTTGGAGGAGAAACCCCCTGTGTCTACCCAAGTAGCCCAAAATAGTATTGTCTCTAAAACAATTCAAGAACAAAGTTTTAATCCACAGCCTGTTGTTTCAAAGAAACCAACCTCTGATGTTTCTCAAAAGACATCAGTTGTAAGGAAGAGAAGATTTGTTGTGTCAAGTAGTAGTAGTAGTTCTAGTGAAGATGATGATAATATATCTCTTGCTGAGAGAGAAGAATTGAAGGCTGCAATTCAACTTTCTAAGCTAGGACAAAGAGATGAAGCACCTAGTCACAGCCAGGCTACAGTCTCTCAAAAGGCTGTAGTACTTAAAAAGGAAAAACAGTTACTGGATACTGTCTCTCAAAAGACTGTGTCTATTGAAAAAGGATCTCATCCAAAGATCACTTCTGTGTCTACACCTCTTGAGTCTTCTCAGGATAAATCTTTTGCTCACTATATCAGAAGAACAAGGAGAAAGATTCAATTGTCACCTACACACAGAGTCTAGTCCAACTAACATCATGCAGGTCTCTACAAATGAAGCTACAATCAAGTTAGCAATTGACAATAGAGATCTTGATATTGATTCTTCATGGGAAACTACATTGTCATACAGACTGGCTATGGGAGTTATTTCTATCAAAGTGAAGCTATCCAGGCCGGTTCTAGATTTTCTAGTTGAAAGAGTACCAAAACTTTCATTTCCTGAAGAATATGGACTTCTACATCAAAGACTTGACTTAATGAAGATGTATTTCTATGTCTCAGTCAGAAGACAATTAGTCAAGAAATTTGGACTCTCGAAGCATGTTGCACTTCAATCACTTCATGCATATTTATTTGACAAGGATGTCATTATTGAAGATGCTTCAGCTCAAGGTGAACAACAGAAGGATGTAGATAGAGGAATGCAGTCAACAGAAGATACTATTGCACCAGTGGTGGATAGTAGGACAGATCAGATCACAGTCACTGCAACACAAGAACCATCTAGTCAAAGGTTGGATGACTCAGGAGCTGTGATAGCTGATGCTGAAAGGTCTTCTGTGTTGACTGAAATTGCAAGTGAGAAACCCTATGATATGGGAGGAATAACTTTGACTGATTTTCCTAAAGATCAAACAAACATTGTTCAGTCAGAGTCTATCCACCTTGAGGGTGTGTCTCAGCAAACAACACTTAAAGACGGTGACATGCTAACTATGGTGTCTAACGAAGTATTGCTAAAGACATCAGAGTCTAGTAGAGAACCTGAAAGTGGTATACTAGAGCCTGTAGTCTCTGAAAGGAAAGAAGATGCTTGTGAGAATTCAAAGACTATAGCAGCTCACTCCTTGGAGAAAACCTCAAGCCCATTGCCAGATGAGGAACCCTCTCTCCATGTGAGTTCAGGTATAAAAACTTCTTCTAAACTCTATTTTTCTGTAGGTCATGAGAGCACTTATCCAAATTTGAGTGATACACTTGAAAAGATGGATATTGATCCACAAACTGAGAGGCTGGCTCCTGATCAGGCAAAAGGAGAGGTAGAAAGAGTGTTGGCTTTAGATAGTCAAAGTGAGAATGAGGGTATGGATGATCAACTCCATAGTGAGGGAGAGAAAATTAGGAAACCACCATCATTTGATTTCTGGGATCAGGTTTTTCCTGAATCTTGGTCTGACAATTTTGGTATGGATGCTGGTACTTATTCTTTTATCAAGATGTATGAGAAGCATGACTTAGGAAAGCACAATGCAAAGCCAGAAGTTAAAGCTTAGAAGCAAAAAAGAAAGGCTTGCAGGAATTATCAACAGAAGAGGTGAAAGGCTAAGACAAACTTCTACACCACTTGTACCAGAAGAAATTCCTAATGATCCTAGTATTCCTTTGTATGTACTTCTAATATCAGCCAGAATTGAGACATCAACAGTATCTGATCAATCTAAGGAGGAGTCAGGATTTGTAGATGTTAGTACACAGAATACTGGTGAAGGACAGAATGATCATATCGTAGCTTCAGATCAGAAAGATGAAGATGTTTGTAACTCTACTCGAGTATTATTACTTTAATATCATTCTACACAGGCAAATTCTTCTACAAGGCTTGAATCTGAAGATATTCCAAATACTTCCAATATTGAAGTCAATTCTGAAGTTTTACAAGACATTCAGAAATCTCAAGTTGAAATTCAATCAAGACTTCAAACAATTGAAGATAACCAAGTCACTATTACGGAAAATCAAGCAGTTCTGATGAATCTCATTTGTTCTGTTACTGAGACTCTTGGAATTAATGTTGCTGATGTCAAAAAGGGGGAGATAAAAACAATCCAAAGGCAACATACTGGGGGAGATAAACAGACTGGGAAAGATAAAAGAAGAACTAAGGATGACAAAGGTGAATCTTATCGTGGAAGTGGTAAAGGAAAAGAAGCATCAAATTGTTGAATTCTTTCTTCTAAGTACTAGATACTTTGTCTACATCTGAAGAAGGAGGTACTTAACTTCATGATTTTTAAATTCATAAATTCTATTCTGATTGTATTGTTATATGTTTTGACATCAACAACTCAGATTTATGCTTCAGATTTTAAAGCATAAATAGGGGGAGATTGTTAGGAATAATTCATGAGTTGTGATGTTAAGAATAGAATTTACAAATTATACTTCTTGTATATCCTGATTTATAAAGGATTTAGCACTTTGTATAGGATATATATATAATAGACAGTGATCTGTAGAATTTAAGTCAGGAACAGTGCATCGAGGACTACATATCAGGAACTGAGATCGAATCCTGATAGAGCAAGTCAAGTACTGATGGGATGGTCAGATACTGATGAAGTGTGCAATCCTGATATCAGTCATGTTACTGATGATGTCATTAAGGATGCTACAGAAACTGGCAAGTGCTATAAAACAGGATCTTTGTTTGAAGAACAAGCAAGAAGATAACATGAAGGAAAGAATTTTCTATTGATGGAAACTATCAACTGGACGGCAGAACATTGTCATGTATAGATTATCTTTCTGTTATTAGTTGATAGGAAGCATTATAAATACTCTCTCTATATCATTGTAAAAAGAGTGGTCGCAGTCGTGTGAAGCAATTGTGAGTTTAGCGATTGAGTTTGTGTGCGTAGCTCTGTATAAGGTTTGTATTCGAAAGTTCGAAACAAACAGAAAGAGAGATTTATTTTGTCAGCAGCTGCTAAAGGTATTTGTACACCTTTGGTAGAATTTGTATTTGATTTATATAATACAAACAGAGTTTGATTTATATAACTTGTATTCAACCCCCCCTTCTACAAGTTATTCGAGTAACAATTGCAGTATGTTTCTATTAACCTAAAATGCAAAAAACAAAGAAATATAGAAATAAAAAGAACAAGTGGTAGTTGATATGAGCTAGAATATTAATTTAAAAAATAAATACATGAATAGCTATAATATTCTGTTTCATTGGCGCATAGCAGAACCGAGATTCAATAAGATGGACAATGCATACCGTGGATCCAACACCTGTCAGGACTCCAACAAATACAATAGTTGTCGTTAAAGCCGAGTTGACAATTGTGCATAAAAACATGGTGTAGTTAAGAACCATTCCCATCACCAATGATATCCCATCACCAATGATAAAACCAGCATCACTAAAAATGAAAATGAAGTACTCTGCCCACAAACAGTTTAAAGTATTAGTCGATTTAGTCCAATAACTATAACTACTTGAATAATTTGGTAAAATAGTTCTAACCTTTGCAAATAATAATGCAATTGAATTTGGAAATTCTCCAGTTGTTATTATGATAAGCATTAGAAACCGTAAAGACAATAGGCTGTTATAGAACATTATTTCAATCGAAGAAAGCCCATCCTCGGCACCAGAAATCTCCACCAACACAAGGTACATGGTCTGCATGTTCAATTTAGCAGCATAATAAAACAATTAAAGAGCATTCTACAATCAAATGATAGAGAGCGTAACAAAAACATCTGACAATTTTTCTTGACAGATTGACATTTATTAACCTGGTAGAATTAGAAGGGGTAATGACATGGGCATTCTAACATTAAATTAAGTAAAATTTTAACATTAACCTCTTGCATTAAAGTGTCAAAACCAAGAAAACATAAAACATCAACCTGGAAGAATACAGAAGTAAATCTCCAAGTGCTGCAATGACAACTCCAGCAGCAATTAATATTACTGAAAGAGTTACCTATTATACTACAATAGGTTAACAGGATAGCCAAGATAGGCATAATGAGCTTTAACTAAAAATCAATAATGAATCAGTAAACAATTAACACAAAACGCATAATCAATACCTTTGAAGAAAATGAAGTAGCAAAAAGTTTTTCGAATTCCAAATACAAAGGAATGCATACAAACTGTGCATTAAGTGGCTTGAAACCCCCTAATAAATCTACAACATCACTTTGCTGGCTCAAATTCTGAAAAACAAAAGAAAATTCATATATTAATTTTTCTAGCATCAGATAGTAATTGCATTGCTGCTAAAAATAAAAATGGAAAATGAACCAGATTTGGAGGTTACACGTCGGAATCTTTTACAATTCCAAACGTACTTAAGCACTAACAACACTCATGAGTCATGACTCGATTTTACAATGTGATCACGTAAATTTGAGAGAAAATTCCGTTAGGAGTCCGATACATACCAACACTGTGAGCTTTTGACCAAGCCTCTTAGCTAAATTATGTACAAGGGTAGTCTTCCCAGTACCAGTTTCACCAACCAAAAGAACAGGCTCGTTATACTTAACAGAGCAAGCTATCCTCTCAAGAAGATGCAGTGAACTGCGAATCTCAACAAAAGATTTCACATTGTAGCTTAACTGGCAAGAACATTATAAAAAAAAATCAGTACAAAGCTACAGGCATATAATCTTTTAAAACAATGTGACATTAAGAACATTATAAAAAAATATCAGTACAAGGCTACAGATAGTGAACACACTTTAAAATTCTCTTGGTTTACCCCTTATAAGCATATATTAAGGTCCTAGTACAGTTCTTTAAACTTTAAGATAGTTACTTAGCTGACTCAATACTCAGTTCTTAACTTCTAGAGCCGACTCAAAACTCAGTTCTTAACTTCTAGACTTAGTGTTAACCGACAAGAATGAAAACTTTAAACTTTAAGATAGCTAATTAGCTGGCTCAAAACTCAGACCGACAAGAATGAAAAACTTATAGTATATTCATCAACACTTCGTACAAGCGACCATATCACTTGATAGTCTAATAGCCAAAAAATGCAGCTAAAAAAAAAACAGGAGATAATAGATCCACAACAAACAAGGGAAGTATATGAAGATTAATAATAATATCATCCTTCTTCCCGTAGCCTGATTCTTAGATAGGCACATCGCTAACATGAGCACAGGTGTTTTTCAGAGAGTAAAAGTAAAACCTACATCATTGGCCTCTGCTTTCCATTTCACAATATAGCATAAAAAATTTAAAAATATCACCTCTTGAAAATCTGAATCTTCAACAACAAAGAAGAACGAGAAGATCAAATCTACACATAACAAGACTAACAATAACTTTCCACAGCAGCAGCATCAAAATAACGCTACAAATTAAATTGATAGAGATAAAAAGAGAGAGAGGTGGGAGAGAGGGACAAACAGACGGAGAGAAACACTTCAATGTATAAATCCCCAATTGAAACCCTAATTTAATCGGATCCAATTAAACCGAACAATAGAAACCCCAAATCCATGTGTTTGAGAGTGAGCGACCGATGGGTGATGTTATGTGTTTGAGAGAGTGTGAATGGAGTGAGTGGGGTTTTGTTTGATTTTTTCACCAAAAAAAAGACGCTCCAATTTGTTTGATTTTTTCATCAAATAGAAGACGCTCCAATTCTCCCGCTCCTCATTTGCCAAAAAACTTCCTTTCCTCTTTAGCAAAAGAATAGACCCACACTTTCCCACCTACATAAGCTATATGTAATTTTTAGTTATCTTTTTAATTTAATTATCTTGTCAATTTAAAATTTATTACAAAAATCTTATTTTTCTATATTTATATTATAATTCAGTTCAATAAAGAATTTTTAATTTTGTAAAATTAGAATTAAATCATTTTTCCAGGATTTTATTCATTTCATGTAAAATACTTTTTTATTCAAACACTTTCTTTTTTTTATTATGGCTTAGTCTTTCAAATTATTAAAAAATATTTCATTTTCATAAAAATGACGTTATCGACTCTAATAACAAATCATTAATTTGGAGAAATAAAAATATAATTTTTTTCAACATTAATACATTTTCAAAAAAAAATTATTCTTTTCATTTAAGTAATTTTTTTAAAATTCAATTAGTTACGTTTTTTTTTAATAATTTGGTCTATTTTCAAATTATAAAAAAATGTTATATTTTATAAAAATGCCAATATTGACTCTAACAACAAACTTCGAAAATTTAAATTACATGTTTTTCAAATTAATTAATTTTAATTCACAATAATTATTTATTTCAATTTTTTGTTGAAAAAAGTTATGTTTAGAGCATATTATCGGCAACACTTTACTAGGGTTGCAACTCGCTAAGTTTCTTATAGCTACGACAACACCATAAACGTATACAGCATCATAAAAAAAATAGTGTTGCAGTAGGCATCAAGTTTAGAGCTACTACAACGTTTTTCAAGGCAGCACAAAAAAAAGCGTTGCTACAGGCCATCTATGGCGTAGTGAATCAATTCGAGTTAAAAATAACTCAATTCGGATTAGAGCATCTCCAATGGGAGAGACCTCTTAGGTAAAATTAAAAATCATTTACCATAAATAAGAATTATAAAAAATGTGTAAAAAATTTTGCACTCCAACGGGACAAAACCCTTATCTATAATTATAGATAATTTCTTGATGTTGGCTATATTTGTCGTACCTCTAGAGACCTGTAGTGAATTGCCACATCACTTATTTCTATATTAAAATTATATATTCCATTAATAACAACTTGAAATATTAATAATATACCATTTTTAAAATATAGCCAATCATTATAACCAATACCCTCGGAACACAATGTCTTACAGGTTTGACAAATTTTACATAATCAATATTTTATGTAATTTAGCCAATCATTTTTATCTAACATCATTGGAGATGCTCTTACAATCCTAATATTGTAGAAGAAATCATATTATTTTCATCACATGTTAGACAAGAAACCATATTATGTGTCTGTTTGGCTAGACTTATTTTAAGTTCTTATGGACTTATTTTCGGGTAAAAATTTCATATTTTGATAAAAAAATTTATACAAATATTTATTGTATGTTTGAACTTCTATAAAGGCTTATTTATAACTTAAACCTTAAAGTATGACTCTCTGTACACATAAAACCCTAAAAAAAATGTCGTACACATCGAACCCTTAATTATCAACATTTGTACATACAAAACCTTAACACTACTCCTCCAGGTACTCTCACATCTCTTGTAATAATTACTTTTAAACTTAACCATTGATTAAAGAGTCTTGTGTATTGTGCTTGTTTTCTTATGGTTCATACATGTTTGATTGTGCATATCATATGTTTATTTGAGTTATGGGTAGGTCTGTAATAGCCCAATATACTGATTTCTTCGGTGTATTGTTTGTCATATTTTCAATGTAGGTGATGAAATTATTAGTGTAAACATATTTCATGGTGGAAAGTTAAACTGGTACCTGTTACAGAATATGTTGGGGGCCAACTCAATGTGTATGTCTCTTTTTTTTTTGAAAAACGAAGGTGTTAATTCAGTAATAAAAAGCCATACGGCATCTACACCAATGATCAAGTCGAACAAACATTAAATTGAAATCGCCTGATCTCATGAAGAGACAAATAAACGATATTTTGAAGATAATGTATATATAAATACAAGTACCCGCTTTATGCATCCTCGTTGGATTTCTGGTACCCACTTCATCATGCTCCGAAGGAGCTATCGTTTGAGCTATCGACCATGAATGCGATTCCATAATGACCTTCATCCCTGAATCAAACCCAAGAAAATCATGCCGATCTATAACCTCGGCCATGGAGAACACCAAAACACACCAAAACAAAATCAAACTCTCACAAGGAGAGACTAACAAAACCCAAATAAATTGGGAACTTATTGAAAGGAACAATCTCGGATGATTATATTATGTATTTAGATGAAATTGAGTCTAATCTTGGCATGGGACCTGATCCTATTTCTTATAAAGAAGTTATTGCTAGTAACCATTCAACTCAATGTATTGCAGCCATGGACGATGAGTTGAAATCCATGAAGGATAATGATGTATGGGATCTAGTTGAGTTGCCACAAGGGGTCAAAGCTGTAGGCTGCAAATGGGTCTACAAAACTAAGTTTGATTCTAGTGGGAACATCGAAAGATATAAAGCTAGATTGGTTGCAAAGGACTTCACACAAAGAAAAGGAATTGATTATAATGATACATTCCCTTGTTTCGAGTAAGGACTCATTTCGTATCATCATGGCTTTAGTAGCTCATTATGATTTAGAGTTACACCAAATGGATGTTAAAACCGCTTTTCTTAATGGTGACTTGCATGAGGATGTCTACATGTCACAACCGGAAGGTTTTGTAGTCAAAGGCAAGGAACACATGAAATATCGGTTAAAGAAGTCCATATATGGATTAAGGCAAGCTTCTAGAGAGTGGTATATTAAATTTGATGATGTGATTGGAAAATTTGGGTTTAAAGAAAATTTTGTTGATCAATGCATATATCTAAAAGTGAGTGGGAGCAAGTACATTATTTTAGTACTATATGTGGATGATATTCTACTCGCTAGTAGTGATATGAATTTAATGCATGAGACAAAGAGATTCCTTCATAAGAATTTTGATATATTGGATCTGGGGGAAGCATCTTATGTCTTGGGCATTGAAATTCATAGAAATAGATCTCATGAAATTTTGGGTTTATCACAAAGAGCTTATATTGATAAAGTTCTCAAATGTTTTAACATGCAAAATTGTTCTCCTAGCGTTGCTCCTGTTGTCAAGGGTGACAAATTTAGCTTGAAACAATGTCCTCAAAATCAGCTGGAATTGGATCAAATGGAGAATAATCCTTATGCTTCGGCAGTTGGGAGTCTTACGTATGCTCAGGTTTGTACTCGTCCAGACATAGCATATATTGTTGAAATGCTAGGGCGATACCAAATAAATCTAGGTCCGGATCATTGGAAAGCTGTTAAAAAGGTCATGCGGTATTTGCAAGGTACAAAAGATTTTATGCTCAGATATCGAAAGACGGATAACCTTGAAGTCATTGGTTATTTGGATTTCGATTATGCTGGGTGTAAAGATAAGTTGAAATCCACTTCAGGTTGCATACCTCTTCTACAATGGAAGCTGAATTTGTGGCTTGCTATAAGGCAACGAAGCAAGCTCTATGGTTGAGGAATTTTGTCACTTATCTCAAAATAGTTGACACTATTTCTAGACCACTGAAAATTTATTACGATAATAAAGCTGCTGTTTCTTTCTCTAAAGACTACAAGATAAGTGATGCGACAAAACACATAAATATAAAGTACTCCCTCCGTCCCTTTTGATTGTTAACATTTCACTTTTTCAAAACTTTCTGGCACGCATTTTAAGGTGCATTTTAAGGATAGTTAAATAACTTTTTTTTAAAATTTTCTTTTTCTGTATAAAAATTTAATGTTTAAATTTTTATACAGAAAAAGAAAATTTTAAAAAAAAGTTATTTAACTATCCTTAAAATGCACCTTAAAATGCGTGCCAGAAAGTTTTGAAAAAGTGAAATGTTAACAATCAAAAGGGACGGAGGGAGTATCTTGTAGTGCGAGAAAGAGTTCAAAAACAACAAGTGTCTATTGAGCAAATTAGTACAGTTGCTATGTTGGCGGATCCATTGACAAAAGGTTTACCGCCCAATCTCTTTCGAGAAGATGTTGCTAGCATGGATTTGGTTGATTATCTTTCTTATTGATTCATGGATTTTATTGTAAGACACTAGTATTGTGATCACCTTATGTTATGGTTTTTGGACAAAGTATTTAGTTTGTTACTTCTATTATTGTGCACATTCAAAATTTATGGAACAAACAATTATGTAAGGACCTCATGGACATATTGATTTGCTATTGATTATGAAATATTATGTTGTTCGTGACTTAAGCTAGTATCTCTGTTAAGTTTTATAATTATACTTGGATTGTAACTGGAGGACGGTTTCATATTTGTACATGAGTATGATACTACCTTTAATTCTGTTCTTGTATGATGTAAGATTTAGCCTGTCTTAAGGGATGTAATGCTCAATAATAAAAGTCTTGTTATATGTATGTTGAAGATATAATGACCCTTGGCCAAGTGGGAGAATGTTGGATTCGACGGGATCCAATCCATTTATTTATGGCCCATCGGGTATTATTGTTAATCTTTTAAATAAAGACTTGAGCCTAATGAATAATTAAATATATTAATAGCACTTAATTTATATATTTTATTATTACATCTAATATATATCTATTTAGATATATTTATTTATAATGGCTTAAGTACCGAAGCCCATAACTTTGATGGACGGTTATTGGTTTAGCCCATTAGGGTTGGTCCCATTATTCCCTCTATATAATGAATCTTATGTGAGAAGAAAAGATACGCGTCTCATAATATTCAGAAAATACACACACCCCATCCTTACGTATAGAGGAGAATAGTGAAGATCAAAACCCTCAAGTATTCACGCTCTTCGCACATTGTCAAGATCATCAATGGCCTCTTTCGATTCAGGTACGCTTCTGCTATTTATCTATACTCATAGTTTTGATCAGGAGATTCATGTATATATATTATGTTATATTACGAATAAAGTAATTATAAAAGGATTGGGGCTTTCCACCGGTGAAAAACCGATGGAAGCCCCTTCAAAAATCTTTGATGGAGGCTAGGGTTTAGGAGGAGGAGAGTATGTGCTCTTTTTTAGAAGTACACTTACATTAGACATCCTTAAGTAGTGTTAAGGTTTTGTATGTACAAGTGTTGATAATTAAGGGTTCGACGTGTACAACATTTTTCTTTGGGGTTTTATGTATACAATGGGTCATACTTAAAGGTTTAAGTTATAATTAAGCCATCTATAAATTGCAAAAAAAAAAAAATTTAACTTTTTTCAGAAAAAAGAGAAAACTCTAACTCTATCGTAAAATAAATTGATTTATTCTGAAAAAAAAATTCCAAACATCCCATTGATTGTTTCCTAGATTGTTGGATCTTTTTAGGCGGCACAGTATCATGGTATAAAGTTTAAACGAGCCAGTTTATCCTAAGCTTGCACAAGAAATCGTATTGTTATCAAAGCATCTTACACCAGAAATCATATTAGTGATGAGTGATGTCTCATTGATTGTTCGATCTTTTTAGGCCCATAACTTGTGCTAGCCCAGTATCATGATCCAAAATTTATACTAGTTTATCTAGTGACGGACCTAGAGCATAAGGTGAGGGTCCAAAAATTCTTAAAAAATTCGAGCAGTGCGGAGCGCAGATTTTTTTTCCCACTAAATCATGCAAAAAAATCAAAAAAATTTACTAAATCATGCAAAAAATGAATATTTTTCACTAAATCATACAAAAATGGATATAAAAGAAGATAAATAAACAATGTATGAAGGGTCAAGAATAAATAAATGATAGGACATACATAGATTTTTCAAAAAAAAAAAATTTTAAAAAAAAATTCATCAGCCTAGAAGGAGCCATGACCCCCCGGGTACCCCAAGCTCCTTCGCTCGTCCAAACTCCAAAGGCCAAACCAGAAAATATTTTTAGGTACAGTCAAAAAATTTTAAATTAATAATCGATATTATAATAAATTAATATTTTTAATACATATTTTTGGTTTCAAGGTAAGGATGATAATATAAATTTAACCTTAATTAATTAATAATTTTAGAAATTAATAGAATATGTCAATCCCAATAATATTAATTTATTAAGATTTTACTGTATAACGCAAATTAGATAATCAGATAATATGTTGGATCACGGACCTGCATCATAAAATGATTTTGTTTTTTAAAAGGGGGTAAGAGTTGGTTAACAAAATTTTAAAAAAGTAATGTTAGAAAATTAAAAAAATTCAAAAATGTTTCCAAAACATTTCGAACATATGGAATCATATATATGGTCGTCGGTCCAGAACAGTTCGATGATAGTTGTTGCAGTAAAAACATGTATATATCAATTATCTTCAAATCGCTTGGTTGCCTCTAAGAAGGATTCAACAGCGATCCCCTTAATCGTATGTTCTTACGATTGTATTTGTAGATGTCGTATGACTTTTGATTAATGTATTGATTTTTTTTTGTTTCAAAAAAAAAAAAGTTGGTTAACAAAATTTTATTTAATAAAGAAAATTTAAAAAGTAATGTTAGAAAATTAAAATAAAATTAAAAAATGTTTCCAAAATGATGTGACAGGTGTAATTTAGTAAAATATGAAGTTTTAGGCATCATTTATTAAATCTGAACTATCTTTTATGAATTGTTCAAAAATCTAGACGAATAATATATATAATTGCTGAATGATTAAAATCATTTGGTGAAATTTTTTCTGAACCACCGTAAACAATAAAATAATTTAAATTTTATTATTATAGTTTACTAGTTCCACCCTCCCAATTCTTAACATTTTTCATTTTTTAATTTATTTCTAATTCTTTCCATAAATAGTGCAATAATAATAATTTAAAAATATACTCCCTCCATCCCTCTCATTTCTTTACAGTTTATATTTTGGAACGTCCCTCTCATTTCTTTACATACCATAAATAATAGTAACTTTTAACAATAAAATACATTATTACATAAACTACTTCACTCCACTTTTTCAACACTTTACGCTATTTACACTCACTACTTCACTTATTTTAACAATAAAATCACTATTACACCTACTACTTCACTTATTTTAACAATAAAATCACTATTACAACCACTACTTCACTTATTTTAATCATAATCCTTGATCTCCGTGAAAAACACAACGAAAAAACCACTAGGAACGAAGGGAATAAATGAATCCGCTACTTCCCTCCATCTTTCCAATCTATCATTTAAATAATGATTGAACCCATAATTTACTCACACTCTGCTAATATTTTTACATTTCTTAATCACAACCAGTGTTTCAGATTTCGGAAATCAGAACTATTCGGTTGAGGTACCGATTTACGATTTATCGGGTGATTTGGTTGAAAAATCGGTGATTTATCGGCGATTTTTGCAAAATCGATCGAATCGATTCCAAAATTTTGATCGATTTTTGGCCGATTTATCAGCGATTTTTCAGAAATCGGCCGATTTCTATAACAGAGATCACAACGTCCAACCCAATTATAAAGAATTGGGATTACATGACTTACTTAAAATGAATATATAATGTTTTAAAAATATTATATATTAAAATAAGTAGAGCAGTAATTAATGCAAGAATACAAATTTAGTTATGTATTATTATCTATGCTCGAAATTAATTAAAATAGTATTATTAGTATTATTTTTGGTGTCCGGGATAATATTATGAACAAATATAATAAAACCTTTATAAATTAATATTGTTTGGACTGACAAATTTTACTAATTTATCAAGATTATAAATTAATTGAGGTTAAATTTATATTGTTACTATTATGTTAGGACCAAAAATTTGCCTTTAAAATATTAATTTATTATTGTATCGACTATTAATTTAATGAGATTTTACTATTTATATTTAAGGTCATGGTGGAACACAATCCTCGGCTTCTAATTTGTAGGTTAAATATGTTCTGGATGATTCGAATAAATTTTTAGTAGGTATTCAGTAAAATTTTGACTCGTCCAGTAAAAAAAGTTATTAACAATAAACAGCTTATTTGAAGGTGCCAAAAGGCCGAGCCCGAAAATCTGGTCAGGCTCGATTCGGCAAAATTTGGTCAAAGCCTGGCCCGATTAAAGCCCGGCCCGATCAAGCCTAGCCCGAGGATCTTGAACGGTCCCTATATTTTTGGGTAAAGCCCGGCCCGGCCCGGTAAAAGCCCGGTCTTAGCCCGGTCTTTTAAAAAGCCCAGTATTCGGCCCGGCCCGATTAAAAGCTCGATTCAGCCCAAAAAAATCCGGATAAAATTCGATTATTCTAGTATACTAACATAAATATTTATGTATTTACACTTCCTACAAATATAAAAATAATTTAAGTACATATATATTTACATGTTCATTATTAATAATAACATTATTTATATGCATATATTACGATACATGAACGAAAACAAGTTAAGTACACGTGTAATCAATTAATATATCATCAAATCAAAAAGTAAATCGATAAATGTAATATTTATATTATCAATATAGATTGTTTAACACATGTCCATTATTACATAAAGAACATTCTTATATAACCTAAAATCTCGATCCGATTTGATCCCGGAAAAAGCCCGATCCGACCTGGCCCGCTTCAGGCCCGGAAAAAATCCCACCGCGGCCCGCTTCGAGGGCCTAAACGGGCTCACATTTTTCACAGAAGCTCAGCCCGGTCAAAGTCAAAGCCCGGACCGATATTTGACCAAAAAGCCCGGGCTTTTCAAAGCCTGATCAAAGCCCGGCCCGATGGACCTTTTGTGCATCTCTACGTCCAGCACAAGATCCATTTAGTTCAGTCCAGCTCCAATAACATTAATTATTTAAACAATCAATGATGAGAAGGCACATGTTATTTTGGATACTTTTTTTGAAATTTTTATATGATTTCCTAATAATTTTCAAGTTTAAAAATAATATTTTATCCTAAATATAAACTGGATAGCACTCAATAGCATGGACTCCAGTGAGCCACAATTAATTGTGCTAGTTTGGTATTCTTTCTAGCTAAAATTATAATTTGTTGTTTTTTGCTTACTTATATATTTAAGACTTAATTGCATTTTGCACCCCTGTACTTAGGCAAAAATTCACTTTGATGCCTACTATTCAAATAATTGCAATTTGCATCCCGATTGTTTCAATCCCGTTACAGTTTGCACCCTTTTAACGATTTCAAGCTAATTTTGACCGTGAACGTTAGTCAAAATGAGGGTATTTCGGTCATTATACTCTACAATAATTTTTTAAATTAAATTATTTTAATTACTTTTATATTTTTTAGATTTTTAGATTTACCAACATTTTATTTACAATTCACAGATTTTTTAAAATATAATTTATAATTCATATTTTTATAAATATTTACATTACTAAATTCTCGTAAAATATTATTTAAATATAAACTACATTTGTTATAATTTTCAAAATATTATCCATAAAATGAATATCATAAATTTAAGATTTTGTGTTTTTTTTCAATTTTTTTGAAAAAAAATCAATTTTTAAATTTTGTTTCTTACTTTTTTTTTTGAAAATAAATTGTTTAATATAATAATTAAAGACTGAAATACCCTTACTTTGACTAACGGTAACGGTCAAAATTAACTTGAATTCGTTAAAGGGATGCAAATTGTAGCGGGATTGAAACAATCGGAATGTAAATTGCAATTGTTTGAATAGTAGGCACCAAAATGAATTTTCGCCTAAGTATAGGGGTGCAAAGTGCAATTAAGTCTATCTTTAATGTATTTTTACATCTCTAGTGAATATAATGACAACGTGACTACGTGAGTGATCGATTTACCACCAAGTACAAACTGATAATCGAAACCAGAATCAATCAAATAAACTTTTAATATTTTACTAGCCTAAAATCCGTGCTATGCACGGATTTTTTTTATATTATATAAAAAATTTCATTATTTAAAATTAGTTTTCTTAAAACATGAATTTTGGAGGCTTACTTTTTTATATGAGATGATTTGATAATAATTATATAAATGTTATTCGTGATATTTCTAGAAAAGGAGGGATTTAGTTAGAAAATATAGAAAAAATGATAGGTTTTAGTTAAAAAGAATAATCAATTAATTATTAGTAATTATAAAATTATTACTTCATTTTATTAAATAGAATGTCTGTGGTATGATTAGAAAAATAGATAATTTAGTTAGTGAAAATTAAAAAGATTATATGTTCTAGGTGAAAAAGGTAATTGATTAGTTTATAGTAATTATAATTGAATTACGTTATTTTACTAAATATAACTGCTCGTAATGTTTTTTGAAAATGAGAAAATAATATTGTCCATGGTATTTCTATTATAAAAGGGATTTTAGTTAGAAAATATAGAAAAGATGATATGTTTTAGCTGAAAAAGGTAATTGGTTAATTAAAAATATTATAATACTATTAGTTTATTTTATTAAATAGAACCGTCCGTGATATAATTAAAAAAAAATTAGTTAGAGAAAATAGAAAGGTAACGTGCATGATTTATGTGGAAAAAGTATTTGATTAGTTTATAGTAATTATAATTTAATTATGTTATTTTACGAAATAAAATTGTTCATAGTTTTTAGAAAATGAGAAATTAACGCTACCCGTTATATTTCTAGAAAAAAAAGGGAATGTAATTAGAAAAAATAAAAAAGATGATATATTTTAGCTGAAAAGATAATCGGTAAGAAAAATGGAAAAGATGATATATTTTAGCTAAAACCTCCATTTTTTTAATTATATTACAGGCGTTTCTATTTTATTTGTATTAAATAGAAACGCCTGTAATATAATTAGAAAAATGGAGGTTTTAATAAGAAGAAAGAAAAAAGGTAACGTGAAAAAAGGTAACCGTCCATGATATAATTGGAAAAAGAGAGATTTTAGTTAGAGAAAAGAGAAAAGGTAACGTGTTTTGACTGAAAAAGGTAAGTGATTAGTTAATAATAATTATATATAATTATGTTAATTTTTAGTTGAAATGGTAATTGGTTAATTATTAGTATTATAATATTATTATTTTTTTATTAAATAGAAACGCCTGTAATATAATTAGAAAAATGAAGGTTTTAGTAAGAAGAAAGAAAAAAGGTAATGTGTTTTGCTGAAAAAGGTAACCATCCATAATATAATTGGAAAAAGAGAGATTTTAGTTAGAGAAAAGAGAAAATGTAACGTGTTTTGACTGAAAAAGGTAATTGATTAATTAACAGCAATTATATATAATTAAGTTATTTTTTTAAACAAAATTGCTCATAGTGTTTTTAAAAAGGAGAAATTTTAGTTAGATCAAATGTAAAAGATATTTTATTTTAAATGAAAAAGAAAATTATTTAGTTATTGAAAAATAGAAAAGGTTATATGTTTAAACTGAAAAAGGAAATTGATTAATAAATGAGAAATTTTAGTTAGAAAAAATATAAAAGATATTGTATTTTACTTGAAAAAGGAAATTATTTAGTTCTTGAAAATAGAAAAGATAATATGCGATTAGTTAATAGATGTGTAATTGAGTAAGGGTAATTAGGTAAATTCAATAGGTACCGTTGAACCAAACTTTTAATGTTTCGGAATTTATATAATAGTATAGATAGTACTCCCTCCGTCTCAAAAAACACTTCCCACTTTCCTTATTGGGACATTCAAAATACTCTTCCCCTTTCCTTATTTAGCAAAAAAAATACACTAAACAAATAACTCACCCACTTAAACAAATATTATCCCATTTACCCAAAAATTAATTTACTTATATTTTACTTACCTTAAATCGTTTATTCAGCTAAACGACTTATGTTTTGTTGGGCCGTGTACCCGGTTCATTCATTTAGTCCGTTTCTTTATCTCTCAAACCCTAGTTCTCTCTACCCTCTCTCTCGCCGCTCTCTCTCGCCTCTCTCTTAATTCCCCTCTCTCTCTTAAATCTCTCTTGTAATATGGATCCGAACCATGTTTTTTCCGATTCCGATGACGAGTTAAGTGGTTCCTATAGTTGTTCCGATCCCGAACATTGCGATAGAGGCGCCGACTGTGACGGCGATCACACCTATAGTCTTGAATATCTCCGATCAAGACTGGGACAGGGACGATCTGAGGATTCTGAAGACAGTACGGTGGATGGAAATCCCCGGTCCGATTCGCATGCGGTTGTGGACGACTGTGAAGGCGATGAGGATTCCGGTGAAGCCCCCCCAAGCGATTTGTTCTCAGATTCCAGTGATGATGCTCCTAAAGCCGATTCAGGCGATGAACCCAAAACTGATTGTGATGCTGCTTGTTCTTCTTCGTAATTGTGTAAGGCATTCGTGTCTATTAATTTCTGTGAAGATGCATGTGTGTATTTATTTGTGTAAGGCGGTGAAGATGCATGTGTGTATTTATTTGTTCTTTGATGCCTGTCACTAATTTGATCTGATTTTTGTGATATATGTGTGTATTTATTTGTGTAAGGCGGTGAAGATGCATGTGTGTATTTATTTGTTCTTTGATGCCTGTCACTAATTTGATCTGATTTTTGTGATATATGTGTGTATTTATCTAATCTGATCTGTAATATGTTTGATTGTCTTTGTTGGATTAACTTAGCGATTTTTGTAATATGTTTGATTGTGTTTCTTGAATTCAGTTTATAAACACTATGCACACACTATGCCCTTCCAATAAGAGCTGTCTTGGGGGTCAATTGAGCCTCCATGAATCTGCATCCCTGTTGGACACGGCCACAGATGCATGTCCTGTTTATGGTTCATTGTCCTGTTTTCATGATTTGGTGAATCTACATCCCTGTAAGATGCCTATGTAATCTCCATTTGTTGATTGTAATCTGTTTTCTATGTAATGTGCTTATGTAGACTTACTATGTGGATGACTCTCATTGTTATACAGACATTGTTAATGGTTCATTGTCCTGTTGGATGCCTCTGATTTGTTATACAGATACATTGTTGAACATACATACTTAAACATACATACATTGTTGAACATACATACATACTTGAGCATACATACATACGTAAACATACATACATTGTTGAACATACATACATACTTGAACATACATACTTAAACATACATACATACTTGAACATACATACTTGAACATACATACTTGAACATACATTCTAGTTGTGTTGTGGAGCATGTACCAAATTCCAACATTCATATACAGCCCACATTGGTGCTGTTACCTGCACTGGTAGTTGACCTTGCATTGCTAGCTTTTTCTTGTTTACATGAGGTACTAGGTAGTCATTGGTGCCCTTTACTTTCAGAATTTCATTCATGACATACTGCAAAGTTAGCCATACATTTGCAAGTGTTCTTGGCTCTAACTCATAAAATGCTTGCCTTACTGCATTCAGCATTGCATCTACATCCTTTGGCATCTTTTTGTGCATTAGAGACTGAATACTTCTGAAAAAACCCAAGTCTAATATGTTTAGGTCAGGACTGTTTGGTGGTTGTTGTACAAGAATGAATGTGAAATCCCCTTGTTTATGAAATTGTTGCCATTCTGCATCTGATTGAGTAATGTGAGTCCTTGCATTGTCCTGTTGTATATATATTACCTTTGGTCCTTCAAATCTTGGCCATTTCTCCATGATTGCTGGTACTATGTGATTGATAAGCATGTCCCTTGTTTCTTTTTTACCTACTGACTCAACCACCTTAGTGATTATAGTACCTTTAGGTCTGTTTTTAGATGCCCTCTTTGCTGGTTCTTCATATGTGAATGGAAATATGCCTATTTTGCCATCAAATATGCATTCATTTTCTGCATTGAACCATGGTCTTGCAACTGCAGCAGTGAACATCACCTTTGGTATGAACTTACTTGACTTTGCTGATCTATACTTGCCTCTTTCATTTTTTTCTAAGTAAACTCTTACTGCTTTCTTGCTTAGATAAAACCATTTTTCATCTATATGCACAAAATCATACATTGCCTTATACTGCCTCTTTGTTGCTGCTGTGTCTCCCATGAGTAGTTGTAGAATCCATTCCATTCTTTGCATGATATTTGCATCTTTTAATCCAGGATGTAGAGGATTTGTGTGTGGTTTTATCAGTCTCCTTTTTACCATTCTGTTAGCAGTACTATGTGATACATTTAACTGAGTTGCCAGGTCCCTTATGCATGATCTATCTCCCATATTTATTTCTGTTACAGCATTAGGTGGCAGTTGGATTCTTTTCCTTCCGGAATTGTGTCCATCTGTTGCCATGTTGTAACTCTGCATTGATGCCTTTTGCTTCTTTGCTTTGTTCCATATTGTGCTAATTGTTCTTCTTGTGACATTGAACTTCTTTGCTGCATCTTGTATGGCACCATGGTAAGGTTTACCTTCTAAATCTGTTGATGGATTGCTTAGCAAGTAAATCAGAACTTCTAATCTTGCATCAGAGCTGAGCTTGGTCCAGTTTCTGCAATGATGATTACCATCCTGTTGTTGATGTTGTGCATGCCCTTGTGTGTCTCCTTCTGCTGGTTCATTCAAATCAAACTGGTGGACAAAACCTTCATTACCTCCTGTTGATGGTGGTTGATTGAGATCGAAAGGGAAGCCTCCAGCATTCATCTTTTTCTGAGCAGAGAGCAAGCAGTGATGCCTTTTTTCTTTGTAATCTGTTTTTTTTCCTGTAATCTGTTTTGTATGTATGTAATCTGTTTTGTAATGTGCTTATGTAATCTCCATTTGCTTATGTAATCAGTTTATGTGGAAGCCTGTCATTGGCTTATTTGAATTGTTAAGAAAAGTGGGGGGAAACTTTTTCTACTTTTCCCCCCATAAAACATGTATGTCAGAGCTAATCTCCCCCCCCAAATGATTGTTTAAACATTTTTTAGTGTTTTTCTTAAAACTTGTGTTTTTGCTCAAATGGAAAGATCTTAATGAGAGAGAGGGAGTATAGATTTAAAGCTTTAGTCGACGCTAAGTGTTTCGGTTTTAGTAATTTATACAGTACATGCTATCCTGGTGCAATTCTCCACAATCAATCTCGCTAAGCAGCATCATAATCCACCGAACTCAACATTTTTAGTTTTTGGAGCGAAAAAAGAGAAATTTAGATATGAATGTATTTTTGTGGAGACAAATAATATTTGTTCACAAATATTTGTTGGAGCGAGACAGGGACAAATATTAAATGGTGACAAAATAGTGAAGGACATACAAATATTATATGGATACTTGGAACGTGGACACAGGCACATAGCCGGCCAGTTCTTACCGGTAGCCGACTACTTGTCTTCAACTAAAGCAGTGGGATTTTAAGTGTTAAACTGCGGTTTTGGATTATATCCAGCAATGATATATTATTTATTTATACTATATTTTATTTTATATTCGGATACCTAATAACCCAAAATTACCAATTAAGATACACAAAATTATGCTCGAATCGGTTCCGTAAAACAATGACCTACGTATAGGAATGTACATGATGTGATTTGGTGCGATTTTTACGATTTATTATTATCAAATCAATACATTTGATTCGATTCGGTCAATTGCTATTAATCATTATCTAATCAATACATTTTGATTTTATTTATTTTAATACTTTTTTTTTATTGTACAAAATTTTCGTTGATAATGTATTTGATAAAAGAAATACAATACAACCCCTCTAAATTAATACTCTCTAAAGTAATGACCTTTCTAAAGTGATAAAAAGTCTCGGTCCCACTTGGTAATTGATAGTTATAATTTTACCCCATTAAAGTGATAACCTGTCTAAAGTGATAATTTTTTCCGATACCAACGATATCACTTTAGAGGGGTTTTACTGTAGAGTCAAAAGTAATTAATTATAGAGTAAATTGCACCGTAGTGGCCAGATAAATTAATTTTTTGCACTATGATGGCTCGAAATTCTTTTTTTAACCACTTAAATGACTAACGTCTATCTTCCGTTAAAAATTAAAGCACCGTTACAGAAATTTAATTAATTGGAAGGGTATAATCGTCTTTTTCTACTTTAGATCTATACACAACAAGAACCCAGAATCCGGCAACAAATCCGGCCACCGGAAAAATCGACGGCACGGCTCATACACAGCACCAACACATGATTTTTACACTCTAATCCCTCTGTTATCATTCCGTTATGTTTATAACATCGACAAATTACAAAAACGATAAAAATTATCAAAACCCGATTGATTCCGACGACCTTAAACTCCATCTCCGGCGAACAGTCGTGCTTCTTCGATTCTAAACCAAACTCAACGTTTAATAACTCAAAACAAAGCTAAGAACATCAGCAAACTAACCCCCATATCCACGTATACGAACAATCAATGAACATCATGAACAATCGAATTAAAATTTCGAAAAAATATAAATACTCGAACTATATCAATTCGTACACAAACACTTTAATAAAACACTTAAATCAACTCTAAATCATCATATAAAGCTCCAGGAATCATCAAAACAAGCAACAAATCATTCAAATGAAAAGTCCCAAATTCAAGCATGAACTCTAAAAACGTAGAATTCTTCAAAATTTTATATAAAATTGAAACTTTACCCGAACTGAAATCTGTTGATGGATTATGAAACTAGATATTGAGAGCTTCGATTCGAGTATAAGAACAACAAAATCCGATATCAGGATCACCTTCAAATTCAACTTTGATCCTTAAGAACAAAAGAGAGAAAATATATTTTTATATTTATATATATGACAATTATACCCCTGACATTTTAACTCCGTTAAGGCTTTAAGTGGTTAAAAAAGAATTTCGAATCATCATAGTGCAAGATTTGCAACTTTGGCCATCATAATGCAAAAAATTAATTTATCTGGCCACTACAATGCAATTTACTCTTAATTATATTACATTAACAATGAAAGGATAGTTACTAACACGCCGTTTCGGTAAGGCTCCTTAAAGGAGTTTTGAACTTTAAGCAATTTTTGGTGTATTTGTGTACACCGGCTTTAAGCCGATTTTAAGTTAAAAAACTGTTTTAAATTATAAGTTTCATTTAGGTATTTTTGACTTATGACTTAGAGAGTTTTTTTTTTCCTTCTTTTTTCACAATTTTTGTAAAGTTTAAATATTACGAATTTTAAATTTTTTTAAGTCAAATTTCACTTTAAATCAAAATTATTAAACCCCCATTTAACTTTAAGTAAAATTATCCAAACACTTTAATTAAACTTAAAGTAAACAACTTCACTTTCTCCTTTAAGTTAAAAACACCTCCATTAAGTCAAAATTAACTTATTTTAAGCAATCCCAAACACCCTCTAATACAACGTTGATTGTATAGAGTTTATGGAATATATTATATAATTTATATATATACTATGATAAATTTTGAAATCAATTTATTCGAAATTATCATGAAACATTCTTCGAAACATTGTGGACAGGGGAATGTAAGTCGGGGATTCTGGACCAATTTTCTATATTATATATGATATATAAATATAATATAACAATTCGGTTAATTTTGGTTCGGTTTTAACTAAAAACCATAACCAAAATCAAATCATTAATTTCAATTTTTTGTCTAAACTTTTTACGACTTTTCTTCAATTTGATTTTATTCGATGTAATTTATTAATTTTTTAGTTTCGATTTTTTCTACTCACCCCTACCTATATACATAACCTCTATTCTTTAAGAAATAATTCTGTTATATAACATACTAGTTAAATATTTTATGCAACTCTTACATTACTTTATTTTCTCTATTTTTGAAAAACTCAAATATCTGTAAAGGGCCATGCTCCAAAACATAAAACATAAACGATTACGGACGCATCTTACTGCAAAGGAATGCGAGCACTAACATTGTGTTCCAGATTTTTGTTGAGAAAAGAAAATAATGAAAAATGATTCATTTTCTTTTCTTCTCAAATCTATTTTAAAGTAGGAAGAAGATTTTGGAGACAAATATAAAGAGAATTTATTTTCTAATCTTTAGCTTTCTTTTCTCTTTTTTTCAAAAAAAAAAATTCTAAAACAAGGTGTGAAAATTATTCATTACTTTTCTTTTTCTTTTCTTTTCTTTTCAAAATATTTTTCTGGTAAATACTTCGGCGTTGTCGTAACTCTCGACAAAATTACAGAAAATAATCATTCATATCTTATCCTTAACATAAAACTACAGAATAATTACTCCCAAGTGATGTGGCAAGATTTACATGAATTTTTGATTGGGTGGTTGGTGTGGATACAGGGATCTACTATTATTGTAACCAATTAATTTACTACATTTAACATTTAGGAAATTTTTTGGGCACCAATTTGGGTACCTAGCATTTTCCAAAAAAGATTATGTACTCGCATAAATAAAGTGAACTGGTCAAAAGTTATGGGACAGCATTAATTAAAGGATGATAACATGTATATAAACGAAACAATGACATAAATACCATAAGTTTTTAAAAACTTAACCAAAATAACATTTTTTGGGATTGATGGCCAATAATACCAGCAAGTTACGCATCTACCAAGTGGGTAATAAAAAAAAAAATCTGAAACTTTATGGTACGCATGTGACAAATGGGTAATACATATAAAAAAATTTCCTGTTACCCCTTTGGAGAATGCGTAATAGCTATTACACATTCTGCAAATGCGTAATAGGAAGTACTGTTTCACCTATTACCCCTTTTTAAAATGCGTAACTAATATAAAACTTATTACCCCAATCCCAAATGCGTAATAGAGTTGTATTTTTGCCCACTTTTCTGAAAAATGGTATTCCAGTGACGAGATGTTGATAAAAAAGGTATTATTGACCATTACCCTATATAAACGGAGTAAAAGGTATGTAGCATTACTCTTAAAAATTTGCTTAAACTGGGAAAAACAACGTCATTTGGATAACTATAAAATCCATTATGGATTATCCATATCATTCAAGTACTAGCTTAGCTTGCAAAATTGACAAGTCTCCTTTTCTTTCGCCGTGATAAATGGATTTATTTATCCAAACCGGCATGGATAATTGTAACTTATCCATATGAGAGTATTTGCAAAGATATTGATAAAAATAATATAAAATATTGTTTTGTAAAATTTATTAAATTTTTAAGTTATTGTGCTTTAGTAGAATTGGTTATAATGGATTAATTATATTTTAAATTAATATGTTATTATTATTTCAAATTATTATAAATATA
The DNA here is from genome assembly GCA_037693485.1 of Kitagawia praeruptora. Taxonomy (NCBI): domain Eukaryota; kingdom Viridiplantae; phylum Streptophyta; class Magnoliopsida; order Apiales; family Apiaceae; genus Kitagawia; species Kitagawia praeruptora. The sequence continues at coordinate 68,663,111 of CM075352.1, forward strand.
TGATATTAATTAATGTGTTAACAAATGATGTGTTATTTTATTACAGATCGACAAATATATTCAATATAATCGTGTTGGTTAAAATTATAAATAAGAGTAATATGTCATTAGAGTTAATATTTTTTTTATAAATTTCATTTATGTTATGCACTACAATAAATTAGGCCATTTGTGACGGAAATTTTACATTGAAATCTTTGTAATTGATCCAATTACAACAAAAAAATTTCATTATTTTGGCTCAAGTCTGAAGTTTGGATTTTCGTCACAACTATAATTTACAACTATAATCTTCGTCATAAGTTCCAACGTAGGACCCATATCCTACAATAAAATAATAAACGAACTTATGACATAATAAATTGTCATAAATTTATATTTTATGATGAAAAAATCGTCTAAAGAATGGGATCCACCTAAAATATAATAATAACAATACTTCCGACGCAGTATTCTTTGTATGTTTATAATTTAAGATTATTTTTTCGGTTGTAAGTTATTTTTGGGACCCACCTGCTACCACAATTAAATTTGAAAAAATAAAATAAAAAAGAATTTAAAAAGATGAACAATTATCGAAATTTACCCAGAAATTCGTCATAAGTTACTACTCTCACCAAAAGCAGCATTTTACTACTTTTTCAGATTTCAGTCATTTTCGGCTTCTAAATTAAATTCCAAACCATCTCAATCTAGATATAATCCAACACCACAATCAAACATGAAAATTTGTAATAAACATCCACGCAATTAAACGAATTCAAATATAAAAATACCAAAATTACATAAATATTGTTATGAATCCATATTCGACCACACAGAAGTTTAAACCATCCAATAAAAATATAAATCACGTTACAAACTTCTACAAGCCAACTTTAGTTCACAACATAACTTAAATTATCTTATAAATAACTTTAGTTCACCAACATAACTTTTAATTTGTACTTGAAATTCTAGGATTCTACCTTTTAAGTAATTCAAGTTTTACACTAAAACAATTATGTACGGTATTATTAACTATTGTACACTCATTTGTCCTTCTACATTATTTTCTTTCAAGTTCTTCAAAACAAGGGAATTTCATCGTATATTCATTTCTAGTGACGTTGTTTAATCCTAGAAAAAAATTATTTTGTAATTAAATTTAAATTCAATAAAATATTAAATTACTTAATTTGCAATGAATAGTTCGATTCTATCATAAGGTAAAAATGACATCGTTTTTTCAGCTAACTTAGGGCCCGTTTGGGAAATCTTATTTTTCAGAAATAAGTTACTTATCTTGGAAAAAAGTTAGGAAATATGTACTTTTTTCTGAAATAAGTAACTTATTTTTGCAAGATAACGAATATTAAACTCCCGATACACATTTTTCTCAAAAAAAGAATATGTAAATATGAAATTTTTTCCGAAATAAATAACTTATAAGTTGATCGGTGGATTTGCCAAACACCCCCTTATTCTTCTTCTTTTTTAATTGTTGGGCTAAATTTTATTAATAAAATAATTATCTCGTAACAGATTCCATTTACGTCGTAACAATAAGTCAAATGATCTGGACGACAGGAATAATTGTCATTCAGTTGATTCAGTGTCATTCATTCAATTATTAACAAATGAGCCCTTACATATTAAATTGTTGTTAAAAAATTGGAGTATATATATAATTTTAAAAGTTCAATTTAATATTTGTGCTCTATATTGTATTTTTAAAATTTGATTTGGACAATTTTACAACCAAAATGAAATTAATAAAATAGTCTTTAATTTAGTGATGGTTTAACAATTATTTTTCAATTAAAACTACGCAGAAACAAAAGAAAGAAGAAATTGACGATTTTTTATGTTGAAAATTCTATTCGATTTATAAAAACTACTTATATTTCGTTCTGATTATCAAAATACCCTTTTTATATTTAAAGATTGTTTTACTAACAACCAAATACAATTTTAATAATAAGTGTAAGAGTGATTTTGTCCAAAACTTTGGTAGTCGGTAGTCTGGTCTTCAGTATGACAAAATAAATAAGAATCGTTAGATCATAAAATAAATATATAAAACACGATGGATCTAGCATAAAAAGTATTTTATTTTTTAACATGTAAACTAAAAAATGTATTTATATTGAAATACGAAAAAGTGTATCTTAATGATTTAAATCATATATAATTTGGTATTCTACATTGAATAGGATAATCAGTGTAAAAATTCATAATTATATTTTCTCTTGAGATTCTGAGTGTTTCCATTTCGATAATAATTTTTAAATCATCACTAAATTAAAGATAATTTTATGAGTTTCGCGTGGGCTGTAAAATCATCAAAATCTGATTTCTAGATCTCGAGTTAGAGCGCAAGTAGTAAATACAAACTTTTTTTAATATTAATAAAAAAATAAATAAAATTCAATTGTATCCTTTTTTTTAATTATAACCTTTTCATATTATAATTTTCTTTTTAAATTCAATTCTAACCTTTTTTAATTGTATCCTTTTTAGACTATAATTTTCTTTTAAATATGATATAATCTTGATCATCTATTTTTAAAAATATTAGACTCGGCGGTTGAGATTTTTTTGGCAGTACTGTAACCAAACTAAAAGACCAAACCAAAATTATAGATAATATCCCTTTTACGCTTAATATATATAAGGATATAATTAATAAAATTAAAACAATATATTAATTAAATATGAATTATTATATATACTTTATGATATAATAAATACATATTACTTAATAAATAACTAACAGAATCATAATAATATATAAACAAATATTATAATATTAAAATACATCCAATTTTTACTCCGATTAATCCTTCTTTAATTCCCGATTCAACGATTAATCTTTGTAAAGTACTTTTGTCGATTTTGTTCGATACCCGATTTCTATAACACTACAAATTATGTTATATACTTCTATAATTCTATATTTCCAAAAAAAGAAAAAAATATCTTTCTATTTTTCCTTCAAATCTATGCCCTTTGACAACAAGTGTAGGCTTGAAAATAACAAGCAACGGGTCCGATAATTTGCAAGAAACTTGAGTACATCCTTTATATATATTATATGTCAACAAGGGCTTTCAAACCTATTTAGTAATTTACTAATTTACCCTTAAAATCATGTTAATGTTTAAAAAAATAATGGCTTCCAAGGATTTAAACCCATGTACTCAAGTTTTTATGTTTGCATGTATTACCACTACACTTGAACATTTGATGATACATCTTATCAAATCAATGATTGCATACATAGATAATTCATTTGCTAAATTTTTTTTAATATGACCTCCATGTACCAAAGTTTTTATGTTCACATCTATTAGTACTACACTAGAACATTTAATGATACATTTCTTGTAATCAATATAATTGCATACATAGACAATTCACTTGCTAAATTTTTTTAATATTTATTTTCAAATTTATTCATAATGAAATTAATTAAAATGATAAGAACATGTAAACTATTTTTAATTGAATGAATAACTGATTGAATGTACATGTATTTAATATAAAATTTTAAATATATAATTCACATTGTACACGAAATAACATAAATTTTAATTTTAGTTTCTGATACATGCATATTAATATTTTTATGCAAACACCTATTATAATATTTATTTATGTTTGTTACGTGGTACACGTATGAATGAGCATTTCACCATATCTACCCGAACTGATTCCTTTCCATTTGGATTGTGGATTCGAGAAATTTTTCGAGTCAACATGAAATATTATAGAATAAAAATTCGTGCCAAGGGAATGGGCTCGGGGATTAAGGTATCCCGGCACGATCCCCGTTTTCGTTCCCCGATTAATTATCATATTTAGAAAATAAAATATTTTTTTAAACATATTTTTACTAGATTATTAAAGAGACTGAAATTATGTGTATTTAATATAAAATTTTAGATATATAGGCTTCGAATTCACATGATACAAGAAATGACATAAATTCAAATTTTGATTTATGGTACGTGTATATTAGTTTAATTTTGTAAAATTATAAATTATATTAGTTATCTATGCTTGTTATTCTCATAACAAAATGAAACTAATTCACGTGAGACACGTATGGATGAGCATTTCATCATGTGACCTCGATCGGGGATCGATACGGGTTCAACGATTATGTTCAAAATTTTAATAAAAGAAAATTAAAATCCACGATTTCTCACGGAAATCCCTGTTTCCTTTCGGGGCAAAAATCTAGGAACATAATGATCCTCATTCAGAAATTGGGACGGGTTCAATGATTATGTTCGAATTCGGGAAGTGTGACGCGTATATCACTACCCGACCCTGAATTGGCCGACCTGATGCCCATCCCCAAATATACATACAACATGAATTCGTTTATTGTTAAATTTGGACATATAGATACGAAATACACTCAACTAAATACCAGCAAAAGAATAGGTACATCAATTTTTTATCAACTTAAAAAAATGACAATAAAACTAAATACAATTAAACCTCGATAAATGAATACGCTCGGGATTGGAAAATTTTATTCATTAATCGAGATTATTCATTTATCGAGATCAAAAATACACTGTCTTTATTATGTCGGGACCGGAAAAAATTATTCATTTGACGAGGTTATTCGTTTATCGAATATTCATTTATCGAGATTCTACTATAGGGTACAATAAAATGTTAATCAAATTTGTTGACAAATATTAAAAGAGTTTAATTGAAATTCAAAAAAAATGATGTTAACAAAAGTACATTCAAAAAATGTATACATGTTTAATGTGTGAGAGTATGACAATTAACTATTTTATTATAATAACACCTATTCAGCTCGTAAAGACAACAATAGTAATTTTATATGAACATGGAAACGCTGGTCAATGAGAGGTTGTCAAAGATGAATGGGAGATGATTGGGGAGAGAAAAGACGAACAAACTTAAGGTTGTTAAAGACGAAAGTGAGGTGGTAGGGCAAGATAAATGTGCATATATGATGTCGTCGGAGGAAAGAGCGAATCTTAGAGGTATAATGAGGTGGCTGGATAGTGATCGGAAAAAGGCCGAAGTGAGAGTGCACATGATTAGTAATAAATTGGAGTAGATATGAGGTAGACATATGAGTAGAAGAGAAAATATATATTCAAAAAATGTTGTGGCTAAGATTGAAAGTAGTTAAAAGAACTACTATCGTGGTAATTCTTTTAGGATTTTACTGAAAAACAAACTAAAGGACACTATTATCGGATAATACTTGATAGCTAACGATTAACTCTTCTTGTATACCACTTTTATCGGTTATCCTTCTCACATTCAACAAACATCACTATAAATATGATCCTCGAAATTTAGAGTGTGCTAATAATTTGAATTTAGAACGATTATTAACAATTGAATCTTAGTAAACCGTTGCACGTGAAAGGTAAAACATACTGACAAAAGAGGATATAACGAATTCCATCGCAAATTTGAAAAATATTATAGGAATTAAAATGTGGCACGTACCTTGCACGGGCTATCATGCTAGTTTCTTGTAAGAGACAACGAACAACAGATTAACTAAAAGATACGGTAGACCTCAATACCGAACTCTTTCATAAAATGTGGAACTTTTATACATTATGTGACGCCCCCGATCCCGGGATGACCTCATAACCCGACCCGGGGGACGCCAACCAAACCAAACATCATTATATATATACTTACACAAACTTTAACTTAATTAAAACCCAAAAGGAGTTACAACAAAGTTAGGTCTTACGATAAAAGTTTACAACATATTGTAAGCTTTTAAATAACTTCAACATAGGTCGATTACAAAAGTATTCTTCTTAGAGTCCTACACACTTCTTATCCAACTTCGATAGTTACTTCATCACAGTCTTATCTTTCCCCGAACCTCCTTCTCCAAAATTCTTTCCTATGGGAGTTAGTAACATAAAAGGGTGAGCTCATAGAGCCCAGCAAGCATATATCATACTATTTAACTGAGATTTACAAAACAAGTAATTTCAACAAGGAAATCCTCAAAATTTCATTTAGTTCATCACAACAAATATTTTTTCACATAACTTGAAAATGTGTATTCAAACACGATAAATTCACAAGTTCTACTAGTGGGGATCCCGGCCAGCTAAACAATTGGTTTAGCTTTACTTCCAATTTGGAAGCATCATCATCAATTCACAATATCAATGTAAGAATACTCAATTTTCATCAACAAATCATCAAACGTTCATCGAGATTTCAATACAATTTAATAAAACAGTATAGTACGGTATATACTTACAGTAAACTGCTCGTACTCTTTGATTCTCTCTCTTTTTCAAATAATTCCCAATATTTTCAAATTCGTCTCCCAAAAACTATCCAGAAAATTACACTAACATTATTAATACATTATCTCTAATGTTCCTAATTAATAAATCCTTAAATTAAACAAATATTAAATCAAAATCAAAATAAATAGAAAGTTTGAAGACTTACAAGCTGTTACTCCTACTTTCCTAATTTATATACTGCAACATATTTATACAAGGAAAGGGGAAACAAAATCTCCTTCCTACTCGATGTGGTAACCATCAGGAAGCTTGAAAATAAATGAGTAACCCAACTTTCCTCAAAACCAACTACAATCGAACTAAACATTCAATTTAACAAGTCCACAGCCAATTTATTTCGCTATTTCCAAGTGAAGCTCTGTAATATAACCCCCCTTACCTCTCCTTCTGTTATCGATGTGGTACAAAAGAAGATTGGTAAAAATAATAAAATGCTACTAAAATATAACTCGAACAATCAGAGCAAGGACTAGCTACGAAGAACACACCTGAATCGACTTCATCGTCCTCATTTTTATTTTTGTGAAAATAAAGTCAAGTTGATCCACATATACTCCTAAGTCCTCCCTCTAATTATCAATGTGGGAGTGTGTCTTTCTCTATTTCCTATAATAACTACTTATCCCACATCGAAAAGGTGTCTTGAGTAACTCTTCTCAGGGTCTATAAATGCTAAGTTAAATAGTCTCATGGGGGATTAGTAGTTGTTGTTGTATTATGTGTTCATGTAAGATTTCATGCTTTGCATATTAGTAGTAATAAATTATGCATTTATGTTCATGTTATTTACGTTTGTTTCATATAGGACATTCTGTTTTTTTTAGTACAGTATATCATGTGAGTTCATAATAGTTTGCATTTGCACCCATACTTGATAGGAATTTTGTGTTGTTGACGCTTTTGATTGAGAAGTGATATGCTTTGTTCTTGTGCACACACTTACACTAGCAAGTTGAAGCTAGTAGACTTATTGAATGTTGTAAGTAATTAGAAGGACATGAATATGTGCAAGTTGATTTAGTTTGCATGCTTTGAATACAAGTCGGTGCATTAGAGAGATTTTTGCTTGGGATTGAGTATGTTTTTCCACCAAGTGAGATTTTGAGCCATATTGCATATTTTTTGCAATTTATTCCTTTGCTTGAGTGTCCACGGATTGTTTGCATTGCTAGCAGTTGTTTGAGGTCTTTCTTGAAACGCATGACATTATTTGACGATTAAAATGATAAAGGCATTTAGGAATAACCGCATATTTTCCCATATTACCACACCATATTAACATGATCAATTAGTTACCCATTGAGCTTAATCCTATTCTTTCGGTGACATACCACATTACTTGCCTATATCTTTTTCTTGTATTGGCCTTACATTAACTTGAACCCAATTGTCAAAGGCTAGTATAGTGCTTAAGGGAGTAATAAGGTGTGCAAGGAGGGGTTTATTGTTGGTCGTACTTTTGGGGGAAATATTGAAATTGGGTTTGTTTACTTGATAGTAGGCATATGTAATAAATTGTGGGATCATTGTTATTGTTTATATTATTGTTTTATTTAGCTCTCGGAAAAAAAAAAGAAAAAAAAGAAAAAAAAATATTATGAGAGCATGTTTGTGTTTGTTATGATCCTACTTTAGTCGACTAGTCGAGTGTTCTTAGTAAAATTTATGTGGGGGGAACATAGTGTTGTGTATGATTTATTATGGTGCTTACTAGCTTTTGACACTTCACCTGTTTTGGCTTATTTGACATACCTTGTCCCTAGCCCCCGTTACAACCCGAATGAAGACCTTTTGATTATTGTCATTGATGTATGTTGTGTTAAGAGTTAGATTGATACCAAATGTCAAGCATGTTTATGATTTTGTTGGAATTGAGTGATACACTTACCCTTGTTCTTGAGTGAATATTATTTTGTGAGTGGATTGTGAGTGTTTGCTTATTTTTGCGTATGAGATCCCGAGTTTTGTCTCAAAGATGTACTCTTGTAGGCTTAGCATGTTTACTAACTTATTCTTACACTTGACATGGACTTGTGAGAACTTATGCATGTTCATTGAGTAGACTATGTGAATACTTGCACTTTCGACACCAAGACATTGCGTGATTACTTTGATTCTTAAGTTGATATGGCATGAGAGGATGCGAAGGTATGGTAGGATATTAGTACTAGATTATTTGCATTTTCATATTAGTTGCATTCATACATTGCATTGCATTGGATTTTGTGGGTACATTCGCTATAGGCCCTCACGAGACCTTACTCGTCACTAGGGGCTATCTAGGGGTTTAAAGGGCTTGTTGCATATGCCAAATGCAACTGTGATCACCTACGGAAGTGGTACTAGTTAGTAGTTAGTTAGTTAGTTAGTTGTTTATGCTTGAGGACAAGCATCAGTTTAAGTTTGGGGGTGTGATAAGTGGATTTATATCCACTTGGAGCGCTTCATATCGGCTTAAATTGATTGTTTTTTACTCAAGTTTGTGTAGTTTTGATGTGTTTTGCTTAGTTGTGCAGATTTACGAGAATGTTGATTAAGGTTGATGCTTCTATCATTTTTGGAGATTAAATTGATTAAAATTCGGATTTTCCGGGAAGGCTGCGCAGTCTACACTGTTTTGGCCATATCTGGAGTTCTAGAAGTCCGTTTAAGGCCCATAAGCAGTCCACGCGAAGCTAACGAGATTTTCTATCATTCTAAAGTGGTCCAGAGGTCCAATTACGATTGGAACGTTCCAGAATATCTGAAGAAAAGTCAGCCACGAATTTTCCTTAAAAACAGATTCAGTTTAGGAAACGTATTTTGCAGAAATTCTATTATAATTATTTTTTGGTATTTTCTTGCTGGGCAAGACTTCAAGAGGCTATATAAACACATCTTGGGACACATTATTAGGGATGTAATATGAGATCAGATAATATAGTTTAGAGTAGATTAGTATTATTAGTTGGAGATGTAGAGAAACACCATGACTCTTCTTTTGGGTGACAACATTGAAGTTTGAAGGTTTTGTTCTCTTAATCTTTTCTTTGTTCTTATTAGTTTAATTATGTTTTCTTGTTTTACTAGTTGTTTTACTTGTTTAATTACTAGCGAGTAGTTATTTCTAGGGCTTAAAGGGAAGCCATGTTTGCACTAATATTGGCATGATTTTCATAGTGATTTGATTGGTTATGGTTAATTCTGATTGATATGTTTTAATCGTTAATTTGTGTAATCGGCGGATATCATGGATTAATTATATGCAAATAGGGGTATGGATCGAAAGATTTTACTACTAGAGGCTTACATACAATTAGCGGAATTGAGGGTGATTGTGGAAACATCATCGGATTTCTGAGAGCGTTAATGCTTGGAAGAGATTAACTTGACTCTAATTACCTGATTGATTGAATTACTAAAAGTGGTTAATTGTGTTGAATGTTTCGAGAGTGTTAATGCTTGGAAGAGATTAACATACTCTAGTTATAGGATCACATTGATTGCTTTAGCTTAAGAGCCAATTGTGTAAGCATGGTGGACCTGATTGCCCTAGGTTTTAAATAATTTGTTTATCATCTGTTTAATTAGTGTTAATCTTGTTTAATTAGTTAATTAATATTCTCCAATAATCGTTTGTCCCTGAAACAATTAGCGATAACTGAAAAGGAATTAGTAGAACCTGTCTCCTTGTGGATTCGACCCGCTTGCCATCTGTACTAGAAATAGACACCGTGCGCTTGTGGTTAGGTATAATTTGACACATCAAGTTTTTGGCGCCGCTGCCGGGGAGACAACGAGTTTCTATTGATTTTAATTTAGTTGTTTAGATTGTTTCCATTGCCTCATTGGAACTTTTGTTCCAATTGAGGCAGATTTTACGTTTTCTTGGCTTTGTTGAGTGTCTACAGGTTTGCAATGGGTGAAGTTGATACTTTTTGCACTATTATCTTCCCTAGTAGAGGCACATACTCGAGAGATTGCCATGTTGAAGACTACAGAGCCCACTATTCGTCCAATGAGTATCAATGAGATGTCACAAGTGGCCCCTAAAACTTACAACTTCTGTCAAATTTGCTGTGTGCAGGGTCACTTTGGTTTTGAATGCTCTTACAATGTCTATAATTCTCAGAGTGCTTAGTTGGGACAAATAAATTCTTTTGAAGAAGGATATGGGTACAATCAGTATTCAAACACTTTTGATCAAGAATGCGTGAATCAACCAGATTTCTACTACCAGGACAATGGTGCTCAAAATTTTTCATATCATAATCAGCAACAGTTTGAGCAACAATATTATCAGTCATATGAGCAGCCGCCACAACAAGAATATCAATATCCTCCTCTACAAGAAGATCTACATGTTTCTCAATCCAGCGTAGATGTGCAAGCTGATCAGAAAAATGAGATGTGGGATATCTTGAATAAACTGCTAAAGAGTTTTGAAGAATTAGAAACTCAAAGTTTGGCGATTGAATCTCAAATTACATAGTTGGCTAACTCTTCTACTACAGGGCAGCTCGACTATTTACCATCATCATCTATTCGATCCGAAGAGGACCTGATTGCTATCAATCTCACAAGCGCACGGTGTCTATTTCTAATCTGATTGGGATTCCTAATGTGTCAAATTATACCTAACCGCAAGCGCACGGTGTCTATTTCTAGTACAGATGTCAAGCGGGTCGAATCCACAAGGAGACAGGTTCTAGTAATTCCTTTTCAGTTATCGCTAATTGTTTCAGGGACAAACGATTATTGGAGAATATTAATTAACTAATTAAACAAGATTAACACTAATTAAACAGATGATAAACAAATTATTTAAAGCCTAGGGAAATCAGGTCCACCATCCTTACACAATTGGCTCTTAAGCTAAAGCAATCAATGTGATCCTATAACTAGAGTATGTTAATCTCTTCCAAGCATTAACACTCTCGAAACATTCAACACAATTAACCACTTTTAGTAATTCAATCAATCAGGTAATTAGAGTCAAGTTAATCTCTTCCAAGCATTAACGCTCTCAGAAATCCGATGATGTTTCCACAATCACCCTCAATTCCGCTAATTGTATGTAAGCCTCTAGTAGTAAAATCTCTCGATCCATACCCCTATTTGCATATAATTAATCCATGATATCGACCGATTACACAAATTAACGATTAAAACATATCAATCAGAATTAACCATAACCAATCAAATCACTATGAAAATCATGTCAATATTAGTGCAAACATGGCTTCCCTTTAAGCCCTAGAAATAACTACTCGCTAATAATTAAACAAGTAAAATAACTAGTAAAACAAGAAAACATAATTAAACTAATAAGAACAAAGAAAAGATTAAGAGAACAAAACCTTCAAACTTCAATGTTGTCACCCAAAAGAAGAGTCATGGTGTTTCTCTACATCTCCAACTAATAATACTAATCTACTCTAAACTATATTATCTGATCTCATATTACATCCCTAATAATGTGTCCCAAGATGTGTTTATATAGCCTCTTGAAGTCTTGCCCAGCAAGAAAATACCAAAACAGAATTATAATAGAATTTCTGCAAAATACGTTTCCTAAACTGAATATGTTTTTAAGGAAAATTCGTGGCTGACTTTTCTTCAGATATTCTGGACCGTTCCAATCGTAATTGGACCTCTGGACCACTTTAGAATGATAGAAAATCTCGTTAGCTTCGCGTGGACTGCTTATGGGCCTCAAACGGACTTCTAGAACTCCAGATATGGCCAAAACAGTGTAGACTGCGCAGCCTTCCCGGAAAATCCGAATTTTAATCAATTTAATCTCCAAAAACGATAGAAGCATCAACCTTAATCAACATTCTCGTAAATCTGCACAACTAAGCAAAACACATCAAAACTACAAAAACTTGAGTAAAAAACAATCAATTTAAGCCGATATGAAGCGCTCCAAGTGGATATAAATCCACTTATCATCTCATTACTAAAAATCTTGTGCTCTCACCTTGGCTTGGACATGGCCGAGACTAGGAGTTTAAAGATTTTAATTGCTAAGTGAGTTTAGCATTTTAAACCGATTTCAAGTCTATTGGCTTGTTGATGGAAATTTTGAAACTTCTACTTGATTTAGAACTTATGAGCTTATTTTTTAATGTTAGAGAACACTTGGTACTCACTAGGTGCTCTTAACATAAACAATTTATGTCCCACATCGAATTGTTTAAGAGCAGGTCTTCATATAAGCTCTATAAAACTTGAGTTAAACAAAAATTTCTTTCAAACTTTCCTTGGCTTTGCTCGGAGCCAATCTAATCTCAAAGTATAAAATTTTGAAATAGAGCAAGAGCGAAACAATAAGAAGTGGAGCCTTGTCACCCTTACAAGTAAATTAAAACTTTTGAAATATTTGAAGACAAAAACGAAGCTCTAGTTTTCCCACCATTGAAAATAGTTCATTTTGTCCCACATCGAGGGATTAAAGAGTAGACCCCCTCTTGGGTTCTATAAAAGTAAAGGTCTCCCTTATAACAACTAAGTCATAGCCTATTACTATAATGTTGGCTCCAATTTGAGCTAAGTAAATAAGAAGTCTAAATTCTTGATTTTGATGAATGAAGCATAAGTTAAACTAGAGTTTGCACCATTTATGCTGGAATGCATCAAAGGCTTTTTAGCTCCTCAATGCTAAAAACTATGATTAAAACTTTGAAGATGTGAGTGTATTTTGTCCCACATCGATAAGATGTTGAACAAGGTGCCTTATTTCACCTATATAATCCACCGACTTGAGGCTACTTGTAAATAGAAGGGGTTCTCTTTTATCCCACGTCGATGGGATGTAAGTACAGGACTTATACTTTAACTATTTATTAAGACTTGCCTATTTGGTAAAGCTTAAGTCATTTTATTGGGTTGATTCATATTGGCTCGACGAAAACAGTTCAAAATTTTATCCCTTCCCCTTTTTGGGCCTTTTTGGGCCTCGAAGCATTAGCTCGGCCCATTTCCTTAGTCAAATTTTAAGGACCTTGATGTATTTGCTCGGTCCATACTCTAGTCAAATCTTATGGGAAAGTCGATATATATATTGATGTAGACCAATCCTAGTCAATTTTTATGGGAGCTTCGATATGCCGAAGCAAACCAATGAAAATATAGATAGTTAATAAATTTATTAAAATAGTTACAAATATACGTGAAAGAAATATGTACACATAAAATTATAAGAATTTATATTATTCCAATAATAAGTTGGGATATTACATCCTTCCCCCCTTAAGAAATTTCGTCCTCGAAATTTAGAAATTAACTCGTACCTGCCTCATCAAATAAGTTAGGATATTTTGATCTCATCATTTCTTCAGGTTCCCAAGTTGCTTCTTCTACTGCATATGCTACCTCCCCAACTCGTCTAAGAATCTCAAATGGTCCAATATAACGCGGACTCAACTTTCCTTTCTTCCCGAATCTCATAACACCCTTCCATGGTGAAATCTTAAGAAATACAAAATCTCCCTCCTTAAATGTCACATCACGATGATCCGTATCTGCATAACTCTTTTGTCTACTTTGAGCCGCTAAAATTTTCTTCTGTATCACTTTAACTTTCTCCGTAGTTACGCGAATCAATTATGGCCCTAACAATCTTCTTTCACCAACTTCATCCCAACATAATGGGGTTCTACATCGACGTCCGTATAAAGCTTCATATGGGGCCATTCCAATTATCGCTTGGTGACTATTGTTATATGCAAATTCCACTAAGGGTAGATGTTCCTCCCAACTTCCTTTAAAGTCTAGTACACAAGCTCGTAACATGTCTTCTAAAATCTGAATTGTACGTTCTGACTGCCCATCTGTTTGAGGGTGAAATGCCGTACTCATACTTAACTTAGTGCCCAATTCTTGTTGAAAGCTACTCCAAAATCTTGATGTAAATCTCGGATCTCTATCTGACACAATCGAAACAGGCACTCCATGCAATCTAACAATTTCTTGGATGTATAATGTTAGGTCGAATACACAATAGGTAATCAAATACTGTATGAGTAACTTAACAAGAACACACTGTTTAATACTTAAAAACTGTTTGGAATTAACAATTCCTCTCTCAGTGATGTAAAATATCACAGAGAGCTGCTTAGGTTACAATCAATGAATTTCTCAATGTTCGATACCCTTCTAGGGTTAACCTAACTGTATTTATAAAACATACAGCTTCGTACAATCAGTAATTGATTCTCCTATAATTAAGCTATACAATTGATATCAATCACGATTGCTCTAGTCTTTCAAGTCAACTCAATCTCTTTGACAGCTTTCCAATCTTCAAAGATATTGCTTCCAAATTTATCTTGTATCAATCTTCAAACACTGTTGACTCTTCAGACAATACCGCTACAGAGTTTAACAATCTCTGTTGCGCTTCCAGTCAGTGTTTAACTAAACTCTGACTGCTTCCAGCTAAACTCTGTTTTGTCACTATAGCTTCCAAACACTGTTCTCATCAATCATTTCTAACAATCTCCCCCAACTTGTCCATTAGCAAGAATGTACAAGTTTACAGTAAATGATGATGTCAAAACAAATACAAAGTTTTACAGTGTCTAACATACAAACAGAGTTTAAGCTATTACTTAACAATTTCTACAAAAAATAAGAAAATTCTTACAGACTTTAATTTCTAATCTCTTGTAGATCTGGCATTGTTCTGAGATAGTCTATAAGCAATCTTCTTTCAGCATTTTCAAGCTCTATTTGCATAGCTTCCTTGATTTCTCTCAACTGAGGATCATTCTCATCAGTTTGATAGATAGCAGCTCTAAGATCGTAGATTTTGTTTCTTCTCATTTCATTTCCCAGCCTGATATATTTCACTTCCTCAGACTTCACATTAAAATCCAGAACAGTGATTCCAAGATCAGTCTTCAGCTTTGTAGTTCCCTTCTCCATTTCTATCAGATTGCCATTCCAGTCTCTGTGCTTAGGAACATACTTACTGTTGAATTTCATTTTTCTTCTTGCAAGGTTTTGAATCATCCTTTGTCTGAGCACATTTGCAACTGACTGAGCTCTTTGATTTCTCACTCTGAAAATATACAGGACATATTCAAGTTCTTCCCAGTATTTTAATTCAATATCCTTTTCAGAAACTTTAAACACTGTTCCATCAGCCATGAAATATAGCAAGAAATCCTTCTCTAAACTCTTCTGATATACAAGCTGTACTGACTCCAGTCTGTCTAAACTCTCTTGAGTGACACCACGACCTGGAACAGACAGTGAAGAAGGATCTCTGGGACCAACATATTGTCTTGTGTCTCTGTGTGAGCCTATGCCTCCTTTGTTGTATCCGATTTTACCAGATAAGCCTCTACCATCAGTGAAATCCATTGGAACTGTAGCTTCTAGCCTTGAATCATGAAGAACACCTTTTCCAAATGTTTATTTCAACTGAGAAGACAATAATGGTGTGGTCACAACTTGTGCAGTAACAGAGGTTGTGTCTTCATTCTTCTGTACAACATGTGTATCAACAGAGGTTGTAACAATACTTTTCAGCTTTTGCTTAGCTTCTGCATCTGTTGGTTTTCTGAACACTTGCATTCTTTGATTTGTACCAACTGGTTCTTTGATTTGAATGCCTTTAAGAACAGGCTTTGCAGCTTTAACATTCTTTTTCAATTTATCAGACTTTAAAGTCTTCAAATGCTTTTCTTGCAGACTCTTCTCTTCAGCTTTAGCATCTTCTATAGTAACTCCTTCTGCATTCTCTTCCATGAAAAGCTTAACAGCTAACTCCTCATCAGTCTTTGGATTTGATATTAATTCCAAACTCTTGGTTTTGGAAGTACCTTGAGTTTCAGCGTTTATTCCAACAGACTGTGACTTAAGAGATTTGCCAGATCTCAGAGTTAGTGTTTCAGAGTTTAAACCCTTCTTCTTATCACTTGCCCCTCCATCTCCAGCATCATCCTTTTGAAGCAGAGTTTGAGAAACTTTGCATTTAGACTTAGCAACTCTCTCCCCCTTTTTGACATCATCAGGAATGAGTATAGATGTAATGAGCTCCAAAGAGTTAGCAATAGAATCAACCTTAGAAAACAAAGCAGCTTGATTCTCTTCAACCTTTCCTAGCCTGGCAAAGAGAGTATCTTGAACTTTAGACAGCTGTGCAGCTTTAATTTTGGACTCTCTTTCCATCTTCATTTCTCTTGACTGTATCTCAGTCTTCAAAGAAGCAATTTCTTGTTTTGTGTCAGCAAAATTTCCATCCAGAGTTTTGACTTGTACCACAGTTGCCTTTAAACATGATAAAATCTCTGGATTTGAAATTTTACTTGCAGTCTGCTTAACAAAATCAGCTGCTCTCCCTTTTGGAAAAATACAGTCTTGTTTATACCAATTAGCAGCATATTTAGCAAGGTGCTCTACTTCAATTGCATGAGATGGACAAGGCTGATCAAAAGGTTTATGTTTATTTTCAGTCTGTGCTGGTGCACTCATAAAAGAATCAGAGTTTGCACTGTTTTCAGATTCATCTTCAGCACTTGCATCATTAGCTTGAGCATCTTTTAAAGAACCACTGTGCTGAGCTGTGTCAGCCACAGTTTCTGCAACAACTTCTGCAATCTTGTCAATAGTCTCCTCATGTTGCACAGGCTCTGCAACAGAGTTTGTATGTGTAGCTTCAACAGTCATAGATTCAGAAATTATCTTAGTTGCCTGATCAACCTCATCACCTTTATCTGGAATTGGAGAAGCATTAGATATCAGTTCTGTGTGTGATGCTGTAGCTTCAGGTAAATTAACTGCTGGCTCATCAGCTACACCAGGAGCTTCAGTATGAACAACAGGTGAGATAGAATCAAGGATTGGTTGAAATGATTCAAGAACATCATTCACTGGTGAAAAATCATCTCTGTGATCCTCTTCTACAGGCATGTTATCCTCTGTAGGTACTTCAACCTCTGCAGGTATTTCAACATTGACAGCCACAATATCCTCTGCAGGCATTTCAACCTCTGCAGGTATAGCAACATTCTCTGCAACCTCAACAGTAGGTGTTTGCAGTGAAACCACCTCTGGAGCATTAACAACATTCTCATCATCTGATTCTGAAAGAATTAATCTTCTCTTCTTGACTTGAGGCACTACAATCTCCTCTTCTTCTTCACTAGAGCTCTCTTTAGGTGGTGAAAGTGAAGGTCTGTTTGCCTTTTGTTTCTTTCTTCTAGTATACACAGCTCCAGGTAATGTCTGTTTAGCCTTTGAGTGTTTAGTGTTTTGGGCGGTGTGTATTTTTCTTTTTAGTTTGGATTTGGGTTTTTTAGTAGGTGCTGGCTCAGAGTTTAAGGTTTCAGAGTTTAGTGGTGGAGAGTTTATTGTTGGAGAGTTTAAGGTTTCAGAGTTTATGTGTTCTGGTTGTGGTTGATGAGATGTAGTAGGTACAGTTGTTGTGGGTGTTGTGGGTGTTGGTTCAGAATGTATGGTGTCTAATGGTTCAGGCATGTGTTGTGGTGACTGAGAATCTTGAGGTTGGTTAACATAGTTTTGTAAGGCTAGTGGCATAAACATATTAGGTATTTGCTGTTTAGTAACATCTTTATTTGTCAAATCAGAAAACATCCTTTTAGCAACTTGAAAAGGCTGAATCACATCAGCTTCATCAATTGTAATATTAGGCACACAAGCAGTGAATAGCATTTGACAAAAACGAGCAAAATAAACAGAAGTAGGCTCAGACAAACGCTCTCCCAAATTCATTAGCACTAGTCTACCAAAATCAAAATTACCTCCATACAGTAGAGCATGACCAATTTGGAGAGTGTCAAGAGGAAGTGCATCCCAATTTGTTGTCTTCTTTCCAAAAGCTCTTGTAATGCAATCGAAAAAGAAGCTCCATTCCTTTCTCAAAAGCGGCCTTCTCAGAGACCCTAGCTTATTCAAGTTGCCTGCACATCCAATTTGCTGCAATATTGTCCTCAAGCGATCATGACCAACAACACTGTAAGAAGTGTGAGTCTCAAAATCCAGAGCATCCCTAACCGTAGTTGGAGTAATGATATACTCTGATTCAGCATGAGTGAAAGTGATTGTTGGAGTGCCAGACTCCTCTCCATCATCATACACAGAGTTTGTCCAGAAAGTAGCAATTTGTGAAGCAGAGAGTATTGGTGGTGCAGTTAACGCCTTCCCTATTTCAGAGTCTTTCAAGAAATTTTGAAACAAATGAAACGCCTCTGGAGCATTTGCATTCTCCAGTGGTGCTGCATAATTGCTAGGAAGAAAAACTAATCCTGCTGCATCAAATGCTTTGGTTGCCATTAGTAAGATATGATACGAAATATTCAGAGAAAAGATGTATGGTAAGTGTTTACCAAAATGTGAAGGAGAATGAGTGAGAATTTTTGAAAGTGAATGAGTATGCAAGTAACTGTGAGTGGGTGAATATGAATAGATGTGAAGTGAGAGAACAAAAACGATTAGAGTAAAACTAAAACTCAATCGTTTATTCAGTAAAAACGCGCAACTGATTGTAGAGTAATGTGTGAGTGGGACACTATCATGGGACACGTGTCAAACAACCAATGGATCACTTAATAATTACCGCTGTCATTCCTATAATCACGACACTTTGACATATTTACACTAATTAACAGTTGTCAACTACCCCAATTACTCCAAAATAGTCAAATCATCTCAATGAAACTTTACCTTAGAGTACTTAACACAACTCAACAGTGTTTATCAATTTTCCAACTTTATCACTAACAACCCTTTCAAAAATTGCACAGTTGTGAATATGAGTGTGTGTGAAGCAGAGTTTACTAAAATCAATTTTTAGAGCATCTAATATTTCATAAAATCCATAACAAAAAAAATAAATAAACACTGAATGCACAAACTCTCATATTAAACACTGATTGTTTGATGAATGCTAAACTCTGTAGTTACTGTAATACAGAAATCTGAAAACTTCCATTCCCTTTGATGTCCATGACTATCCAAGTAAGCACACAGTCTTTGAAGACAAAAAGATCAAGAGATAGAAATCAGAGCATCATTCAGTGAATAACAGTCATGAATTTGATAATCTCACAAACTCTCAAAGCACACAGGTGTTTAGGTGAAGTGTTTACACTCACATTCAATCAGGAAAAGCAGATTCTACCAATGCTTGAATGTCCACCAAATCTACACTACTTTGAGTACATGTATGCACAAATCAAAAGGACTTTATTCAGGGTTGTAATGGAGTAAGATCAAACAGATGAATAGAGATGTTTTATTCATGAGTGTTCAGTCACACTGTTAGTACATATTTGCACAAGATCAGTATATATGCCTTTTTTTTTTTATTTAACATATATACTGAAAAACTTTTCTTTTCTTGAGAAACACTCATCTGCTTGATTTTTTTTTTTTTAAAAGAATATAACTGCTCTTAATACTTCAGAGTATAAGAAAAATGAGCAGTTAATTAGGCTCAAAGGGGTTTACTAAGGGTGGTATTTATGAACAGTGTTTATACAGTGTTTGAACAGTGTTCAAAAGAGTTTTGAACAGTGTTTGAAGGAATGGTAAATCCTATTGCCTTTATCATTTTCATGCACACACATATCATGTAGTCTCAAAGTGGTTTAATACAAGTTCTAGAGAAACATACTTCCTGATGAATATCACATAACAATAAATACTGATTGATAGAAAATGTATCAATCACTGATTTGGCTCAAACTCTCACAGGGTGTAAACATGAATCTGAACTCACCAAACTAATCAATGACACATCTCAAGTTTTATGGTTTTCACAAGTACAAACAAGGAATCACCAGGAACCATACCTTTGGAAACAGAATGTCACTAATCAGAGTTTAGAGTTCATCAATAACCAAAATTATTTATGAGAGGCAATGCACACAATATTCATATACTCAGAGTTTAGGACTGAATAAACTAAGAGATGCTATAAATATGAAACAGTATCATGTTGTGTTGATTTACTGCACAAAGTCTGATTAGATTACAGTGAATCAGAAAGAATCATGATTTAATTACTGAGAATCATGCTTCATACATTTTTCTTCATTGGTGTTTTCATTCAGACAAAAATCAATTCTGAATTCACTGAGTGTATCCAACATGTTAACAGTGTTTAACAGACAGACATGCTGACAGAGTTTAACAAGGTTTAAACATAAGCATGCATAACAGAGTTTAATACTAAGGTTCACATAGCACTTAACAATTTGCATAACATGAGCAATAAGTTTTTGAGTCTAACCAACATCACTAGTCAAAACTAGAGACCATTCCTAGTTCATTGACCAGTCTTGTAAATGTAGCTTCACTCAATGGCTTGGTGAAGATATCTGCAAGTTGTTGTTCTGTAGACACAAAGTAAAGCTCAATATTGCCTTCCTCTACATGCTCTCTGATGAAGTGATACCTTATGCTGATGTGCTTTGTCATTGAATGTTGTACTGGATTACCTGTCATTGCAATAGCACTTTGATTATCACAGTAAATAGGTATCTTGGTATACCTTAATCCATAATCCAGCAGTTGATTCTTCATCCATAAAATCTGTGCACAGCAGCTACCAGCAGCAATATACTCTGCTTCAGCTGTAGATGTAGATATTGACTTCTGTTTCTTGCTGTACCAGGAAACAAGTCTGTCACCCAGAAATTGACAACTTCCACTGGTGCTTTTTCTGTCTATCTTACAGCCTGCAAAGTCTGCATCTGAATAACCAAGTAGTTTAAACTCTGATTCTCTTGGATACCACAGCCCCAAAGTTATAGTGCCCTTGAGGTACTTAAAAATCCTCTTTACTGCTGTTAAATGTGGTTCTCTTGGATCTGCCTGGAACCTTGCACACAAACAAGTGGCATACATGATATCAGGTCTACTAGCTGTTAAATAGAGTAGAGAACCAATCATTCCTCTGTAACTTGTCATATCTACTGATGACCCTGCATCTTTGTCCAATTTTGTTGCAGTTGCCATGGGAGTTGTTGCAGATGAACAGTCAAGCATGCCAAATTTCTTGAGAAGATTTCTGGTATATTTTACTTGATTTACAAAAATTCCATCATCTGTTTGCTTCACCTGTAAGCCTAGAAAATAACTAAGCTCTCCCATCATACTCATTTGATATCTTGACTGCATGAGTTTGGCAAACTTCTTACAGAGTTTATCATTAGTAGATCCAAAAATGATGTCATCTACATATATCTGAACTAAGAGCAAGTCACTACCAGATTGGAAGTAAAACAGAGTTTTGTCAATAGTACCTCTGTGAAATCCACTTTCTAGTAGAAATTTGGCAAGGGTTTCATACCATGCCCTTGGTGCCTGCTTAAGTCCATAGAGTGCCTTGTTTAACCTGTAGACATGGTATGGATATTTTGGATCTACAAAACCTGGTGGTTGTTCCACAAACACTTCTTCTTCAAGTTTTCCATTTAAAAATGCACTTTTCACATCCATCTGAAACACTTTGAATTTCTTATGAGAGGCATATGCTAGAAAGATTCTGATTGCCTCTAATCTAGCAACTGGAGCAAATGTTTCATCATAGTCTATTCCTTCCTGTTGTGAATAGCCTTTTGCAACCAGTCTTGCTTTGTTTCTTGTGATAACACCCTCACTGTCAGTTTTATTTCTGAAAACCCATTTAGTACCAACAATGGATCTGTTTTTGGGCCTTGGTACAGGGGTCCACACTCCATTTCTTTCAAATTCATTTAGCTCTTCTTGCATTGCTGTTATCCAGTCAGCATCTTTAAGAGCTTCTTCCACTTTCTTTGGCTCAGTTTGTGACAAGAATGCATGAAACAGACATTCATTTGTTGTTGCACTTCTTGTCCTTACTTTTGCATTTGGATCACCAATAATTAAATCAGGTGTATGTGACTTAGTCCATTTTCTTGCAGAAGGCAAATTGCTTCTGTCATCATGTGATCCTCCCCCTTGATCCATGCTCTCCTGATTTTCTTGGTGCCTCTCTTCATTTTCTGATGCTCCCCCTGAATGTGACTGCTCAGAATTATCAACAGAGTTTGAATCAACAGAGTTTGATTCAGAATTATCAACTGAGTCACTTTCAGTGTTTGAATTATCACTTTGATGTGATTCTTCATGCTCCCCCTCAACTGGTTCTTCCCTAGTTTCTGATTGAAGAGTTTCTTCAGTATTTACCAGTAGAGGTTCAGAGTTTAGATCAACGGAGTTTGTCAGATCAGTCTGATCAGAGTTTACTTTTTCAGAGAATAAATCTTCATTTTCAAAGTGGAGTAGATCATGTTCATTGACATCTTCAAGTCCAGTTATTTTCTTGTCATCAAATGACACATGAATTGATTCCATGATCACTCTAGTTCTCAGATTATAAACTCTGAATGCCTTAGTTGACAGTGGATAGCCAACAAAAATTCCTTCATCTGCCTTTAGGTCAAATTTGGTCAACTGTTCAGGATGAGTCTTCAACACAAAGCACTTGCATCCAAAAATATGAAAATATTTTAGATTTGGCTTTTTCTTCTTCACCATTTCATATGGTGTTTTGCCATGCTTGTTGATCAGTGTTGCATTTTGAGTAAAACAAGCAGTTTGAACTGCTTCTGCCCAGAAGTATGTTGGCAATTTTGCTTCATCTAGCATGGTTCTGGCAGCTTCTATCAAGGTTCTATTCTTCCTCTCCACTACACCATTTTGTTGTGGAGTGCTAGGTGCAGAAAACTCTTGTTTGATTCCTTTACTCTTGCAAAATTCTTCCATTGATGAATTCCTGAATTCAGTTCCATTGTCACTTCTGATTATCTTCACTTGATTTTCTGACCCTTTGTCCAGTTGTAAAATATGTTCTGTCAGTGTTAATGCAGTTTCATCCTTCTTTGCAAGAAAATATACCCATGTGTATCTGGTATATTCATCAACAATGACTAGTGCATATTTCTTCTTTCCAAGAGACATCACATTCACTGGTCCAAAAAGATCCACATGTAGGAGATGATAAGGATCAACAATTGAAGACTCAGATTTGCTTTTGAAGGAGGCTTTTCTCTGTTTGGCCTTTTGACAAGAATCACACAGGCCTTCTACATTCAACAAAGACCTTGGTAGACCTCTTACAAGATCATTCTTGATTAGCTCATTGATGTTGTTCAGGTTCAAATGAGAGATTTTCTTGTGCCACTTCCAACTCTCTTCACTGGACATTCTTGTTGACAGACACAATGCTTTGCCATCATTGTTTGTTGACAATTTAATTTCATAGATGTTATTGTGTCTGTTTCCAACTAGAGCAACTTTCCCTGTAGATTTGCTGATGACTTGACAATATTCAGGCTGAAAATCCACATGATATCCTCTGTCACAGATTTGACTCACAGATAGCAGATCATGCTTGAGTCCTGGAACCAGAGCTACATTTGTGATGATGACATTCCCAAGATTAATATTGCCATATCCCAGAGTATGTCCTATGTTGCCATCTCCATAGGAAACTTTTGGGCCAGCCTTCTCCTCATACTCTGATAGCAGGGCTTTATTTCCTGTCATGTGTCCTGAACATCCACTGTCCACGACTAGGGTACTCACCCTGGTGCCCTGCAATCACAAACAATCACTGATTGTTAGTTTTAAGGATCCAGACTTGCTTGGATCCTTTGGCTTTCTTAATTCTGTTAGCTTTTGCAGCGGAATTCACATTATCAGAGTTTAAGCTAACTTTTTCAGAGTTTACATTTGCAGAGTTCACTTTAACCCATTTCAAATTTGGTTTGGGTTCATAGTAATTATAGTAAAGAGCATGATAATCTCTGCAAGTGTAAATAGAATGCCATGTACTTCCACAGTGTGTACATAGAGTCTGTGGTCTAGTCCTCACATAATCATTTTTAACTGCAGTTTTAGAGGGCAAAGAATTAATGTTCTTATTCTTACTGCAGAAACTAGCAAGATGATTAGTGCTACCAAAATTAAAGCATGTTTTTCTAGGAGCTAATGAAGCAAGCATTGGCTTAATTCCTGATGTTATGCCTACCTTTCCATTTTTGTTTTTCTTAGGCATTCTCTGTTTGTTGACAGATTTTATCTCTTTAAGCTTATGCTTGAGTTGTTTATCTGTCATTAAACCAATGTTAGCCTCTTTAACAAAAGTCTTAGCATATGATTCTTTAACAGCCTTTTTCTCAGCTTCAGTCTTAGGTCCACCTGTTCCCATAACATTACCTTCAGATGAACGATGTGGTCTAACTTTTACCAAATTTTCAAATCTAAGTTCATCTCCTTCAGAGTAACCTAGACCTACTGTATCTGACTGAAACACTTCTTGAGTGTCTTTACCAGAGTGTGTCAAAGTTTTAATAATGTGTTTAGCATCCTCCAATTCAGATTCTAGTTGCTTATACTTACCTAGCAACTCCTGTTCAATAAACACTGCATCATCTCTCTCTTTCTGAACTTTATTCATGTTCTCTAGCTGTTCCTCAACAAGTTAATTTCTATCTTTGAGTTGAGAGCACTCATTTTTTATCCTCTCATTTTCTAAAGTCTGATCCCTATAACTGATATGTAATGCTTTAAGATAAATTCTCAATTCAGTTATATTATCAGTATTATAAGCATAGGTAGTTGGAGGTACCTTTAGATCATCATCTTCATTTTGAGTAGTAGCCATGAGTGCATAGTTGATTTCCTCATCTGAATCTGAAGTGTCTGCCCAATCTCTGCCTTTGGTGTAGAGTGCCTTTTCAGTTTTACCCTTCTTGCACTCAGGAGCATAGTGACCCATCTCCTTACACTTGTAGCATTGAATTTCAGACTTATCTTTCTTACCAGATTTGAAGTCCTTTCCCTCAGATTTCTTGAAATTCTTCTTGTCAGACTTTGAGTAGTCCTTGGAGAATCTCTTTCCCTTCTTGAAGTTCTTGAATCCCATCTTCTTGAAGGTCTTTACCATCAATGCAGCCATTTGCATCATCTCTTCATCATCTTCAGAATCAGATGTTCCATCTGTGTTTGAGTCAACATCAGTGTTTGATGACTCACTTTCTGAGTGTATGACTAAAGCTTTTCCTTTTGCCTTTTTCCTTGATGCTTCCTTCTTTGATGGTTTCTCCTCAACCTTAAGTGCAACAGACTTTGACTTTCTACTTGATCTTTTGTTTCTCTGCTCCAATTCCAATTCATGAGTTTTGAGCAGTCCATAAATTTCATCAATCTCTGTTTCACCAAGTTCATAGTTATCTCTTATGGTGGTTGTTTTCACATCCCACTTTTCAGGTAGAGAAAGAAGAAACTTGAGATTTGAGTCTTCTAAATCATACTCTTTGTTAACCCATGACAAATCATTGAGCAGTTTACAGAATCTGTCAAATGTTTCTGTCATGGTTTCTTCAGACTTTGCCTCAAAATGCTCATACTCCTGAGTGAGTATGTTTCTTCTGTTTTTCTTGATTGCAGGAGTTCCTTGACACCTAACCTCAAGTGCATCCCATATTTCCTTTGCAGTTGTGCAATTAATCACTTTATTAGACATAACATTGTCTAATGCACTGTGAAGTAAGTGTCTTACTTTTGCATCCTTTGCAATAGATGAAAGATCCTCAGCAGTTAGATCTTTCTTTTCTTTTGGAATGACCTTTGATTCCTCACCAGCAGCAGCAACAGATAACTTTGTAGGTTTGTGAGGACCTTCATAAATTCTATCAAGGTATTCTGGATCTGTAGCCTCCAGAAACATGGTCATCTTCACCTTCCAAATTGCATACTCTGATGGCCTAAGTATAGGAACCCTAATTGTTTCATACCTACTAACAGTAGTAGGAGCTTTCTCAGATGGTGGAGGTATCTCTGCCATTGATTACTATTGTGTTTTGGATCTTTAACTGTAATAAAGTAACAGATTGTCTCTGATACCACTTGTTAGGTCGAATACACAATAGGTAATCAAATACTGTATGAGTAACTTAACAAGAACACACTGTTTAATACTTAAAAACTGTTTGGAATTAACAATTCCTCTCTCAGTGATGTAAAATATCACAGAGAGCTGCTTAGGTTACAATCAATGAATTTCTCAATGTTCGATACCCTTCTAGGGTTAACCTAACTGTATTTATAAAACATACAGCTTCGTACAATCAGTAATTGATTCTCCTATAATTAAGCTATACAATTGATATCAATCACGATTGCTCTAGTCTTCCAAGTCAACTCAATCTCTTTGACAGCTTTCCAATCTTCAAAGATATTGCTTCCAAATTTATCTTGTATCAATCTTCAAACACTGTTGACTCTTCAGACAATACCGCTACAGAGTTTAACAATCTCTGTTGCGCTTCCAGTCAGTGTTTAACTAAACTCTGACTGCTTCCAGCTAAACTCTGTTTTGTCACTATAGCTTCCAAACACTGTTCTCATCAATCATTTCTAACATATAACTTCGCCAACTTCTCCAATGGTGACGCTTCAGATATAGCCAGAAAATGTGCGCTTTTTGTTAATCTATCCACGATAACCCAGATAGTATCGTTTCCTCTCTGTGTTCTTGGCAAGCCTAGTACAAAATCCATGGTGATTTGTTCCCATTTCCATTCGGGAACAGGTAGTGGTTGTAACAATCCTCCAGGCCTTTGATGTTCTGCTTCACTTGTTGATAAACTAAACATCTTTCCACCCATTCCGCAATCTCTCTTTTCATCTTAGGCCACCAATAATGTTGCCTCAAGTCTTTATACATTTTCGTAGATCCAGGATGTACCCAAAAAGGTGACAAATGAGCGTCAAACAAGATTTCTTTCTTAATCTCTAAATCAGATGGTACAAATATCCTATCACGAAACCTCACGATGTCCTCATTTCCTTTCCTAAAATCTTTCTTTCCTAGTTCTGAATTAGAATTATTCCAAATTTCATTTAAGCATTCATCTTGTCTCTGACTTACCTTTATTCTTTCTAACAACATTGGTTTGACCTCGATTTGATTCAACAAGCTCTCATTCCTTCCATGCTTAACAAATTCAATACCAAGTCTTTCTAATTCCTTAAGATTGGTCGATTCTGCTATAACACTCGAACAAGTCCCAACCTCCTTCCTACTTAGCGCGTTAGCCACCACATTCGCCTTACCCGGATGATATAAAATCTCATAATCATAATCTTTCAATAATCCTAACCACCTTCTCTGTCTCATATTTAAATCCTTCTGTGAGAAAATATACTTTAAGCTTTGATGGTCAGTATAAATCTTACACTTCTCTCCGTACAAATAATGCCTCCAAATCTTAAGAGCAAAAACTACTCCCGCTAATTCTAAATCGTGGGTGGGGTAGTTCTTCTCATGATTCCTCAACTGACGAGATGCATAAGCAATTACCTTTCCTTGTTGCATTAGAACACACCCTAAACCCTTTCTTGATGCATCACTATAGATCACAAAATCTTCGGTTCCATCTGGTAATCCAAGTACTGGAGCAGACGTTAATCTTTTCTTCAATTCAATAAAACTTTGTTCACACTCGTCCGTCCAAACAAATTTAACATCTTTCCTGGTAAGATTTGTCAATGGTCCCGCTATCTTAGAGAAATCCTGAACAAACTTCCTATAATATCCAGCCAAACCTAAGAAACTTCGAATTTCTGTCACGGTCTTTGGTCTTTCCCAATTCATAATCACTTCAATCTTTGCAGGATCTACTGTAATTCCTTCCTCCGAAACTACATGTCCAAGAAAACTTACTCTCCTTAACCAAAATTCACATTTCGAAAACTTGGCATACAACTTTTCTTCCCTCAAGGTCTGTAGTACTATCCTCAAATGATCCTCATGTTCTTCCTCGCTCCTCGAGTTTATAAGAATATCATCAATGAATACGATTACAAATTTATCCAAATAATTCTTAAACACTCGATTCATCAAATCCATAAACACCGCCGGTGCGTTCGTCACTCCAAACGGCAACACTACAAACTCATAATGGCCATATCGAGTCCTAAATGCCGTCAAGGGAATACTCTCTTTCTTTACTTTTAACTGATGATAACCTGAGCGCAAATCAATCTTCGAAAAGTAGGTAGCTCCTTGCAATTGATCAAAAAGATCATCTATTCATGGTAATGGATATTTATTCTTCATTGTCAGCTTGTTTAGTTCTCTATAATCAATGCATAATCTTAGGGAACCATCCTTCTTTTTCACAAACAATACTGGTGCTCCCCAAGAAGAAACGCTCGGCCTAATAAACTTTTTATCCAATAATTCTTGTAACTGGATCTTAAGTTTGGCTAATTCTGTTGGTGCCATCCTATAAGGTGCTCTTGATACTGGTTGGGCTTCTGGAATCAATTCAATACCAAACTCAACTTCTCTTTCGGGTGGTAACCCTGGTAGCTCCTCGGGAAAGACATCCAAAAACTCTCTAACTACAGGTATATCCTCGGCTTTAGCTTTAACTTCTTCGTCCCCAATCACATACGCAAGAAAACCCTCACATCCTTTTCTTAACATCTTACAAGCCTTCAAGACCGATATCATAACACTTGGCTTCTCTGACCTATTTTCTTTAAGGTGTACTTTCTTCTTGTTCGGCCCAATCAAATGTATTCGCTTCTTACTACAATCCAAATTAGCCTTATATTTTGTCAACCAATCCATTCCCAAAATCTCCCCAAAGTCTCGAAATTCTAAAGGTAGTAAATCCACCAAAAAGGTTTGCCCACTAATCACTAAAGGACAATCTCTGTAAATTTTATCGACGAATAAATTTCTACCATTTGGGAGTTTTACTAACAATCCATTATCTAAACTTTGAACAGGCATGGTTAACTTACTCACATATTTCAAATCCACAGAATCAAATAAAGCATGAACATTTTGGGCACAAAGTTGAAGCGTACCTGACACCACATCATGAGAATTTTCAGCGTCTTGGGTTGTCATTGCATAGGTCCTCGCTATTGCCCCGGGTGCTGGTTGTTGGGAACTCCCTATTACAGCAGTCTTGTTCTCTTTAGTTTCAGCTTCCGTCTTGACTTTCTTTTGAGTGCAATCCCTCGCTAGATGACCTTGTCTTCCGCAGTTAAAACACGAAGTTACTTTAGGCTTTGGGCATTGAGTCGCTATATGTCCCTTCTCTCCACAGTTATAACACAATCCATCAACCCGATAACAAATGTCACCCCCATGCCTCTTTCCACATTTCTTACACTCAGGTGTTGACATCCTCCTATCAATTCCACGAAAATCCTCTTTCTTTCTCACTTGAAATTTCTTATTATCTTGCTTGTATCCTGATTTAATACTCGATTATGTCTCTCTTCTTACTGTTAAAGAATTGAGTACGAGCTTCATACTCTCTCTCTGCAATCCTAGCTTTTCCAACCAACTTGTCAAATTGTTCCAACTCCAACAAAGATACTCTTTCTCTAATTTGAGGCTTCAGTCCCTCTTGAAATCTCTGACATTTCCTAGCTTCAGTATTCACCTGATGAGGAGCAAACCTAGAAAGTTCTAAGAATTTTGAAAGGTACTCCGATACAGACATCCCTTCTTGCTTTAGTCCTAGAAACTTCATCTCCATCTCATTCTTCATACATGTAGGAAAATATTTATCAAAGAACGACTCCTTAAACCTTGTCCATGTCATTTTAGAACAATCCTCAGTTTGTTTAACCGTATTCCACCAAAATACAGCTTCCCCCCTTAATGAGTGTGCTGCGAATTTTACCTTTTGTTCATCCAAACATTCAGAAATCTCTATCACCTTCTCCATTTCTTTAATCCATGTATTCGCAACATGTGGATCTAAATCTCCTTTAAAGGTAGGGGGATCCGCGTCCTTAAAAGTCTTGTACGTACACCTTCGCTTATTCTCACCCTCTCGTTCTAGATTTTCTACATGCTCCGGACCATCTACACGTTCAGCGTTCACCTCAGGAGCATTCACAGGTGCTCGCACTTCAACTACACTCTTCAATATGTTTTTCATTTCTACCAAAACCAATAGCATCTCAGGACTAATCTGCACACCCGATCCATTTCTACTAGAATACTCGTCAGCCATCTTTACCTTCAATTCAACACATACAATTAATCCCATATCATTTTAAATTCATATCATAAAGATATGTCACAACAATAATTATCACACACGACACATGTAATACATCCTATCTTTCTTACATTCACAAATTTGTCTACGAGTCTCCTAGATGTTCTCGGACCCCTAGATCTCTATATCGGGATCCTATTTTCCACGTTCTCTCCTATTTCTAACCTTAGCTCTGATACCACCTGTGACGCCCCCGATCCCGGGATAACCTCATAACCCAACCCGGGGGACGCCAACCAAGAACGTTTGATGATTTGTTGATGAAAATTGAGTATTCTTACATTGATATTGTGAATTGATGATGATGCTTCCAAATTGGAAGTAAAGCTAAACCAATTGTTTAGCTGGCCGGGATCCCCACTAGTAGAACTTGTGAATTTATCATGTTTGAATACTCATTTTCAAGTTATGCGAAAATTTATTTGTTGTGATGAACTAAATGAAATTTTGAGGATTTCCTTGTTGAAATTACTTGTTTTATAAGTCTCAGTTAAATAGTATGATATATGCTTGCTGGGCTCTATGAGCTCACCCTTTTATGTTACTAACTACCACAGGAAAGAATTTTGGAGAATGAGGTTCGAGGAAAGATAAGACTGTGATGAAGTAACTATCGAAGTTGGATAAGAAGTGTGTAGGACTCTAAGAAGAATACTTTTGTAATCGACCTATGTTGAAGTTATTTAAAAGCTTATAATATGTTGTAAACTTTTATCGTAAGACCTAACTTTGTTGTAACTCCTTTTGGGTTTTAATTAAGTTAAAGTTTGTGTAAGTATATATATAATGATGTTTGGTTTGGTTGGTGTCCCCCGGGTCGGGTTATTAGGTCATCCCGGGATCGGGGGCGTCACAGGTGGTATCAGAGCTAAGGTTAGAAATAGGAGAGAACGTGGAAAATAGGATCCCGATATAGAGATCTAGGGGTCCGAGAACATCTAGGAGACTCGTAGACAAATTTGTGAATGTAAGGAAGATAGGATGTATTACATGTGTCGTGTGTGATAATTATTGTTGTGACATATCTTTATGATATGAATTTAAAATGATATGGGATTAATAGTATGTGTTGAATTGAAGGTAAAGATGGCTGACGAGAATTCTAGTGGAAATGGATCGGGTGTGCAGATTAGTCCTGAGATGCTATTGGTTTTGGCAGAAATGAAAAACATATTGAAGAGTGTAGTTGAAGTGCGAGCACCTGTGAATGCTCCTGAGGTGAATACTGAACGTGTAGATGGTCCGGAGCATGTAGAAAATCTAGAACGAGAGGGTGAGAATAAGCGAAGGTGTACGTACAAGACTTTTAAGGACGCAGATCCCCCTACCTTTAAAGGAGATTTAGATCCACATGTTGCGAATACATGGATTAAAGAAATGGAGAAGGTGATAGAGATTTCTGAATGTTTGGATGAACAAAAGGTAAAATTCGCAGCACACTCATTAAGGGGGGAAGCTGTATTTTTGTGGGATACGGTTAAACAAACTGAGGATTGTTCTAAAATGACATGGACAAGGTTTAAGGAGTTGTTCTTTGATAAATATTTTTCTACATGTACGAAGAATGAGATGGAGATGAAGTTTCTAGGACTAAAGCAGGAAGGGATGTCTGTATCAGAGTACCTTTCAAAATTCTTAGAACTTTCTAGGTTTGCTCCTCATCAGGTGAATACTGAAGCTAGGAAATGTCAGAGATTTCAAGAGGGACTGAAGCCTCAAATTAGAGAAAGAGTATCTTTGTTGGAGTTGGAACAATTTGACAAGTTGGTTGGAAAAGCTAGGATTGCAGAGAGAGAGTATGAGGCTCGTACTCAATTCTTTAACAGTAAGAAGAGAGACAGAATCGAGTATTAAATCAGGATACAAGCAAGATAATAAGAAATTTCAAGTGAGAAAGAAAGAGGATTTTCGTGGAATTGATAGGAGGATGTCAACACCCGAGTGTAAGAAATGTGAAAAGAGGCATGGGGGTGACATTTGTTATCGGGCTGATGGATTGTGTTATAACTGTGGAGAGAAGGGACATATAGCGACTCAATGCCCAAAGCCTAAAGTAACTTCGTGTTTTAACTGCGGAAGACAAGGTCATCTAGCGAGGGATTGCACTCAAAAGAAAGTCAAGACGAAAGCTGAAACTAAAGAGAACAAGACTGCTGTAATAGGGACTTCCCAATAACCAGCACCCAGGGCAATAGCGAGGACCTATGCAATGACAACCCAAGACGCTGAAAATTCTCATGATGTGGTGTCAGGTACGCTTCAACTTTGTGCCCAAAATGTTCATGCTTTATTTGATTCGGGGTCGACCCATTCCTTTATGGATTTGAAATATGTGAGTAAGTTAACCATGCCTGTTCAAAGTTTAGATAATGGATTGTTAGTAAAACTCCCAAATGGTAGAAATTTATTCGTCGATAAAATTTACAGAGATTGTCCTTTAGTGATTAGTGGGCAAACCTTTTTGGTGGATTTACTACCTTTAGAATTACGAGACTTTGGGGTGATTTTGGGAATGGATTGGTTGACAAAATATAAGGCTAATTTGGATTGTAGTAAGAAGCGAATACATTTGATTGGGCCGAACAAGAAGAAAGTACACCTTAAAGGAGATAGGTCAGAGAAGCCAAGTGTTATGATATCGGTCTTGAAGGCTTGTAAGATGTTAAGAAAAGGATTTGAGGGTTTTCTTGCGTATGTGATTGGGGACGAAGAAGTTAAAGCTAAAGCCGAGGATATACCTGTAGTTAGAGAGTTTTTGGATGTCTTTCCCGAGGAGCTACCAGGGTTACCACCCGAAAGAGAAGTTGAGTTTGGTATTGAATTGATTCCAGAAGCCCAACTAGTATCAAGAGCACCTTATAGGATGGCACCAACAGAATTAGCCGAACTTAAGATCCAGTTACAAGAATTATTGGATAAAAAGTTTATTAGGCCGAGCGTTTCTTCTTGGGGAGCACCAGTATTGTTTGTGAAAAAGAAGGATGGTTCCCTAAGATTATGCATTGATTATAGAGAACTAAACAAGCTGACAGTGAAGAATAAATATCCATTGCCACAAATAGATGATCTTTTTGATCAATTGCAAGGAGCTACCTACTTTTCGAAGATTGATTTGCGCTCAGGTTATCATCAGTTAAAAGTAAATAAAGAGAGTATTCCCTTGACGGCATTTAGGACTCGATATGGCCATTATGAGTTTGTAGTGATGCCGTTTGGAGTGACGAACGCACCGGCGGTGTTTATGAATTTGATGAATCGAGTGTTTAGGAATTATTTGGATAAGTTTGTAATCGTATTCATTGATGATATTCTTATATACTCGAGGAGCGAGGAAGAACATGAGGATCATTTGAGGATAGTACTACAAACCTTGAGGGAAGAAAAGTTGTATGCCAAGTTTTCGAAATGTGAATTTTGGTTAAGGAGAGTAAGTTTTCTTGGACATGTAGTTTCGGAGGAAGGAATTACAGTAGATCCTGCAAAGATTGAAGTGATTATGGATTGGGAAAGACCAAAGACCGTGACAGAAATTCGAAGTTTCTTAGGTTTGGCTGGATATTATAGGAAGTTTGTTCAGGATTTCTCTAAGATGGGGGGACCATGCATTGACGAATCTTACCAGGAAAGATGTTAAATTTGTTTGGACGGACGAGTGTGAACAAAGTTTTATTGAATTGAAGAAAAGATTAACGTCTGCTCCAGTACTTGGATTACCAGATGGAACCGAAGATTTTGTGATCTATAGTGATGCATCAAGAAAGGGTTTAGGGTGTGTTCTAATGCAACGAGGAAAGGTAATTGCTTATGCATCTCGACAGTTGAGGAATCATGAGAAGAACTACCCCACCCACGATTTAGAATTAGCGGCAGTAGTTTTTGTTCTTAAGATTTGGAGGCATTATTTGTACGGAGAGAAGTGTAAGATTTATACTGACCATCAAAGCTTAAAGTATATTTTCTCACAGAAGGATTTAAATATGAGACAGAGAAGGTGGTTAGAATTATTGAAAGATTAACATGGCCTATTCACCCATTTAGTAATTTACTAAACTATCCCTGCATCATGTTAATGTTAAAAAAAATTGATTTTAAATGGATTTGAACCCATGACCTCCATGTACCAATTTTCTTTTATCCACATTATTACCACTACACTAGAACACTTTAGTATACACTTATTAAAATTATTAATTGCATATACAAACAATCCACTTTTCTACAATTCCTTTAGTAATAACAATATTCTTATGTCTGCATATATTAATACTGTTATGCTAGAATACTTAATGATACACTTTTTAAAATCAATAATTACATACGCAAGCAATCCACTTGCTACACTCGCTTTAATATCTATTTTCAAATTTATTCGGGATGAAATGGATTTGAACCCATGACCTCCATGTACCAATTTTCTTTTATCTACATTATTACCACTACACTGGAACACTTTAGTATACACTTCTTAAAATCATTAATTGCATACATAAACAATCCACTTTTCTACATTTCCTTTAGTAATTACAATATTCTTATGTCTGCATATATTAATACCATTACGCTAGAATACTTAATGATACACTTTTTAAAATCAATAATTACATACGCAAACAATCCACTTGCTACACTCGCTTTAATATCTATTTTTAAATTTATTCGGGATAAAAGTTATTAAAATGATAAGAACATGTAAGATATTTTTAACTAGAATGAATAACCGACTGAATGTACGTGTATTTAATATAGAACTTTAAATATATCCTATACAAATTCAAATGGTACATGAATGACAATATTTATAGATGAGTATTTTTCTCGGTTTGCCCGACCCCGATTTAATCCCACTACAAGGAAAACTGAACTATACAATGGTTTTTGCCCGTTGTCTGATACCCTGGAATAGCGTTGTCTATCGAGCAGGTGTCTCTTACCAACCTCAGACAACGGTACACAAAACGTTGTCTGATATCCGTAACAACAACACACCAGGCTCAAAAACCGTTGTAGCACACCCAGAAACCACAACGGATTTGGTAAAAAACGTTGTTCTTATGGTGATATTACAATGCTTTGGTAAATTTTGAATGTTGTTAGATTTTAATGTGCACAACTGTTTTGGTGAATCAGAGGCACGTGAAGCCAACATTCACACAACATTCACATGTGATAGAATTCGTTGTCTTCATGCTTTTCGTACAATGTTTTGTTGCTTCAAAAGTGTTGTTAGATTCTAATGTGCACAATTGTTTTTAGCCCACCCATATTTTGTTCTATTGTGTGTTAAGAATTTAGACAATGGTCCTTCATATTTATTCATATTTAGACTGTTGTCTTTCTTCTTCTTTCACAATAGTTCATTTTTACACACAACGCTTTTATAAAGATTGCTGTTGTAAGATATGATTTATAACATGTTTTCTTATAAATGCTCTCATTTGCTAAACATAAACTAGATAATGCACCAATAAAATTCTACCATTACGACCAATATTCGCTATTACGTACAACGAACTAAAATCCATCATTACAACCAAAATTCATCAATCAACCAACTAAAATTCAACCACCTAATGCTATTAATTTCTAAACAAAAATCAATTACATAACCTAAAAATAAAATCCAAGAACTGGAAATACCCTAAGTGTTATATACAATGCTGCAACCCATGGTTTCCTACGCTCCAATATATCCAAAGCCCAGTGACAAGCCGTGCTTATTAGTTCATCAGGTGAGGCTGCTACTGCATCTACAGAAGTTCTTGCTGTTGGTATGACCTGTTCCAAAGTATTCAGGTCAAGCAGCCAGTTGATGAACAGCCTGAAATATGGCCTTGCATTGAAAGATGAAATATGGCCTTACCTTGCATTGAAATATGTCCACCCGAAGCAAGAAAGTAGCACCCTTCTATATCTTTCTCAGAAGAATCATCCTTTGTAGGCGAGCTAAAGATCAACGATAGAATTTCAGCATTGTGAGCATCCTGCTAGCATACAACCAATTATTAATAGTTAAACATATTTAATAGCATGATATCAAAACTAGCAAAAAAGAAAAAGAAAAAAGAACACAATATCAAATTTAGGTTCACAGGTTACCTGTATATAAATGTAGTCAGAAGTATGCAGGTTATACAAATGGAGATTTCCCTCACAATCACCAGCAGCAAGGTACTTTCCATCATAATCACCAGCAGCTTACACTTCCTACAAGTATATACAGCCATGCTGTATTGTTCATCCAGAATCGACCGGTCCCTTAAATGTTCAGAGGACTCCTTATCAGCAATATCATCAAGGGAGACAACGATTCCAGATCCTAGAAGGCTTTGCAGGAGTTAAGCACGTCTTAACCAAACATCTGCTTGTGACAAAATTTCAGAAAGTTCAGCAGTGGACTGACTGCCCACACTAGAGCTGCCAGCATCAGAAGATGCATCATCAATATCCCTACTTCTTTCCGAGTTAGTCACAAAATCAGTACTCCCAGAGATTTTTCTGAGCAGAGCATTTTGCAAAAATAAGTCCCTGTATATGCACACATGCATTCTGCATTAGTCTGTCTATATGCATAAATATTTAGCATTAATCGGTCCATGTGTTCTTTTATTATTTAGCATTAGTCTGTCTCAATGAAGGAAATTCTTTAAGTATCTACAAAAAATAGGGTCAAGACAGGAATTGTGTGAACTTACTACATGGAAACATCAAACATAAACTCTCTTATGGTTGTTAATTCTGTAGTCAGGGTACCAGTGAAGCGGACTGGAATTGTTTACGCATCAAAAGAACCTCCAGAATTAGATGAGGGTGCTCATGTAGGGAAAAGCACCTTTGCTGCCATGGCAATGGCAAAGCATCCAAAACACGAAGACCTAATGCCCAAGAGTTGAGCCTATAAACTTCAATGTCTGACAATTTACCATCCCTTCTCTTCAAGAAAAAATGAACCTACATCGAGAATACTAACAATCAAGCACTGCACATACGAGAGCAATCAGTTTCATACTATTTAATACAGTAATTTTGCCAGCTATTCTAAGAGAAAGTCCTTCAGGATCTTCTTGACACTCTGCCTCAACCTATCAAAATCAAAATGGTTCTATAATTTTATGCCAATGAGAAAAAAACATGAGCTATGAAAACAAGTCGTATGGCATCTAATTATTCATTAGGCCAAAAGGCGAGAGCATATGTTTACCTCTTGCCAACTCTCATGTAGATTGTCCGCGCGTAATATATGTTTGTATCTCAACAAAGACTGACGCATTGAAACAACCTATATCATAGAAAGTTGTCAGCAAACAATGTAGCCAAACACATCTTTGCTTAGTAATATCCATAATAAACATATAAATTAGAATTTCATGGTTATAGTCAATTGTAAACCCATGCTGTAATTTCAAATAGCAGGAAAAATTTCTGATAAAGACACCTTATTCTTGATAGGATCACTTTCAATCAAGTGGCAACTGCACATAGTAAGAACATCCAAAGCAGCATCCAGCTCCCATCTGTGCAGATATCTGCAATAGAATCAGACAACCCTGATCAAAAAAAAGAACAAAAGAAGAACAAAAAATTGTCATAGAAGACCTCATTTCTTCTCTTGGCACTCTCTATTCCCTTTAGTACCACTAGAGTGCTTCCCATTGACAACCCTGATCAAACACCTGGTGGGCATCACAAAAAACCACTTAGAATTTCAAGAAAATCACTAAAAAAATACCTGAAAATCTGTTAAATGATTGAACCTCTAATGGGTTGGTGCTTATCACTATGCCAAGCCCTTCTAACACACTCATAGTTTCTTTTAGTGAAACTAATAGATTTTTGGGATTTAGGGTTTCAAAATCGATTTGGGGGTTTCTATTTTTGGGCACAAAGGACATTTTAATGGTAAAAACTCATGAATCGAGACAAATAGATTGTTTGTTTACGAATTGAGAAAAAAAAAAGAGGCATGGGTTGGGTTTGACAGGATGACAGCGCTGGAGATACAAGTTCCGGCGAGTCATCTATATCTGGGAACAGATATATATAGAGAGAGAGAGAGAGAAGAGTCTACAACAATTATTTAATTTCTTTGTTATTCATTGAAATTGGGGGAAAATAATGTTTATGTGTTTGTGCGGCTGAGAACATAGAGGGGAGGCGTAGAAGATAGAGGGGGAACTGAAATTTTGGCGAGGGAAATGAAACTTTGATTTGGGGGATGTGAAATTTTAGTAAAGGGGGAAGTGAAATGAAGGGGGAAAATTAAATATTAACAAGCGGTAATATGAATTAGATGAAGGGTGGGAAGTGAAATTTGAGATTAAGGATCATGAAATTTTAAGAAATTTCATAACTTTGATTTCAAACAAAACAAAATTTCTCAAATTTTCAGAATATTATTATAATAGATATTCATTTTAGTGTTCGGAAAAATTTTCGGAATATTATTATAAACGTAGTAAAAGTGCTACTTCGGAATATTCCTAAATTTTTGTACACATCACTAAAATTAGTATATAACATCATCCGTACGATTGGATCGTCCAAAAAAAAATAAAAAAAATATTCGAAAATTATACTAGTTTTTGTACACGTCACTAAAATCAGTATATAACATCATTCGTACGGTTGGATCGTCAAAAAAATATATTTAAAAAATAGATCATATTAAAAAAGGTCGGGTTGTACGAGAGTTTAACAAAAACGTAGCAAAAGTGCTACTTCCTATAACGAGTCACGATCCAGATTCACTGAATAATTTTTTTGATAGATTTCTTTGACGATCCAACCGTACGAAAGTTAATAAACACTCATTCTAGTGTTGGGAAAAAATAATCAAAAAATAAAAAGGTCGGGTTGTACGAGAGTTTAACAAAAACGTAGCAAAAGTGCTACTTCCTATAACGAGTCACGATCCAGATTCACTGAATAATTTTTTGGATAGATTTCTTTGACGATCCAACCGTAAGAAAGTTAATAAACACTCATTCTAGTGTTGGGAAAAAATAATCAAAAAATAAAAAGGTCGGGTTGTACGAGAGTTTAACAAAAACGTAGCAAAAGTGCTACTTCCTATAACGAGTCACGATCCAGATTCACTGAATAATTTTTTTGATAGATTTCTTTGACGATCCAACCGTACGAAAGTTAATAAACACTCATTCTAGTGTTGGGAAAAAATAATCAAAAAATAAAAAGGTCGGGTTGTACGAGAGTTTAACAAAAACGTAGCAAAAGTGCTACTTCCTATAACGAGGCACGATCCAGATTCACTGAATAATTTTTTTGATTGATTTCTTCGATGATCCAACCGTACGAAAGTTAATAAACACTCATTCTAGTGTTGGGAAAAAATATTCAAAAAATAAAAAGGCCGGGTTGTACGAGAGTTTAACAAATACGTAGCAAAAGTGCTACTTCCTATAACGAGTCACGATCCAGATTCACTGAATAATTTTTTTGATTGATTTCTTCGACGATCCAACCGTACGAAAGTTGATAAACACTCATTCTAGTGTTGGGAAAAAATAATCAAAAAATAAAAAGGTTGGGTTGTACGAGAGTTTAACAAATACGTAGCAAAAGTGCTACTTCCTATAACGAGTCACGATCCAGATTCACTGAATAATTATTTTGATTGATTTCTTCGACGATCCAACCGTACGAAAGTTGATAAACACTCATTCTAGTGTTGGGAAAAAATAATCAAAAAATAAAAAGGTCGGGTTGTACGAGAGTTTAACAAATACGTAGCAAAAGTGCTACTTCCTATAACGATGCACATCCAGATTCACTGAATAATTTTTTTGATTGATTTCTTCGACGATCGAACCGTACGAAAGTTAATAAACATTCATTCTAGTGTTGAGAAAAAATATTCAAAAAATAAAAAGGTCGGGTTGTACGAGAGTTTAACAAAAACGTAGCAAAAGTGCTACTTCCTATAACGAGTCACGATCCAGATTCACTGAATAATTTTTTTGATAGGTTTCTTCGACGATCCAACCGTACGAAAGTTGATAAACACTCATTCTAATGTTGGGAAAAAATATTCAAAAAATAAAAAGGTCGGGTTGTACGAGAGTTTAACAAATACGTAGCAAAAGTGCTACTTCCTATAACGAGTCACGATCCAGATTCACTGAATAATTTTTTTGATTGATTTCTTCGACGATCCAACCGTACGAAAGTTGATAAACACTCATTCTAGTGTTGGGAAAAAATAATCAAAAAATAAAAAGGTCGGGTTGTACGAGAGTTTAACAAAAACGTAGCAAAAGTGTTACTTCCTATAACGAGTCACGATCCAGATTCACTGAATAATTTTTTTGATTGATTTCTTTGACGATCCAACCGTACGAAAGTTAATAAACACTCATTCTAGTGTTGGGAAAAAATAATCAAAAAATAAAAAGGTCGGGTTGTACGAGAATTTAACAAAAACGTAGCAAAAGTGCTACTTCCTATAACGAGGCACGATCCAGATTCACTGAATAATTTTTTTGATTGATTTTTTCAACGATCCGACCGTACGAAAGTTAATAAACACTCATTCTAGTGTTGGGAAAAAATATTCAAAAAATAAAAAGGCCGGGTTGTACGAGATTTTAACAAATACGTAGCAAAAGTGCTACTTCCTATAACGAGGCACTATCCAGATTCACTGAATAATTTTTTTGATTGATTTCTTCGACGATCCAACCGTACGAAAGTTAATAAACACTCATTCTAGTGTTGGGAAAAAATATTCAAAAAATAAAAAGGCCGGGTTGTACGAGATTTTAACAAATACGTAGCAAAAGTGCTACTTCCTATAACGAGGCACTATCCAGATTCACTGAATAATTTTTTTGATTGATTTCTTCGACGATCCAACCGTACGAAAGTTAATAAACACTCATTCTAGTGTTGAGAAAAAATAATCAAAAAATAAAAAGGTCGGGTTGTACGAGAGTTTAACAAAAACGTAGCAAAAGTGCTACTTCCTATAACGAGTCACGATCCAGATTCACTGAATAATTTTTTTGATTGATTTCTTCGACGATCCAACCGTACGAAAGTTAATAAACACTCATTCTATTGTTGGGAAAAAATAATCAAAAAATAAAAAGGTCGGGTTGTACGAGAGTTTAACAAAAACGTAGCAAAAGTGCTACTTCCTATAACGAGTCACGATCCAGATTCACTGAATAATTTTTTTGATTGATTTCTTCGATGATCCAACCGTACGAAAGTTAATAAACACTCATTCTAGTGTTGGGAAAAAATATTCAAAAAATAAAAAGGCCGGGTTGTACGAGATTTTAACAAATACGTAGCAAAAGTGCTACTTCCTATAACGAGTCACGATCCAGATTCACTGAATAATTTTTTTGATTGATTTATTCGATGATCCAACCGTACGAAAGTTGATAAACACTCATTCTAGTGTTGGGAAAAAATAATCAAAAAATAAAAAGGTTGGGTTGTACGAGAGTTTAACAAATACGTAGCAAAAGTGCTACTTCCTATAACGAGTCACGATCCAGATTCACTGAATAATTATTTTGATTGATTTCTTCGACGATCCAACCGTACGAAAGTTGATAAACACTCATTCTAGTGTTGGGAAAAAATTATCAAAAAATAAAAAGGTCGGGTTGTACGAGAGTTTAACAAATACGTAGCAAAAGTGCTACTTCCTATAACGATGCACATCCAGATTCACTGAATAATTTTTTTGATTGATTTCTTCGACGATCGAACCGTACGAAAGTTAATAAACATTCATTCTAGTGTTGAGAAAAAATATTCAAAAAATAAAAAGGTCGGGTTGTACGAGAGTTTAACAAAAACGTAGCAAAAGTGCTACTTCCTATAACGAGTCACGATCCAGATTCACTGAATAATTTTTTTGATAGGTTTCTTCGACGATCCAACCGTACGAAAGTTGATAAACACTCATTCTAATGTTGGGAAAAAATATTCAAAAAATAAAAAGGTCGGGTTGTACGAGAGTTTAACAAATACGTAGCAAAAGTGCTACTTCCTATAACGAGTCACGATCCAGATTCACTGAATAATTTTTTTGATTGATTTCTTCGACGATCCAACCGTACGAAAGTTGATAAACACTCATTCTAGTGTTGGGAAAAAATAATCAAAAAATAAAAAGGTCGGGTTGTACGAGAGTTTAACAAAAACGTAGCAAAAGTGTTACTTCCTATAACGAGTCACGATCCAGATTCACTGAATAATTTTTTTGATTGATTTCTTCGACGATCCAACCGTACGAAAGTTAATAAACACTCATTCTAGTGTTGGGAAAAAATATTCAAAAAATAAAAAGGTCGGGTTGTACGAGAGTTTAACAAAAACGTAGCAAAAGTGCGACTTCCTATAACGAGGCACGATCCAGATTCACTGAATAATTTTTTTGATTGATTTTTTCAACGATCCGACCGTACGAAAGTTAATAAACACTCATTCTAGTGTTGGGAAAAAATATTCAAAAAATAAAAAGGCCGGGTTGTACGAGATTTTAACAAATACGTAGCAAAAGTGCTACTTCCTATAACGAGGCACTATCCAGATTCACTGAATAATTTTTTTGATTGATTTCTTCGACGATCCAACCGTACGAAAGTTAATAAACACTCATTCTAGTGTTGGGAAAAAATATTCAAAAAATAAAAAGGCCGGGTTGTACGAGATTTTAACAAATACGTAGCAAAAGTGCTACTTCCTATAACGATGCACATCCAGATTCACTGAATAATTTTTTTGATTGATTTCTTCGACGATCGAACCGTACGAAAGTTAATAAACATTCATTCTAGTGTTGGGAAAAAATATTCAAAAAATAAAAAGGCCGGGTTGTACGAGATTTTAACAAAAACGTAGCAAAACTGTTGTTGTGTTTAATATAACACAACATTTTTTTATATGAAAACCGTTGTCTGATTATTTTCATTATTTCCCACCAAATTCAATTCAAATTATTTCATTATTCCCACCAAATATTTCATTATTTCCCACCAAATTCTATTCAAAATTTTTGTAGTTCAGACAACGGTTTCATAAAAACTGTTGTCTCATCAAAACACGATTTAACAACGGTTAATTATTCTGTTGTGTGAATCGTAATAACACAATGGTATATGAAAACAGTTGTGTGAATTATACAACGGTTTATAAACGTT
The DNA here is from genome assembly GCA_037693485.1 of Kitagawia praeruptora. NCBI lineage: Eukaryota > Viridiplantae > Streptophyta > Magnoliopsida > Apiales > Apiaceae > Kitagawia > Kitagawia praeruptora. The sequence goes on from CM075352.1 coordinate 68,706,698, forward strand.
GTCTCAAAACAGATCAGACAATGTTCGTAAAAACAGTTGTGCAACCTTTCTCGTCTTTACAACACCACATTGCAAAAGCCATTGTCTGAATCAATTTACTAGACAACGTTTTTAACCCGTTGTAAGGTACCTGGATGACACAATACTTTTCTGAAGTTACAAAAAAACCGTTGTCTCATAATTCCAAACAGTGCTTTTTCGTCCGAGCGTTGTCTGATGAGTGTTGTCTAATTGCGATTTTCTTGTAGTGTCCCTTTTCCCGTTTGGAGATTCGAAAAAAATTTCAGGTTTGGGACGGGAAACATGAAATGTTATAAAATAAAAATTTGGGGATGGGAACGAGCTGAGGGATTAAAGCTGGGAACGAGCTGAGGGATTAAAGCATCTCGGCTAAGGGGTCATTTGATAAATATGAATATCACTCTCTGAACCATTGATTATCTGAACGGTTGAATAATCTGAATTCTGAACGAAAGTTGTTGTTTGATAAAATAAAAAAGTTACTGAATGACAAAGTACTTTTTGTTTTTTGTTAAACATAATTTCTGAATAATTAAAATATTTAAGCAATAATAAATTTTAAAAGTAAGATGAATTATTTTTTCAGGCTTTTTCGATGAATACCCAAGTTCATAATTTTTTTTTGCAAAAGTACTTTTTTTAAAAAATATATTTATTGCGAAAATAACAACTTATTTGCAAAAATACGTTATTTGAAAAAATACGGTCTGCAACCAAATCAACTAAATACAATTGTTTGCAACCACATATGCAACTCCATGAAAACTTTGCGCAGCCGTATATGCAACCTGATAAGATAGTATTTTTGCAAAATGAATATGGCAAAAGTATAAAAAAAATAGAAAAAATGGTATTTTTGATAAATATTCATTATTTTTTTATTATATATTTTTGAGTTTTTTTAATATCCTTATGTTAGAAAAAACGTGTGTACGAAATACGATTGCCAAAAAGTTGTTGGGTATAATTAACTATAACAACAATGAGACAGTGATATATACGGAGTATTAAACAAGAACAGGCATAAAACCAAATAACGAAACAAAACACGAAGGCATAAACAAGAATTAATCAGAGACTGTAATTAACAAGAAAAGTAAGAACACTTATCTCCCACAGAAGCTTTAGTAACTACTGATTAGAGAGAGAAGAACAGCTGAGTCACCAAGCCCTTCAAGAAGACTTGGCTGTTCTTGAAGAGATTATTGCCCGACTTACGTTGTGATTGGGTTGCAGCAATATCACTCCCAGGATAAAACAGCACAAATCAATGGGTTCACAATTACACCAGTGATCAACATCGCGCCTAAGAACTATGTATTTCTTCTATATGTATCGTGAGAGAACAGAGAAAGAAGAAGACAGATTGGGTTTCTATCCTTAGGACGTATCTCTACACTTAACGTTTATTTTCTTCTGTGTTGTATATATAATACCAAAAATAAACGTAACTGATACTCCATAAAAGGAAAGTAAATATTCTGATTTAATTTCATTAACTGCATCAGGATTTATTTTCAGTTACATAAGCATCATGATTTGGTCATCAGTAAAATCAGGATTTGGTGTCCATCAGGATCAGGAATTTGGACCGATTTCGATCCAAATTCACTCAATAACAACCTAACTCTCGGTCAAAATATAATTTAATATTAAGATGATAATTTTTCAATTTTATTTATTTAATTTATTAGATAAAATTTTTGATTAAAGATATTTATACATATAATTTACTAATAATAGAATATAATTTTTATATATTCTTAATTTAATATTTACAAAGTACTAAAATATAATTAAATCAAATATACTTGCATTTTTTAAATTCAAACTAATAAATATAACTCAAATTGAAAATAAATTCAAAAACATAAAATAAAGATAACAATACATAAAATTTAAATTAAAATACAATTTAAATGAAAATGTGTGAGATTTGGGAATGGAGATTCGGAAAGAGAGGTTGAACCATAAATTGTTCTTATGTCAGAAAGGTTACATTGAACGGGTTATTGTGAGGTTCGGGATGCAAAGTGCTAAATCAGTGGTGACTTCATTGGCTCCATACTTTAGGCTCTCCAATAAACAATCTCCTAGTACAGCGGCAGAGAAGAAAAATATGGAGCATATTCCTTATGCTAGTGCAGTTGGCAGTTTGATGTATGCAATGGTGTGTACACGTCCGGATATTTCACAGGCAGTTATTGTTGTTAGTAGATTCATGACGAATCCTGGAAAAGCACATTGGCAAGGAGTGAAATGGATATTGCGGTATTTAAAGGGAACCGTTGACAAAGGTACGTTTATGCTTTGGTGGTGATACATGTAAGGTTAGCGGATTTGTGGACTCAGATTATGCAGGTGATCTTGACAGGCGACGATCTACTACTGATTATGTGTTTAGTATACATGGTGCTCCAGTTATTTGGCGATCGATGTTGCAAGCTACAGTGGCACTTTCTACTACAAAGGCCGAGTACATGGCTATTGTAGAGGGAGTGAAGGAATCATTGTGGTTATGGAATTTTCTATGTGATTTGGGGATTGAGCAGGATCATGTTGACTTGTGGTGTGATAGTCAAAATGCGATTCACTTAGCTAAGAATCAAGTTCATCATGCGCGTACCAAACATATAGATGTCAGGTATCACTTTGTGCGAGATGTCACAGAGGATGGTGATGTTTCTCCATTGAAGGTGCACATAAATGAAAATCTGGCGGACATGTTAACCAAGGTGGTGACAGGGATCAAGTTTCAACATTGTTTGGACTTGTTAAATATCATCCGGTGTTGATTGTCCTTCGGGGCGGTGTTGGGGTTAGGTGGAGATTTCACCCCATGGTATGAAGTACGGTGACTTGATCCCGGTTAAGGGTACGTAGGCAGCTATGGTAATATGGCGCAGTCGGTTGGGGTTTACATATCAAGGCTTTTATGGTATTCTTAGTGTTCATCCATAATTTGAGGTTTATCAAATGATGTACGAGGTGGAGAATTGTGAGATTTGTTGAAAATAAAGAACCTTAGCTAAGCTAAGCTAAGGAATGAACATAAAAAAACACAATATAAACTAAAATATAAAAAGACCATAATCTGCATATTGTATTACAACTACTGGGTTTACACAAGAGGTTACATTGTGTGCTCTCGTGATTTTTCACTAAACTGATTACAAGCATAATATATTGATTAAACACCCAATGGTGGTGGCTAGAAAATAGCACACTACTCCTAGTTTATCTCCACTACTAATTCTACTAACACATGACTTCCTAATAATACTGAAACAAACAAATGACTTGGTCTAAACCTATTACTATGGCATGACTCAGTCACAAGCCTACTGCTACGATTAAAACTAGAGAATCATTATTTTAAAACACAAGTTTTAGATTAATATTCCAACAATCACCCCTTAATCTAAAACTTGTGCTCTACCTCGTGCTCAGTCTCTTGCTCTTATCTGTCTCCACACAATACACACGCTGGAGACGGCAATCATATGTTGTTCTCTTACTGCCATCATCTCTCTGTTGCATGTCAGCCTATCAACACAGCCACATAGTAGTAGCCATCAAACATACGCGCACACAGCGCACCGAACAGCAGCAACGAAACACGCAGCAGTTCCGAGCATCAACCCTGCACAATCTGCTCCTTGCTTTAAATTACTAAAATATATAAAATTATGAAGCACTTCTCTTCATCTTGTGATGCACTTCTCATCACCCTCCAATTTACTTTGTTGATGCACTTCTCATCAACATCCCATATACTTTGTTGATGCACTTCTCATCAACCTCCCATTTACTTTGTTGATGCACTTCTCATCAACCTCCCCTTTACTTTGTTGATGCACTTCTCATCAACTACCATCTTTGTTTTTTTTATCGATCAATCATCTGCAAATACACCCCCTGCATTCTTTTGAGCACACGGGCCAGACCTTGCAATAGCCACTACAATAACCTCGAGCTCTCCAGAAGAAACCTTGGCTGCTCCTCCTCTCTTGGCCGCTCCTCCTCTCTCTTTCAGTATGCAAAACACTTCCCATCTTCTCTTTCTCTGCCTCATCTCAGCATGGAGCTTCTTCGGAAATGAATTGATATACCTCCAAGGAACGATAGGGAAGGCTGTTAAGCCTTGATACTCCCCCCAAGCTCTGATACCAACTATTGAAAATAAAGAACCTTAGCTAAGCTAAGCTAAGGAATGAACATAACAAAAACACAATATAAACTAAAATATAGAAAGACACTAATTTGCAGATTGTATTACAACTACCGGGTTTACACAAGATGTTACATTGTGTGCTCTCGTGATTTTTCACTAAACTGATTACAAGCATAATATATTGATTAAACACCCAATTGTGGTGGCTAGAAAATAGCACACTACTCCTAGTTTATCTCCACTACTAATTCTACTAACACATGACTTCCTAATAATACTGAAACAAACAAATGACTTGGTCTAAACCTATTACTATGGCATGACTCGGTCACAAGCCTACTGCTACGATTAAAACTAGAGAATCATTATTTTAAAACACAAGTTTTAGATTAATATTCCAACAAGATTGAAAGGTTGGGCTAGTTTTTTGTGCTAATGTGAAAAATTCGCAGAAAATTTTCTCGTTGTGTTTGCTGTCTTGGTTTTGCGTTTCCCGGAGTTCCAACGGTCGGATCGTCCTGAATTTTGGACGGCATCTTCCTTACTCATATATCTAAATTCTGAACGGTGAAGATCGGATTTGGAGGTGCAGAAGGCCTGTTTATTGAGGTAGGGGCAGGGATTGTTGCTCCACGGTGTGGATTAAGCTCCCCGTGGTGAGGCGACTTGGAGCGGGTATTTTTGGTCCAAAATTATTTTTGGGTTAATTCTTAAACTAGGCTCATAGTTGATATGATATGTAAACGTAGTGAATTAGCTAGATTTTAATGATTGTGATATTGTATACAGAAAACAAAAATGTATCAATATATACAAGAAAAAGACTCTTTCACTTGGCCAACAAAATTCTTCTTGTTTGTGTTTTCGATTTACTATTTACTTTGATTACTGTCTTGTGTTATAGCTTATAACTTGGGGTGTTATTCCGCTGTATAAAGGGTTGTTCCTTGTTTGGAACCCAACAAAATGCAATGCGAATTAAATTATCAATTTAATCGTCCATATCAAAATTCATTTTCATCAAGATAATCAAAATATAAATGAAATGTTTTTCATTATAGCATTTAAAACATTGAATAATTATTTTATAATTTGGACCGGATCGAACTATTGAAATTTGGAGAGGGGTTCGGTAAAAGTTGGACCTTTGTCCAAATTTTTGGACCAAACTGTTAGAGATGCAACTTACTTTTATAACTATTTCTCTCTGTTCTAAAAAGCGGTCTAAGCGGCCGCCTAGGCGGAAAAAGCGGGCTAACCGACTCGATTTTCTATTAATCGGATTTTTAAGCGTTTTTTGTAATTAAGCGGGGATTAAGCGGAATTAAGCGGGTTTGCCCGGAATTAGGCGGGTTGACCAAATTTTGAACCTTAAAAATATATATTTTTTAAATATTTTTATTTATTTATTTATTTTTTCTTTAATTATTTTTCAAATTTCATATTATAAATGAATATATGTATTAAAATTTAAACTTGTATAATTCATAACCTCTAAATATATAATTAAATAATTAAAAAATATATATGTATATATTCACAATCCGCTTAACGTCCCGCTTAGAAATCCGTCTAGGCGCCCGCCTAACCCGCCTAGGCGCTAGAAGGTCTTCCCACCGCTTAGAACCGCTTTCCGCCTTTTACAACACTGCTATTTCTAGTGATCGAGTCTAAGCTAGATTCATTTAAAATACGCATAATCTATACACTGAAACATGAAACACAGAACACACTCACACAGAACACAAACCCTACGGGGCCTATAAAAAATGCTTGATAGGTTAAAAATTAAATACGGTAAACCGAAAAAGAGCAATAATTCGAGTATGGGGGATGTATGCATAAACCGTGACATTGCTAATCGCAGGGTACCACCTTCTAATACTATTCATGTACAGTGTACATTGGGACAGAAAAAACCAAGATGATAAGACATTTCATTTTGGTTGTTTGGCAGAGTCAATAAAATCCTTTATATTGTTATGCACTCGTCAATCCTCTATCAAACTTCATCTCCGAACTTTCCTATCCCTATATGTAGTTTGTACTCTCTCTTTATGTTCACAAATCACAGATGACCTACTATTGTAGTAAACTCTAAGACTTGATTAATTCTCAACAGTTATATGTTTGTTCATATATGTACAGTGCGGGATACAAGTATATGCTTTTATGTATAGAAAAATTATTGGGTTAAATGGCAGTTAGGTCACTCAACTGACTGGAAACTTTCAGTTGGGTCATCCAACTCAAAAAATTTTTAATCAGGTCACTTAACAAATAAAAACTTTCAGTTCGGTCACTTAACAAATAAAAACACGTTAAATGACCTGATTTTAACGTGTTTAATGACATGAATGAAAGTTTTTAACGTGTTTAATGACCTGATTGAAAGCTTTTATTTGTTAAGTGACTTGATTGAAAATTTTTTGAGTTGGATGATCCAACTAAAAGTTTTGAGTTAGTTGAGTGACCTAACTGTCATTTAACCCGAAAATTATTTTAATGGTTACAAGTTAACAATTGTTATGCATTTTTAAAAATTGTAACTATTTGGTTTTAAAACGTGTTTGCGTAAAGTAAACATGTATTTTGCATGAAGTGTGAATCGCTATATATTAGTATCTCAGGCGATGTCATCGATCAGATCTTCTAGTGATAAATATATCAAATAATACATGCATGTAACTAGCTAGATTCTTCATATTTTGTAGGTTTATGTTTGTAATCTATACTATTATATAAATTCCGAAATATTGAAAGTTTTGGTACCTGTTTTTTGGTACTAAGTGAATATACTTATTTACCCTTCATTAAAAAAAATATGATATCTATACTATTAAAACTTCTAAAATAAATAATAACATAATATAAATTAATGGTAAGTAGTCAATTGCCTTTTTTCGCATTTACTTTTAATTGAAGATATTACTTTTTATTAACTCCTAAAAACATCAATCGTATCATATCTTCCAATCATTAATATTTTCTTCCAAATTAAAACAGGGTGAAGTAGGAAATTAACAATTTCTCTAACAACGCTAACAGAAATACCAACGCGCGCATAAGGTGGCTGAAAATACCGAATTTGTTACGCATTTCTATTTTGGGTATTCGATGATACGCATTGCTAAAATGCGTATTGGGTGATAATTTGATTTAAGAAAGTTGATACGTATTTTTGGTTTGGGTAACATGTAAAGTACAACAGGATACCCAAATACAGATTGGATAACATGGGGAATTTTATAATTTTAAAATGAATACCCAATTACAGATTGGGTAACATGGGAAATTTTATAATTTTAAATCGGATACCCATATACAGATTGGGTAACATGGGGAATTTTATTATTTTAAACTGGATACCCAAATATAGATTGGGTAACATGGGAAATTTTATTAGTTTAAACTAGATACCCAAATACAGATTGGGTAACATGGGGAATTTTATTATTTTAAACCGGATACTCAAGTACAGATTGGGTAACATGAAGTTACGAGTGGGGTTTTAATTTTTTTTTTAAATATCATTTAACATTTAGGTTTGAAAAAATTATGAATATTTCTAAAACCCAAAATGGAAACGTTGAATCCCAAAGGTTAACCGTTGAAACCCCGAGGGAATACAGATAAAATTTAAAAATTTTAAAAAATTGAATCTGGCGGCCTGATTTTTAAACGCGTTACCGTTTAAAAATCAGGATAAATTAGGGTTTTGGGTCTAGGGTTTAGGGTTGTAAACAACCCTAAACCCCAAACCCTAAACCCTAAGTTCGTATACGGTTTATTCATCGTTCTGAAATTTTTTAAAATCAAAAATGGAAATGTGAACCCCAAAAGTTAATTTTTGAACCCCCTAAATTTAATTAAAATTATATTTTTAAAATTTAAAATTTTAATTTAAAAAATTGAATCTGACGGCCTGATTTTTAAACGCTAACAGGATATGTTAGGATTTAGGGTCTAGGGCAAACCATAAACCCTAAATTCGTATACGGTTTATTGTTCCTTCCGAATATTTCTAAAATCCAAAATGGAAATGTTGAACCCCAAAAATTAATTGTTGAACCTCTAAATTTAATTAAAATTGTATTTTTTAATTATTTTTTTAATTTAAATTTGATATTATTTAATATACTCATGTCATGTTTATGGATTATACTAATGTTTCCTTATTATAAACAACGTATACGATTTTTAATATATTTTATTAATAATTGAAAAATATGGTGTGATATTTTCGGGTATATATTAATGATTGTACGATTTGTTGTAAATTAAAAAGGTAACGTGTTTTTATTAGAAAGGAAATATTAATGATTGAAAGATATGATATTTTCGGGTATATATTAATGATTGTAAGATTTGTTTTAAATTAAAAACGTAACGTGTTTTAATTAGAATGGAAATATTAATGATGCAAAGATATGATATGATTGATGTTTTTAGATGTTTATAAATGTTAATATCTCGACTAATTATCATAAATTATATTATGTTATTATTTGTTTTAGGTGTAATTATTTTTTTTTACAATGAAGGGTAAATAAGTAAATTCACGAAGTACCAAAAAACATGTACCAAAACTTTAATATATAGTATAGATTATAAAAAGATTATGAATGGTACCCTTCTGGTTTTGGTTTTTACGAATGGTACCACTACTTGTAACGTTTAATTAACGTTTGATGGACGGAGTGGCTGGTTTAATAGCAAATCATTTACACAATGGTACCGTTTGTAAGTCAAAAACAAGTAGTGGTACCATTCGTAAAAGCCAAAATCAGATAGTTAATATTCATAATTTCCCTAAATATTTTTATCTTACTCCCTCTGTCCCGTCTGATACTTTACATTTGCGGTCCAATTTTCGGCACGGATTTTAAGGTGCATTTTAAGGATAGTTCTATAACTTATTTTTGATATTTTTTTTGTATAAAAATAGAACAATCCTATTTTTATACAAAAAAAAATATAAAAAATAAGTTATAGAATTATCCTTAAAATGCACCTTAAAATGCGTGTCAAATACGCAGTTTTTTATGTAAAGAAATGGATGGGACGGAGGGAGGGAGTAATATTTAATATTTTTATCTTATTATTCATAATTTTAATATTTGGTTTTTAATTAGTAAGAAAATAAATTATAGAAGATAATAAAATATAATAATACGTATTTGATAGTGTTTCAAATAATATGTATAAAATAATATAAATATTTAATAATAATATGTTGTTGATGGGATTCGAACCGGAACCTATATGATTATTTTATATATTATAAAATAAAATATTATTTTAGCATTACATCCAACGATTCTTTTTTATATATTTTACAATCTAATGACTATTAATCTGTTACTCAGTTTAACCAAATATACCTTATTTTGTTTATAATAATATAATATGGACTCGCATATCCATATGATATGCACATACATGAATTATGGATACATGATTCATATACTCTCCATCATCTTTTAAAAAGGTAAAATTGCAAGGGCACCCTCTAGCCCTACCCCTTATATACATGTTACATAAGGTAGGCATCTTAACTATAAATATAAGCTGATCATCTTTAAGATTTTGCTCAGACCCACATTTGCTCAACCATATAGTTTCACTGTTTCAGTATCCTACACCATAAAATTACTCTCTGTGTCTCTCATCTAATAAAGTTGTATATACAATGGCAGCTTTTTCATATGATAAACACCATCCATTTCTTGTTGACTCTTCATCATCATCCCTCTTCTTGTTTCCAAACACAACCACTAGTCCTGCCAATCCTTCTCTAGCTACTATTACTAATTATCACAATTGTACTAATATGTCTTGCTTTTTAGAGCAATCCATCCACAATAATTACAACCCCTGCCTTTCATCTCATCAGCACCATCCATTTAGTGATCAACCTGATCCTACGGTGGACAAGTCTTCCTCTGTGAATATAAGTACTGTTAGTACCAGTACCACTAAAGTTAGCACCTGCAGTAACAATTCTAGTTCATCTGCAGTAACTGCTCTGCATCAAAAACAACTTATTAATCCTATGGATAAGAGGAAGAACAATCTTCAAGAACCTCACTCCAAGGTATACTTTGTGTTAAATTTATGATTAATGATTGCTAGTTACTTAAATTCTTGTGACTTATTCGGAACCTACTCCGTAGCTAAATTCGGGATTTCTTGTGCAGCAGAAATGCAAGAAGCAGAGGAAAGAAAGTGCTAGTAGAAGATCAGGGGATGAGGAAAAGAAGAAGAATGGTGAAGAAATGGGAAAAAATGAACCTCCAAGTGGATACATTCATGTGAGAGCAAGGAGGGGCCAAGCTACAGATAGTCACAGTCTAGCTGAAAGGGTACACATTCTACTGTTAATCTCTCATTATTATCAATTTTGGTATAGTTTACAAAACACTTCTTAATTAATTGGGCCCTGTTCTAGAACCAACTGTTGCTCATGTCTCTTTGTCTGTTAATTATTTCTACGATTTTTGAATAATTAGTTTTCTCTCTTTCAGGTCAGGAGAGAGAAGATTAGTGAGAGGATGAAGCTATTGCAAGCTCTTGTTCCCGGTTGTGACAAGGTTAAGCTAACACATGTTATGTATTATTTTGCACTTAAATTCAACCTTTTTTATTTATTTACTTATAGGAGCAGAATTGTTTTCATGGTAATTGACTATTTTATGTGGCTCTTACTGAACAAATAATGTAGGTAACTGGAAAAGCTCTCATGTTGGATGAGATTATTAACTATGTGCAGTCCTTGCAAAACCAAGTCGAGGTAACTATCCAAAACATATATAGTTATTTTTACAGAACAAATTTTTGTAGATTTTATAGAAGTAATAATAATTTTTCAACTGCAGTTCCTTTCGATGAAGATTGCTTCTGTGAATCCCATGCTCTATGATTTTGGAATGGACATGGATGCATTTATGGTCAAACCAGAGGTACAAAACCAGGTTAGTAATTACAGTATCTATAGTACTGTACTAATGATCGTTAGAAGAGAACAAAGTCATTATGCATGCATATGTTTTTGTATTTGTAAATTAATTATGTGCTAACTACATGAAAATAAAAATATTCAGAGGAGTAGCTTGGAAGCAACACAGCAGGCAGATGTGCAACAACAAACCCATACTCAGGCCACTAACATATTCAATACTACATCTGGTGGCTATTCTCTTATGGACACTTCAACTTTACATCAACTTCAACAGGTTCAGATGTCAAATTTCATGTCTCAACCTCAGGTAGCATGACAAGTCTTTAATTTCTTCTTAATATTATCCTCTTAACTAGCTACATTATTGACAAGTATATTTCGTAATTACTAATTTACAGCTACTATGGGACGTTGATGAAAACAGACAGAAAAGCATTAATCAATCCGGTTTCACCAACAACTTCTCTTCTTATCACTTGAACTAGAAACGTCTCATGTCATGGTAAGCATCACTCTAACTTTCTCGAAATTATATTATTATAAACTTAACTAAATATATACTCACCAGTAAGGGCCTAACACACGCTGAAGCCAAGCTGAGTCGAAAAATTAGTGAAATTTCATATCCAAAGTCTGGTTTTGTCCTTAAAAATCAGTACATAATCTTTCTGGTATCAACTATTTCAGTGGAGAAGAGTACTGTCATCACTTCAAAACTCATGCAAGCCAGCTCTACGTAGGAATATATGGATGATGGAAGCTAGCCCTATCTAAAATCAAAATGATCGACTAGTTAGTGGATAAGAATTGAAAGCAAAGGGGATCGAGCTGAGTAAAAAGACAAAGGACAAATATATGACCGACCGAATAAAACCCTAAATCTTTTGAAGATGCCTTGGGTTGTTGTTTCTGTGTTGGGTTCCTTCATCCTTGTCCCAATTTATTCGACCTAGACCTAGCTAGCTAGCTTTTATATCTTGCTCCCTTCCTTTGTTCATGTGTTGTAACTCACGTATGTTGATGATCATATAAACCAGACTAGCAGTTGAGATTATAATATTGTTATGGTTATGTAATGTGAGTACTATGTATTGACTACTGTAGTATATTACGGAATACTCCTTCCGTTTTTAAATATGTTTTCTATTTCATTTTTTCACGTTTGTCAACGCACACTTTTAATCGTTAATATCTCCCATTTCGTATTAGTATTAGATATAAAAACTTTACTGTATTAAAGTACTCACAAATACGAATCTAACAAGATCACTCATGACTATATTTTATCTTATAAATTATGCCTAAATTAATAATCAATCGCTTAAAATGAACAGTACCAAAAATCAAAACAGGAGACACATTAAGGCAGGAGGGAGCAGTAATTAATTTAATGTTGTTACAGTTGTATTCTGTTATATGTACTAGTAGTACTGTTTCTTTACCTTAATATCGTTGTCGCTCTTTTTTTATTGTTAAGCTAGAGGTGACATGACTACTGACTGATTCAAATGTTGTTGAGCTTTATTTATGAGATTCCGTGCCTACGTGATTCATGCAAATGTACAATGGAATCTTTATTCTTTTCACTTCACTCTTCAAATACGTTAATTTGATAAGTATAAGGCTAGCAGAAGCCATACGCCTTCAATTACACGAATTCGAGTAATTCGATTCGTTAATAACGAATGTAATGCATATTTGTATAAAAAAATAAACGAATTTTAATTTCATTTTGAATCAAATTTGAACAAAGTAATAAAAATTTAATTTCAAATCCGGATCGAATCCGAACAAACAAATATAACTCGAACCGAATTTGATCATATTATTATTTATACATACTCCACTCGTTTACACAATTACACCTCTATCAATTAGTGAACCCCTTAGATTAATATTTCTAGGTTCGAAGATTAATATTAACCGCAGCAGTCGACTGGTACTTACCATAAAAGCATAAAACTTACTGAATTGTCGACTAATGTTTCATTGTAGGAATATCTACTTTTTATCTATCAAATCTGTATATAGTGTTTTTTTCGTAAGACATGGCTGCAGAAATTGCCGACATAATTTGAACTATAAATAGTCTGCAATATTGATATATTAGTCATTATTCTATAAAGGACCTCCTTTATTCTATAAAGAACCTCCTTATATGAAGAATATGAGAGAACTACTAATTTTATATGATTTTATAGTAGAATCAAAATTTTAATTTTTAGTTCTATAAAAAAACTATTCTTTTTTGGTTCTATAAAAAAAAGTTGGTTCCGTAACAGAACCAATGCTGACGTGACATGACTGTTGACGTCATCATTGCTGACGTGGCAGTACAACGTCATCAATGATGACGTCACTGATGACGTGGCACTGCCACGTGATACTGCCACGTGATATTGCCACGTGGCACTGACATGTCAACAGTGCTGACGTGGCACTACCACGTGTCATTGCCACGTCAGTAGTGATAACGTGGCAGTGCCACGTCAGCACTGACGTGACATTTTTTTTTGAACAATTAAAAGAAAAATTGGTTACAAAATATGTGGTTCTCTCATTAATACCTTATATATAATAAGCATAAGTGAGATCTTATCCAAATTTTTTGTCGTCGTCATTGTACTACCAAAAGCATATGATCCGTTAGATTAAAAAATTGGATTAAAAGTCATCCGTTGGATTATAAATTATATCCTTATATATTTATTTATAAATTTCACTTTGTTAATTTATACTATAATACCCTTTCTTCATCGATTTGTTTTTTTTTCTTCATTATTAGAACTAAATTTAAATTAAAAATATCTTTATAAGAGGGATCTTATCCAAATTTTTGGTCTGGTCGCTGTACTACCAAAATTATATGATCCGTTGGATTGAAACTAGACGATCAAGATTAGATCACATAAAAAAGAAATTATAATCTAAAAAGGATATAATTAGAAAAGTTTGTATTAGAAGTGAATTTTAAAAGAAAAATATAATCTAAAAGGATATAATTAAAAAAGGTTGTATTATAATTGAATTTTAAAAAAAATTATTTTCTAAAAAGGATATAATTAAAAAAAGTTGCATTAGAATTGAATTTTAATTTTTATTTATTAGTATTACAAAATTTCATATTTACTATTTGGCCTCTATCTTGAGATCTAGAAATCAGATTTGAATGATTTTACAATCCATGCGAACCTCATAAAATTATCTTTAATTTAGTGATGCTTTAATAATTATTATTCAAATAGAAACACTCAGAATATCAAGAGAAAATATAATTACGAATTTTTACATTAATCCTAATCTATATAGAAGTTCTACATTGATAATGCTATCAATTGTAGAAAACCTAATTGTATATGATCTAAATCATTGACATATACATTTTCGTTTTTCAATATAAATATACTTTTTATTTTATAACATATTAAAATATAAAACATATTTTATGCTAAATCCAACGGTTTTCATCTATTTATTTTAAGATCTTTGTCGTACGGAGGAATAGACGATTATCAAAATTTTGGACAAAATTTATCTTATATAAATATATATACGGAGTACTTTTTAGTTTATAACATATTAAAATATAAAACATTTTTTATGCTAGATCCAACGGTTTTCATCTATTTATTTTAAGATCTTTGTCATACGGAGGAATAGACTACCGATTATCAAAATTTCGGACAAAATCTCTCTTACACTTATAATTAAAATTGAATTTGATTGTGAGTAGAACTATCTTTAAATAATTATAAGGATATTTTGATAATCAAAACGAATTATAAGTAGAATTCATAAATCAAATAGAATTTTCAACTTAAAAAATCGTCAATTTTTATTCTTTTTTGTTTCTCTGTAGATTTAATTATATTAAACCATCATTAATTTAAAGATTATTTTGTTAATTTCATGTGGGCTGTAAACGTTCAAATCAAATTTTAAAATTCAAAATAGAGTACAAATATTAAATCGAACATGTAAAATCTTATATATATATATATATATATATATATATCAATTTTTAAACACCAATTTGATATGTAAATTAATAACTTATAAAATTTCATAAAAGTAATATAATTGTAGATATTAAAAAGGAGCCACCGTTGGATTTTGAGATAGATTAATGATAACCGTTGGATCTAATACTAAAAAAATATTCTTTTTCTAATATTTAAAATATTCTCATGGGTTAAGTTCAAATTCCACCAACAAAATATCTTTATTAAACATGTATATTATTTTATAAACTATTTTTAAGAGTTTGAGGTTCTATTCCCGTCAATATCATATTATAATAAAAAAATTATTATTTTTTTAATAAATATATAATCTTATAAGCTACTCCCAAAAATTCCTTAATAATTAAAATACATAATTAGAATAATATTTATATTCATGAAATTTATAAAATTCAAAAAATATTTTAATAATTAAAACATACATATATACAACTTAAAATTTTAACGAAATATAATTAAACAGTTTACAAGCAACCGTGCATCGCACGGGTTATAGGCTTTATAATTAACGTAAGAGAGTTCCTATGGTATGGTTTGGTCGTCAGGGTTAGATATGTCATTTCAGAAATATTATATTAATATTCTTAAATAAGATTAAAAAGAAATTAAAAATATATACTATATCTATACTATTATATTAAGTCGAAACATTGAAAGTTTTGAAAGTTTTGGTTTTCGGTTTGGTTATCTTAATTATTAAAATAAATAATTAAATTACAAAAACAACTCAAAAAGCTAATTACTAATGTTAACGTAATTATATTCCGACTAAAATTGCTTCATCCACATTTAGCATCTACTTAGACTCTTTTTTCTACTCAAACAACTCAATTACCCATTTTTTCTAAAGATTTTACTTCTAATTAAAACATTTTACCATTTAATTTAAAACCAATAACAACTCAATTACCCATTTTTTCTAAAAATTTTACTTTTAATTAAAACACTTTACCATTTAATTTAAAACCAATATTACAATAATTAATATATATCCAAAATATCACACCATATCTTTCCGTAATTATTTTTAGTAGTAATTTTTGTAATTAAAACATGTTACTTTTTAATCTAAAATTAATCTTGTGATCACTAATATACACCCAAAAATATCGCACCATATATTCAACAAAGAATTACCAAAATGCCACCGGCTCAAAATACTCATACCCAGATTGATGGCCCGATATGCCCATTTATTACGGCATTTCGGCTCCCGTATCACTTTGACAGCCATAGTTTACTCAAATTATATCGTTATATATAATAAGAGTAAGAGGGATAATAAAGTTGTACTACCATAGGTCAAGGGTTCGATTCTTACCAGATACATAATAAATAATAAAACTACTAAAACTATAACAAAACATTCCTTATAAATATTTGTTATATTTACATTAATCTTTAGTACTAACAGTAACCGATGCCTACTTTTAGTAGGATATAATTGAATGTAAATTCAATTAACAAAATAAATATACTATAACAATACCCTCAAGAATAACAAGATCGATTCTCAATAACTAAATTATTATTTAATGTCTTTCCAGTATTGTAACATAATATTAAGTTTGCATAAAAAAAGTTTTGCATCTAAATCATGCACGACGAATTAGAGTATAGTTTGGTTTTCTCCTTTGTGAAGGAATCATATTTTCTTTTGAAAGTAAAAACCGATAGTGCTGTAAGAATTGTATTTATCAGTTTCGCTTTTATATAATTAAAATAAAAAAATGTTGAATTTAAAATGTAACCAATATTGCATTAAAATTTTATACATAATAAAGGTAAAAGGATTTTTTAAAAATATATATTAAAGCGTTGATTTAATTCTATGAATTTATATCCTTATTATTTCCTTATATATAACGAGCATAAGGGGGATCTTATCTATTAAATTTTGGTTTCGTCACTATGGTTTGGTCACTGTACCGTTAAAATAATCTCAATCGTCGAATCTAATATTTTTAAAAATAGACGATCAAGATTATATCATATTAAAAAGGAAATAATAATCTAAAAAGGATATCACTCTACTACCAAAATAATCTCAACTGTGGAATCTAATATTTTTAAAAATATACGATCAAGATTATATCATATTAAAAAAGAAATTATTATCTAAAAAGGATATCATTAAAAAAGGTGGTATTGGAATTGAATTTTTTTTTAAATATAATATGAAAAGGATTGTAACTAAAAAAAATCGCCACAAAAAATTAAAGTATACGTAGATTATCATACTCAATCAAATACTCAAATAAAAAAAAATCATCACAAAGAATGTGCTAATATAGAAATATAACTACAAATAATGAAACTGAAAAAACCATTTCAGATATTTTCAAACAGCCCAAACACAATCCTGGAGCTCTGCAAAAGGTGTTCAGTTATAAATTAACAGTGCCTATATTATCTTTTAGTGTAAAAATATAATATGAAAAGGATTATAACTAAAAAAAATCACCATAAAAAATTAAGGGATATTCCAAATGGTACCACTGTACAATTGACTTTTCCATTTGTTACCATCCAACATTTTCGACTTCCAAGTGGTATCACTGTACTTTTGGCTTCATCTATTTTATACCATTCTGTCAAGAAAATGTTAATCAGACGTTAGATTATTCTTAATGGTACCACTATACAATTGGTTTTTTCACATAGTGCCATTCAATATTTTTGACTTCTACGTGGTACCATTTTTCTCACTAAAATCAATTTCTTCTTGGAATTTTCACAACTTATCTATATGTTTTGTGTGTAATAAGTCATTGATTCTCTAACTATCACTACTTCTGATAAACAATCAAGTCATTCATTAGACTCAGATCCAATTGTCCAATCATAATAAACTTTGATCAATAGTTCAAAATATTAAATTAATATATAATATATAGAATCAACCCGTATGAACATATACATATATAATGTGTGCTAGTGAGAGAATCAATGACTTATTATAGAGTATAAATATATAGATAAATTGTGAAATTCAGAGGAAAATTTGACCTAAGTGAGAGAAAAATGGTACCACGTCGAAGTCAAAAATATTGAATGGTACCATATGGAAAAACCAATTGTATAGTGGTACCATTAAGAATAGTCTAACGTCTCACTAACGTTTGCTTGACAGAATGGTATAAAATGGATGAAGCCAAAAGTACAGTGGTACTCAAAAATGTTGGATGATACCAAATGGAAAAACCAATTGTACAGTGGTACCATTTGGAATATCCCAAAAATTAAAGTAAACGTAGATTATCAAATTATTAGTTTACATATCAAATTTTTGTTATGAAATTAATATATATATATATATATAATATTTTACACGTTCAATTTATTATGTATTTTATCTTGAATTCTTAAAACTTGAATTTGATGATTTTACAGCCTACGTAAAATTAACAAAATAATCATTAAATTAGTGATGATTTAACAATTTTCTCCAATTAAAACTACAAAGAAACAAAAGAGAGATGAAATTGACGATTTTTATATTAAAAATTCTATTCTATTTAGGAAATCTACTTATATTTTGTTTTGATTATCAAAATAACATTCTTATGATTTGAAGATAGTTGTACTAACAATCAAATACTTAAAATAGCAAAGTTGAAAATAAAACATACAAAATTAAATTATTAAATAAATAAATTTTAAAAAAATCGTGCATCGTACGGACTATAAGCTAGTATTCTTTATAGGGAAATGCTAATCATAGCCCTAAGGGCTATGGTTAAGCATTGAATATTCTCACATTGTCAACATTGATTTTAGTTATTTGATTAATTTTTGATTTTTCAATGCTCTTTTATAACATTAATTTAATTTTTCAAGTAATAATAGTGGACCCCCCGCATTCACATTAATTTTCACTAATAAAAACATCGCAAATTTCTAAATAATCGTATTGAAATTCGTGCAAACTTAATGTATTAAGTGCAAAATTTACATTTTAAATGCATTTATCCACTTACATTAATACTTAACCATAGCCCTAATGGCTATGTTTAGCATTACCCTTCTTTATATAAGGAGGTCCTGTCTCTAGAAGAAGGGAACTCATATTGATCTCATTGGCAAGCAATAAAAGTGAAGTGTGAATCAATTTTTATTTGGAAGATAAGATATATTAATAGTAGTCAACCTGCTTTCTTTTTTTTCTTTTTTCAAAGTTTGCTAACAAAGAATTGTTACCAGATTAGATAGTAATGCTCGCAATACTTGGATAGTAAGGTAGGTAGGGTATGTAGGTTTTAAAACTGGGCCTGGGCTTTACTTAACATACACACTATATTTGAACACACACATATAGATAGCTGACTGTATGTATATTGCAGAAGGAAAACAAAGTCTTCTGTTATCTTGAAATAAAACGATTACATGCATAATATATAAAGACTACATACTAATGCTCACCAAAATGGTGGCTACAAAGTAGGAGATAAACCAGCAACTATCCTGACTTGACTTATTCATACGTTAACACTACTCCACTAAGCTCCTAATAAAACGCAACGTTCTACTTGACCTAGTCAGCTGATCATTAACTGATCAAAACAAATAACGATTTATTAAACTTAAAACAAAACATTATCTAAATAAATAACTAAACATATGTGAATTTAGATTAATCCCAACAATCTCCCCTTAATCTAAATTCATCTAAATGTCTGTCTGGCAACCTGTTTGATCCAGCCCGTGTGGCCTTTCTGTGCCCCTCTGGCACCACTGATCTCAGCCCGTATGGCTTCCTGGTTTGCCCATTTTGCAACTTATTTCCTGCCCGTATGGCATTCAGTTCATAGCCCTTTTGTCTATTATTCACAAGCCCGTATGGCTTGTTTTTCGTTGGCCCATATGGCCTTTACAGCAAGGCTGGTTCGTCATCATGAAACTGTACAAGATTTGCTTCATGACTGTGTTCCTTCTTTCGTCGAGGTTTGTCACATTCTGAGGCATAGTGACCATAGACATTGCAATTGAAACATTTGATCTTGCTCTTGTCAGATTTTCCCTTCCATTTCTGAGCAAGAAGAAGCTGTTGTTGCTCACTTTGCTCATTCCTACCTTTCATTCTTTCTTCATGGGCCTTGAGACGTCCCACCAGTTCTTCAACTGACATGGCTTTAACATCTCCAAATTGTTCAATGTTTGAAGCTATTTGGAGGAACTTATCAGGCACAACACGTAGAATTTTTCGCACAACACTAGATTCTTCCATAGCCTCTCCAAGAACTCGAATGTTAGTCACAATGTCACTCAGTTTTAAGCAGAAATCTTCTATCTTCTCTGAGTCTTTCATCATGAGAGACTCGAATTCGCCCTTTAATGTCTGCACTCTAGCCTCCTGTACTCGTTCCACCCCCACACACATTGTCTTGATTGCCTCCCAAGCCTCCTTTGCTGTTTCCTTTTCCGCAATGGCCAACAACACATCCTCAGGCACACCTTGATAAATGGCTGCAAGAGCCATCTGCACAGTCCTTTCATCGATTGTAGCCCTGTGACTTTTCTGTTCAATAGCGCCCCAAACACCTTGTGCCTTCATGAAGACCTTCATTTTTAAAGACCAGGCAGTGTAGTTGCTCTTGGTTAGCATAGAATAGTTCACGGCCACAGCACCTTCCTTTGTTCTTGGCGTCTCCATGGATTCTGATGTGTGTCGTGGTTGATACTTTGGCATACACAGGACCTTCGAACCTGGGGAGCTCTGATACCAAGTGTAGGTTTTAAAACTGGGCCTGGGCTTTACTTAACATACACACTATATTTGAACACACACATATAGATAGCTGACTGTATGTATATTGCAGAAGGAAAACAAAGTCTTCTGTTATCTTGAAATAAAACGATTACATGCATAATATATAAAGACTACATACTAATGCTCACCAAAATGGTGGCTACAAAGTAGGAGATAAACCAGCAACTATCCTGACTTGACTTATTCATACGCTAACACTACTCCACTAAGCTCCTAATAAAACGCAATGTTCTACTTGACCTAGTCAGCTGATCATTAACTGATCAAAACAAATAACGATTTATTAAACTTAAAACAAAACATTATCTAAATAAATAACTTAACATATGTGAATTTAGATTAATCCCAACAGAATAAACGTAGGAATAAACTGCAATGAACCCAAAGAAAATTGTAATCATTCAAGCTGGCCGACAATGGCGTCTTTCGTATAAATTCCACCTGTGGTGATGACTTGGGACAAACATTATCATATTGATCACAAAATCATTGTTTCCAAAGCACACACTTTACGTTGAATGGACAACAAAAAGTTTTAACAGCAAACGCACACCATATGTACGGTCAAATCTCGATAAATTATACTCCCTCCGTCCCAGCAGATAGTATATATTGGGGGACGGGTTGTGGCACGCATTTTAAGGTGCATTTTAAGGATAGTTCCATAACTTATTTTTCCAATTTTCTTTTTTTTGTATAAAAATAGGTATGTTATATTTTTATACAAAAAAATAAAATTTTAAAAATAAGTTATGGAACTATACTTTATAGGAGTCTTAAAATGCGTGCCAAGCAGTGAAAAAAAACTGTATAGAATCTGATGGGACAGAGGGAGTAAATATTTTTGGACTTAACTTTTTTACCTACTTGTTGAGATATCTAATTAAAATTTTAACATCGTATCTAATTTAATATATCATGTAGAGTCTATATAAAATTGGTAGAATTGACATAGAATTGGTAGAGTTGACACATAGTTCGTAAAATTTACCAAAAATTAATCTTAAATTCATTAAATTTTTTTAAATTTTGGTGAGATTTTTATAGTTTGTTTCTAATCCATATTGAATATCTCTAAATTTCATAAGATTATTTGAAATCGAGATTAAATATCGCATAATTTTTAAATTCTGAATTGAATAACATCATATTTTAAAGGATTATTTAAATTCTTGGTTTAATATACCCAAAAATTTAATAAATTTTCCAAAAAAATCTTACAAAATCTTGATTAAATACAGTTCCTTAAAAATATCATAAATACCTATTATGTTAGCAACGAAAATATATTATTTTATAGAATTCTATTCTATCTTGATACACTTTCGGTCACATTGATCTTGTTTAACTGAAATTTAAATATATTATATAATTGAATAAAGTTTAAAAAAATTAAATTATTGAAAAATATATTTAAAAATGTATCTTTCAATTTTTTAAAATAATAATTAAATAAATTTTAATATATAATCAGAATTTAATCAATTTAATCATTAAATGGGATGGCAGGAGCATAAATCGTTTGCTAATTAGGATATTGGATATGTACTGCAATCTGGTTGAGGTTGGGGTAGTAGACTGTGAAAATGGGACGAAAGAAGTCAACCTGAGCTTTAGTAACATATTAATTAATCAGTTCATATAATGAATTTTTTATTGTGTATTCAAGGTATAATAAAATTTTATTTAGTATTTTTTGATTAATTTGCTTACATTAACAATAATGGTCTTCTATATGTATAAAAATTTTAATCAATTAAAATTAGTTAATTTATTAAAAAAAGTACTTTCTTCGTCCCATAATTTTTGTCTTAATTTTAATTTTTAAAATCAAATTTATCAATTTTTGAGCAATAAATTAAACCTATTCCATAATAATATTTATTTTTCTAAAAAATATCAAAATTAAAAAGATGTAAAATCATAAACAAATGTTTTCAAATTGTTGATTTTGAAAAATCAAATTAAGACAATATTTTTAAGACAATGGGATATAGGAGTAATTGTTAAAATGTGTTCTTGGATATACAATATAAAAATCCTTCATTTTAAACCATAACATATTTTAATTAATTACTCCCTCTGTCCCTCATGGTAGTTTATATGGGATTTTTTCACGGAAACCAAGAATTATGATTAAAATAAGTGAAGTACTGGGTGCAATAGTGATTTTATTGTTAAAAAAAGTGAATTAGTGGGTGAAATAGTGATTTTATTGTTAAAATAAGTGAAGTATAGTGGGTGTAATACTCCCTCAGTCCCATGTGATTGTTAACGTTTCAAAATGATGTTTTTGGCACGCATTTTAAGGTGCATTTTAAGGTGCATTTTAAGGGTAGTTCCATAACATATTTTTAAAATTTTCTTTTTTTGTATAAAACTATAATGTATATATTTTTATACAAAAAAAGAAAATTTTAAAAATAAGTTATAGAACTATCCTTAAAATACCCCTTAAAATGCGTGCCAGAAAGTGTAAAAAGAAATGTAAAGAATTGGTTGGGACAGAGGGAGTAGTGTAAAGTGTTGAAAAAGTGGAGTGAAGTAGTGGATGTAATAATGTATTTTATTGTTAAAAGTTACTATTTATAGTATATAAGGAAATGAGAGTATGTAAAGAAATGAGAGGGACGTCCCAAAATAGAAACTGTAAAGTAAAGAAATGAGAGGGATGGAGGGAGTAAGATTTTTGTGTGAATCCATTATTATTAATAAAAATAAACCAATCAACTAAATTTGCACTTGGCACACATTAGAAAAAGGCTTAAAGAACTTTTGGTTCTTCAAGTTTGCGCAATTATACTCATAAATCCCTAAAGTTTAAAGTCATTCCTTTTCGTCCCTCCAACTTAAAAAATGTACGTTTTAGCCACAAACCATCGTCTTTGGCCTTTAAAAGGCGACGGTTTTGTGTCAAAAAAACGACGGTAAAGTGGTTAAAAGGTATATTTCTGAAATTGGAATGGCAAAAAAGAACGACTTTAAACCTTAGAGCTTTATGAGTATAACTGCGCAAACTTGAAGGACCAAAAGGTCATTAAGAGGGTGTTTGGGATTGCTTAAAATAAGTTACTTTTGACTTAAAGTATTTTATTTTAACTTAATGGAGAAAGTAAAGTTTTTTACTTAAAGCTGAATGAATGTGTTTGGGTAATTTTACTTAAAGTTAAATGGGGGTTTAATAATTTTGACTTAAAGTGAAATTTGACTTAAAAAAATTTTAAATTCATGTTATTTAAACTTTACAATAGTCCTGGGGAAAAAAAAACTCGATAAATCATAAGTCATAAGTCAAAAGTACCTAACGTCTTAAAGGAGAAAAGCTCCGTTAAGGAGCTCAAGAAGTCGTTTTGCCAAACAACACAAAAACACTTAAAGCCAAATGATAAGTTATAAGCCCCAACCCCAAACACGCTCTAAGCCTTAGAAAAATCATTCTAATATATTTGTACACACCACCAACTTGACCCATCAGCTCATTTATCTGCGGAAGCAGCTAGACTTCACAAGGACAAAAACAAACACCCTGGGTTCATATGTTTACACATTGTTCTTTCAAGCTTTACACAAAAAGACAATTGATTAATAACTATTATGCAAGTTGGTCATGATCTACTTATAAACAGATTATACAGACCGATTATGTTATGTGTTTTGTTTTTTTATTAGAGGGGGTTCAATCAAAACTACGAGGATCCCGTAAGAAATCAAACTTGGGTGGATGATAAAACAAGCATATAATCAAGTTAGGCAGGAGGGTCCGTTATGGTCTGGTTAATCTGGCTTAAGATGTGCAACTTCTCATGGCGCATTGGCCGTGGAGTTGTCTTAACTCATTTTGTCTCTTTCTTGCCTACGCGTCTAGCTTCTTCCATCACCCTCAGGGGAGAGAGATGTATCGATGTACTTATTGACTCTTATTAATTGATTTTACAATGGGATGTTGGCCATATGTCTCCGCCTAGCTATCCTTGTGTACACTTCTTTCCCATGTAAAATTTGATCACAATTCACACCGTTGCCTACCCTAACAACCAATCACTCTCGCTCATAACTAGAAAAAGTGTATGGTGTTTGAGTAATATATCATTTATTCAAGGTCTCTCTCTAATGTGTTAATAATTTATAAGAATTGGTTACTTAACATGACATCAGAACGATTTAATTAGAAAGGGATCTCGGGTTCAAGTCTTCCAACCACTGTCCGTCTACTTCTGTTAGTTCGGGATCTCGGGTTCAAGTCTTCTCACCCTCATCTCGGCTTCAATCGTTGAATAATATATAATCTATTGTGCATTAAAATGACCGCGTTCAGTTTGTATGTAAAGGAATCAAGTTTTAAGTCATGGTATTGCTTTCATGTCATAAAAAAAATGTATGGAACTAATTCTGAGTTTTTTGAGAAAGGCAAGACTATCCTCTCTATCCCTCTTTAACGTTCCAAGTTCTAGGACCGTATATGATAAAAACATCAAGAACTTGCACCGTCTATCTAGGACCACTAAATTTAAATACGCTACAACTTCATATTCTGTTAAATTATCTGAACCACATTTTGGACATTCAATATACATTGATTCGGAAAAGACAACAGAATCTCATTGACCGTATGGATGATCATCAACAGACAACACTAGCTACCAATTGTATCTAAA
Organism: Kitagawia praeruptora; assembly: GCA_037693485.1. NCBI lineage: Eukaryota > Viridiplantae > Streptophyta > Magnoliopsida > Apiales > Apiaceae > Kitagawia > Kitagawia praeruptora. The sequence continues at coordinate 68,732,301 of CM075352.1, forward strand.
TATTTGAGTTATTCATCCTTTTCCTCCGACATTGAGGCGTGGGTTTCATGCATGTTTGTTCTGTAGTTATATTAATTACATTTTCCTAATAAAAATTTAAGTGTAGGAATAGGAGTTCGTTTGGCCTTTTATCTGATACATATACAAAGTATCTAAGTCAGATTTATATGTCAGGAAGATTTATATGTGATGGACAGAACGGAACATTAATCTATCCATATACATGACCAGCTTTGCATTCATCACCAATGGCTTCAGCCATGGCCGTAAACAGTTCAATTGTATTTAGTGATCAAATCATCTCCTCTGCATCTAAACCTGTTTGAGGTATTGGTTTTAATGTACAAATTGTTCTTCTCCCATGGTAAACCTATTATAAAAATTTAGTTATTAGCACAAGATTAATAGAGATAAGAATCTGATATATAGGTGATTCTACTTAAAATTCGATTAAGTCTTCATTAAAATTCGACACTCTACATCAAAATTTATCCTAGAGGTACATTGTGACAGGCTCAGATAATGCTTATGGCTGATGGAGACACAAGGATGCTAATCAGCATCACCTCCACTACCGGCCATGCCTCCTTCACCCTCAGTTTATCGATGATGTTCTTATGCACATGCTAAATATGGAGGATCAGAAAAATGACCCAACAACCAATGAGTCAAAGGTTCAAATGACTCAAAAGAAAAATACTTTGAAGGCATGTGGTCATAGGAGTCTAGGACCACTATAACTGGGCTAGCCACTACCTACCGAACCTCCAATCTTCTTGCAGGTATGAAGTATGCATGCCATTCATTCAAAATGTTCAGACTTGGATAGAGCTAAGATTATATGAATCTAGACCAACATGGACCACTGTATTAAAAGCACTGTGAGACCGAGCCGCATCATTAAGCCCAAAATTAAGATATTCTTGACAGATCAATATCGGAAAAGTACCTAACTGAACCATTGAAAAGTGCCATCACAAGAACTTTCTTATCACCATAAAAGAAGGTGATTATGACATGCTGATACGTTTAAACATAGTGAATCCTAACATGATACTTAAAAATGAACACACATGCAGCCCAAAATTGCATTTAGCAGGTGAAAAGCTGAGGGAGATGCAGCGAAATCAGACGGTTCAAAGATAAGTCGATCGGGACACCATGACAAATCAACTGATATTAAGAGCTTAAGAATTAGAGATCCATGCATATGTGTGTATTAACTATTAAGTTTGTTGCGATGAACTATTTTTTGAATAAAGTAATCAACTTGACAGACTAACAAGGTGCACAGATAGGCACCAGAGACCAGCAAATTACACACTGTACTAAGAGCACATGAGCAAAGTTTTTTCGTTGCTAGCCCAACGGGCTTTAAGGCTACTCTTATTACTGGTGAAAGTCGAATGGTCCAAAGATAGTTGTAATTTGAAGAAGAAAAGGCAAAAGTTTATTGCCAAAACGAAGGTCCGCGTATCCAAACCCAAAGCAAAATTACAAAATGTTCATTTATGTGGCTGTCAGAGCTGAATTTATGTTTCGGCTGACTTGTCCTCAGCGAGCGAGGAACAAGCTTCGGTAGCTCCTGCAAGGAGAAGAATGCGAGGGTGTGGACCCCCCGATTCACCTCCGGTGTGAGAATCAGTAAAAATGTGGTGGAAACGTAAACGTAAAGCCTTATGTAAATCAATGTGTCTCAGAGTGTGTGATTGTGTTTTTCACCTGGCAGTGGAGTCTATTTATATTGTGCTCCAGAGTAATGCCGTTGGATGATCTTTGATTCTCAGTTATGGAGGGTATTGAATGCTTAAGCGTTACACTGACAACGGTCATCAGTTATTTTGGCATCCTTCGGTTGGGCCGAGCAAGGGGCTTGGCCTTTGTATATAATTTTACGAGCAATAAGCCCAAAGGCTTATTGGATTGGGCCTCATATGCTTATTATAATCGGGCCCCCTGACATGTCCCCGGGCTTCGGTCGGTTTGGAGATGAGACCGAAGTCCACTTCTGACCGAAGAGTTCAATCGATCGGTACGGGCGCGTCTTTTGAGGCGACAGTTGTGTTCAATTTATATCTCTTTTGTTTAAACAGTTCTCCACGTGTCATCATCTGAGATAGGGATATTGAACCGTCTGTTCATCTCAGCCGTCCATCTTTGTATATATATATTTGAGCCTTGGTAACTTGCTTGCTCTATTTGCTCTCTGGATCTTCTTTGTGTGAACTCTTGGAGCAATCAATGGTGTCTTATTCTTCCGGCATTGATTCTTATCTTCAGCAAGCGTCTTTAACAAGTAAGTTTGTACTTTCTCGCTTTTTGCCATCTTTAATGTATATGCAAACATTTATTCTTTCTCGAGAGATGTTTTTGATTTACTGAGTAATTTCGTCGGAACCCTTCGTCCCTGCTCCTTAATTCTGCTTGTGACCCAAGAACTTCCTTCGTTGGACCTTTTATTTCCTCTTAGATTTGTCGTTAGTCTGTTTGTACTCGGGGATTTCCTTCGGCTTTGTAGTCTACTTATTTGCTTTTCTTTTCCTTCTTGTCCCCGAGTATTGGACTAACGACTATTTGCCTTCTTTTCTAGATTCAGAATGTCAACACCTGAGCCAAGTCCTTCGGGTCACGCTGTGGGCCATGTCCCCGTTTTACTCTTTGGGGATAGTACCGAATACCCTGCTGCGAATATGTCCTCTGTTTTGGGGCAGGACGATATAAATGCCTTGGAGAGCATATATGACTTTCCAGAGGGTTTCCGATGTATTCTTCCCGATGGCACAGATCGTATATATGACACTCCGGGCGTGTCGATCGGAGATCAACGACCGCTGTTGGTATATCAGAAATTGCCTTTTATTGTGGCCTTCGATTCCCCTTGTTGCCCCTTGTGAAGGTTCTTCTGAGGGAGATGGGTATAGCGATCGGTCAACTTGATCCGAACGGTTTCATTCATATGAACACCTTTCAGTACCGATGTTTACAACACGAAGTGCCTCCTTTATCGGTTCTCTTCTGGCATCATTACGTTTTCCGAAAGAATGCCAAATCCCCGGGTTTTTACAACATTACCCGAAGAACAGGTCGTTCCGAGTGGGCGGCCACCAATTCCAACAATAAAAAGACGCACAACCATTGGTGCTACGTTGTCGGACCTGCCCTCCCCAGGTTTTCAGAATGGAGGGAAGTTGATCCGTCCGAAAGAGTAAGGCTAAAGGCTCTTTCGGATGACGAAAAACTTCTGTATCGGAAGCTCAATACCCCTTTGGTGCCCGAAAACAAACTTCCTTTAGCCACTACCCGAGATGGGACTTGGCTAAAGGATATGATGGGTACTTCTAATGTCTTTATTTTTCCGTCTTGTACATTTTTTTTTCATTAACTGACTTTTGTTTTGTTGTTTCAGTGTCTGCGGCAGCTGATATGAGGAGAAGGGCGGCCGAAAGGAAGGATTCTCTTGCTAGTGGTTCCGGAGGTTCTTCTTCGGCCCCATCTACCATCACTCCCCTTGTGGTGAAAACGCCTATGGTTGAGGCCTCGCCGATGCAGACTGAACAGGTACAGACTTCGGCTGGCGCTATTGTGATTGCAGCTCCTAAGGAGCTTCCTGTTGTGGAAGGGAGTGTCCCCGAGAAGAAGAGGAGGACCGAAGATGCAATTCCGGTTTTAAAGACCTACCGACCTTCTTGGGGGGTAGTGGATACTGATTCTTATGGCGTTCCTGCCCCGAAGCCTGCGAAGGAACTATGCCATGATTTGTGTAGTTCCTTCATCCTACCAGCCGATCGGCTTGTATATGACGAAGCTCCAACTGTGGAAGCTTGTGAAAACATGCCGGGGCATCTTAGCTTGGTACGTTTTTTTTAGTGATTAACTATCTCCTTGTTATTTCCCGATTTGGTATTAAGATTTCCGTGTGACACTTTTCCAGGCGGTTCCTTGGGCCGCAGCTGTGACGGCGAAGGTTAAGGACCAGGCTGTCATCATTCGGGGTCTTAAGGCCAAAGTTGATTCCTCAAAAGCCAAATTTGATCCTTTGGAAAGTCGGGTAAAAGAGCTGGAGGAGCTTTCGGCCATATCCCAAGAGAAAGAGGCCCTACTTCTTCAAGAGAAAAGTGACCTGCTTCTTCGGAATGAGGTCTTGGTCGGGGAGAAGCAGAAATGGACCGAAGCCAAGGAGGCCGACCAGTTGGAGCTGCGCCATTTGAAGAAAGAATTGAAGAAGGTGAGGAAGATCATATCCCGATCCGAAGATAGGGGTTTTTCTATAGGATATGATGATGTTGTCATCGCTGCTCACCAGGCTGGACTTGATTACAAGCAGATTCTTTTTAACCCTGATGATGATCCAATTATTCGGCCTGCAGCCCCGGATGTGCCCTTGGTTGTCTCTTCTGATCCCGATTCAGAATAATTTTAACTTTGTAATGAACTTGTGCCTTCGGGCTTGTTATGTAACTCTGCCTCCGGGCTTTGTAATATTTTTCTGTTTTAATTGATGCCTTCGGGCAACGGATATATTTGGTGGTATCTTTCGAAAGCTAAGTAATTTGCTTTTAAATAGTTTCTGTCTTTTGCTTTATCATCGTAAAGCTGTCTCCGAACGACTCTTCGTCTGATAATAATTTTCTAAATAATCTTTCGAATGAATCACATTTAAGATAACTCGTATCATCCCAAGTGAACTTTGACCTGTAAATTTTAACTTCGGTCTTTTTTCGATCCGTAGACTTACTCTTATACTTGAAGTAGTTTTAACTCTCAATTTGAATCACATCGAAGTTTTTCCTTGGAGTGATCTTCAGAATCTCTGTATTTCAGAATCTTCACTTTTGATAACTTCCAGAACTGAGTTTTTTCTTTTTTCGGAATTTTCATTTCTTCGGGTCGGGACCTCTTCGGATCGCCGTACCCGGTGTTGCCCCCAAGTCGCAGTTTTGGCCGAAGGTCTTGTCTTTCGGTTTCGGGCGATTTCTACCTCCCGAAGACCTTTCGGGCGAACTACGGATTGGATTTGGGTCTTGGTGAATACTTTTCCTTTTTTGAAGTCATACCCGGTGTTGCCCCCAAGTCGCAGTTTTTTTTTTTTTGAACATCGATGCTCTTGGTATTTCCCTCCCATTTAATGGCAGTTTGATCGTTCCTCTTTTTAGCGGACACGTGTCTTTATCTCAGGAGGGGTTTTGTAGCGGCATTTCATCTGGACCGTTGATTTTTCTTTATAAGTATAGAGAAAGTAACTATAACCTTCAATCACGTCCCAGATTTTTCTTCTTTTCTTGTAACCAGCACAAGAACTCCCGTTGATCAGTAAGTTTGAATTTTTTCAGATCTTCTGATTCTGCGTTTAAACTCTTTTCTTTTTGAATATTTGTACCATCTAATGTTTCTTTCTTTCTTTCAGTGTCAAGTCGTTCTGAAATGAGGAAGAGGGCAGAGGAAAGACGTGCCCAGAAAAAGAAGATCTCTGGTACTGGCTCTTCTTCCGCCTTACCTTCTCCGGCTTTGAGCAATGTCTCGGAGAAGAAAGGCAAGGTGGAGGCTCACGGGACAAACTCCTATCGATCTTCCTGGTCTGTTATGGAGTCAGATTCCTTTGGGTCCCCTACTTCGGCTTCTTCGAAGAAGGTAGGTGGAGACCTTTACCAGGCCTTTATTCTGCCGAAGGACCGCTCTTTGTATGAACTGGCGGATCCGGTCGAAGCTACTGCCAATCTCTTGGGGCATCTTTCACTGGTAAGGAATTTTTTGTTTCGGAGCCATTCCTCTGGTTCTTCGTATGATTTTATAATCGGATTTTTTTTTCAGGCAACACCTTGGGCTGCTTCCGTATCAAACAAGGTGAAGGATCAGGACCTTCTGCTCTATAACCAGGGAAGACAGATCAGGGAGACGATTCCTTCGTTGGAGAAGGAAATCGTGGAGTTGAAGTGCCATCTTGCCTCCGTTCGGGCCCAGAATGCCGATCTCATTCGGGAGAATGAGGACTTGTGGGCTCATAATGATAAGATGATGTCCGATACGGAGGGTCTACTTGGCTGGATGGAAACTTGGAAGAAGGAGCTAGGCCAAATGCATTCCGATCCGGATGATGCAGATGTAGCTCTTTAGTTTCATTCCCAATGTATTTTTCCGCCTTCGGGCCATTTTGTAATCTCTCTTTTTTATAATGAAATTACAACCTTCGAGCATTTTTTTTATATTCAAGTTACTTTCCTTTTCCTATGCATATGCAATCTTCGGATTCTTAATTTTCACTTATTTTTCGTGAATTTTCATTCCTTCGGGTCGGGATCTCTTCGGATCGCCGTACACGGATTTTTGTAATTTTTTGGCCATCCACTTTGAGGTTTTTCGGCCATGTAGTTCCTACACTCGAAGTAATATTCGTAAACTCGAAGTATCTTGTAAGTTTTCCTTACTTCGGAGTAATTTTCGGAAATTTATTCGGATCGGGCCGCTTCGGGCTTCGTTGCCTTTGTGTTTTTGCCGAAGGTACTCGAAGTAATATTCGGGGATTCGAAGTATTTCGAGATTCCCATTACTGAGTTTTATCTTTTTTCGGAATTTTCATTTCTTCGGGTCGGGACCTCTTCGGATCGCCGTACCCGGTGTTGCCCCCAAGTCGCAGTTTTGGCCGAAGGTCTTGTCTTTCGGTTTCGGGCGATTTCTGGCTCCCGAAGACCTTTCGGGCGAGCTGTGACTTGTATTTGGGAATTTTAGTACCCAACTAAGTTGAATTGTAGCCATTCGGGTCAATTAGTCGATGAAAACGTAAATGGGACAAACAATCGAGCTTTTATTGATAATCAAATTGACTTTACATAGTAAATAAGTAATTGAATTATTCCGTGAAAAAGCTTACTGATAAAATCTCCTCAGTCGGGAGGCGTGCCATGTGTTTTTAATCGGACTTCCATCCAGTTCGGTCAGTTTGTAAGTCCCTGGTCGAACGACTTGGATGATCACATAGGGTCCTTCCCAGTTCGGCTGAAGCTTTCCTTGTTTGCTTGGCATAGAAGTTGCCAACTCTCGAAGGACTAGGTCCCCGACTTTGAAGGACCTCTTTCTTACTCCTGAGTCATAGTATTGAGCAGTTTGCTGTAGGTACTTGACATTTCTCAGGTGGGCTGCTTCTCGGGCTTCTTCCAATAAGTCTATATTAGCTCGGAGGCCCAACTCGTTTGTTTCAAGGTTGAAAACTTCGCTTCGGTAAGATTCTAGGCCGACCTCCACTGGGACCATTGCATCGGTACCATATGCCAAACTGAATGGAGTCTCTCCGGTCGAAGACCTTTGTGTGGTGCGATAAGCCCACAGTACATAGGGCAATTCTTCAGCCCATAACCCTTTGGCTTCCCCGAGCCTCTTCTTTATCCCATCAAAGATGACTCTGTTTGCGGCTTCTACCGCGCCATTCCCTTGTGGGTGACCGACCGAACTGAATTTCTGTTGGATACCGAAGAAGGCTAGGAATTCCCTGAATTTCTTTCCGACGAACTGTGTCCCGTTATCCGATACACAGATTTTGGGAATCCCGAATCTGACAATCACTTGTTCCAACATAAACTTTTTGGCAGCTTCCTCGGTAATGGAGGACAAAGGGCATGCTTCTACCCACTTGGTCATGTAATCGATTGCCACTATACAATATTTGGCTTGTTTGGTGCTTGTAGGTAGAATTCCGACAATGTCCACGACCCACATTGCGAAAGGAATGGGATTTAAGACAGAAGCCATTTCTTCGGGAGGCTGTTTCGGAACATTGCTGAAGAGTTGGCATTGCCTGCATTTCTTTGCATAACTCAGTGCATCGGCCCGCAAGGTTGGCTAGAAAAATCCTTGTCTTAGAATTTTAAAGGCCAGTGAACGGCCTGCCAAGTGCTCCCCACATATTCCCTCGTGAACCGCTTCTAGAGCTGTTTTTTGTTCTTCAGGAGTCAGGCATCTTAGTAATGGTTCGGTAACCGATCTTCGGTACATTTTTCCTGCTATGACAGCGTACTTGGTGGCCCGATTTCTGATTTTTTGGGCCTCGGTCTTTTCCAACGGCAGTGTTCCTTTTCTAGGAATAGGCGTATTGGAGTCATCCAATCTATCCCCTGGTGGATCTCGAAACAGACCTTTTTATCGATGGAGGACATTTTCACTTCTGTTAGGTAGATCAAGCCGGTGAGGTTTTGGGTGTCGGCCGAGGCCAAATGAGATAAGGCGTCTGCTCGGCTGTTGTTTTCCCTGGCCACAGTGGTCAATTCAAAGGATTCGAACGAAAGAGAGCTTGCTTTTACTTTGGCTGCATAGGCTTTGGTTCGGGCGTCCCTTTGTTCATATTCTCCTGAAAAATGTTTTACCACCAGCATTGAATCGCTGAATGCCCGAAGGTGTCTGACTTCTAGGTTTTTTGCTAAGTTCATCCCAGCCAGAAGTGCTTCGTACTCGGCTTCGTTATTGGTTAAGGAGAAAGTGAATCGGATGGCCTGACAAATTTCGAAACCTTCGGGACTTGTAAGAATTAGGCCTGCTCCGCATTTGCTCTCGGCCACCGATCCATCCATAAACAATTTCCACTTGCCAGGGGTTTGGATCAGTTTTTCCTCCACTTGTACCCCTTCTAAACCGGCGAATGAACACTCTACTATGAAATCCGCTAGGGCTTGTGCTTTTATCGCGGTTCTCGGCACATACTCCAGGTCGAATTCTCCTAACTCGATGGCCCATGCAACAACCCTGCTTGAAGCCTCGGATCTTTGTAATATCTTTTTCAGTGGTTGATCGGTCGTGACCTGTATCGTTCTCCCCTGGAAATAATGTCTCAGTTTTCTTGAGGCTATGACCAACCCGTAAGCAAATTTTTCGGCATTCGGGTATCTGGTTTCTGCTTCCCTGAGCATGTGGCTGATGTAGAAAACTGGATATTGGTTTCCATTGTGTTGTTTGACTAAGACGGCCCCCAACGTCCGATCATTCACGGCCAAATACAGTTGTAAGGTTTCTTGTGGGTCTGGTCTCATTAGCAACGGAGCCTTCGTTAGATACTCCTTGATGTCTTCGAAAGCTTTTCCGCATCGCGGACCCCATGAGAAACTCTTCGTACCCTTTAATACTTTGAAGAAAGGCAAAGCTTTATCGGCCGATTTGGAGATGAATCTTCTTAGGGCAGCCAATTTTCCTGTCAGTCTTTGAATGTCCCGAATTGTTTTCGGAGTTTCCATGTCGATTATTGCTCTTATCTTTTATGGGTTGGCTTCAATGCCCCGAGCACTCACCATATATACTAGGAACTTGCTGCTGAATACCCCGAATGTACACTTATTCGGGTTGATCCACATGTTATTTCTCCTCAGGGTCTGGAAGCACTCTCTTAGATCATCGACGTGATCCCGAAACAGAGACTTCACTATCATGTCGTCCACGTAACATTCCATATTTCTGCCGATCTGATTGCTAAAAACCTTGTTGATCATCTTCTGAAAGGTGGCCCCCGCGTTCTTTAAACCGAAAGGCATGACAATGAAAGCGTATGTTCCTTTCGGAGTGATGAATGCTGTTTTGGGGATGTCTTTAGATTTCATAGCGATTTGATGGTAACCAGAGAAGGCATCTAGGAAGCTCAGGATTTCATATCCCGAAGTAGCATCAATAAGCTGGTCAATATTGGGAAGTGGATAGTGGTCTTTTGGACAGGCGAGATTGAGATCGGTGTAATCGACGAACATCCTCCATTTGCCGTTGGCTTTTTTGACCACTACCACATTGGCCAACCATTCGGGGTACTTGATTTCTTCGATAAATTCTGCTTCCAAGAGTTTTTCTACCTCTATCTGAATCACCTTTTGTCTTTCCATGGCGAAATTTCTTTTCTTCTGTTTGACTGGTTTGGCCCCTTCTTTCACATTTAAACTATGCTGAGCAATGCCTGGGTCAAGTCCGGGCATGTCCTCGGGTCCCCATGCAAACACATCATGACATTCTCGGATTACTGCTATCACTTTCGCCTTCAGATCTTCAGTCATGTTTTTTCCGATGCGGATCATCCGTCCCAAAACCCTGTATATAATTCTACCTCTTCGGTCTCTACCACTGGTTCGGCTATCGGGTTTGAGAGATCGGCTCCAAACTTTTCCAGCTCAATATTCATCGAGTGATGGATGGTATCTGTCTGATCATTAAGGCATCTTTTCTTGCTGCCCCCGTCTTCGGTTCCGTCCTCGGATTTGTCAAGGTCTTCCAACATAATGATTCTTGTGGCTTTTTGGTCTCCTTTCATTTCACCGATACCATGATCGGTAGGGAACTTCATCTTTAAGTGCGGTATGGAAGCTATAGCTTGAAAAGCTGTCAAGGTAGGTCGTCCGAGGATGCCATTGTAGGGGCTGTCGACTTTGACGACATAGAATTTCACTTGCTTTTCCACAATGCATGGGGGTTTGCCCAATAACAGAGACAGGGTGATAGTTCCCTCGATAGGGACTAGTGTGTTTCCGAATCCGTATAGTGGGGGCTCTTTGCTAGATTCCAGCTGTTCTCCCCCCAGATTCATTTTTTCATAGGTTCGGTGATACAGAATATTGACCGAACTACTTCCATCAATCAATACCTTCCATATCTTATTTTGCCCGATGACCGGATTTACTACCAGAGGGTCCTCATGGGGCCAGATGACGTCCTCGTAATCCTCTTCGGTAAACATTATTGATTGTGGTTGTTTGCCCTGGCAGTATGTTGATACAGATTGTAGATTTGTCGGGCGTACCTCTTCTTGGCCGTTTTGCTACATCGGTCAAGTATTGTACCTCCCATGATCGTTCTTACCTCCCCTCTTTAACGAGGGGCTTCTTCTCTTTCCCTTTGCCTAGGGTTTTCATTTTCTTCGTTCCGATCTCTGGGTTCCTTCGGACCCGAATCATTTTTTGGCTCTAAACGATCCCTTAAATCTTTAACAAACTGATTTAGGTCGCCTGTTTTTACCATTCTTTCTATCAACCTCTTCAGATGGAAACATTCGTCTGTGTTGTGACCCTTGTCCTGGTGATAATCACAGTATTTGTTCCCGTTCTTCTTGTGGTCAGGCACCCTTAACTTTACCGATCTTCGGAAATCGGGTCTGCCTTTGATTTCATTCAGTATTTTCGAGATGGGAGTGTTTAACGGAGTAAACGCCATCGGCTCCCTTTCCCTTTTCGAATCGTCTCTCCTATCGACCCTTCGAACGCTATCTCGCTTATCGTCTCTCCTTCGGTCGCTTTTCTCCTGCCTGTTTTTCTTTTGGCTATCTTTAGAAGACTCTTTGTAGCCGTCGATAGACTCCATTTTTCTCCTGATACTTTCACCTCTGATATAGATGTCATTGAGGGACTTCGGAGGGACGTCATACAAGGACGATCGAAGCTTTCTTCCTTTGACTGAGTTGAGGCCAGCCGTTAGAAAGCCTGCAGCCTTGACTTTGTCGAGATTGGTCACCATGCCAGCCTCTTCTTTAAAACGGGCGAGGTAATCGCCCAACTCTTCATCAGGTCTTTGGCGGCAATGGATGAGCGATTCTGTATCTTTCTCCCTTCGGCATAGATGGGAGTAGTGTCTCAAGAACTTTCTTTTCAGTCGGTCATAAGAGGATATGGATCTTGGCCTCATTGATCTATACCAAAAAGAAGCCGAACCTTTGAGATAGGTTTTGAACATCTTGCAAAGCATGATGTCGTCGTGACCCATCCCAATCATCAGGCTCTCGTATTTTTCGCAATGATCCTCTGGATCACCTTTGCCACTGAATTTGGTCATCTTCGGGAACTGACGACCTGGGGGTGGCCTGTATTGTTCGATTTCTTCAGTAACTACGGGTTCCCGACGCGTCTTCTTCTGGTCTCCGAACATACACTTTTCCATTCTTCGGAGCCTGTCTTTCCATCGGGAATCCTCCTCTTCCTCCTCCAAGTCTGACGGATCTCAGGATGGATGTGAGGAATGTGTTTCTGATTCCGAGGATTCCTCCTGGCGAGGTCGGGACCGCTTTTCTCTTCGTCCCCGGGAGGTCGTTTGATGGGGCTGATCCACGGGCTCCTCTTCTTCAGGCTGAAGAGCTTCTCGTACCAGCCTCGCTTCTAATTCGGCCTCTTCTCTTCTAAGTTTTATGACCTCTAACCTGAGTTCGTCTACCTTCTTCTGTAGGGCTTTTATTTTCGCTGATTGGGAATCCTCGGCTTCAGGGGTTTTCCCTTTCTCATTCTGTTGCTTTATTTCTTCGGAAGTAGGGGTTGTATCAATAGGACAATTGAGGTTTTCTGTATCCTGAGGTAACATGATTCACAGAGATAAGCTTATACGTTCCCACAGACGGTGCAAAATGTTAGAGCTGAATTTATGTTTCGGCTGACTTGTCCTCAGCGAGCGAGGAACAAGCTTCGGTAGCTCCTGCAAGGAGAAGAATGCGAGGGTGTGGACCCCCGATTCACCTCCGGTGTGAGAATCAGTAAAAATGTGGTGGAAACGTAAACGTAAAGCCTTATGTAAATCAATGTGTCTCAGAGTGTGTGATTGTGTTTTTCACCTGGCAGTGGAGTCTATTTATATTGTGCTCCAGAGTAATGCCGTTGGATGATCTTTGATTCTCAGTTATGGAGGGTATTGAATGCTTAAGCGTTACACTAACAACGGTCATCAGTTATTTTGGCATCCTTCGGTTGGGCCGAGCAAGGGGCTTGGCCTTTGTATATAATGTTAACTCGAATAACTTGTAGAAGGGGGGGTTGAATACAAGTTATATAATCGTGTCTGATTTTTACTTGGTTATATGAACAAGAATAAACGAATGAATCAAATTCTGTTTGTATTAATAAGATCAAATACAAACTCTACCAAAGGTGTACAAATACCTTTAGCAGCTGCTGACAAAATAAAACTCTCTCTCTGTTTGTTTCGAACTCTCGAATACAAACCTTATACAGAGCTACGCACTTTCGCACATGAACTCACGACTCCAACGAACTCTCTTTACAATGACATAGAGAGAATATTTATAATGCTACCTATCAACTAATTACAGAAAGATAATCTATACATGACAATTTTCTGCCTTTCAGTTGATAGTTTCCATCAATAGAAAATTCTTTCCTTTATGAAATCTTCTTGCTTGTTCTTCAAACAACGATCCTGTTTTATAGCACTTGCCAGTTTCTGTAGCATCCATAATGACATCATTAGTAACACGACTGATATCAGGACTTGCACACTGCATCAGTATCTGATCACCATCAGTGTTAGACCTTCATCAGGATTTGCTCTCTGTTCCTGACATGTAGTCTCCGATACACTGTTCATTCCTGACTAAACTTTACAGATAACTGTCTAACACATATTTCCTATACATGGTGCTAAATCCTTTATAAAATCAGGATATACAAGAAGTATAAGTAAAATTCTATTCTTAACATCACAACTCATTAATTATTCCTAACAATCTCCCCCTATTTATGCTTTAAAATATGAAGCATAAATCTGAGTTGTTGATGTCAAAACATATAACAATACAATCAGAATAGAATTTATGAATTCAAAAATCATGAAGTTAAGTACATCCTTCTTCAGATAAACATAGTATCCAGTACTTAGACGAAAGAATTCAACTATTTGACGCTTCTTTTCCTTTACCACTTCCATGATGAGATTCACCTCTGTCACAATCTTTATCTCCCCCGGTTCTTCTTTTATCCCCAGTCTGTTGTTGTTGTTGTCTTTGAATTGTCTTTATCTCCCCCTTTTTGACATCAGCAACATTAATTCCAAGAGATTCAGTAACAGAACAAATGAGATTCATCAGAACTGCTTGATTTTCCATAATAGTGACTTGGTTATCTTCAAGTATTTGAAGTCTTGATTGAATTTCAACTTGAGATTTCTGAATATCATGTAGAATTTCAGAATTGACTTCAATGTTGGAAGTGTTTGGAATATCTTCAGATTCAAGTCTTGTAGAAGAAGTTGCCTGTGTAGAATGATATTCAAGTAATAAAACTCGATTAGAGTTACAAACATCTTCATCTTTCTGATCTGAAGCTGCAATATGATCATCTTGTCCTTCACCAGTATTCTGTGTACTAACATCTACGAATTTTGACTCCTCCTTAGATTGATCAGATACTCTTGCTGATATTGGAAGTACAAACAAAGGAATACTTGGATCATTAGAAATATCTTCTGGTACTGATAATGTAGAAGTTTGTCTTAGCCTTTCACCTCTTCTGTTGATAATTCCGACAAGCCTTTCTTTTTGCTTCTGAGCTTTAACTTCTGGCTTTGAATTGTGCTTTGCTAAGTCATTCTTCTCATACATCTTGATAAAAGAATAAGTACCAGCATCCATACCAAGATTATTAGACCAAGATTCAGGAAAAACCTGATCCCAGAAATCAAATGATGGTTTCCTAATTTTCTCTCCCTCACTATGGAGTTGATCATCCATACCCTCATTCTCACTTTGACTATCTAAAGTCAACACTCTTTCTACCTCTCCTTTTGCCTGGTCAGGAGCCAGCCGCTCTGATTGTGGATCAATATCCATCTTTTCAAGTGTATCACTCAAATTTGGATAAGTGCTCTCATGACCTACAGAAAAATAGAGTTTATAAGAAGTTTTTATACCTGAACTCACATGGAGAGATGGTTCCTCATTTGGCATGGGGCTTGAGGTTTTCTCCAAGGAGTGAGCTGCTATAATCTCTGAACCCTTACAATCATCTTCTTTCCTTCCAGAGACTACAGGCTCCAGTATACCACTTTCAGGTTCTCTACTAGACTCTGATGTCTTCAGTACTACTTCATTAGACACCATAGTTAGTATTTCACCATCTTTAAGTGTTATTTGCTGAGACTCACCCTCAAGGTGGATAGACTCTGACTGAATAATGTTTGTTTGATCTTCAAGAAAACCAGTCAAAGTTATTCCTCCCATATCATAGGGTTTCTCACTTGCAATTTCAGTCATCACAGAAGACCTTTCAACATCAGCTATCACAGCTCCTGAGTCATCCAACCTCTGACTAGATGGTTCTTGTGTTGCAGTGACTGTGATCTGATCTTTCCTACTATCCACCACTGGTGCAATAGTATCTTCTGTTGACTGCATTTCACTATCTACTTCCTCCAGTTGTTCACCTTGAGCTGAAGCATCTTCAATAATGACATTCTTGTCAAATAAATATGCATGTAGTGATTGAAGTGCAACATGCTTCGAGAGTCCAAATTTCTTGACTAATTGTCTTCTGATAGATACATAGAAATACATCTTCATTAAGTCAAGTCTTTGATGTAGAAGTCCATATTCATCTGGAAATAAAAGTTTTGGTACTCTTTCAACCAGAAAATCTAGAATAAGCCTTGACAACTTCACTTTGAGAGAAATTAGTCCCATAGCCAGTCTGTATGATAATGTAGTTTCCCTTGAAGAATCAATATCCAGATCTCTATAGTCATTTACTGACTTGATTGTAGCTTCATTTGTAGAGACCTGCATGATATTAGTTGGACTAGACTCTGTGTGTGTAGGTGACAATTGAATCTTTCTCCTTGTTCTCCTGGTATAGTGAGCAAAAGATTTATCCTGAGAAGACTCAAGAGGTGTAGACACAGAAGTGATCTTGGGATGAGATCCTTTTTCAATAGACACAGTCTTTTGAGAGACAGTATCTAGTAACTGTTTTCCCTTTTTAAGTACTACAGCCTTTTGAGAGACTGCAGCCTGGCTGTGACTAGGTGCTTCATCTCTTTGTCCTAGCTTAGAAAGTCAAATTGCAACCTTCAATTCTTCTCTCTCAGCAAGAGATATATGATCATCATCTTCACTAGAACTACTGCTACTTGACACAACAAATCTTCTCTTCCTTACAACTGATGTCTTTTGGGAAACACCAGAGGTTGGTTTCTTTGAAACAATAGGCTGTGGATTAAAACTTTGTTCTTGAATTGTTTCAGAGACTATAATGTTTTGGGCTACTTGGGTAGACACAGGTGGGTTCTCCTCCAATTGAGATTCCTGAGCCATTTCACCACAAAAGAAAGAAGAATTGTAGAGAGTAGGAAGATGAGTTTTAAGAATTACCTGAACATGATGTGGATAATGAATTTTAGGTATTCATCTAGATTCTTTTCATTGTCCTTCTTTATAATGTCAGAGAAAATTCTCTTTTGCTGTACATAAGAAGAAACACAATGTTCTCTACCAAATCTAGCTTCAACATCAGGAATAAAATGGTTAATAAACATTTGCATAAATCTATGATAATAAACCATTTTCCTGTTTTGATCTCTTAACCCAAGTTTAATACTCATCTAATTTAAGATAATGTGACCAATGTTAATTACTCAGTCATAAAGCAAACTGTAAGCAATATGTGAAGTAACAGAAGTAATTTGATTAAAAGAACTACATTTACCAGTAAAGCATTTAGCTAATTGATCAAAGAAGAAAGACCATTCTTTCCTAAGACAAGATCTTCTTAACTGGCTCATGTTACCTAAAGGTCCATTATAACCTAATGCAGATAACATAGTTCTAACATCATCATCAGATGGTACATTCTCATAATTCAAACTAACAGGTAAGTGAAGTACTGAATTAACAACAGATTCAGTAATATCAAAAGAATCTTGTCCTAAGTTTAGAACAATCTTACCTGATTGACTCTGAGTAGAATCAATTACCTCAGCATTCTCCCAAGCTTGTGTAACAGCTGCTTGATTAATCTGTGGAGATGCTGTCAATGCATAACTTAATGGTCCATATGCCAGAAAGTTCATGATTGGATGAAAATCAGTTAATACTCCTTCCTTGTTGGTGATAGCTGCTACATGATTGTTCGTCATAAAATCAAAGTCACCAAACTTGAAAGCTACTGATTTAGGTAATCTTCTTTGAGCTGCCATTTTTGATCTGAAAAGAACTTGAAAAATTCTTGAAATGGTTTGGTGATTTTGAAAACTCGAGAGTGTTTTTGCTTTAGAGAATGTAAAATTAGAGAAAGCAATTACACGATTAGAGTTTCAAAACAAATATATTTCACAAATCTTTCAGACCACTATCCCACGTTGACACGTAGATTGATAGGTGTCAGCCCCTGAAAAGTGCGGTTACCCACGATTTTTGGAAAATAAAATCCAAAATTGATTTTTATGAAATAAATCAGGGTATTATCAAGATAAAAAATAATCAATACTGATCAGCTTCCTTTTCCTGTTGTGACCTCCATCAAAGTAATCACAAAATGCAATGTGATTTAAAAAATAATAATTCTCAAATCCTGATGATCACACTTGAAATCCTGATCAATATCATCCTGATTCTAGAGACTTAAATGGAGTTTCCACGTGGCATTTTTCTTTTATCTGAAAAAGAAATAAACAATTAATCTGAACAAAATCAATTGGTTAGATATATTCGACATTTCTTGAAAATACAAGAAATAAAGTCACACACGATAATTAGCATCTGACTTCATTGAAAATTCCAAGTGACTGTTCAGCTTCTCACGTCTTTCTATAAAAGAAACAGACGCCTAATGCCATTCTCCATAAACTTTTCAATTTCTTTTCTTCTCAACAATGATCTTAAAATCAAAACTCCATTCAAACCCATTCTTTAGGTTTTTCACAGTCGATGAACATCCTGTTATTGATCATTTCTTTGAAGAGACTATTTTTCTCATCGAATCAATCATGGATGGAGTAGTTTTAGATAATATCCAGAGGTTTCTCCTAGAACATCCATCTGTTGGATACAATCTTCCCCTAACCTCCTCAAAACTTGAGGATGAAGAATTTGGTCGAGAGTCTGAGGTTGATCTTGATGGAGATGCTATTCATTTAAGTTAGCTACTCTCATTCAAGTCACCCAGACAAGGAATCCAAGAGCAGACGAGGCTGTTCAAATCCCATGATGGATTTCTTGAGATGCTCCTTGTCCTGTATCTCAGAATCCATATCATTAGACAAGTATAGGATTATCAGTAGAAATTAGACAAAAGGATGTTGTATTTCATTTCCATGTATGTAATGCTTTCAATTAATGAAAATACAATTTCTTGTTATCTACTTGTCTTTTGATTATTGAATGATGTATAAATTATCAGTATGCAAATATTAAAACTTGCTAGCATAGACTTAACACATCACAGAGTTAGATTACTACACAAAGTAAATGTCAGGATCTGAAACAATTTTCATAATACTGATGACGTCAGCATACTGATAACAATTCTAATCCTGATGATTATTAACAAGTCTATCATACTGAAATTTATCAAGGCAAAGTGTTATAGCTAAAGCATTTAACAATCAAATATAGATCCTGACAAGAATATCAAGTCTATAAGCTAAAAACAACATACCTTGCTACTTTTGCAGATGTTAAAGATCTAAAAATTTAACATTCCTAACTCACTTACTAATCTACTGAATGTAGTCTCATCAAGTGGTTTAGTTAGAATATCTGCAAGATGTTTATCAGTAGGAACAAAATGAAGTTCCACAGTACCATTCTCAATATGTTCTCTAATAAAATGATACCTGACATCAATGTGCTTAGTCCTTGAATGTTGAACTGGATTTTCTGCAATTTTGATAGCACTAGTATTATCACAAAACATAGGAATATTACTAAGTGTCATACCATAATCCATCAACTGATTTCTTATCCAAAGGAGCTGTGCACAACAACTGCCTGCTGCTATGTACTCAGCTTCTGCAGTTGAGGTTGAAACAGATTGTTGCTTCTTGCTTGCCCAAGAAATCAATCTATTTCCCAAGAATTGACATGTACCTGTAGTGCTTTTCCTGTCTATCTTACACCCTGCATAATCAGAGTCTGAATAGCCAATTAGGAAGAATTCAGATTCTCTAGGATACCACAAACCAAGATTTGGAGTTCCTTTGAGATATCTAAAAATTCTCTTCACATCAATTAAATGAGATTCCTTAGGATCACTTTGGAATCTAGCACATAAACAGGTAGAAAACATTATATCTGGCCTACTTGCAGTTAGATATAACAATGAGCCTATCATGCCTCTATAACTAGTATTATCCACACTCTTTCCCTTAGGATCAGAGTCTAGTTTAGTGGCTGTTGCCATGGGTGTTTTTGAAACTGCACAGTCTTGAAAGTCAAACCTTCTTAAAAGATCTTTGATATACTTTGACTGATTAATGAAAATACCAGTCTCAGTCTGTTTGACCTGCAAGCCTAAGAAATAATTTAATTCACCCATCATGCTCATCTGATACTTATACTGCATAAGCTTGCTAAACTTAGCACACAATTTTTCATTAGTAGAGCCAAATATGATATCATCAACATAAATTTGAACTAAAAGCAATTCACCTTTTATCTTTCTAAAGAATAGAGTTTTGTCAATTGTACCTCTTGTGAAGCCATTTTCAAGAAGAAATTTAGACAAAGTCTCATACCATGCTCTTCGTGCCTGCTTTAGTCCATAGAGTGCCTTGTCAAGTTTGTAGACATGATTTGGAAACTTTGGATCAACAAATCCGGGTGGCTGTTCCACATACACTTCCTCATCAAGTTTGCCATTTAGAAAAGCACTCTTTACATCCATCTGGTATACCTTGAATTTTGAATGAGCTGCAAATGCAAGAAACATTCTGATTGCTTCCAATCTTGCTACAGGTGCAAAGGTCTCATCATAATCAATGCCTTCTTCCTGAGAATAACCCTTGGCCACCAGTCTAGCTTTGTTTCTTACAATCATACCAGATTCATCTAGTTTGTTTCTGAAAACCCATCTTGCACCAACAATAGATCTATCTTTAGGTCTTGGTACCAGTTTCCAGACTTTGTTTCTCTCAAACTCATTTAACTCTTCCTGCATTGCAATTACCCAATCAGGATCCTGTAAGGCTTCTTCAACCTTCTTGGGTTCATTCTTTGAGAGAAAGCAACTATACAAGCATTCATTCTGAATTGATCTTCTAGTTCGAACACCACTATTTGGATCACCAATAATCAAATCTTCAGTATGATCCTTTGTCCATTTTCTAACAGGTGGTAGATTGACTCTGCTAGTCTCTCCCCCTAAGTTAGTGGTATCTCTTGTAGAAGAATTCTCTCTACCTTCAATAACTCCCCTTTGATCAATAGAATCAGTAGATTCCATATTGCTGCTAGTTACTGATCTTTCCTCAGTAGACTCTGAAAGATCAGTTCCTGATGGAGTACACTCTGAATAGCTAGTCTGCTCCTGATGATCACTGTGTTCTCTTTGATTTATTTGCTCCCCCTCAACAGTAGCATTCCTTTGAGAAGCAATAGAAATTCCTTCTGGAGAACCTTCATCATCACTGGAGAGTATCTCAAAATTCTTCAGATTTTCAAATTTCAATTGGTCATGGCTTTCATCAGTTTGCAGAATTCCAAATTTCTTATCATCAAATGCAACATGAATTGATTCCATAACAATGTGAGTTCTGAGATTATAAACCTTGAAGGCCTTAGATGCTGAATATCCTAGAAAGATTGCTTCATCCGATTTGGCTTCAAATTTTCCAAGTTGTTCTGGATGAACTTTTAGGACATAGCATTTGCATCCAAAGATGTGAAAGTATTTCACACTTGGTTTCTTTCTTTGATCATCTCATAGGGAGTTTTTCCATGACTATTTACCAAGGTACAGTTTTGAGTGAAACATGCAGTGTTAATAGCTTCTACCCAAAAATAGGTTGGAAGTTTTGCATCTACAAGCATGGTTCTTGCTGCCTCTATGAGAGTCCTGTTCTTTCTTTCTACTACACCATTCTGCTGAGGTGTACCAGGTGCAAAAAACTGTTGAGTGATTCCATTGTCTGCACAATACTCCTCCATTGTAGAATTCTTGAATTCTGTACCATTGTCACTCCTAAGTACTTTGACTTTGTACAAGTTCAATGATTTGCTGAGGAGCTTCATCCTTCTTGTGTAGAAAGAACACCCATGTAAACCTTGTGAAATCATCCACTATCACTAGAGCATATCTTTTCTTGCTGATAGACATAATGTTTATTGGACCAAACAGATCAAGATGTAGCATATGAAATGGTTCAGTAATTGAATTTTCAGTCTTGCTCTTGAAAGTGGTTCTCCTTTGCTTTCCAAGCTGACATACATCACAAAGTCCATCTTGCACAAAATTTGCCTGAGGTAGGCCTCTCACCAGATTGTGCTTAACAAGTTGATTAAGCTTCTTGAAGTTGAGATGTGAGAGTTTCTTGTGCCAATCCCAGCTTTCATCATTTGTTGCTTTGCTGTAAAGACATCTAACAATTCCTTTAGATGTATCACTTAAGCTGGCTTCATATATGTTACCATGTCTTTGACCAGTTAGAACAATGTCTCCATTCAGCATATTCAAGATTTTGCATCCTTCTCTGTCAAAGATTGATTTGTAACCTTTATCACCCAGTTGACTTATGCTTAAAAGAGTATGTTTCAAGCCTTCAACCAGTGCTACATTTTCTATGATGACATTCCCCAAAACAATTGAGCCATATCCCAGAGTTTCTACTTTATTGCCATCTCCAAAAGATATTACTGGGCCAGCTTTCCTCTCAAACTTTGTAAGCAGGGACTTCTTTCCAGTCATATGTCCAGAGCATCCACTGTCCAAGATAATTGAATGCTTCTTTCCTGTGCCCTGCAAACAAAAAGTAACTAGTTAGAATTTTTTAGGACCCAACTTTGATTGGATCCTTTCTTACTAGATTTAGAAACAACAGGCTTTGAAGATTTTGCTTTTACTTTACCTGTTGCAGAGTCAACCTTAGACTCTAATTTCACAAACTGTTTGTGACTAGGAGTTTCAGATTTCAGAGAATAATAATCATAATACAGTTCATGATATTCTCTACACATGTAAATGGAATGAAGTAAACTACCACAATGATAACAAGCTTTTTGTGGTTGGTATTGAATTTTCTGAGTCTTGGGGAATCTGGACTCAGTTTTCCAAGAAGGTTTTTGATTGCAGTCTAGAGCCAAATGATTATGATTTCCACACTTATAGCATTTTTTCCTAGGTGCATCAGGTACATTCTTGTAATTATTCTCTTTGTTAATACCTTCTTTTCCATTCCTATTTCTTTTGATCTTGCTAGACTCTGAAAGACCATCTAATCTCTGTTTCAACTGAGACTTAGACAGAAACCCTATGTTTACATTCTTAGGTTTCTCTAACACTTTCTCATCTGAATTACTATTGTTAATCCTTTTGTGTACAACAGGGGTACCTTTTGAATCAACAAATTTAACATGATTAGGTTCAGAAACAATTTTCTTACCTTCAGATTTAGATGTGCTAGCTTCTACTTTACTATCATCATTGACAATAACTATTTTTTCTTCTTGTCTAGCCTTATCAAAACCTAAACCATTAACCTTACCACGAATTCCATTTTCGATGATTTCTTGTGTCTTTTTACCAGAAATGTTAATGGTCTTAATCACATCTCTCTCTTCCTCTAGTTCTTTTCTGACATAGTCATAAGCCTCAAGAATAACACTGTAATCATGCTTAGCTTTATCAGAACTTAACTTGTATTCTTCCATTTGAATTAACTCAGATTCAAGAAAATTATTTCTATCAACTAACTTATTCTTAAAATTCTTCCATGTTATTTCTATTGGTAGTTCATCTCTTTCACTAGTAAGAATTCTAAAATTAGTCATAAGATTCTTAAACTCAGCATAGATAGATCTAATTTCATCAGAATTTAAGCTATCAAATGAATCAAGAGAGTGAAGTGATACCTTAACAGAGGATGGAGAAGTTTTCTTTGGAGATCCAGGTTTTTCTGAAACATTTGCCATCAGTGCAATGTTGTCATAATCCAATTCATCTTCAGAATCACTGGAATCAGCCCAATCCTTCTGTGTGACCATAAGTGCATTACCCTTTCCTGAATTTCTAGGCTTCTTACACTCACTAGCAAAGTGTCCAAGCTCGCTGCAATTAAAGCACTTGATCTTGGCCTTATCAAGCTTGACAATTGTACTTTTGCTCTTGTCACTCTTCTTCTCCTCCTTTTTTTGAAAAGGTCTTTTGCTAAATCTTCTCCTGTTGAATCTTCTTTTCTTGAAAGTTTTAGCAAACATAGCAAAGAGTTCCTGCATCTCTGATTCAGAATCACCGTTATCAGAGTCTATATCAGTAGTCTCTGACTTAGAACTTTCTTTGCTTTTCTTCTTCCTTGAGTTCTTTACAGCAATCTCTTCATGCTGTTCTTCCGGAAGCTTCTTTAATTCAGATTGAGCAGAAAGTGCAACAGTCTTCATCTTTCCTTCACTCCTGCTCTTCTTCTGCTGCTTGTCAAGTTCATAAGCTCTTAGTTTTCCATATACTGCCTCTAATGATATCTCATCCAGATCATTAGCTTCCTCAATCGCAGATATCTTCTCATTGTAGAAATCAGGCAAAGCTTTCATGAACTTTGTATTCATATCCTCCAAGTCATAATATTTACCATGCATGGCCATCTCATTGATGAGTTTTGTAAACCTATCAAAGGTATCAGTAAGTGACTCACCAGACTTGGATTCAAAGTACTCGTACTGTTGTATAAGTAGTTGAAAGGCATATGACTCAGCCTATTTGTAGTTCGAGGATCCAACTCAACTTAAAGTAGATTGTAATAAGTAAATAACATTAACTGTCACAGGAATCTCAGAAGATGCTATCTATCAGAAGGAACAAATCTACAAGTCAATCTATAGTTTTGATATTTTACAGTGGAAGAAGTTCAGTCTACTGATCAAGCCTCAGTGTGGTATTCAAAGTCATGGATTTAATTCTAAAGGACAGAGATTTCTACAAGTGACAAGAGACAGTATCAGTACAGAATATTTAAAGAAAGTTGAGAGAAGAAATTGACCACAGCTTAAAGTCAAAATGAAGAACAGAAGTTGAAGTTAGTCGTTCATGAACCAGACCGTGCATCGAGCGTCAACAAATATTCAGTGGAGGTTCTTTATTTATTTCAGTGGTTTAAAAGTGAAGGTTAGACTATTAAATGAATTATGTTAATTCTCTATTAATTAATTTAAAGTATTTAGTTAACTTAATTAATAAATTAATTCTTCAAGAATTAATTTATTTATTAAGTTAATTATTGAATTAATTAATTTAGAATTAATATAGATTGCTAAAAGACTATCAGAAGTGTTTTTATACTATGGTTTTATTATTAAAAGACTATCTGAGATAGTCTAGGAGATAGTCTGCTCAGCATACTCTGTCCAGTTTGATAGTTTGCTAAGGAATTGTCTACCAGGAAGTCTGCATGGTAGTCTGCCAGAAAAATCATGTATTAAAGACTATCAGGATAGTCATTCTGATAGTCTGGAGAAAGAATTGGGTAGTCTGCCAAGCCAGATAGTCACACCGGTAGTCTGCAAGAGAAAGGATAGTCACACCGGTAGTCTGCAAGAGAAAGGATAGTCACACCGGTAGTCTGCAACAAGTCAGATAGTCACACCGGTAGTCTATGTGTCCCCTGGATAGTCTGCAAGCCTTTAGACAGTCTGTGGATAGTCTGTTTTAGTGTTAAAAATAGACAGAAGATATTTCTCAACAAGAAATCAACAAAAGAGACAGGAGGCAGTTATCACACATACACGAGACAAGTTTTAAAGACAGCAGACAAATATTACATCTCTCTCTCATCTTTAAAGCCACTGATTATCTCAATCAATTCACAGAAAATCAAGTTCAACTCATTTGTAATATTTGATCCGATAGAACTTAATTATTTGTGACTCTTGTATTACTAGCGAATTAAGTTTCCTAGTTCGTATCTCGATTTTTATTAACTAAATTAGAAAAGTTCATGTCGAATTTTCTAATTAGTTTTTATCAACGTGATATTACTCTGTACTGATTTTGTAACAACCATCAAGTTTAATATATCGTTATATTTAACTTGAATTTTGTTTCAATTAATTCCGCTCAAATTTGTCTAAACTAAATTTTATTTAACGGACAAATTTCGATAAAAAGATAAAGATTGTATTCAACCCCCCCTTCTACAATCTTAACGGACCTAACAGTAGTGTCCTCATATTCTTTCTGATAGGCTTAGTTCCTTCACAGTGAACCTTAAGATTGTCCCATATATCCTTAGCAGTTTTACAAGAGAGAACATAGTTAGTGAGAACAGAATCAAGACTGTTGAATAATATGTTTCTCACTTTAGCGTCTTTAAGAACATTCTCCTTGTCCTTATCTGACCACTCAGATTTAGGCTTCTCTGCTGTATGTTCTGGAACAACCACACCATCAACAGTTGCTTGTCCAACGACCTTTGTTGGAACAAAAGGTCCATCTCTGATTCTGTCAAGATAATCAGGATCTGTTGCTTCCAGATGATGCAACATCTTTACTTCCCATAGAGTATATTCGTTTCTCTTGAGCATAGGAATCTTAGTATTCCCATCCTTGTAACCAGACATGATTGCAGATCTTTATGATTATTCGAAATCAACCTGCTCTGATACCAATTGTTAACTCGAATAACTTGTAGAAGGGGGGGTTGAATACAAGTTATATAATCGTGTCTGATTTTTACTTGGTTATATGAACAAGAATAAACGAATGAATCAAATTCTGTTTGTATTAATAAGATCAAATACAAACTCTACCAAAGGTGTACAAATACCTTTAGCAGCTGCTGACAAAATAAAACTCTCTCTCTGTTTGTTTCGAACTCTCGAATACAAACCTTATACAGAGCTACGCACTTTCGCACATGAACTCACGACTCCAACGAACTCTCTTTACAATGACATAGAGAGAATATTTATAATGCTACCTATCAACTAATTACAGAAAGATAATCTATACATGACAATGTTCTGCCTTTCAGTTGATAGTTTCCATCAATAGAAAATTCTTTCCTTTATGAAATCTTCTTGCTTGTTCTTCAAACAACGATCCTGTTTTATAGCACTTGCCAATTTCTGTAGCATCCATAATGACATCATCAGTAACACGACTGATATCAGGACTTGCACACTGCATCAGTATCTGATCACCATCAGTATTAGACCTTCATCATGATTTGCTCTCTGTTCCTGACATGTAGTCTCCGATACACTGTTCATTCCTGACTAAACTTTACAGATAACTGTCTAACACATATTTCCTATACATGGTGCTAAATCCTTTATAAAATCAGGATATACAAGAAGTATAAGTAAAATTCTATTCTTAACATCACAACTCATTAATTATTCCTAACATATAATTCTACGAGCAATAAGCCCAAAGGCTTATTGGATTGGGCCTCATATGCTTATTATAATCGGGCCCCCTGACAGTGGCTATGTCCTATAGGTTATAGAACCATTACAAAAGAGAGTTCCTTGTATTATACTAATCGATTTTGGACTTGTCTCGGCCACTTGCTCATAATGCATGCCGTTGTAATTCTCTAAGAAGCCCAGTCTACCGAACCTCCTGCAAGCACCTCATACATAGAACAGACGAATGCACCCCGCAATCGCATATAGCACAGATGAATAACTCGTCACACTGCAGCATATAAATAATAATAAAAATAAGCGTAAAGTCGGTCGCAAATTAATGGTCCTCATAACCACATAGTTGGCTCATGGCCATTGTCAGGTAGCTCAAAATGTCCGGGCACTCTGATAGTTTAGCATTAGCACAATCTCTAACAAAACAGTAACAATCAGCAATCAGTGTTAAAACGTACAATCCCGAACTAAATGTACCTGATGCAACACTCAATTAGGATGGTTTTCAGGGTTTGAACCAGTGAAAGATAACAAGTATACACTTAATCATCGCGCCAAACATGGTCATCATTAAGCACTCATTTTAATGCCTATTTTCCATTGGGTCCTGGTCCCTGACAAATGATTGTCAGGGACCGGTTATTTAACAATCGGTTCCATAGCCGTTGGATCGTTGATCCAACGGCTAAGATTAAAAAAAAAATAATTTACTGTCCGCTATAATTTTCCGCGGATAGGCAGATTGCCTATCCGCGGAAAATTTCCGCGGACAGGCAATCTGCCTATCCGCGGAAAATAATCTGCCTATCCGCGGAAAATTATAGCGGACAGTAAAAAAATTTTGTAATCCAGGGGGGCCGTTGGATCAACGATCCAACGGTTTAGAAACTGATTGTTATTTAACAGGTCCATGACAATCATTTGTCATGGACCAAAACCCTTTTCCATTTTATCCAAAGTGCATTATATACTACACAACATAGTCACTAGTAGATACTATAATATAGTAGGGTACTAGGGTTGAAGAACTGAGAAGAAACAGTTGAAGCCTGTTCAATACTATAAGAGTCATAAAAGTAGGCTTAGCAACACATGATTCATGACAACAGTACACTGACCACATTTTTGCTCCAGAGGTCTTCTAGCAGAACCATCAGCAGGGTTCAATACTCTGCAGTTGTTCTGGACATGTATACTTTTGTACTTGTGCCTCAGCTTTAATCACTGTCTTTTGAGTAATTTTGGTCAAGGTGACAAATGACTAGCTCTCACTCTCTATCCATCAATGATAGAGGACCATTAAGGAATGAGGACTATTATAAATTAATTGGGCCTTTAGAAGTTTTTCTTGTCAACATTTATTGGGCCTTTAGATTGAACAAGGACAAAAAATATTCCAGTTTTTCTATATCTCAGTATCAGTTTTGCTTCCTCATATTCAAAAATAGAGACCATCATAAACACTCTTTTCGGTCAAGGCCCATTAGCAAATTTTAAATAATCACGTTCATATAATCATATCTACACTGATTTTTCAAATTCTTGACCTTTTGTTAATATTAAGATTATTTTAAAAAAAAATGGGGAACTCTTCCGTAAAATTTTGCTCTCATTGTATTTTTCCTTAAAAAATAAAATTATAAAAATCATAATAAAAATAGAGAGACGAGAGAGAAAGTGATAAACCTTGAGACCATGAATAACATATTAATGCTTTCTGATTGATAAACAGATAGTCCTTTTAAATGTCGAATTGGAATTTTTTATATGATTTTTCTAAGGATTAAATAATTAATTGGTCACTATACTATATAAAAACTTTTATTTGGATTATTATCATAAAAAAAAATTCAATCGCATAATGGAACCATAAATTATAGCACTATATTATTAAAAAAAATTATTACCGTAAAATGGTTTGACTTTGATGGAAAGACGTTAAACTATTTATCAACTTTCAATTAGGTCACTGGACAAAAAAATCAAATTGTAGATTAAAAAAATTAAAAAATTCGTTTAAAATTAAAAAATAAAACTTTAGATTGAAAAAATTAAAATATACTCGTATCTTGAAAAATTTGAAATTTTTTAATTTGAAAATATTTGAAATTTTTAATTTGAAACAATTTATACACATATCTTAAAATATTTGAAAAAATTTATACGCGTTTCTTGAAAATTTTTGAAATTTTTTAATTTGAAAAAATTTATATGCCTAAAACTGGATGAATATGTTCATTTTTAAATTTGAAAAAAATTCAAAATTCAAAAAAATTTCAATCGAATTAGTATGTTCATTTTTAAATTGAATTTTAATCAATCGAAAAAAATTTGAAATTTTAAAAATTCACTTTCGATTGAAAAAATGTGATATCTTAAAATATTTGTTCGCATGTATCGATTTATACGCATAAAAAGTAAATGGGTATGTTCGTTTTTAAATTTAATTAAATTCTAACCATTCAAAAAAAATTAAAAATTTAAGATAATTACTCTAAATATTCATAAGGCCTAGGTACTAATTGTTTTAATATTCAAAAAATATCTAAATATTTACATTTAATATTTGTGAACTCATAACAACTTCTAGTAGTTATAAATTAATAAAGTGATAATTTCCGAAAACTAACCGGATACCCATACACTTATTTTTAGAGTATATTAATAATATATTTTTACTTATTACATTATCAGCTTATATACAGCAGTATCCCTTAGATATATATCCTAACAGTATCGATTTATATGCATATAAATTGAATGGTTATGTTCATAATTGAAATTTTTTTAAAATTAAAAAAATAAACTACATTTAAAAATTTAATAATTCAAAAAAAATACCGATAACCTAATTGAAAATTGATATAAAGTTAAGTGATGGATTAACGGTACACGTCAGCATTCCGTCCTGTTTTTTTAATGGAAGTTAGCGGCAGTAATCCTATTGAAATATTTTGCTTGTATAAATGTTTTTCTAAAATTTTTTTTAGTTGTTGATTCAATTGAAAATTTCTATATAGTACAGTGATGTAATTGTCATTTAACCAAATTTTCTAATGCGTGTCTTAAGAGTTTAGTTGCAATTTTTTGATTGATTTATTTTCATTAATAATAAGGAATATTCTTAATGTTGTCATTGTAATATTGTTGTTATCATTGGTACCGTCACATTTTTTACTTCTACATATGGTATTCTTGTAATTTTGGTTTTCGATCTATAGTACCCTTCCGTAGTAAAGCGTTAAATTAACGTTGTACCAAAATGACCATTATTTCATATTTGAACTTAAATTTTTTGTCAATTTTCCCTTGTTCAACTATACATTTTCACACAATATCTAAAAAAAATTACTTTTGACAAACATTTACGAATAGTTAATAAAAAATTATATACACTTGGTGAGGAATCTATTATTATTGCGAGTTATAAGATCGGTAAAAATCATAATATATTTTAGTATATTATAAAAGAGTCACCTTCCAGAGAGGACCTTCTTGTATAGAGAATATGAGAGAACCATATATTTTTTCTGATTCTATAATAGAACCAATATTTTTTTAATTTTTCCCCCAAAAATATTTTTTTCCAAAAAAATTGACATCGCCACGTCACTGCTGATGTGGCACCGTCACGCCATCACTGCTGACATGGCACTGCCACATCATCATTGCTGACGTGGCAGTGCCACGTCATCAATGATGTCATCATTGATGACGTGGCGTTGCCACGTGACACTGCAACGTCAATAGCCATGCCCCGTCAGAATCAGATTTTTTTTTATAGAACCAAAAATTAAAACTTTAATTCTATTATAAAATTATATAAAATTAGTAGTTGTCTCATATTTTCCATATAAAGAGGGCCTCTCTAAAACAATGACCTATTTTAAAATACATTTAAATCATTGGATTGACCTTCTACAATCTTTGGAAAATTAATACATTTTCCATATAAAGAGGGTCTCTCTAAAATAATGACATATTTTAAAATACATTTAAATCGTTGGATTGACCTTCTACAATCTTCTGGAAAATTAACACATCTCAACATCTCATGGACATGGTACATAAAAATAGTGACATGGAGACGTGGCATTGTAAAATCACAAAACTATCCTTTTATATTTGCTTATTCTTCAACTCATTATTCACACAAATCCAAATAAAATATCCACACATCAATTCAAATCCACTCTACACTCCCACCTATACATACACATATCTCCATCTGTACATATCGGAACCCTAGAAATGACCGAATTACAACCCCCGGACGGCCAAATCAACGGCGAGACCGGCGCTGTAGTCGTAGCTTCCACCGACAACGTCGGCCCCAAGCGTCAACGACGACCTAGTGTTCGATTAGGCGACATTGGCGGCGATCAATCTCACGATTCTCATCTCAATCTTCGAAGATCTAACAAGTGGAAGCATCAACAGCTACCGTTCAAGTCCCATTCATCTTCAAAGACTCGAACTTTATTGAATTTGAGCGGGTCCGAGTTCGAAAAAGAGGATAATTTGGATTCTGTTGCGATTGGGAGCTGGAAAGTTAGGGATTCTAAGTCCAAGAGACGAAATACGAAGCGAATTAGGTCGAATTGGGTGTCGAAAGGCGACGAGAGTGGCGGTGAGGATGGGGAAGGGTTTAGGGATTTCGGTGATTCGGATAGTCCGGTTAAGGGGAATAGTGGTGTGAATTCGTTGGATAATTTGGGGAATTGGGGGAATTGTAATGGAGAGAGGAATGGTGTTAGGGTTTGGTTGAATCAGTTAGGGTTAGGACGGTATGCTCCGGTTTTCGAAATTCATGAGGTGGATGATGAAGTTTTGCCAATGTTGACGTTGGAGGATTTGAAGGATATGGGGATTAATGCAGTTGGTTCGAGAAGGAAGATGTTTTGTTCGATTCAGAAGCTTGGGAAGAGCTTTTCTTGACTTGTTTGTTACTTGTTAGTCGGGATGGAAGGGGAAGGAATTTGGAGAAGGATGGCGAGGGAAGACAGAATGTCTGAACTGGTTTGAGCTTCTAGTGTATTAATGTATTCTATTTTAGCTTAGTAATCTTTTGCTTCGTTTTGGGATTTATGAATCTAATGTTACTTGATGGTCCTGTTTTGGTATATAGTTGTAACTTTACTGACTAGTCTTAAAGAATTTTGTTTATGTTAAATTTATGTTTTAAGTGTTTGAGGTTTAATTATGTGCAAATGAAGTAGCATTTTAGATTATTCTGATTATCTAGCGCAATTAGCATTCAGGATGTACCATGTGGAAAATGTATATCTTATGCTTGTCATGCCATGTGTTCTCTCCCATAAGCATGTAGGGACTTGGAGAGGTTCAATACTTCGAATTTGTCAAACTGTTGTTGTAGCTTAAGTTTGGGCGAAGAAGTGAGGCATATGTATGTGTAGTCTATTTAAGTCATATGTATGTACTTCCTACTTCAAGTTGCATGTGTAATTCTTATTGTATATTTCCCATCTATTACCCATGTTCCTTGCCATGGTCTATTGTTGCTCTTCATTGTACTAGTTGTGTTTTACGGCTAGTAGTTAACTTTCTTAAAATGGCAGTTCTGGTACTCAGGTAAGACTCCTGTTGTTAAGCTAGGTAGTCGTATGAACTTCTTTGTTCAGACCAACTCTTTGAACAGGTTTAGACACACAGGACTAAGCTGGTGGTTATTACAGGGTACTAGTTAATTCTACATTGCTTTCCCTCCTTTTTTTTCTATGTCAACTTATATTGCTTTTTTTTGGTTCTTGGTATATGTAATAATAATTTTAAGAACCAGATAACCTAATTTCAAAAAAAAAAAAAAAAACCAGATAACCTATCTATATGTAGAGTAGTTTGTTGGTAGAAATGTAGGAATAATGGGATATTAATCATGTTGACTGTGGTAATTGCATATGCACTCCTAGGAGTAGGGTCTGGTGCCTTGGTGTCTTTTTTCCTCCGTAAACCTTACGAGGGATTAGTTTGGTTTAGTTGAAGCACTTTTGCACCAAACGCTTATAGATTAAGGTCATACATCATGGACACCATTCGACTTGATGTCATTTTTAGAACAAATTGATTTCCCAGGCCTTTCTCTCCCTGGTTTCTTTTACAACTCTGTTCTAGCTCTAATCTTCTTATTTCTTCATTCAGTTTTCAATCAATTCCATCTGGCAATCATAGCTTTCCCAATTCTATTTGCTCAACGGTAAACATCCTTTAACTGATAGGTGGATAGGATAACATGCAAAAATTACAGGCTGCAGCTTGCAGGCATGTTTACACTTAAAAGTTGTGAGATCATAGCCAACTAGCTGGCTACCTTGGTTAGTGAAAATTTGTAGTGTTACATTAACAAAGGCTTAAAAGCACTTGGCGAAAAAAAAGAAGAAAAAACTAAAAACCTCTTTGGTCCCTTTGGATCAAAAGATATAATTTCTGGTTATGGTACCTTGTCTCACCAGAGTACACCCGACCTACCCAGGGGCCAGGGCCACAAACAAATGCCTACACTTACCTAGGCCACAAACAATTGCCTCAACCATTTAGAGAAAAAAAAAAAAAAAACAACAATTGCCTCAACCCAGCCCAGGCTGCGGTAACCTTGGATCAAAAGAGATAAGTTGTAAGTGTGGCATCTTGTCTCACTAGAGGACACCCAACTGCACTTACCTGGTCTTGCCACTGTAATCCACCAGATGGATGAACACTCTTAACAGCTTCACCCATGGGGAGAGAGAAAAGAAGAAAATAGAAGTGTATTTCCTTCATACCTGTTTAACTCTGCATTTTGCATCTGCAGCTTCTGTTGAAGAGGAATTTTAATTCCCTATTGAGTCCTCGACTGGGCTGATAACCTGAGTTTTTGAATATTACAAACAACAATGAGACTCTGGTAATATAATCTTTACAATGGTATAGGTATCTAGCTAGAAGAAAATAGAAGTGTATTTCCTTCATACCTGTATAACTCTGCATTTTCCATCTGCGGCTTCTGTTGAAGAGGAATTTAAATTCCCTGTAAAGTCCTCGACTGTGCTGATAACCTGAGTTTTTGAATATTAGTACAAACAACAATGACACTCTGGTAATATAATCTTTACAATGGTATAGGTATCTAGCTATAAGTTTTGTCACCCGGACTCGGCTGGATGTGTACACCTAATGTTTATGGCCTAATATAAAGAATGAGAAAGAAAAGGTCTAGCATGAAAGAGAGAAACAGTCAGATTAGCCAAAGGGATGACGCCTAAAAACCACATTAAACAGGGCTCATTGTGGCAACACAATCTTATAAAGTATCCCTAACAATAATGGATGGTGGATTTAGGCAAGTCATCCTTGGCTACCAAACATGTCACTGCTCATCCATACAAGACCTCTCTTCCTTCAATATATTTATATTTCATTCACATCCGTGCTTTCATATATAAGGAGTTGCAATCTATATATAATAAGTCGGGTAGAATAACTTTAAGAAATATGGATATGTATTCCAAAGAATAAAAACAACAGTCCTCCCATAAGAAAGAACATATTCTGGTCAGACTAGTGTTAATCAATATTCATATGTTACAATGCATAGAAGTCAGAGAGACACACGAAACTGTAAGTGCACATATTGCATGATGAACTTGTTAGAACGAATTACACAAATGACATTGCATGACCTTTACCAATTCCAAAGGGTGTGACTTGCTTTCCATGATCAACAATATACCAAATGAAAACCGTTTCCAACTTGTGAGTTCTATTCCTTATTCCAAGTTCAAGTCAACCCACAGCTGTTTCTCCTTCACAACTGACCGTGAGTTGGTATTTTGACTTGGATCATATCGATTTCGAACAGATTTGATTCCAAGCTTGTTCACCTGAAAAATGTACAATTGATTTTTGCCCCCATTCGGATCCTTTCTTTTATTCTCCGATTTTCTGATTAATCTTAACCGGTACTTCAACAGGTCATGTCGGATTATCCAAATTTTGTGACCTTGATTCTGGGTCGGGGAAGACAGAGTGTATTCACTATTACCATAAGCCAATACATGGGTCTGGCTTGTAGTCCAACTGTCAAAAAATTCATGTTCAATATTTTTTATGCCAAGTAAATAAAATTACGATCATAGTGTCTGTGTGCATTCAATGGATCATTACTCTCCAAGTGTATCACTGGTACTTGTAACAGTAAAGTGGCCTATATGGCTATGAGCAATCGTCAAAATCTCATCAATCACCTCTGTGCACTACTTGATTACATTTGTGTATGCTTGGCTTGCTTTATTGCAGTCTCGTATTCTGTCTTTAAAACTCTTCCTTAATTTTTTCTTCATACAATTCACTTCATTAACTCTTCTCTCAACCACCCCCAACTTCCCAGATATATATCCGCTCAACTAACTCCCATTTCATTTATTTTTACGACAAAGAACGTATAATGATTCTGGAAATTAACCACACAAAAGTATTAATTGTAAAACTGGACAAATTTACGAATAATAGTAATGAACATACAGGTGGTTCAAATGAAGATACTCCCTTGGGGATGGGAACGTGACACGTATTGTAAGGTTCCTAAACGGTCTCATACACAAATTTACAAAAACAATAGAATCCGAAAGCATAACACAAAACAAACATTTTATCAACTAAGTCTATACCAGGACGCCACGGTAAGATAGCATTACATAAGAAGCGTTTTGTTACAAACCCAATACGGTTAATCTACAGCACCATACTTTATGTAATACACTTTTTTACTGAAACAAGAAAATCCTGATACATATTCAGTTGAGTCATTTAGTATTTTGAGGATCTGGACTTGCTTGCGGAGATGATGGTGAGGGAAAAATAGAAGAGGAAGGCAATGTAAGAAAGAGTGACGGAAATAGTGATCCTGTTGCAGTACTTGTCGAAGTATCCACAAATTGCTATCCATCCGGCGTGTTGGTTACCGTATTTTCCCAGGTATCCCATCGCGGTCGCAGCAGAACAACCAGCCATCAACAGTGTCATTACAACCTATCATATAATAATTTCACAATGATCAGGGATTAATGTAGGATTCTTCTAGCACTAGCAACAGCTGATATACATCAAAGACAATAGTAACAAATGGATTGGATCTTTTATACATTATGAACAGGAGCGACTGCACACACTTTATTAATTTTGTGGGACGAATTTTATGCACAGAATAATGACGAGATAGAAATATAAACTTTTTAATAGCATGGCCGAAATTTTACACCTTTATTTTGCAAATGGTGTTATTTTGTTTTGCACTTCTTCACATTGTGTTATAATTAGTTCCTTTTCTATTAGTAACAAATTAACAATGTA
Source organism: Kitagawia praeruptora (assembly GCA_037693485.1). NCBI lineage: Eukaryota > Viridiplantae > Streptophyta > Magnoliopsida > Apiales > Apiaceae > Kitagawia > Kitagawia praeruptora. The sequence continues at coordinate 68,767,933 of CM075352.1, forward strand.
AACAAACAATGCATCAAATGTGGAACTAAACAAGGGTAGAATGCTAGTTCCATTCGATAGAAAACCCAAGAATGCCGTTTAGGTAGCTACAAGACTTGCTTAGATGTATAACGAAAACTTACCATATCGTGCAGGAAGAAGAAGAAATAATTGATTGATTTCGAGGTCTTCCCCGTGATGTAAAACAACAGTAGAGATATGGCCGAAAACGAACATGCAATGAGATTTGCTGCTGCAAAAAACCTGCACAAGATTTAAAAAAAAAATGACTCGGTTATAAGAGGTGGAGGGTTCCTCGTATACTATATAGATGTGCAACTGACAATTTCGAAACAAAAAAATGGAATCTGAGAGCTAAAACTCACTTGTAAGAAGGGGAATAGCTATATTTAACATCAGCAGTGATGCCATAAATAACAACAGTTTCTTTGCTGCATAGAACGATCACTGAAGCTGCCAGTGTTGCGGCCATGGCCATGAACCTCAACGATATTTGAGCTGCCTTTGTGTATTTTTGTACTTTCACAGCTATCATTTCTGTGCTCTTCCCCTCCTCACCAGTGTTCATCATTCTTGTAAAGAAAGGGTTAAATATTTAGAAAGAAAATGAAATGAGAACAGAGTAAAACAAGTGCAGAGCAGAGTATCTGATTTGTGGGAGTTTATGTGACTTATTTATAGAGAGGGAATGGAGAGAAATGATTTAATGGTGAGGTTGAATTGCAAGATAAAAGAAAAAAGTGAAAAATAAAATAAAATAAAAGGTGTTTTTGAAAATTGAAATGAAGAGAAAAAGGGAACAAAATTGGGGTAGTGACTAGTGACCAGTGTTGCAGATTTCGGAAATCGGAACTATTCGGTTGAGGTACCGATTTATGATTTATCAGGTGATTTGGTAGAAAAATTGGTAATTTATCGGCGATTTTTGCAAAATCGGCCGAATCGGTTCTAAAATTTTGACCGATTTTTGGCCGATTTATCGGTGATTTTTCAAAAATCGGCCGATTTCTATAACAGAGCTAGTGACCCATTCATTATGTTGTTGTTGCTGGATACGGGCATCGACCCCACTCTTGGACTCCCTTCGTGCCAATAATTTAAACTATCCTTTGCATAGATTAGCTCTGTGAACCTGTGATGTACTGATGTTGTTTGATGTCCGAGTATTATGAGATATACTCGAGATTTTAAAAGATTTAAATTAATGCCAAAAAAAAAAGATTTAAATTAATGTTTCAAAAAAAATAAATAAATAAAAAACTCATGATTTCTAATAAATTTAAATTCAAAATTGGAGGAGTCCACACAAAATGAGTCATATCCTCCTCCGTCCACTTCTTCCATGTCCCCTTTGTGTCACATGTTCTTATTATTTATTAAAATGGGTCCTGTCAAGGACTCAAAGCCACTCTTTTTGTATTAAAAAGAGCAGGATAGAGAATCCAGACCCCACAAAATCTGTCTTAAATAGCTTAAAATCTGTCTTAAATCTATTGATATCTCTTGGATTTATGTTAAACTTCAAAAATTTAAAAAGCATTATAAAATGATTAAAATCTAACAAAATCCAATATTTTGTAAATAAATTTAAAATCATTAAATTTACGAATGTCATCGGGGTCATAGATATTTTTATAATCGCATTAAATACCAAGAAAAATTTAAGAATATTTGAAAAATCTTGTTTAAAGACCCCACAGTTTTAAATTTAAGATTGGATATTATGATATTTAAATAAAAAATTTATCTTGAAATTCTACCAATCGATTTATTGCCTCAAAAAATGTCTACTTATTTGATTATCAATTTAGTAACAAAAGAAAATATCGTGATTTAGGAGAACGGTAAAAATGACTGACAAAAAAAGGACAGTAAAATAGGAGCGTTAACTCATCATATATAGGTAATATAGCAATCAAATATTTAACATCCGTTAGCAGTAATTTAGGTTGCAAATGATAAGACAGGGCACCAAATTAAATATAAAATTGTTACGTAAATTTTTATTTTATATACATAATTCTGGTCGAAAATGATTTAAAGGTCAAGTCAAAATCAGTCCATAATTGGTGAATTTTTAAAATAATACCAAAACTACGACTTTCATTTCAATTTTGGTTGTAATCAAATTAATATCAGATTGATTTTTACAGATTGTTCGAATTAATTAACATGGTGAGTGGTGAGTTGGTGACTAGGTCTAGAAATTTTTACAGATTATTCGAATTAATCAATATGATGAATGGTGACTAGCTCGGATCTCTAAACCTAAAAGCATGTATAATGTTGTTCTATAAAAATTATTAATTAAATATTGATTATGTAAAATTTCGCTAATTATTAACGTGTTCAATGGAATTGACTATATTGGTTAGTTATATTTTAAAAATTGTACTTTACTATTATTTCAAGTTGTTAAAAATAAATTTTCCTGAATAAATATTTTCACGTTTTATGTTGCATGCATTTATTAATCAAATTTTTGTACTTTTTATGATATTAATTAAGTTTTGTGCCATTTATGGTAGTAATCAAGTATATTGTAATATGGGTGGCCATGATTGATGGCGTATATTTTGGACCTGTAGGAGATAATTGTGTCATTTTGTTGGCTTGTATAAAGTCATTTTAGATGACTTTATAGTAGACCTTGTATGAGAAATTGATATTTTATATGTCTAATCAGAGGGGACCCCTTGGTTAGATATATAAAACTGTTCAACTTCATTATGTATATTGAGTATAATAATTATTTAATGTATATGCGATTAATGGTTTTTTGACATAGTTTTATATGTTGTGTTTATATTTTCAGTTTTCGTGTGTGAAAAGAAGTGTAAAGAGAATATGGATAATGACAGAATTTTGGATTTTAGGGGAATCAACAAGATACTTATTTTGGTGGGAAGAAGTGTGAGAAGATGGATGAAGGCGGGTTTTATGATTTAGCATAGATAATCAAGAAGTTTCTAATCTTTTGATTATAGGCTTTTGTAAAATGATGTACTCATTTATTTTAGTAAGGCACTTTTTTTCCCGCTTGAGTTTTTTTCCCATAGGATTTTGCTCTTGTGAGATTTTTTAACGAGGCCTTTTTCGATGAATATGATGGTGATATTATCTAACTTCCGGGAGAATCTCTTTCTATTGGGTCGTTAGATCCATAGATTGGTTAAGCATAAATTTCGATTAGATAATGAGTTTTTATTATCTATTCAGATGTATCATCTGTTTGTTTTCATGAATGAAATATATCATTCCCCACAAAAAAAAAAAGTTATTAAAAATAAAATGTATTTTTATTTAAGGTAATTTATCTTGATTTATCATTCCCAAAAAAAAAAGTTATTAAAAATAAAATGTATTTTTATTTAAGGTAATTTATCTTAATTTTTACCTAAAACAAGATTAATGGTGATGACTTTGTTCAGTGATGGCTAGCTCTAATTTCTATACCTAATTACTAATATTGATGACTTTGTTGGAGTTTCGAAAGAGTTCGAAACTCAATTAATTCAACATCTGAATTCAAATACAAAAAAATGTTATATAATATTCTCTTTTTAAAAAAAATGCTTTAGTTCAGGTTTGATAATAAAAAGGATCACTTTATTTATGTGTGAAGGGGGTAAAAAATCGAACTGATCAATTTTAGGTAGAATTCGACTCAGATTCGAATGGTAGAATGTGTTCAAGGAACTCGAGTTTGGAAAAAAAAAAAAAAAAACGTTCAATTACATTATCGAATATTGTTTAACTTGATAAAAAATTGTTCGTGCTCAATAAGAAAATCATTCAAATTATCGAATGTTGAACTAATACACTACCGAGTTGGCTCTTTTCAAATTAATTCTAATCACAGTTAGAGATGACATATGGAAAAATAATACTTAGACCTGTAAAGAACATTAATTCACCCTATTTTGTAGCAATTTCAACATGGTAACTAACTTATTTAAAATATTAAGGTGTTAATCGAGTAATGCTAGGTTTCCCAAATATTTTTTCAAAATTTTTACCGAATGATATGACACGACACATGTCACATTTTAATTTGTGGCGCATATATATGCACGTGGGATCCCATTTTATAGTTAGGAAAGTTACTAATCATATTCATGACACATAAGCATTTGGGATTTTTTTAGGAAAATTTTTGGGGTATCTAGCATTTTCCGTTAAAAGAATGTCTTATCAGGATCTTATATTATATTCTAACACTATTCCTTATTCGAAAACCCATTTTTGACTATCCTAACTCGAAAACTCATTTTTGAATTGAGAGTGGATCACAGACGTCCATCTTTGGGATATTATTTTGCCTTTCATATCCATTATAATTATGAGACTATCGAAGATTGTAGAAAATCAAACCATTTTTTGGGTTGTTGTCCCCAATTGTTTGGAGTTTTATGTTTGTCCCCAATTTTTGGGGTTATGTTTTGGTTGTGTTTTCTAGTTTTTACCATGATAGGTGTGTTGGCAGCAGTTTGGAATTTGCTACAGGTTTGGAAGGAAGCTCAGGTTGGAGCTCGATGCTGTCATATTCGAGAAGTCATTTATTGGACAAAATCACTAAAGCACGTTGATCAAGTGCTAGTAGTTCGATTATCGGTCTGCGAATCGTGTGCTCCTTTTGCTTGCAAATGCTGCACAAATTATATGTCAGGATATGGAGAGTGGTTTGTCACTACTCCTGCAATCATGTACTCGAAAGTGATCATTTTTAAGTAATGCAAGCACGATTTATTTCAAAAAAAGAAAAGAAAAAGTAACTTATCTAACATTTCAAGATGTCAAAAGAAATTCATATCAGAATTTTATATTGTATTCAAATACTTAACTCTCAACATTTAATTGCTTTATTATTCTTGCTAATTAATATGGCCTCCACATTGTTACTCATGAGTCATGTCATATGTGTATTAATCCATTGGTTCTTGCACTACATTCTTTTATTTACTACTCCACGTCTTGCTACTTTAACATACCTCAACAAAAATCATAGTCATAAATAATGAAAGATTATTGTATTGTAGATGATTATAAAAGCAAGGTCGAGTTTAAAATTGACACGACACGGCATGGAGACGAGAGACAAACAATCTTGCAAGTCATGTATATTTATTTACACACATTGATTGCTATACGGTTTTGGAGGTTACAAGTTACAATGCTTTCCTCCTTGTGCTCTGTCCCTATCTCTATCGATACAACAACATTTGCTTTCCTTTCAGTACTATTTATTTTCCAATCCGCACGGTCTCGTATCTAATGTAAACACTAGTTTGTTCGAACAAAACCCACCCATATCTTTTTTTTTTTTCAATTTTATGGGGAACTATTACAATCTTACCTCTACTTTCTCTCATTTATTTCGCATGGTTTTTATGTTCCATGTCAAGTGCTTCCAAATTGCAATGCATCACCACACGTGCATTCCCGTCCCAATTATTTGTGTTACTTCTCTTCAAGGATCGGATATGATGGAGCCATTAGAAAAAGTTCAATGACTTCTTAATTTATTTCCTATAAATATAATGAAATCAATATTTTTAATGATTTAGGAATCTTTTTTGTGTATCAATTTCTAAGAAAGAAAATAGAAATACAAAAAAGGAAGAAAAAGAAATTTTAATTAATAAAGATGGAGTTAAGAATGATTAGAGATTCCTCAAAATAGAAAATGATTAGAGATTTTTAGTATTTTAAGGAATCACTAAACTATTATTGAAATAATAATTTATGCCAATTTCCTAAATTTTAATTTAATAACTCAAGTAGGTAACTTATTAGACTTGCTCAATCGTTTATAGTTAATTTTTATACGGAGAAAGGGACGGTTTGGGTCAGGGTTGATGTGAATGAAAATTTGAAGATACCAATATTGTGTTTCGAGTTCAATTTTGGACAAAAAGAAAAGATTGATATTTTTTATATTTCTAACATATTCTCAAAAGATTTGAGAAAAAGTAAAAAAATAGAAAATGAGATTATATACGAATCAATTCTGTTTTCCCAAAAATTGAAGGATTGGAGAAAAAAAGATAAGTTGCAATAATGTTGTTATTTGAACAAATCTCCTCTTTTCTTCCTTTTTTCGAAAAGTTCAAGAACATAAAGAAAGAAGATTACATAATGTATCAAATGTTTTCTTTTCTTTTTCCTCGTATTTACTTCCTTTTTTTCTTGGGATAAGTTTAAAACTACCCATGTCAACTATTAGATTTTTAAATATATACTACCAACCTTTCTAAAATTCTAAAAATACCGACCTTGTTTTCAATATTCCAAAAATACTACCTTCCTCAGTTGCAACCTTTGCAACCTCATTTGCAACTTCCAGTTTTCAAATTTCTGATTTCAAGTTCTGGGGTTCAGATGTCATTTTCGACAACTTTTTTGGAATCTAGAGGAGGTTAAGGGAAGATTGTATCCAACAGATGGATGTTCTAGGAGAAACCTCTGGATATTATCTGAAACTAATTCATCCATGATTAGTTCGATGAGAAGAGTCGTCTTTTCAAAGAGATGATCAAGAACAGGATGTTCATCGACTGTGAAAAATCTAAAGAATGGGTTTGAATGGAATTTTGGTTTGAGAAGCATTGTTGAGAAGAAAAGAAATTGAAAGGTTTATGGAGAAAGGCATAAGACGTCTATTTCTTTTAAAGAAAGACATAAAAGAAAAATGCCACGTGGAAACTCCAATTAAGTCTCTGAAATCAGGATGATATTGATCAGGATTTCATGTGTGACCATCAGGATTTGAGAATTATTATATTTTTAAATCACATTGTATTTTGTGATTATTTTGATGGAGGTCACAAAAGGAAAAGGAAGCTGATCAGTATTGATTATTTATACCCTGATTTATTTAATGAAAATTAATTTTGGATTTTATTTTCCAAAAATCGTGGGTAACCGCACTTTTCAGGGACTGACACCTGTCAATCTATGTGTCAACGTGGGATAGTGGTCTGAAAGATTTGTGAAATATATTTGTTTTGAAACTCTAATCGTGTAATTGCTTTCTCTAATTTTACATTCTCTAAAGCAATAAACACTCTTGAGTTTTCAAAATCACTAATCCATTTCAAGAATTTTTTAAGTTCTTTTCAGATCAAAAATGGCAGCTAAGAGAAGATTACCTAAATCAGTAGCCTTCAAGTTTGGTGACTTTGATTTTATGACGAACAATCATGTAGCAGCTATCACCAACAAGGAAGGAGTGTCATCTGATTTTCATCCAATCATGGACTTTCTGGCATATGGACCATTAAGTTATGCATTGACAGCATCTCCACAGATTAATCAAGCAGCTGTTACACAAGTTTGGGAGAATGCTGAGGTAATTGATTCTACTCAGAGTCAATCAGGTAAGATTGTTCTACACTTAGGACAAGATTCTTTTGATATTACTGAATCTGTTGTTAATTCAGTACTTCACTTACCTGTTAGTTTGAATTATGAGAATGTACCATCTGATGATGATGTTAGAACTATGTTGTCTGCATTAGGTTATAGTGGACCTCTAGACAACATGAGCCAGTTGAATAGGTCTTTTCTTAGAAAGGAATGGTCTTTCTTCTTTGATCAAATTGCTAAATGTTTTACTGGTAAATGTAGTTCTTTTCAGCAAATTACTTCTGTTACATCATATATTGCTTATAGTTTGCTTTATGACAGAGTAATTAACATTGGTCACATTATCTTAAGTCAGATGAGTATTAAACTTGGGTTAAGAAATCAAAACAGGAAAATGGTTTATGATCATAGATTTATGCAAATGTTTATTAACCATTTTATTCCTGATGTTGAAGCTAGATTTGGTAGGGAACATTGTGTTTCTTCTTATGAACAGCAAAAGAGAATTTTCTCTGACATTATAAAGAAGGACAATGAAAAGAATCTAGATGAAATACCTGCAATTCATTATCCACATCATGTTCAGGTAATTCTTCAAACTCATCTTCCTACTCTCTACAATTCTTCTTTCTTTTGTGGTGAAATGGCTCAGGAATCTCATTTGGAGGAGAACCCACCTGTGTCTACCCAAGTAGCCCAAAACATTATAGTCTCTGAAACAATTCAAGAACCAAATTTTGATCCACAGCCTATTGTTTCAAAGAAACCAACCTCTGGTGTTTCTCCAAAGATATCAGTTGTAAGGAAGAGAAGATTTGTTGTGTCAAGTAGTAGTAATTCTAGTGAAGATGATGATGATTTAACTCTTGCTGAGAGAGCAGAATTGAAGGCTGCAATTCAACTTTCTCTGTTAGCACAAAGAGATGAAAAACCTAGCCACAGCCAGGCTGCAGTCTCCCAAAAGGCTGTAGTTCTTAAAAAGGGAAAACAGTTACTGGATACTGTCTCTCAAAAGACTGTGTCTATTGAACAAAGATCTCATCCCAAGATCACTTCTGTGTCTACACCTCTTGAGTCTTCTCAGGATAAATCTTTTGCTCACTATACCAGGAGAACAAGGAGAAAGATTCAATTGTCACCTACACACACAGAGTCTAGTCCAACTAATATCATGCAGGTCTCTACAAATGAAGCTACAATCAAATCAGCAAATGACCATAGAGATCTGGATATTGATTCTTCATGGAAAACTACATTATCATACAGACTGGCTATGGGACTAATTTCTCTCAAAGTGAAGTTCTCAAGGCCTGTTCTAGATTTTTTGGTTGAAAGAGTACCAAAACTTTTATTTCCAGAAGAATATGGACTTCTACATCAAAGACTTGACTTAATGAAGATGTATTTCTATGTATCTGTCAGAAGACAATTAGTCAAGAAATTTGGACTCTCGAAGCATGTTGCACTTCAATCACTTCATGCATATTTATTTGACAAAGATGTCATTATTGAAGATGCCTCAGCTCAAGGTGAACAACAGGAGGAAGTAGATAGAGGAATGCAGTCAACAGAAGATACTATTGCACCAGTGGTGAATAGTAGGAAAGATCAGATCACAGTCACTGCAACACAAGAACTATCTAGTCAGAGGAAGGATGACTCAGGAGCTGTGATAGCTGATGCTGAAAGGACTTCTGTGATGACTGAGAATGCAAGTGAGATACCCTATGATATGGGAGGAATAACTTTGACTGGTTTTCTTGAAGATCAAACAAATTTTGTTCAGTCAGAGTCTATCCACCTTGAGGGTGAGTCTCAGCAAACAACACTTAAAGACGGTGATGTACTAACTATGGTGTCTAATGAAGTATTACTGAAGACATCAGAGTCTAGTAAAGAACCTGAAAGTGGTATACTGGAGCCTGTAGTCTCTGGAAGGAAAGAAGATGATTGTATGGGTTCAGAGACTATAGCAGCTCACTCCTTGGAGAAAACCTCAAGCCCCTTGCCATATGAGGAACCCTCTCTCCATGTGAGTTCAGGTATAAAAACTCCTTCTAAACTCTATTTTTCTGTAGGTCATGAGAGCACTTATCCAAATTTGAGTGATACACTTGAAAAGATGGACTTAGATCCACAAACTGAGAGGCTGGCTCCTGACCAGGCAAAAGGTGAGGTAGAAAGAGTGTTGACTTTAGTAAGTCAAAGTGAGAATGAGGGTATGGATGATCAACTCCATAGTGAGGGAGAGAAAATTAGGAAACCATCGTTTGATTTCTGGGATCAGGTTTTTCCTGAATCTTGGTCTGAAAATTTGGGTATGGATGATGGTACTTATTCATTCATCAAAATGTATCAGAAGAATGACCTAGCACATCACAATGCAAAGCCAGAAGTTAAAGCTCAGAAGCAAAAGGAGAGACTTGCAGGAATCATTAACAGAAGAGGTGCCAGGATAAAGCAATCTCTTGATACATATGTACCAGATGAAGTTCCTAATGATCCTAGTGTTCCTTTGTATGTACTTCCAATATCAGCTAGAATTGAGACATCTACAGTCTCTGATCACTCTAAGGAGGAGTCAGGATTTGAAGATGTTAGTACACAGAATACTGGTGAAGGAGATGATGATCATGTTTCAGCTCCAGATCAGAAATATGAAGATGTTGATACTTCTAATCAGATTTTATTACTTGAATATCATACAACCCAAGCAACTTCTTCTACAAGACTTGAAGATACAGTTCTTTTTGATTCTGATTCTGAAGATACTAGAAGCACTTCCAACATTGAAGTTCATTCTGATGTTTTGAAAGATATTCAGAATTCTCAAATTGCTATGCAAACAAGACTTCAATCACTTGAAGATAACCAAGTCACAATTATGGAAAATCAAGCAGTTCTGATGAATATCATTTGTTCTGTTTCTGAATCTCTTGGAATAAATGTTGATGATGTCAAAAAGGGGGAGATAAAGACAATTCAAAGACAACAACAACAACACCAGACTGGGGGAGATAAAGAGCATACAAAGGGAAGTAAAAAGAAGAACTAGGAGTGACAGTGGTGAATCTCAGCTAGGAAGTGGTAAAGGAAGAACAGCATTAATAGTTAAAATTCTTTCTTCTAAGTACTAGATAATCGTCTACATCTGGGAAGGAGGTACTTAACTTCATAATTCTACATTCATAAATTCTATTCTGGTTGTATTGTTATATATTTTGACATCCACAACTTAGATTTATGCTTCAGATTTTAAAGCATAAATAGGGGGAGATTGTTAGGAATAATTCATAAGTTGTGATGATAAGAATAGAATTTACACATTATACTTCTTGTAATCCTAATCTTATAAAGGATTTAGCACTATATATAGGATTTATGTGTAAGACAGTTATCTGTACAGTTTAGTCAGGAATGAACAGTGTATCGGAGACTACATGTCAGGAACAAAGAGCAAATCCTGATGACGGTCTAATACTGATGATGATCAGATACTGATGCAAGATGAAATCCTGATATCAGTCTTGTTACTGATGATGTCATTATGGATGCTACAGAAACTGGCAAGTGCTATAAAACATGATCTTTGTTTGAGGAACAAGCAAGAAGATATTATGAAGGAAAGAGTTTTCTATTGATGGAAACTATCGACTAGAAGGCTGAACATTGTCATGTATAGATTATATGTTTCTGTTATTAGTTGATAGGTAGCATTATAAATACTCTCTCTATATCATTGTAAAAAGAGTCGAACAAGTGTGTTGTGAGTTCGTGTGCGTAGCTCTGTATAAGGTTTGTATCGAGAGTTCGAAACAAACAGAGAGAGAGATTTGTATTGTCAGCAGCTGCTAAAGGTATTGTACACCTTTGGTAGAGTTTGTATTTGATCTTATTAATACAAACAGTTTGATTCATTCGTTTATTCTTGTTCATATAATCAAGCAAAAATCAGACACGATTAAATAACTTGTATTCAACCCCCCCCCCCTTCTACAAGTTATTCGAGTTAACAATTGCAAGTTGACTCTACAACCGGTAAAGTAAAGACAAAATTCTCAAAGCCTGTTGTTTCTAAATCTAGTAAGAAAGGATCCAATCAAAGTTGGGTCCGAAAAAATTCTAACTAGTTACTTTTTTGTTTGCATGGCACAGGAAAGAAGCATTCAATTATCTTGAACAGTGGATGCTCTGGACATATGACTGGAAAGAAGTCCCTGCTTACAAAGTTTGAGAGGAAAGCTGGCCCAGTAATATCTTTTGGAGATGGCAACAAAGGAGAAACTCTGGGATTTGGCTCAATTGTTTTGGGGAATGTCATCATAGAAAATGTAGCACTGGTTGAAGGCTTGAAACATACTCTTTTAAGCATAAGTCAACTGGGTGATAAAGGTTACAAATCAATCTTTGACAGAGAAGGATGCAAAATCTTGAATATGCAGAATGGAGACATTGTTCTAACTGGTCAAAGACATGGTAACATATATGAAGCCAGCTTAAGTGATACATCTAAAGGAATTGTTAGATGTCTCTATAGCAAAGCAACAAGTAATGAAAGCTGGAATTGGCACAAGAAGCTCTCACATCTTAATTTCAAGAAGCTTAATCAACTTGTTAAGCACAATCTGGTGAGAGGCCTACCTCAGGCAAATTATGTGCAAGATGGACTTTGTGATGCATGTCAGCTTGGAAAGCAAAGAAGAACCACTTTCAAGAGCAAGACTGAGAATTCAATTATTAAACCATTTCACATGCTACATCTTGATTTGTTTGGTCCAGTAAACATTATGTCTATCATCAAGAAAATATATGCTCTAGTGATAGTGGATGATTTCACAAGGTTTACATGGGTGTTCTTTCTACACAAGAAGGATGAAGCTCCTCGGCAAATCATTGAACTTGTAAAGAATATTCAGAATAACTCTGAGTACAAAGTTAAAGTACTTAGGAGTGACAATGGTACAGAATTCAAGAATTCTACAATGGAGGGTTTTTTTGCAGACAATGGAATTACTCAAAAGTTTTATGCACCTGGTACACCTCAGCAGAATGGTGTAGTGGAAAGAAAGAACAGGACTCTCATAGAGGCAGCAAGAACCATGCTTGTAGATGCAAAACTTCCAACCTACTTTTGGGCAGAAGCTATTAACACTGCATGTTTTACTCAAAACTGTACATTGGTAAATAGTCATGGAAAAACTCCCTATGAGATGATCAAAGGAAAGAAACCAAGTGTGAAATACTTTCACATCTTTGGATGCAAATGCTATGTCCTAAAAGTTCATCCAGAACAACTCGGAAAATTTGAAGCCAAATCGGATGAAGCAATTTTTCTAGGATATTCAGCATCTAAGGCCTTCAAAGTTTATAATCTCATAACTCACATTGTTATGGAATCAATTAATCATGTTGCATTTGATGATAAGAAATTTGGAATTTTGCAAACTGATGAAAGCCATGACAAATTGGAATTTGAAAATCTGAAGAATTCTGAGATACTCTCCAGTGATGATGAAGGTTCTCCAGAAGGAATTTCTATTGCTTCTCAAAGGAATGCTACTGCTGAGGGGGAGCAAATAAATCAAAGAGAACACAGTGATCATCAGGAGCAGACTAGCTATTCAGAGTCTACTCCATCAGGAATTGACTTTTCAGAGTCTACTCCATCAGGAACTGATCTTTCAGAGTCTACTGAGGAAAGATCAGTAACTAGCAGCAATATGGAATCTACTGATTCTATTGATCAAATGAGAGTTTTTGAAGGTAGAGATAATTCTTCTACAAGAGATACCACTAACTTAGGGGGAGAGACTAGCAGAGTTAATCTACCACCTGTTAGAAAAATGGACAAAGGATTATACTGAAAATTTGATAATTGGTGATCCAAATAGTGGTGTTCGAACTAGAAGATCAATTCAAAATGAATGCTTGTATAGTTGCTTTCTCTCAAAGAATGAACCTAAGAAGGTTGAAGAAGCCTTACAGGATCCTGATTGGGTAATTGCAATGCAGGAGGAGTTAAATGAGTTTGAGAGAAACAAAGTCTGAAAACTGGTACCAAGACCTAAAGATAGATCTATTGTTGGTGCAAGATGGGTTTTCAGAAACAAGCTAGATGAATCTGGTATGATTGTAAGAAACAAAGCAAGACTGGTGGCCAAGGGTTATTCTCAGGAAGAAGGCAATGATTATGATGAGACCTTTGCACCTGTAGCAAGATTGGAAGCAATCAGAATGTTTCTTGCATTTGCAGCTCATTCAAAATTCAAGGTATACCAGATGGATGTAAAGAGTGCTTTTCTAAATGGCAAACTTGATGAGGAAGTGTATGTGGACAGCCACCTGGATTTGTTGATCCAAAATTTCCAAATCATGTCTACAAACTTGATAAGGCACTCTATGGACTAAAGCAGGCACCAAGAGCATGGTATGAGACTTTGTCTAAATTTCTTCTTGAAAATGGCTTCACAAGAGGTACAATTGACAAAACTCTATTCTTTAAAAAGATAAAAGGTGAATTGCTTTTAGTTCAAGTTTATGTTGATGATATTATTTTTTGTTCTACTAATGAAAAGTTGTGTGCTAAGTTTAGCAAGCTTATGCAGTCTAAGTATCAGATGAGCATGATGGGTGAATTAAATTATTTCTTAGGCTTGCAGGTCAAACAGACTGAGATTGATATTTTCATTAATCAGTCAAAGTATATCAAAGATCTTTTAAGAAGGTTTGACTTTCAAGACTGTGCAGTTGCAAAAACACCCATGGCAACAGCCACTAAACTAGACTCTGATCCTAAGGGAAAGAGTGTGGATAATACTAGTTATAGAGGCATGATAGGCTCATTGTTATATCTAACTGCAAGTAGGCCAGATATAATGTTTTCTACCTGTTTATGTGCTAGATTCCAAAGTGATCCTAAGGAATCTCATTTAATTGCTGTGAAGAGAATTTTTAGATATCTCAAAGGAACTCCAAATCTTGGTTTGTGGTACCCTAGAGAATCTGATTTCTTTCTAATTGGCTATTCAGACTCTGATTATGCAGGGTGTAAGATAGACAGGAAAAGCACTACAGGTACATGTCAATTTTTGGGAAACATATTGATTTTTTGGGCAAGCAAGAAGCAACAATCTGTCTCAACCTCAACTGCAGAAGCTGAGTACATAGCAGCAGGCAGTTGTTGTGCACAGCTCCTTTGGATAAGAAATCAGTTGATGGATTATGGTATGACACTTAGTAATATTCCTATGTTTTGTGATAATACTAGTGCTATTAAAATTGCAGAAAATCCAGTTCAACATTCAAGGACTAAGCACATTGATGTCAGGTATCATTTTATTAGAGAACATATTGAGAATGGTACTGTGGAACTTCATTTTGTTCCTACTGACAAACAGCTTGCAGATATTCTAACTAAACCACTTGATGAGACTACATTTAGTAGATTAGTAAGTGAGTTAGGAATGTTAAATTTTTAGATCTTTAACATCTGCAATAGTAGCAAGGTATGTTGTTTTTAGCTTATAGACTTGATATTCTTGTCAGGATCTATATTTGATTGTTAAATGCTTTAGCTATAACACTTTGCCTTGATAAATTTCAGTATGATAGACTTGTTAATAATCATCAGGATTAGATTTGTTATCAGGATACTGACGTCATCAGTATTGTGTCAGTATCAGGATTGTGAAAATTGTTTCAAATCCTGACGTTTACTTTGTGTAGTAATCTAATTCTGTGATGTGTTAAGTCTATGCCAGCAAATTTTAATATTTGCATACTGATAATTTATACATCATTCAATAATCAAAAGACAAGTAGATAATAAGAAATTGTATTTTCATTAATTGAAAGCATTACATATATGGAAATGAAATACAACATCTTTTTGTCTAACTTCTACTTATAATCCTATACTTGTCTAATGATATGGATTCTGAGATACAGGACAAGGAACATCAAGAAATCCATCAGGAGATTTGAACAGCCTCGTCTGCTTCTGGATTTCTTGTTTGGGCGACTTGAATGAGAGTAGCTAACTTAAATGAATAGCATCTCCATCAAGATCAACCTCAGACTCTCGGCCAAATTCTTCATCCTCAAGTTTTGAGGAGGTTAAGGGAAGACTGTATCCAACAGATGGATGTTCTAGGAGAAACCTCTGGATATTATCTGAAACTAATTCATCCATGATTAGTTCGATGAGAAGAGTCGTCTTTTCAAAGAGATGATCAAGAACAGTGTTATGCAAAATTACGCAAGCGCACGTTGTCACAAGTAATATATGATTAAATCAAGTTCGTTCCCACAGAGATCTAGAATGGTGTTCAATTCAATTAATGTACCTATGCACCGATGTATGGTTTTTATCCACTACTAAGACAAATAACAAATTGGATTTTTTTATTAACTACTACATTAATTATCAAACTAAAGATTAACTAATTAAAGAGATTAAAGTCGAATTACTAATATGAGAATAAAACATGGAATCCTAGTTTCATCATCTACTTCACTTAGAGTTGCAGCCTTTAATCACTATGTTCAATGGTTTTGATATCTGATCGGATAACACGAAACAAGTATACGCTACCTGTCAGCATACGCATACCAAACTAAACATACATCCACAAAAGAGATAGAAGATGAATAGACACCAATTATGCTTAGACCCTATATGTCTATAGAATTTGAAAACATAACGGTTGAAGTACAAGTTATCCATAAAGATCACACAGGGCAGTATAAGTATTTTCATCTCACACCACGAATCATATTGATAACAATTATGAACCTATGCTAGCATGGCAAGTTCTAAATCTCAAGATCCACTTTCACTTCACAAGAGATTAACAATTCAATTTAGATGTTAGCTACGCATCTAAAAGCATTAAGATTAACCATACGAGGATATCAAGAATTCACCACACATAAATCTTTAAGGCATGCAAACTACTAAGCTACATAGATAAATCCACTAGGATCCCATGACAACGATTAGTTCATAATCGAACCTTTCGTCACCATGGGATTAGATGAAAACATGATAATTAACAAAATATAAAAGGAAGAAATAATATTAATAGTAAAAGAACACAAAAGATGAAGTAGATCTTGATCCGTTGCTTGTCACGAGCGTTGAATCTCCTTCTCCTTTTCTCTCTTGCAATTCTATGTTATGTTACAATAATAAAGCTATGATAATCCAATATTTTACAAGGCTAAGATGTGTTTATATAGGCCTAGATATCTTGCCCAATAAGAAAAACAACCTAGAATACAATTGGAAATAGGTTTGGGTACCAAAAATACAATTAGAATTCGTTTAGGGGTAAAACTGTAATTTTTCAGCAATTTGCTTCCGCACCAGCGCTTCCAGCGCTGCATGGAGCGCAGCCTGTGCTGTGTTTTCTCTTTCTGAGTACTGTTCAAGCGCTGCCTGCGCTCCAATTGCTGTTTCTGGGACTTTCTGGAGCGCTGCCTGCGCTTGGAGAGCGCAGCCTGCGCTGGTGCTCCTGTCCAGAATTTTGATTTTGCTTTATTCTTGTAGAAATTTCCCAAGCTTCGCGTGGACAGTAAGATCGTCCAAAACGGACTTCTAGAACTCCAGATATGGCCAAAACAGTGTAGACTGCGCAACATACCCTGAAATCTGAATTTTCCACAATTTGCTCATTTTTCATCCGTTTTCTCTTCCGATTCTTTTGCCACTTCCCGTTCTTCAATTCTAGACTTATAAATCCTCTTGATAGTTGATATTAAGTCGTCATTCTTCATTCCATATCATAAATCAACTCCAAAAACAACGGAAAATTCAACCCTAATCGATATTTCTCCAAACCTGCACAAGTAAATAAAACACATAAAAACTACGACAAACTTGAGTCCAAGTACACCAATTTAAGCCGATATGGAACGTTCCAAGTGGATATAAAATCCACTTATCACACCCCCAAACTTAAACCGATGCTTGTCCTCAAGCATAAACAATTACAACTAACTAACTAACTAGTACCACTTCCGTAGGTGATCACGGTTGCATTTGGCATATGCAACAAGCCCTTTAAACCCCTAGGCAGCCCTAGTGGACGAGTAAGGTCTCGTGAGGGCCTATAGCGAATGTACCCACAAAATCCATTTAACTTAATGCAATGCAATGCATGAATGCAACTAATATGAAAATGCAATTAATATCCTACCATACCTTCAATTCCTCTCATGCCATATCAACTTAAGAATCAAAGTAAATACGCAATGTCTTGGTGTCGAAAGTGCAAGTATTCACATAGTCTACTCAATGAACATGCATAAGTTCTCACAAGTCCATGTCAAGTGTAAGAATAAGTTAGTAAACATGCTAAGCCTACAAGAGTACATCTTTGAGTCAAAACTCGGGATCTCATACGCAAAACAAGCAAACACTCACAATCCACTCACAAAAGAATATTCACTCAAGAACAAGGGTAAGTGTATCACTCAATTCCAACAAAATCATAAGCATGCTTGACATTTGGTATCAATCTAACTCTTAACACAACATACGTCAATGACGATAATCAAAAGGTCTTTATTTGGGTTGTAACGGGGCTAGGGACAAGGTATGTCAAATAAGCCAAAACAGGTGAAGTGTCAAAAGCTAGTAAGTACCATAATAAATCATACACAACACCCTATATCCCCCACATAATTTTTCTATTTTTCTTCCAACAAAAACAATCGACGAGTCGACTAAAGTAGGATCACAACAAACACAAACATGCTCTCATAATATTTTTTTTTTCTCTTTCTTTTTTTTTCTTTTTTTTTTCTTTTTTTTTTCTTCGAGAGCTAAATAGAACACAAACAATAATATAAACAATAACAATGATCCAATAATTTATTACATATGCCGACTATCAAGCAAACAACCAAACCCAATTTTCAATATTTCCCCCAAAAGTAAGACCAACAATAAACCCCTCCTTGCACACCTTATTACTCCCTTAAGCACTCTACTAGCCTTTGACAATGCGGGTTCAAATTAATGTAAGGCCAATACAAGAAAAAGGTCTAGGCAAGTAATGTGGTATGTCACCGAAAAATTGGATTAAGCTCAACGGGTTAACTAATTGATCATGTAAACATGGTATGGTAATATGGGAAAATATGCGGTTAATCCTAATGCCTTTATCATTTTAATCGTCAAATAATGTCATGCGTTTCAAGAAAGACCTCAAACAACTGCTAGCAATGCAAACAATCCGTGGACACTCAAGCAAACGAATAAATTGCAAATATGCAATATGCAATAATGCTCAAAATCTCACTTGGTGGAAAAACATACTCAATCCCAAGAAAAAATCTCTCTAACGCACCTACTTGTATTCAAAGCATGAAAACTAAATCATCTTGCACATATTCATATCCTTTTAATTACTCACAACATTCAATAAGTCTAATAGCTTCAACTTACTAGTGTATGTGTGTGCACAAAAACAAAGCATATCACTTCTCAATCAAAAGCGTCAACAACACAAAATTCCTATCAAGCATGGGTGCAAATGCAAACTATTATGAACTCACATGATATATAAACGTAAAAACAGAATGTCCTATATGAAACAAACGTAGTTAACACGAACATAAATGCATAATTCACTACTACTAATATGCAAAGCATGAAATCCTACATGAACAAATAATACAACAACAACTACTAATCCCTCAAACCACCCCCAAACTTAAAATATTCAATGTCCTCATTGAATGGAAGTAATTACAAGGGATAGCAGGAAACATACCTGAAAACACCGAAACACATGGGTTGCCTCCCACGAAGCGCTGTCGTTAACATCATTTAGCCGGACAAATATGATTCAAATCATGGTGGCTCGAAGATCGCATTTGACTTGTCCTTAGCAGAAGGACCATTCACCCATTGGTTGACAACCTTCTTGCTATCTTCCCACATCTTTTCTAAATCAAACTTCACTTTGCCTCTTCTTCCAATTAACTTTTTCTTTTTCTTCTTCACACCTCTAAAGTGCTTATGCTTCACAGTTGATTGATACGAACACTCCTCTACCTCATTATCCATGCTCCACCTTCTTAACACATTATCGTGACCCTCTTCAAAAATTAACAACTCATCATTTAGAAGGACATACTTCAAATGAGATGGAAGTTTTCGAGCTTGACATTCGAAAGATCTCGAACAGAAGAACTGTCAATGGAATCACTGATAGGATGCTTTAGCACGCGCATATTCGATTTTTCGCTCAACAATTGATCCAACTTCTTTCTCTGACCCGTATCAACCGTTTCTACACTGAAACACTCTTCATCCTCTGTAGGAAATTTCATGGCCTTGAACACATTAAAGGTGACATTCTGATCTTGCACCCTCATTGTGAGCTCTCCTTTTTGCACATCAATCAAAGTCTTTCCTGTAGCCAAGAACGGTCTTCCCAAGATTATGGGAATCTTCTTATCTTCTTCGAAATCCAAGATCACAAAATCAGCAGGAAATATGAGCTTATCAACTTTTACCAAAACATCCTCTACTATACCCCTCGGATAAGTGATCGTCCTATCAGCCAACTGCAAAGATATGTTAGTTGGCTTTGGCTCCGGTAGACCAAGTTGCTTGAAAATAGACAATGGCATAAGATTAATACTAGCTCCCAAATCACATAAACATTTGCCGAATGAAATGTTGCCAATAGTGCACGGAATAGTGAAACTTCCTGGATCTTTCAGTTTAGGTGGCAACTTCTGCTGCAGAACCGCACTACACTCCTCTGTCAATGCCACTATTTCAAAATCTTCCAATCTTCTCTTCCTTGACAAAATATCCTTCATGAACTTAGCATATCTTGGCATCTGCTCCAATGCTTCAACAAAAGGAATGTTAATGGACAGTTTCTTGAAGACATCCATAAATTTCTGAAATTGTTTCTCTTGACTTTTCTTCAAGCGTCCAGGATATGGCGGAGGTGGATAGATCTGATTATTCATTGAAGATTGCTCCGGAGTAAACTTTTCAACAGGTTTCTTGCTCTTCTCACCATCTAGCTGATCAGCCACTAAATCAGATTTCTCAATTTCTGGCACTGCAGATTTTTCAACCTGCTGATTCTGAACATCTTCATCTTCTTCAGTTGCTGATTTAGGATCACTCGTGACTTTTCCGGATCTCAAAGTAACTGCATTGACCTGTTCTTTGTTGTCCCTCCTGCCTGGATTAACCTCCGTATCACTAGGAAGAGTTCCTTGAGGCCTACTAAATAAAGCACTTGCAATCTGTCCTAACTGGGTTTCCAAGACTTTCTGGCCAGCTTGTAGGTTCTTTACCGCTATCCACACATCATCTGATTTATCATTAGATGATCGCCCCATATGAGCCTGGGGCTGTTGCTGAAATCCCGGAGGTTGATATGGTGCCCTTGGAGCATAAGGCTATTGATAGCCTTGATTGTACGGCTTTGCTTGCTGTCCCTGAAACTGCTGCTGATAAGTTTGTTGAGCTCCTTGATTGTTGCTCCAGCTGAAATTGGGATGACTCTTGTTGCTAGGATGATAAGTGGCTGGAACTGGTGCAGAAGGTCTCTGAAAATTACTCACGAACTGTGCTGATTCAGAAGAGATAGCACACTGATTCGTCTCATGTGCGCCCGCACATAACTCACAAACACTAGCCACCTGCTGTACTCCATAATTAGCAAGAGCATCCACCTTCATAGCAAGAGCTTTCAACTGAGCCGTAATCATTGCAGCTGTATCTACTTCCAAAATTCCTGCTGCCCTGCCTTGAGATAGCCTTTGGGTTGGATTTTGATATTCATTAGCAGCCATCATCTCTATAAGTTCATAAGCTTCATCATAGCTCTTTGCCCACAGAGCTCCTCCTGATGCTGCATCTAGCAAGGGCCTAGACTGTGCTCCCAACCCATTGTAGAACCCATTAATAACCATCCAATCAGGCATGCCATGATGAGGACACTTGCGTAGCATCTCCTTGTAGCGTTCCCAAGCCTCACACAAGGTCTCTCCAGATTGCTGTTGGAATTGAGTCAACTGGTTCCTTAATGCTGCAGTTTTCGCCATAGGGAAGAATTTAGTAAGGAACTTCTGAGCAAGATCTTCCCATGTAGTAATGGACCCAGGTGGCAAAGAGTGTAGCCAGCTCTTAGCCATATCCCTCAGAGAGAATGGAAAAAGCCTCAACCTGATAGCATCATCCGTCACACCATTACATTTGAAAGTTTCGCAGATTTTGATAAAGTCCCGAACATGCATGTTGGCATCCTCCGTAGAAGCACCCCCAAACTGAACTGAATTCTGCACCATCTGAATTGTGCCAGACTTAATCTCAAAATTGTTCGCTGCAATAGCTGGTCTAATAATGCTAGACTGGATGTCATTGAGTTTTGGCTGAGAATACTCCTTCAAAGCCTTAGCTGCTGCTGCATCTGCCATTGCTACTGTAGTTTCAGATTCCTCTTCCTTATTCTCTAAATTCTCTACACGACCGTCTTTTGCCAGTTTTTGTAAACGAGCTTGCGAACGTGTTTGCATACAAACTTAAGTACCTGAAACACCACGAAACAAACAAACTAAGTAAGAATCTGAGTCAGTGAACGCTAACGACCACTGATGACAAGCACATAAACTAAAATAAAAAAACACCGATGATCCCCGGTAGCGGCGCCAAAAACTTGTTATGCAAAATTACGCAAGCGCACGTTGTCACAAGTAATATATGATTAAATCAAGTTCGTTCCCACAGAGATCTAGAATGGTGTTCAATTCAATTAATGTACCTATGCACCGATGTATGGTTTTTATCCACTGCTAAGACAAATAACAAATTGGATTTTTTTATTAACTACTAAATTAATTATCAAAATAAAGATTAACTAATTAAAGAGATTAAAGTCGAATTACTAATATGAGAATAAAACATGGAATCCTAGTTTCATCATCTACTTCACTTAGAGTTGCAGCCTTTAATCACTATGTTCAATGGTTTTGATATCTGATCGGATAACACGAAACAAGTATACGCTACCTGTCAGCATACGCATACCAAACTAAACATACATCCACAAAAGAGATAGAAGATGAATAGACACCAATTATGCTTAGACCCTATATGTCTATAGAATTTGAAAACATAACGGTTGAAGTACAAGTTATCCATAAAGATCACACAGGGCAGTATAAGTATTTTCATCTCACACCACGAATCATATTGATAACAATTATGAACCTATGCTAGCATGGCAAGTTCTAAATCTCAAGATCCACTTTCACTTCACAAGAGATTAACAATTCAATTTAGATGTTAGCTACGCATCTAAAAGCATTAAGATTAACCATACGAGGATATCAAGAATTCACCACACATAAATCTTTAAGGCATGCAAACTACTAAGCTACATAGATAAATCCACTAGGATCCCATGACAACGATTAGTTCATAATCGAACCTTTCGTCACCATGGGATTAGATGAAAACATGATAATTAACAAAATATAAAAGGAAGAAATAATATTAATAGTAAAAGAACACAAAAGATGAAGTAGATCTTGATCCGTTGCTTGTCACGAGCGTTGAATCTCCTTCTCCTTTTCTCTCTTGCAATTCTATGTTATGTTACAATAATAAAGCTATGATAATCCAATATTTTACAAGGCTAAGATGTGTTTATATAGGCCTAGATATCTTGCCCAATAAGAAAAACAACCTAGAATACAATTGGAAATAGGTTTGGGTACCAAAAATAAAATTAGAATTCGTTTAGGGGTAAAACTGTCATTTTTCAGCAATTTCCTTCCGCACCAGCGCTGCCAGCGCTGCATGGAGCGCAGCCTGCGCTGTGTTTTCTGTTTCTGAGCACTGTTCAAGCGCTGCCTGCGCTCCAATTGCTGTTTCTGGGACTTTCTGGAGCGCTGCCTGCGCTTGGAGAGCGCAGCCTGCGCTGGTGCTCCTGTCCAGAATTTTGATTTTGCTTTATTCTTGTAGAAAATTTCCCAAGCTTCGCGTGGACAGTAAGATCGTCCAAAACGGACTTCTAGAACTCCAGATATGGCCAAAACAGTGTAGACTGCGCAACATACCCTGAAATCTGAATTTTCCACAATTTGCTCATTTTTCATCCGTTTTCTCTTCCGATTCTTTTGCCACTTCCCGTTCTTCGATTCTAGACTTATAAATCCTCTTGATAGTTGATATTAAGTCGTCATTCTTCATTCCATATCATAAATCAACTCCAAAAACAAAGGAAAATTCAACCCTAATCGATATTTCTCCAAACCTGCACAAGTAAATAAAACACATAAAAACTACGACAAACTTGAGTCCAAGTACACCAATTTAAGCCGATATGGAACGTTCCAAGTGGATATAAAATCCACTTATCAAACAGGATGTTCATCGACTGTGAAAAATCTAAAGAATGGGTTTGAATGGAATTTTGGTTTGAGAAGCATTGTTGAGAAGAAAAGAAATTGAAAGGTTTATGGAGAAAGGCATAAGGCGTCTGTTTCTTTTAAAGAAAGACGTGAGAAGCTAAACAGTCACTTGGAAGTTTTAATGAAGTCAGATGCTAATTATTGCGTGTGACTATATTTCTTGTTTTCAAGAGATGTTGAATATATCTAACCAATTGATTTTTGTTCAGATTAATTGTTTATTTCTTTTTCAGATAAAAGAAAAATGCCACGTGGAAACTCCAATTAAGTCTCTGAAATCAGGATGATATTGATCAGGATTTCATGTGTGACCATCAGGATTTGAGAATTATTATATTTTTAAATCACATTGTATTTTGTGATTATTTTGATGGAGGTCACAACAGGAAAAGGAAGCTGATCAGTATTGATTATTTATACCCTGATTTATTTAATGAAAATCAATTTTGGATTTTATTTTCCAAAAATCGTGGGTAACCGCACTTTTCAGGGACTGACACCTGTCAATCTACGTGTCAACGTGGGATAGTGGTCTGAAAGATTTGTGAAATATATTTGTTTTGAAACTCTAATCGTGTAATTGCTTTCTCTAATTTTACATTCTCTAAAGCAATAAACACTCTTGAGTTTTCAAAATCACTAATCCATTTCAAAAAAATTTTAAGTTCTTTTCAGATCAAAAATGGCAGCTAAGAGAAGATTACCTAAATCAGTAGCCTTCAAGTTTGGTGACTTTGATTTTATGACGAACAGTCATGTAGCAGCTATCACCAACAAGGAAGGAGTGTCATCTGATTTTCATCCAATCATGGACTTTCTGGCATATGGACCATTAAGTTATGCATTGACAGCATCTCCACAGATTAATCAAGCAGCTGTTACACAAGCTTGGGAGAATGCTGAGGTAATTGATTCTACTCAGAGTCAATCAGGTAAGATTGTTCTACACTTAGGACAAGATTCTTTTGATATTACTGAATCTGTTGTTAATTCAGTACTTCACTTACCTGTTAGTTTGATTTATGAGAATGTACCATTTGATGATAATGTGAGAACTATGTTGTCTGAATTAGGTTATAGTGGACCTCTAGACAACATGAGCCAGTTGAATAGGTCTTTTCTTAGAAAGGAATGGTCTTTCTTCTTTGATCAAATTACTAAATGTTTTACTGGTAAATGTAGTTCTTTTCAGCAAATTACTTCTGTTACATCAAAACCAAACCAAACCAAACATACCCAGTATATCCCGCTCAGAGCAGGGTCTGGGGGGGGGTGAGATGTACGCAGACCATGCCCCTGCTTTTAACGGTAGAGAGGCTGTTTCCGTGAAGACCCCCGACTAAGTGCATACAAGCTAAAAGTGTGTGATATTCACATGGGCTTTCTAATATTTGAAAAAGGTTCATCGTCATACCTGAGCCCATGTCTTTGAACACATGGGGCTTACCTACCAGTGGATTGACTTCTCCGCTCTACACACACTCAGATCTAAGATGACACCTGACCAAGCTCCCTGAAACTGCACAACTAGAAAACAGAAGACAATATGGAAAAATTAAACGAGAAATGAGAACGAAACCTCCGAACTTCTACAATAAAGCTAACCGAGACAAACCAACTCTGAGGCTCTCAATAATTGGGCCGCTCCCTAAAAGAGAATCTACCACTCTGATCTGGCGCCTCCAAGAACACCTATCAGCGGTCATGGTCTCATTTAAGTTTAAGGCCTTTAAATCCATCTTAAGCTGCTCATCCCACGACCTCCTCGGTCTGCCTCTCCTCCTCACCCCAACAATCGAAAGACTCTCGACCCTCCTCACTGGGGCTTCAGCCAGCCTCCTACGGACGTGGCCGAACCATCTCAACCTCCCTTCCCTAACTTTCACAGAAAAAGGCGCCACCTCAAGCTCGTTCCTAAAAACCACATTCGGGATTCTATCCATCATCGTACGCCCACAAGACCACCGCAACATCCTCATTTCAGCCGCTTCCAACTTGCTCTCGAGGGCCTTCTTCGCCGCCCAACACTCCGAACCACATATTGCTTCCTACTTCTGTTACATCACATATTGCTTATAGTTTGCTTTATGACAGAGTAATTAACATTGGTCACATTATCTTAAGTCAGATGAGTATTAAACTTGGGTTAAGAGATCAAAACAGGAAAATGGTTTATTATCATAGATTTATGCAAATGTTTATTAACCATTTTATTCCTGATGTTGAAGCTAGATTTGGTAGGGAACATTGTGTTTCTTCTTATGAACAGCAAAAGAGAATTTTCTCTGACATTATAAAGAAGGACAATGAAAAGAATCTAGATGAAATACCTGCAATTCATTATCCACATCATGTTCAGGTAATTCTTAAAACTCATCTTCCTACTCTCTACAATTCTTCTTTCTTTTGTGGTGAAATGGCTCAGGAATCTCATTTGGAGGAGAACCCACCTGTGTCTACCCAAGTAGCCCAAAACATTATAGTCTCTGAAACAATTCAAGAACCAAATTTTGATCCACAGCCTATTGTTTCAAAGAAACCAACCTCTGGTGTTTCTCAAAAGATATCAGTTGTAAGGAAGAGAAGATTTGTTGTGTCAAGTAGTAGTAATTCTAGTGAAGATGATGATGATTTAACTCTTGCTGAGAGAGCAGAATTGAAGGCTACAATTCAACTTTCTCTGTTAGCACAAAGAGATGAAAAACCTAGCCACAGCCAGGCTGCAGTCTCCCAAAAGGCTGTAGTTCTTAAAAAGGGAAAACAGTTACTGGATACTGTCTCTCAAAAGACTGTGTCTATTGAACAAAGATCTCATCCCAAGATCACTTCTGGGTCTACACCTCTTGAGTCTTCTCAGGATAAATCTTTTGCTCACTATACCAGGAGAACAAGGAGAAAGATTCAATTGTCACCTACACACACAGAGTCTAGTCCAACTAATATCATGCAGGTCTCTACAAATGAAGCTACAATCAAATCAGCAAATGACCATAGAGATCTGGATATTGATTCTTCATGGGAAACTACATTATCATACAGACTGGCTATGGGACTAATTTCTCTCAAAGTGAAGTTCTCAAGGCCTGTTCTAGATTTTTTGGTTGAAAGAGTACCAAAACTTTTATTTCCAGAAGAATATGGACTTCTACATCAAAGACTTGACTTAATGAAGATGTATTTCTATGTATCTGTCAGAAGACAATTAGTCAAGAAATTTGGACTCTCGAAGCATGTTGCACTTCAATCACTTCATGCATATTTATTTGACAAAGATGTCATTATTGAAGATGCCTCAGCTCAAGGTGAATAACAGGAGGAAGTAGATAGAGGAATGCAGTCAACAGAAGATACTATTGCACCAGTGGTGAATAGTAGGAAAGATCAGATCACAGTCACTGCAACACAAGAACCATCTAGTCAGAGGAAGGATGACTCAGGAGCTGTGATAGCTGATGCTGAAAGGACTTCTGTGATGACTGAGAATGCAAGTGAGATACCCTATGATATGGGAGGAATAACTTTGACTGGTTTTCTTGAAGATCAAACAAATTTTGTTCAGTCAGAGTCTATCCACCTTGAGGGTGAGTCTCAGCAAACAACACTTAAAGACGGTGATGTACTAACTATGGTGTCTAATGAAGTATTACTGAAGACATCAGAGTCTAGTAAAGAACCTGAAAGTGGTATACTGGAGCCTGTAGTCTCTGGAAGGAAAGAAGATGATTGTATGGGTTCAGAGACTATAGCATCTCACTCCTTGGAGAAAACCTCAAGCCCCTTGCCATATGAGGAACCCTCTCTCCATGTGAGTTCAGGTATAAAAACTCCTTCTAAACTCTATTTTTCTGTAGGTCATGAGAGCACTTATCCAAATTTGAGTGATACACTTGAAAAGATGGACTTAGATCCACAAACTGAGAGGCTGGCTCCTGACCAGGCAAAAGGTGAGGTAGAAAGAGTGTTGACTTTAGTAAGTCAAAATGAGAATGAGGGTATGGATGATCAACTCCATAGTGAGGGAGAGAAAATTAGGAAACCGTCGTTTGATTTCTGGGATCAGGTTTTTCCTGAATCTTGGTCTGAAAATTTGGGTATGGATGATGGTACTTATTCATTCATCAAAATGTATCAGAAGAATGACCTAGCACATCACAATGCAAAGCCAGAAGTTAAAGCTCAGAAGCAAAAGGAGAGACTTGCAGGAATCATTAACAGAAGAGGTGCCAGGATAAAGCAATCTCTTGATACATATGTACCAGATGAAGTTCCTAATGATCCTAGTGTTCCTTTGTATGTACTTCCAATATCAGCTAGAATTGAGACATCTACAGTCTCTGATCACTCTAAGGAGGAGTCAGGATTTGAAGATGTTAGTACACAGAATACTGGTGAAGGAGATGATGATCATGTTTCAGCTCCAGATCAGAAAGATGAAGATGTTGATACTTCTAATCAGATTTTATTACTTGAATATCATACAACTCAAGCAACTTCTTCTACAAGACTTGAAGATACAGTTCTTTCTGATTCTGATTCTGAAGATACTAGAAGCACTTCCACCATTAAAGTTCATTCTGATGTTTTGAAAGATATTCAGAATTCTCAAATTACTATGCAAACAAGACTTCAATCACTTGAAGATAACCAAGTCACAATTATGGAAAATCAAGCAGTTCTGATGAATATCATTTGTTCTGTTTCTGAATCTCTTGGAATAAATGTTGATGATGTCAAAAAGGGGGAGATAAAGACAATTCAAAGACAACAACAACACCAGACTGGGGGAGATAAAGAACATACAAAGGGAAGTAAAAAGAAGAACTAGGAGTGACAGTGGTGAATCTCAGCTAGGAAGTGGTAAAGGAAGAGCAGCATTAATAGTTAAAATTCTTTCTTCTAAGTACTAGATAATCGTCTACATCTGGGAAGGAGGTACTTAACTTCATAATTCTACATTCATAAATTCTATTCTGGTTGTATTGTTATATATTTTGACATCCACAACTTAGATTTATGCTTCAGATTTTAAAGCATAAATAGGGGAGATTGTTAGGAATAATTCATAAGTTGTGATGATAAGAATAGAATTTACACATTATACTTCTTGTAATCCTAATCTTATAAAGGATTTAGCACTATATATAGGATTTATGTGTAAGACAGTTATCTGTACAGTTTAGTCAGGAATGAACAGTGTATCGGAGACTACATGTCAGGAACAAAGAGCAAATCCTGATGACGGTCTAATACTGATGATGATCAGATACTGATGCAAGATGAAATCCTGATATCAGTCTTGTTACTGATGATGTCATTATGGATGCTACAGAAACTGGCAAGTGCTATAAAACAGGATCTTTGTTTGAGGAACAAGCAAGAAGATATTATGAAGGAAAGAGTTTTCTATTGATGGAAACTATCGACTAGAAGGCAGAACATTGTCATGTATAAATTATATCTTTATGTTATTAGTTGATAGGTAGCATTATAAATACTCTCTCTCTATATCATTGTAAAAAATGTCGAACAAGTGTGTTGTGAGTTCGTGTGCGTAGCTCTGTATAAGGTTTGTATTCGAGAGTTCGAAACAAACAGAGAGAGAGATTTGTATTGTCAGCAGCTGCTAAAGGTATTGTACACCTTTGGTAGAGTTTGTATTTGATCTTATTAATACAAACAGTTTGATTCATTCGTTTATTCTTGTTCATATAATCAAGCAAAAATCAGACACGATTAAATAACTTGTATTCAACCCCCCTTTCTACAAGTTATTCGAGTATCTTTCTTGTTCATATATATATATATATATATATATATATATATATATTAGATTCCAAAAAAGTAGTCAAAAATGCTAAAAAATGCATATTTTCGAAAACTGGAAAAAAATCCAGTTTTCAGTTGCAACCTTTGCAACCTCCTTTTGCAACCTTTGCAACCTCAAGGCGGCGCCAGCCGTGTGCCTTTGCAACCTCCTTTGTAACCTCTTTTGCAACCTTTGCAACCTCCTTTGCAACCTTTGCAACCTCTTTTGCAACCTCATTTGCAACCTCAGGGCGGCGCCAGCCGTGTGCCTTTGCAACCTCCTTTGCAACCTTTGCAACCTCTGTTGAAAGGCACACGGCTGGCGGCGCCCTAGGTTGCAAATGAGGTTGCAAATGAGGTCGCAAAGGTTGCAAAGTCACACGGCTAGCGCCGCCCTGAAGTTGCAAATGAGATTGCAAAGGTTCTAAATGAGGTTGCAACTGAAAACTGGATTTTTTTCCAGTTTTCGAAAATATGCATTTTTTAGCATTTTTTACCACTTTTTTGGAATCTAATATATATATATATATATATATCTAGATTTCAAAAAAGTGGTCGAAAATGACATCTGAACCCCAGAACTTGAAATCAGAAATTTGAAAACTGGAAGTTGCAAATGAGGTTGCAAAAGTTGCAATTGAGGAAGGTAGTATTTTTGGAATATTGAAAACATAAAATTATAATGAGGTAGTATTTTTGAAAAAATGATTTTATATAAGTGAAAAGATAGTTGGATGGTAGTAAAATTGGAAGTAATTGTTAAAATCTTATGTATTTATGTAAATAACCCTTTCAGTTTCAAAACTACCCATGTGAACTATTAGATTTTTAAATATATACTACCAATCTTTCTAAAATTCTAAAAATACCGACCTTGTTTTCAAAATTCCAAAAATACTACCTTCCTCAATTGCAACTTTTGCAACCTCATTTTCAACTTCCAGTTTTCAAATTTCTGATTTCATGTTCTGGGGTTCAGATGTCATTTTCGACCTCTTTTTTGGACTCTAATACTGGAAGTTGCAAATGAGGTTGCAAGGCCCCGCCAAGGGCACTCATAATTGGTGAATTTGGGTTGCAAGGCCCCGCCAGGGGCACTCATAATTGGTGAATTTGGGTTGCAAGGCCCCGCCAGGGGCACTCATAATTGGTGGATTTCTGATTTGCAACTTTCAGTTTTCAGTTGCAACTTTTGCAGCCTCAATTGCAACTTTTGCAACCACAGTTGCAACTTTTGCAACCTTAGTTGCAACTCCTCAGTTGCAACTTTTGCAACCTCAGTTGCAACTTTTGCAACCTCAGTTTTCAGTTGCAACTTTTGCAACCTCAGTTGCAACTTTTGCAACTGAGGTTGCAACTCCTCAGTTGCAACTTTTGCAACCTCAGTTGCAACTGCGGTTTGCAACCTGAATTGCAACTTTTGCAACCTCAGTTGCAACTGCGGTTTACAACCTCAGTTGCAACTTTTGCAACCTCAGTTGCAACTTTTGCAACTGAAAACTAAAAGTTGCAAATCAGAAATCCACCAATTATGAGTGCCCCTGGCGGGGCCTTGCAACCCAAATTCACCAATTATGAGTGCCCCAGGCGGGGCCTTGCAACCCAAATTCACCAATTATTAGTGCCCCTGGCGGGGCCTTGCAACCTCATTTGCAACTTCCAGTTTTCAAATTTCTGATTTCAAGTTCCATTTGTCAGATGTCATTTTCGATCCAAAAAAGAGGTCGAAAATGACATCTGAACCCCAGAATATGAAATCAGAAATTTGAAAACTGGAAGTTGCAAATGAGGTTGCAAAAGTTGCAATTGAGGAAGGTAGTATTTTTGGAATTTTGAAAATATAAAAGTATAATGAGGTAGTATTTTTGAAAAAATGATTTTATAGAAGTGAAAAGATAGTTGGGTGGTAGTAAAATTGGAAATAATTATTAAAATCTTATTTATTTATGTAATAAGTTTAAAACTACCCATGTCAACTATTAGATTTTTAAATATATACAACCAACCTTTCTAAAATTCTAAAAATACCGACCTTGTTTTCAATATTCCAAAAATACTACCTTCCTCAGTTGCAACCTTTACAACCTCATTTGCAACTTCCAGTTTTCAAATTTCTGATTTCAAGTTCTGGGGTTCAGATGTCATTTTCGACCACTTTTTTGGAATCTATATATTAGATTCCAAAAAAGTAGTCAAAAATGCTAAAAAATGCATATTTTCGAAAACTGGAAAAAAAATCCAGTTTTCAGTTGCAACCTCCTTTGCAACCTTTGCAACCTCATTTGCAACCTCAGGGCGGCGCCAGCCGTGTGCCTTTGCAACTTCCTTTGCAACCTCTTTTGCAACCTCCTTTGCAACCTTTGCAACCTCCTTTGCAACCTTTGCAACCTCCTTTGCAACCTCATTTGCAACCTCAGGGCGGCACCAGTCGTGTGCCTTTGCAACCTCTTTTGCAACCTTTGCAACCTCCTTTGCCTCCTTTGCAACCTTTGCAACCTCAGTTGAAAGGCACACGGCTGGCGCCGCCCTAGGTTGCAAATGAGGTCGCAAAGGTTGCAAAGTCACACGGCTAGCGCCGTCCTGAAGTTGCAAATGAGGTTGCAAATGAGGTTGCAACTGAAAACTGGATTTTTTTCCAGTTTTCGAAAATATGCATTTTTTAGCATTTTTTACCACTTTTTTGGAATCTAATATATATATATCTAGATTCCAAAAAAGTGGTCGAAAATGACATCTGAACCCCAGAACTTGAAATCAGAAATTTGAAAACTGGAAGTTGCAAATGAGGTTGCAAAAGTTGCAATTGAGGAAGATAGTATTTTTGAAATATTGAAAACATAAAATTATAATGAGGTAGTATTTTTGAAAAAATGATTTTATAGAAGTGAAAAGATAGTTGGATGGTAGTAAAATTGGAAGTAATTGTTAAAATCTTATGTATTTATGTAAATAACCCTTTTTTCTTTTCTTTATCTAAAATACTCGAAAATTAGGGGTGTTTATGAATTGGTTTAATCTGGATTCTTATTTTTTTTCGAACTGAACCAATATAAATTGGTTTTTCAAAAATCAAACCAGTTAGATGCCAAAACCAACCTAAATGACCTCATAGAAGAAAGGATTGATTCGGTTTCGAACCATGGTTTGAATTTTATAATATATTATTTTTTTTTAATTTTTGTTAAATTTATAATGAAAGTATGATCTAAATAAATGTAAATTAAAATTAAATGCATATTAATATTATATATTATATTATCAATATTTAGTTTATGTATTACATTTATATAATTTAATTGAATTTTTATAAATAGTAAACAAAATAATTTAGCGTAGAACTACCACTCTATTATAAAGTAATTTAATCTTTTTATTATATGTGTATGTGTATATACATCATATAAATCATAATCTTAACCTATAATTCTGCATTAGAATTTTAATGCATTATTATATAGCGGTTTGATTTAATTTAATCAATTTTTTCGATTTGATTTAACCTGTTTTAAAATATTAAAATCATGATCCAATCATTATGTAAACTAGCGTTCTACCCGTGCTACGCACCGATCGATAAATTGTATTAATAAATTAATATAAATATATTATTTTAATTTTTATTTAGAAAAATACATAGGTTATTGGAATATTAATTAACGTAAGTATAAAATACTTATCCGTGAATTCATACCAATTGAATTAATATTAATATTATGAATCAATCATCAAAAAAATACAATACCCGTTGAAAAGTTCAAAATCCATCTATATTGTTTTTTTTAAAATTTAGCTTTCATTTTATTTCTCTCTTTGTTAGTGAATATTTCTATGTATCATGTTAACAAATTTTTCACTCATATTCTGAGAATTCGGTATATTTATTAAATATTGAATCCTTAAAATATTTATTATATTAATTTATTGAAAATATTTGTATGATCGTGGTTACTTTTTCGATTACATATTAAATATGTGTAGAAACTTAATCGTCACGACTTCAATAAATCATTAGAATGTCTATCAAAAAAAGGTTGCATGTTTCAGCGATATGAGAAAGGATATCTACTGTGCAAGATATATGAAACGAACGTAGTTATAAAAAAAAAAAAAACAATAGAAAATTTCATCTAATCTAGTTTGCTATGTGATTGTTCAATATCATTTTTATAAATTATATGTTTTTTTTATTAATGAATTGATTTACAATAAAAAAAATATCAACTAACCAAACAAATTCAATATCGCGCTCTTGGAGTAACATATACGGAGTAATTGTTAGATTTTATGGTTATTGACCTTAGCTTATTTATAAAGACAACTTAAAATGTGCATTTTCAGTTTGGAAGTTTGTATTTTGGTTTTTTATTCTTTTCTAGTAAAACATGGAATAACAAATTTAGTTTTCTTTTATTCTTAAAATAAGACATAAGAAAATGAGTATCAGCTATCTTTTTTTAATTTGATAAACTTGTGAAAATAAGCCACTGTCCAAAAAATTGAAATCAAGTGTGTAATATATAAACACATAATCACATTGTTATATATGTGTCCTTGTAATTCATATTTTGGGTTAAATAACATGAAATTCATTTTCCTTTAACAGTGAATATATTTTTCCTACATATATAAGAAGAAATTCATGTCATGTATTTCAGGGTCTTGAACGAAAATGACATGATATTAAATCGTGTAGCCAAAATTAGAACACAAAATGACACTAAATTACACAAATTTTTTCTTATACACGAAATGAAATACGCGAATAGAAAAAATATAACAATTATATGAAATATTACTATGTATCCAAGTTATGTAAATATATAATTATATGTCTTAGAACAACATTGAGATGTTACAAAACAAAACTAAGAGTAACTTGCATGGGGTAAAGTCTCCCAAACAAAATGAAACCCTTCTTTTTATTTTTTTTCTTATTTCTCATTTACAAATATCTCTCTTTGTGTAGAATCTTTCTACCAAGTTATTTAGTTTTCTTAGCCTTTTTTTTATGCTTTGTTGATATAAAAAAAATATAGTCAACCAACCAAGCAAATTCAATATATGCTCTTAGGTTAAGATATGGGAATTGATACTATTACTTTAATTCAAGAATACAAAACTGAAAAAGGCACTCTTTTATTAAAAACAATATATAATTTTAAGTGTATCAACCTTTTTATTTATCATTATTAATAATTTTATAATAAAAACCGTAGTTGTTGCTCTCTCTCTCCCCCTTTCCCAAAAGATGCTAACTAAAGTTTAGAAGTTGATATCAGTTTTTTAAGTTTTTTTAAAAAAATTTATATTGATTTTTCTTTATTTTTCAATATAAATATCATTGAGAGTCTAGTACCCCGTTGCCCGTTGGTGGATTTTATTTACCAAAATATTAGATTTTGTACTAACTCCTTGTAAATGATAAGTTTTATTTTCTTTTCCTTAATTTTACTTTGACGTTCACTAAATATCTCTCTTTACTGAGAGCTAATATCATGTTCGTGGATTTTGTCTACACATATATTAAATTTTTTTATATTAGTTCATTGATTTGGATAGTATAGAATCATAGTTCTGGTCGGTCGTTTGAATACGTTATGACAAATCAGATACACACACTTCTCACGTTTATAACAAATTGTTAGATTATCTCGCCGAAAACACTGTATAATTTAGTGAAATAAGCTAGAGATGTACCATAATTGAAGATCTGTTCAATGATTGGATAAAGAAAATTAGTGATATAATTTACTATGTGTTTGTTCAATTTTAATTATTTTTGTAGATGTTGTATGCCCTTTTATTGATGATTTTTGCATGTTTGATTATTTTTGTGTATGACATATGTCCTTTTATTGCTGAATTAATTATCAATAAATAAATAGTGATTTATAAGAAATTTTTTGTTAAATTGACCAAATATATTATGAAAATATTCACTAACAATATTTTCATTGACTCTGTAATGTATTTTTTTTATTGATAATTTATACAACAAATAATGTAAAGTACTATTTAAGAATATATTTAATATTTTGAATAATTCAAATATATTGTCAGGTTAAATTATTTTCCCGTTAATTATTGCATAGTTAAAAAATTTCGTAATTAAAATGTTTAAAGATGATTGGTTTAAAATTCATTCGAACATTTTAATTGGTTGATTAGTTTTTTTTATGACTGAATTATTTAATACTTTACATAACTTAAATTTTGAATGTGTATTTAGAATAGTGTGGTAAATAGTTTTATATTGTTGATAATTTTTAATACATGATTTTAATTGTACCTTATGATTTTGAATTGAAAGTTTATGATATCAAAATATCTATTATAAATATAATAGATTCATGTCTTAATGTATAAATTTTTAAATTAAATAATTATTTTATTTAGAATAAAATTGTTAAGTAATCACTGTAAAAAAAACATTTATCTATAGGCACACCTAATAATATAAACAAATTAGTATAATGTGATAAGGATTGATGCCTACAATTTAGTAAGTCGCTGAATTATTGAAGTTTGCTACTGAATATTCTAATGGGAAGTGGGAAGTAACTCTGAAAGAATCCGGATCGGGGATGATGATAACCTAAATCGTTTTCTATTTTTTTCGTCAGAAACGTTTTTCTGTTGAATTTATTGGACAATTAAAACACACAACATATAATACATATATACAATTGAAATAAAAAGATAATCTGTCCAAGTATAGAATGTCATATAATAAAAAGATATAAAGTAGTACCTTAACCGAAATTGATATGATTTAGTCATGAGAAAAATTGATGCATACACATAGTTTATCAAAGTTTGCTAAGTCTTATGGGGAACATGGAATAAGCGGCTTAGATTTAATTGATTCAAATTTAATAGATTCTGATTGATGTTAAAATAAATCACGATCTTGTGATTGGTTAACCAATACATGTTAGATTATGGTATCCTTTACTATAATAAAAGATGTTAAAAAACAATTCATAACTAAAAGATATATCACCATATGTAATATACTATTATGTGGATTTATAGAAAATAATATTTATGGTTAGTAAAAATTCTTTAAAATTAAAAATCATGTGATATGCGAAGTTATTAAATCAAAATATTTTATATTTAAATTTAATTTAACCGTGATTAGTAAATTAGAATAAGCATGGTAAATAATAAAATTTTGTATATGATTGATTGATTTAAAGTTTAGAAGTAAATTCTGATTGCTTCTAAAATAATTTTAATTTTTTGATTTTTATCTATAGGCACACCTAATAATATAAACAAATTAGTATAATGTGATAATGATTGATGCCTACAATTTAGTAAGTCGCTGAATTATTGAAGTTTGCTACTGAATATTCTAATGGGAAGTGGGAAGTAACTCTGGGAGAATCCGGACCGGGGATGATGATAACCTAAATCGTTTTCTATTTTTTTCGTCAGAAACGTTTTTCTGTTGAATTTATTGGACAATTAAAACACACAACATATAATACATATATACAATTTAAATAAAAAGATAATCTGTCCAAGTATAGAATGTCATATAATAAAAAGATATAAAGTAGTACCTTAACCAAAATTGATATGATTTAGTCATGAGAAAAATTGATGCATACACATAGTTTATCAAAGTTTGCTAAGTCTTATGGGGAACATGGAATAAGCGGCTTAGATTTAATTGATTTAAATTTAATAGATTCTGATTAATGTTAAAATAAATCACGATCTTGTGATTGGTTAACCAATATATGTTAGATTATGGTA
Organism: Kitagawia praeruptora; assembly: GCA_037693485.1. NCBI lineage: Eukaryota > Viridiplantae > Streptophyta > Magnoliopsida > Apiales > Apiaceae > Kitagawia > Kitagawia praeruptora. The sequence goes on from CM075352.1 coordinate 68,805,328, forward strand.
TCCTTTATTATAATAAAAGATGTTCAAAAACAATTCATAACTAAAAGATATATCACCATATGTAATATACTATTATGTGGATTTATAGAAAATAATATTTATGGTTAGTAGAAATTCTTTAAAATTAAAAATCATGTGATATGCGAAGTTATTAAATCAAAATATTTTATATTTAAATTTAATTTAACCGTGATTAGTAAATTAGAATAAGCATGGTAAATAATAAAATTTTGTATATGATTGATTGATTTAAAGTTTAGAAGTAAATTTTGATTGCTTCTAAAATAATTTTAATTTTTTGATTGGTAATTTATCCACCAACCAATAATAATATCCTTATAGCGTATATCTAATAATTGAAATAATTAAAAAATATGTAGTGTTCGTTTATATGAATTTATTAATTATTTTATTAACAAATTGTGAATAAAAATATTATTGAACCTTTTAAAAAATCGAGTTTTTGAAGATGTAAATTTTATCCAAGTTATTTAAAATTTGTTCAAATCCAATTTTGTAGTGTTGGCTTATATGCATTTATTAATTAATTTTATTAACAAATTATGGACCAATAATAATATCCTTATAGCGTATATCTAATAATTGAAATAATTAAAAAATATGTAGTGTTCGTTTATATGAATTTATTAATTATTTTATTAACAAATTGTGAATAAAAATATTACTGAACCTTTTAAAAAATCGAGTTTTTGAAGATGTGAATTTTATCCAAGTTATTTAAAATTAGTTCAAATCCAATTTTGTAGTGTTTGCTTATATGCATTTATTAATTAATTTTATTAACAAATTATGAATAAATATATTTTTGAGCTTATAAAAAAATCAAAATTTTGAAGGTATGGATTTTATTCAAGTTATTTAAAATATATAATGATATATCGTGATTGATTTCAAATTAAAATTGTGATTTTCTAATAAATATTTTTTGATTTAAAAAATAGTTATTTATGGATATGTTTAATAAAATCATTATTGTATTTAAATTAGAAGTTTTAACTAACCATGGTTAAAGAGGTAGGGTGAGATTGTAAATAAGGAAAGGTCTAAATTTTAGGAATTGGCTCTGATTGGTCCTAAAATAATTCCTTGATTCTTATTGGTTAACTAACGTGTGGTAGACTCAGGTATGATAATAAAGGATAGTCCGATTATTCGAATCACTAACAACAATTTTAATGATTTCAATTTTTATTGATTCAAATTATTATGATCACGTTTAGATCCACGATGTGACAAATTTTTTGAATACCATATCGGAAACATAAACTATAATGAACATTAAAATTTTGATCCAAGAAGAATTGAATATGCTCCGTTATCACTAATTGTTAGGGTTGAAAATGATCTTGATTATCCGGTATCTCGACTTATATCTGCTTCGAAAATATAATACATGTCTTAAATTCGTTTTGTAAACAATACGGATTTGACGGAAATTTTGGTAGAAATACTATTCAATTTATTAATTATCAAAGAACTAAAATAAACTAGCAACTATTTCTTAAATTCGACTCTCTCGTCTAAAACCTAGCAACCGTCACCCTAATTTCTTCATACCTATCCCATCTTCTTCCTTCTCCTCCATTCATCAATACACTCATGTCCTTTTATTCTCTCAATTGAACCCATAATTTCTATTATTGTTTTTTTCAATAAATTCGTGCTTTTGTTCCAAAAGTTGTGGTTTTTGTCTCCATCTTTTTGATGTGTTTTGTCTCTATCTTTTTGATATGTTTGATGTATTTGTGTTTCGTTGTTTTGATGTTTTTATGTATGGTGATGTTGGGTATTTTGAGAATGAATTCTACGGTGTTTTGGGGAATCTGGAAAGCACATATCGATGCTGGAACGGTGACGTATATCACAAAAGCTCACCTATCACAACGAAAGATTGTTCAATTAGTGGGGACATCTGTACCTCCAGCCTCAGTTGGTGCAACTGATGGGTCTAAACACTGGATTATTTACTGTTTTTTATGTGTAATGGTCAATTGTTGCAATTTTCATGGATTGTGTCTTTTAGATGTCTCGGGAAGCCTTTGTATTCATTTTTAATGTCAAGAATATTTTTATTCAGTGTGTTAAGCGATCCGGAAACAAAACGACTAATTATTTAGCTCGTTTATTTGTTTTTCAACCTGGTTGCAGTTGGGGGTTTGTCCTGATTGAGCCTCATCCAAGTTATTAATGAAATCTATTTTAAATTTGTCAAAAAAAGAATACACTAGCAACTAAAATATTATGCAATTGAAGTGAAAGATACTATTCAAACTTTAACAATTAACATATTAATACAAATAAAAACAATTAAATGATTATTTATATAGTTCAAATAAAAATGATACTAATGTTACTAGATCATATTTGACTCGTATTCGATAAATCACAAATTACCCGGTTAGAAAAAAGAAAATATGATACCGACTCATATTCGATTTGGATCCAGACCTCAATACTCGGGATCAGATCATATCCGAATTAAACGATATCGATCCCAAATATGGATACAATAAAAGTAAAATAATCTGAAACCTGAGAAAAGATATACCCAATATCACCCGGATCATTTTCCCCCTACTAATTGTGTATAAATTATACCTAAGCTCAATAGCATACTGGTCTACAAATATAACCAATAAAATCCAATTATCTAAACTTGTTAAAGGGAAATTGTAAATGATAAAATTACTATTTTAACATATTACCTATAACACGTGTCACATCCGTTGAACGTTGTGCTCTAATTCATTATTCCCTCGATCTTCCTGAATTGTTGATACGCATTTTAAAACTCCTAAAAAATATAATTTCATAATTTTTTTTTAATATTTTTTTTCTAATTAAAAATTTAAAAATTTAATATTTAAATTTTTATTTAAAAAATAAAAATTTTAAAAATAAATTATAAAACTATACTTTATAAATACCTTAAAATGCGTGCTAAACAATGAAAATATTATATAAAAATCAGTAGAACGGAAGAAATACCTAGCATTTTTTAATTTTGGAAGTAGTTATATGCATATTTCAACAGACGTCCATTTCCTATTTTTTTATGATTTACGAGTACAAGTAATTCTTTTTTCCAACTTACACGAAATAACTTGCACGGGTAACTCAAGTTTTATGATATACCAAAACCAACAAAAAACAGACACTACATATGAAAAATAGTTTAAGTTTTTTCGTTACTAAATAATAATTATAATAAAAAAAATGGATCATTAATTCTCAAGTTAGTGAATTTGAATTCCGGATTAAATTTATGGAGATAGAAAGTGGTAAATAAATAGAAATTATAGGAGTAATATTTAGCCACAAAGTATTAAAAAATTTATTATATTCCCTCATCTATACTATATTATAATAAGTAAAAAGGGGTATAATTTGTAGTTGGTTAACCCTTTTTTGGTTATCCCCATTTTTGGTTAAATAGATCATGACCGTTTGATAAAATAATACTAAAAGTTGTTATATGCAGAGGTACAAGGTTCGCTTCTTGCCAACAACATATTAATTTATATTTAATACTAAAATTATTATATACAAATATGTAAGTTTCGAATTTTTTCAATAACATATTATAATTAATATTTATAACATTATATTACACTATAAATAAATTATAAAATATTAAAAGTAACCCGTGCTTTGCACGGCTATAAGCTAGTATTCCATAATTAGCTAAGTTTTATTTAGCAAAAAAGAAAAAACTAAACAAAGTTTTGGAAAGAATCCTTGATGTGTTTATATTCCAATGTACTCACAAAAAGAGTCATCAACAAACTCTAAACCAGTTATTCAGAGTTTCAGATCGAATTGAACAAAGGATTGCAGGAAATCCACCTACTTCCTATCTTTATTATTTTATTTCATTAGGGTACACAGAATATGTACAAGATTTTTACAGATCTCAATGAACTAAAGATGAGATGATATAATTTATTTGAAACTAATATGTACAACTGCAATGGGGTTTTTCCTTAACCCGATCTTAAAGATAAGATGACTGCTTAACATGTATGAGATATGTACAAGAGAACCAGATAGTAGTTCACCTGCTATGCTACTGCTAGCAGCTGATATCAAAGTACTTGGGGTCCGATGGAAAATGATATTCCACATTTAACTGCAGTGTTGAACAAAGCATGTTTGTTAGATCATAAAATTATAAAAAGTTGCATAGAGCTTCAGGTAGATTGATGGTTCACATTTCATCCCAGAAAAATTTAAGGTACTGAAACTGGCTTGCACTTGCAATAATAGCAACAGATCATAATATCAGAGTTCCAGAAACGAGTTTATGACTACTGACTATCATTTAAAGAACTGGATGAAAATTTTCTATGTTTTTTGAAGTAGATACTAAAATCAGAGGACAATGTAAAAGTATGGGAAACGAAATATATAGTAACAAGACAGAACTTATATCTTCACTCTGAATGTAGTGACATATTTAACATACCTTGCCTTCATCAGAATCTGAATGACGTTGAGGAAAGACCACCCTCATGTCATTATACAAGTAGAAGCGCCGTTCACCTTCAAAGTTTTTATTGTTTCCCAATGGTTCGGAAAAGGGGTCAGATTTGCATTTTTGGACCGTACGCGAGTATTTTTTAGGGAAGGGGCACATAAAGCGGAGATGAAGAGCGTAGCGAAGAACACCAGATCCACTTGTATTCTCATTCGCCTTCGGAGAGCCATTTAACAATTTACTTTTGGTTATGCTGGATGTAATCGCGGTGATGTCATCAACCCCAGAATTTATCTTTTCCCTGTGATCCAATTCACCACAAGGTAACACCAGTCCAGTAAGATCCTGAGGAAGGCCATTGTGCAGCTTGCTTGAACCCTGCTCTGTAGACTTCTGCCTATGTACATCATCCACTCTACTTGAATCAGTGGACAATGTTTTGCTTTGTAGTAAAGAAAGACTACTGTTAAAATCTAAAGGACTCCCATTCTTCATGTCAAGATCTTTAAATCCACCATTCCCTGGTGCAGATGCTAGATTGATCTTTTGGCGCATAAACGTCTGCAGGTTCAACAAACATAAAACGAGAGCAACATGAGAGTGTTGACTGATGCATGAAGCACATCACAGGAAATCTGGTTCCTACTAACAGAAACATATTCAGAGGTGTTGTATGTTACACATTTCATATCTCCTTACATCAGTCATGCCAATCATGCATCTGAGAACATGCAAACCAAAAGAGTTGCATGTCTAGTCTCATACTAATAACCACCACTACTCAACTTGCTCAAATTAAATTAAGCACCAATCACTTGAAATCTTGACTTCCGATTTATATATCTTAATCATAATAGCATATTAAGAAAAACTATTACTATTTCATACTATCAAGCACTAGAACTATTTCATTTTATCAAGCACCAGATAAATTCTAAACTCAGGATTACATGTTTATTCGTTATTTTTTTTCTGTTTTTTCTTGCTAGCGGCTCAAGCCCTTCTTATCCTCGTGACCACATTGAAGAAACTCAATTTATTCAGATTAGTTAAAAGGTAATCTCTAGGTGAGCATTACATAATTCCAGCTCTCTGAACATCAGTAAACAATTTTGACTGGCATTGTGATGATATATCATATCTGCGATAGTGTGGAAGTTTTAATGAATGGGTTTTGGTGGGGTCATGGGCAAGGGAGTAAAGGACTTAAGTGGAAATCTTGGGACAAGCTATGCGTTCCAAAAGAAGCTGGTGGATTGGGGTTCAGAGAACTCAAAAAAATTAATATCTCTATGCTTGCTAAACAAGGATGGCGATTACAAACAAATGAGAACCCTTTAGTTACTTCGTGCATGAAGGCTAAATATTTCCCTTGTGGTGATTTCGTAACAGCAAAACTGGGGTCAAACCCTAGCTATATGTGGAGGAGTATTTTAGCAGCCCAGGAGGTGGTCCAACGAGGTTGTAGAAAGCGTATTGGTGATGGTAAACAAACTGAAATATGGAAAGTCCCATGGCTCCCATGTGTAGAGAATGGGTACATGACTACGGAGATGCCCAGTAACTTGGAAGGAAGTAAAGTTTGCGGTTTTATGCAGATGGAACAGAGGAAATGGGACGAAGATATCTTGAAAGACATTTGCAACGAAAGGGATAAGAAGCTGATTAAAAGAATTCCTGTACCAGCAAGGGGAGGCATCGACGACTGGTATTGGCTTCCTGATGAGAAAGGGATGTTTACAGTGAAGAGCTGTTATGGAATGCTACAAGGAGAAGTACAAACTCCACATGCACAATTCTGGAGGAAGCTGTGGGGCTTAAAACTACCAGGAAAAGTCATTCAGTTCTTATGGCGTGTGGTTTCGTTATGTCTGCCAACTTCAGTTAGACTAGCATCAAAACATGTTCAGCTGGATACGATTTGTCAATGGTGTCGTAGGTGCTCAGAAACAGATATCCATGTCTTCTTCGAATGCCAAATAGCACTTGCAACATGGAGGGAAGTTGGACTCCAAGATAGTATTACTATCTTACAAGAAGACAATGTGCTTGACGTGCTATATAGGGGATTCGATAAAGCTAATAGAAACCAGTGTACCTTAATAGCTATGGTCTGCTGGAGCATTTGGAATAGAAGAAATAAGTGGGTTTGGGAGAAGGTTAATATGTCTGCGTTTGGCATTAAAGCAACTGCATTTAACCTACCTAATGACTGGAGAAAGGCACATGACCAGCATAGGACACCGAATACAAGTACAGGCACACCAATTGCAGTTAGAAATTGGGAGAAACCTCAGGCGTCTTGGGTGAAAGTTAATATCGACGCTGCCTTGTTTGGAGACATTGAGTGCATTGGTTTCGGCAGCATTGTTCGAGGAGATGAGGGACAATTTATTATGGCCATGAGTAGCAGAGAAGACGTGTTGATAACACCAAGAGAAGCTGAAGCAATGTGCTTGAAACAGACGTTGATATGGCTTCAAGCTAAGGGTCTCTAGAAGTGTGTTATCGAAACTGATTCACAGATCCTCGCCCGAACTTGCCAGGGGGTAGAGGGAGGATCCTTCTTTCATACAATTGTTAGGGATTGTATTGATTTGTTCCAACACTTTGATGAAGTGTTAGTGCGTTTCGCACATAGGTCTGCGAATGGGGTTGCGCATGCTTTAGCAAAAGCGGCTCATTCTACGCCAGACTTTCGGGAGTGGCATTTTAATGCCCCTGATTTTATTCATCATGTAATCTGTTCTGAAGCTTTATAAGATTTGCAAGTACGTTTTCCGTCAAAAAAAAAAAAAAAAACTGGTCCTTTGGTTTGGTATGATATGTGATATATCATATACACACAGCTCTTGTTGCTAGCCAATTAAAATAATATGGAGGCAGATTATAATTCCCGCTATGGACCCAATCCCATGAAACACTTGAATAACACTGCAGAAACCAAACTGAATTAAGTTCATTTCTCATTCCTATATAAACGTGTGTGTGAGAGAGAGAATGACTTATATTTGCCATATGAGGAGCAAGTCATTCATTTGTCCCGTACAAAGTTCACTAGTTTGCCCATGATTATTCCTTTTTCAGGGCTTTACACATATTGTTGACAAGTAAAAGAGAAGGTAGCGTACGCTAATATACCACAAAATGTTGAATCAGAAATAGTATGCTGTGTAAAATACTATTGTATAGAATGCACATCCTACAAGATTATACCTCTTACAAAAGTCTATACACTTAACATTTTAAGGTTGCAGAAATACTCATTAAGAATAGTTTGCTCTTCACTTACCTTAGTACCAACTGGCATGTCACTCAAATCATAGTTACAAAAGAAAGTGTGTATAGGCGTCTTTTCTGGATTACTGAGGACCTGCCATATGATATCCAAATATTAATAATAATAATAATAATAAAAAAAGTGAAGTTATCCACATGTTGTGACAAGCGGATAATTAACATTCCCAATACCATATAAATGTAAGTTGATAAGTCAGATTATAAGACAACCTGACTGTATCTCAAAGGCAGAATAAGCTAGCGAAATCAATTCATTGGTGATGTAGCAACTACAACAAAGACAGGACGAAAAGATAACAAACGGGTGGGGGGGGGGGGGGACATTACCAACTGTATGCGGCCTTTCATTGGTACACGCAGGCGGCTCTTTATTGCCTGGGAATTATTACTGCTGAGGCTCCTCTTCATTTTTGGACTCTTAACCCTGTCTGATGGTAAATTCCCTGCAAGATCTACCGACGAATAGTAAAGCAAGCAATTATCCCCATCAACACTTGTTACCGAGAATGGAAGTTTCTGAGGATGTGGCGAAAAGCTTCCTCCAGTAATGTTAAGTACCGCAAGAAATCCATCGATTTTCTGCACACAAAAGAACACAAAGAAAGTTATTACTGAGATATGAGTACCATGCATATAGATTAACAACTAGATTATAGGTTAATAAACTGTAATATCTGCATTCCTAAAAAATAAAACAGATTCCAAAATAAAGGAAAGCTTATTGCTATATGACAATACTACAATCATGCATAGACAGGCTCACCGTGACCATGATTATGAACTCTAACCTGGTTGACAATTCCAGATGCTAAGCGTCCGGATAGCAGTGACTCCTCAAAAGAACCCACCAGTGACCTCCTTATGGACAATCCACTTAGACTCCTACCAAACTTAGTACACTGACTGATAGGTGTTGAATCCTGAAACCAGTTTTCTTCCACAGCACTCAGACTTTCAGGGGTAAACTGACCAGTCTTAAGCTGCAGGTGTTCAACTTCATTAAATGATTTACTTGCTACTATAACATTCCCTTTTCTCTGAGGCGATAATGTTCCCAAAACAGTTCCATCAAGCGACTGTTCCATATCCTTCAAGGTTAAACAGCTGCAATCTAACTCTTTGGTTATATCCATACACCCTCCTGATAGTTTCAATCTTCCAGCAAATTTGGGACATAGAGGTGACAAAGACAGAGATGAGGAGGCTACCTTTTCTGGTGATATAGGGATTGGCCCTCTGTGAAAAGATGGTGAAAGACCCAGACGGGAAACATCCTTGTCATCAAGCAAAGGCCCATCAGTTAGAGAGCTAAAGTTTGTTAAACGGTGTTCATTAGGTGAATTTATCCTTTCTTGGAAGCTGGATGCAGACCAAATAAGATTGCTAAAATAGTCGGGACTGCTTATATGAGCTTTCTTTTGCTCTTGCAAAACCGTATCATTACATATTCCACTGCTTACCCGAGAATCATGGTTATAGATGGGGACACCAATGTTCAGAGGTTCCCCATTAAATTGATCTGTTATAAGTGTGCCATTCAAAGGTGACAACAACCGTTTCTTAATTAGTGACCCACTCACGGTTGCAGTTTTACCTATAGTAATGTTTGATGATGAATGAAGCTCATCACTTTCATCATCCTCTACATCGAAGGCAGGGGAAGTAAAAGATTTTGATGTAAACCCCACTATTCTCGAAATAGGATTCAGAACATTTCTCGTTTCTTTATGAGTGAAGATGCAGCTCTTTTCAACTGAACCAGTCTTCAACCTACTAGCAGTGACCATACTATCTTTAGGCACATTTGGACCATCTGGCTCATTTGATGTTGCACAAGTCATATCCCCTGGCATTCGATTGCCAAAATTCCCTACACACATTCCACTCATGTCACAACTACTTCCACCACCAAATCGTGATGGAGTTTGAACAAATGTGCTCAATGATACTGCTACTTCATCAGCAATGTTGGTGGAGGGGACCTGAGGTAAACCCATTACAAATCCTAAATAAGGTGTTCTCAACTTGTCTCTTATCTAACTAATCCACTAATATCCAATTCTATTCTTTATTATCCCAGATATGCTAGATAACAAAGTTGTTTGACATTTCAACCAATGTGACCGGAATTAATTGCTTAACCCCATTGCAGCTATAGAACAAATATTGGTAGAACCTAATCTGAGCTAGCTAATTTTCATTTCTGTTTAGGAGATGTTGCTATCTATCCATGAAACTGAAACTTCATTTCTCCATCAATTCTTACACAGTATGGAACTGACACCAGAGCATAGACTGAAGGAGAGAAAAAAATAGATAGCATTATCAATGTTGGCTTGAGAACAGCAATCATGAAGATTGAGGTTGTAATGGTGTTTTCAGCAGAAATAAAGCTCAAACTCCTGAAAATTGCGCAAAAGTAAGCTCAGCATGCTACACAACAAATGATGACAACAAGAGAACACATTGCACTATGAATTCCAGATTTAAAAAAATCTGTATCCGTCCAGAGACATTGAAAAAGAGGGAACAAATCTTTTCATTGGTACATTTTCATTTTTGACCATAAAAATCTACAAGGTTTTATTTGTCAAGACTCTTCTAAGGTGAACACGTCCCAGATAAATAGTTCAGACAATTATAAGAAGCTTATATTGCAGGCCACGTATCATTCACCGTCATGGACAACAGCTTGAGAAGAGGGAAGCTACCCGTTACTATAGCAGTCAGTTGATAAAGCTAAAAAATGAACGAATTGAACCAGACCACACAAAAACAAAAAAGACACTTTTTTTGAATCAGTACGGAGTATGTAGCTACACCACCAGTTAGAATGCAGTACGAGGATGCCTAAAACGGATTTTAAAGAATGACAAAGATTACCAAGGTTATCGGTTATCGGCCACCGATTGACAGCTGATGTATACCTAAACATAGAACTACAACCTTGTACCGATCCGACAAGTAAAAAACAAATAAAATGCAGTGCACAGAGTCATTTGAAGCACCGTTTGAGTCTCAAAAACTCAATCCTCTCATCAACTTAAATACCAAACTAGTAAAACGCAATTTACAATAACTTAATTTGCAGGAACTAAACCACATATAATTAGAAATGCAAGTGTAAGAATCAAATCTTTCTCAACATAAAATCACATAACAATCTGCTTGTGCTTGACCATCAAGGACTAAAAACACCTACAAACACACATACAATATAAAAAGCGTTTTATCATCAGCTTAAAGTTGCTAAGCAAGCTCCATAACTTCCAGCTGACTAAAACACAAAATCAATAACAAAATTTGCACAAACAAAGATATTACAATCCCAATAACACAAACAAACACACAGCACAATCTCACCAAGAAAATCAAGAAAAAAAAAACAGGAAACTCACCAAACAAGAAGACATCAATCAATCAATAAAACATGCTATTTGATCATGCCATCTCATAAAGATCCAAGCTTTATCCAAAAGAATCTGATCAAAGCAAGTGGGTCAAACTAAAACTGCATAATTTGATGTTCTTGAAAAAAAAACCAATATTTATGCCTTAAAACCTTGAATTATAATTCATCCGTAAAGAAAGGTGTATATATAGTATATATGTAAGTATAGGTAGAGGGGGTATGTAAAGGATAGATGGATAAGCGTGAACGAAAAACAAAGCAAAGGGGGAAGGCAGCCAAAATCAGACCCATGTGTCTTCAATTGCGGTTCTCTTTTGTTTAATATTTTTGTCCACTCTATTTTATTACATGATTTATCCTGTAAAAGGTTGTAACACAAACTCGTACGTGATACATTTGTTTTCGTGTGTTTATTTTGATGCAGCCATTGTATCCATATTTCCTGTGTCTTTGCTCTTGCCACGATCTCAGTCGGCAATAAATAAAAAATACAATATGCTACGAGCATGTATCTTTAAACCCTAAACCAATTTATCAAGTCGACTTGAACTCTATAGTTATAACTTATAGCTAGCACAATAATTAATAACCTGGGGGAGATAAGGATTATTTTTTAAATGGAATTAAATATTGGTGTAATAATGTTATTTGAAAAATATAAATATGATTTTTAAATTTTTGTTTGTCTATGACTTAGGATGAAAAACCAAAATACCCACCAATTAATTCCTCCTGCCCAAAATACCCACCGACGGTACCATCCGCCATTTTTACCCACCGGCTACGCATCTTGAGGATGCGTATAGACTACACGCATTTTACTCTTGCGTATACTTTGTAGAATAAAATATCCAACTGCAAACAGTACCTTGAACACGCATGTTCAAGATGCGTGTCTCGCAATACGCATGTTGAACATGCGTATTCAAGGCACTGTTCACCTTCGTCCCCCAGCCGACGTCGGAGGAATTTTCCGTCCATTTTTTGACCATTTCGTTCGTCCATTTCCGGCATCGATCAATTCCATACTACATACCAAACTGATTGTCTTTTCATCCTCTACAACCCTGTGTAAATCGTTTTCCAGTTTATTTGTCGGATTTAAAAACCCCATTCAAACCCATTTTTTTCCAATTTGTTTTTCGATGAGTTCTTACACGCCCCTGCGGGGCCAAAAGCAAACAAATCGAAGGATTAAAATACATAGGAAGCTCTGGGCTTCGTTTTGATATCATAATCAGTACTTGATGCCGGAATGTCATGAACGGGGGAGATGACCGGAGAGGCAATTTTTCGCCTCAGAGAACGCCGACCAGCCTTTCGAAATAATGACGTCATGATGATGTCAACACGCATTCTGTGAATGCGTGACTGGCGATACGCATGTTGAACATGTGTATCCCAGGCTACGCATGCATAGAATGCGTAGGTTGTGGGTATTTTGGGCGGTGCCTCGCGTACATGGGTATTTTGGGCAGGGGTCAAACAAAAGTAGTATATTTTGGGCATTATTTCATGACTTACTTTGTTCTAATAACTTTATTTCATTTTGTGTACAATATAATTTATGCGAATTTAATTGAAAATATAAATAATAAAAAATATAATATTTAAATATATTCGAAATTATAAAACATATTTTGAATGATTTAGAAAAATTGTCAATTTTAACTAAATCGTTGTTATCTGTGAAAAATACACTACTAGAAAATGTAGATTAGACATCACCCTTTTTACATCGCTTTAAAAAACCACTGATGTTAAAAACATTTTTAACATCAGTTACTTTAAAAGCGATGTTAAACATTATTTGGGACATCAGTTGCTAAAAAAACCGATGTCTTAATGAATGTTTAAAAAATAAAAAATACGCGCTTAGAAGTTTTCCCCCCTTTCCAATTACATTTCCCCCTTAGAAATTTTAACATTTCCCCTTACAAATTTTAACATTTCCCCGCCCAAGAACATTTTCCCTAAATTATCTTCCCACCTTAGAACATTTCCCCAAATTATTATCCCTCCTTTCTCTCTCTCTCTCTCTCTCTCTCTCACTCTCGCTCATCTCTCGGCCCCCTCTCTCTGTCACGACCCTCTCTCTCACCCGCATCTCTCTCTCTCTCTCTATGAATTAAACCTCAATTTTTCTCTAATTAAACCCTAATTAATCCCTAAATCAAAATAGAGAAGAGGAAGCTCAAATTGTCATCTCCAAATCTACAAATCGTCATCCTTAATGATATCCTTAGTGCTATTGTCTATTAATTTAGGTTGATGTCTATGTTGTAGCCGATGACCCCAATCTCCAAACGGTTGTGTTTCAAGGATGTGCCATCCTGGTATATACATAATTTGATTATAGATATGGAGTTGGGGTTATGAAACCGTATATAATTGAGTTTTATAACTTGTATTGTTATTTTGTTTGGTTTTTCTAACTGTTAGCTAGGGTTACCTGCTGTTAGTTTTTGCTTATGTTTGTTGCTTGAATATTTTAATAACTTGCCATCCTGGTATATACATAATTTGATAATAGATATGGAGTTGGGGTTATGAAACCCGTATGTAATTGAGTTTTATAACTTGTATTGTTATTTTGTTTGGTTTTTCTAACTGTTAGCTAGGGTTACCTGCTGTTAGTTTTTGCCTATGTTTGCTGCTTGCATATTTTAATAACTTGTTGTCTAATCTCATTGGGTATTTTGGCCGTGACCCCTAATCAAACTAATGCATAACACCATACCCATGAAATGATGAAAACATACCCGAGTACCAAAGTTGTATATACCCTTGGCAGCCAGGAGACCAAGCTCTCTGCTATATGTTTGTTTTTCATGTTTTGTCCTGGTGAATGTTTTGTTTATGAGCCATAGGGCGGAAATTAGGTAGGGGTTTTGATTTCCCAAATGAATCCTAAACTAGGGAATGCTCTATCGACACATTTCTTTATCGTAAACAAAATCAAATTCCAGTGCTCTTGATTTGCTCAAACTTTTTATTGATTCGGGTTTTATATATCTTAACTTGCAGGCTTAAACATGTTAACCATGCTCCTGAACCCAAAAAGGAAGACGAGTACATAACAGAACTAGTTGATGATCCAAGGCCATATGCAACTGAAGCTGTGACGTTCTACAATCGATTAACAGTAGTTTCCTTTTGAATGTTATTGTTTGATTTTTAAACCAATTACCATTGTGTTTTGGATTTTCTGATTGTTCTTTCTGTTCTGTTTGCCATGGCCTAAAATTTGTAGCATTTAAACTAAGAACTGGTGGAGGCGGGGTTCATTACACGTCTGATCCTTGATCCTGCCGACATGCTCACTTCTCCATATCAACTTCACTGCAAAGAAGACTGGTGTTGCTGTTGCTCCAGAGATGTTTTTCGCCGAACTGACAGATGCCAGCGGGGTTCTTTCTTTCAACCTTTGCCAATGTAGGGGTCCAACAGACTATATTTCAGGTTTGTATTTGACATGTAGAAGGAAGTAGTCATTTAATATAATCTATCTCTTAGTGCTATTGGGTGCATTTTTTTCTTGCGTATTGATTTGTTTTGTCCATCACTGATCAGGATTACGGGTTTATGAATTTGTCCTGTAGGAGATAAGTTAAACGGCTTCCACTCTTTCCGATAGTATAACAATGTGCAGCATTGCCAACAGAGATAAGTTAAACGACATTTCAGGAGATAATGATTAGTACAAACAAATAAGATTAATTAAGAGAGTCAGAACTTGTCAGGGTAGCCAAATATAATCATCTTTAATGTTTAAAGCATACTGCCTCCTTTTTTTATGTTTTGTCCATTCTGAATAGTCTACCTGTATCTATTTATTTATTGAAATTATCCTTAATTATTGTTAGTGTATTAGCCATTGGAAAAGCCTTTATCCATTAGCTATACTTGATAAAATAATGCTATCAAATTATTTTGGCTGTTCTAATGTGCTTGCACGCGTTTTGTTGATAGCAGGTTGTTTGTATTATTTTTATACTAATTGATCTTTTGATCAAATAAAGAACAGGGATATGATCAAATATAAAGAGACGATTAAAAACCATTACACGAAAGTTCTACAGCTTCCTCCATAAAGGTATACTCTTTAACAAATTAAATTGAATCTGTGATCATATGTATAGTTATCTGTTTGTTACTTAAGTAGTTCAATGGGAAGCAATTAATTAAATTGATTTAATAATTCTAATAATTTTATGTATCACTTAATTATTTATTTGAATTGCAGACGGATACTACATCTGTGTTAAGGGAAGCAATCGGCTACATAAAGTTCCTGCAAGAGCAAGTGCAGGTAGAATATTAGTGTGGTTATCAGTCTATATATTATATACTTAAAAATTTTAATACAAACTAGCTAGCTAAAATGCAGGCTCGATTTTGATTACAAATTTCCTAATTTTATAGTTGTTAAGCAATCCTTACATGAAGACAACAAACAACATCAAGGTAATTAAGAAAGAACACTATGCATCAGATACTCAATTATCAAGTCTTTTCATCATTGGGCTCAGAACAAGAGTGAGGCTTTGGATGTCCAAATGCAGAACAAGAACTTGAATCCTTCACAGCAGATTGTCGACTCAACTCATCTGATCTTGAAACCCAGGTATTTGAGGTCAACCAAGTAAAATCTGATTCTATTTCTACTGATAATGTCTTGGTTAGTGGGAAAATTGAGGATCTGAACGTCCATCCGCAGAACGAGGATACGAATCCTCATCACAAGAAGGCCAATCTCAACTCATTTGATCTTGAAACTGAGGTATTTGAGGTAAGCAAAGTATCATCTGATTCTATTTCTACTGATAATGTTTCAATTAATGAAAAAATAGAACTAAAGGATAATATAATTATTGATAATGTCAAATTGGAGTTTGATGTTAAGCATGGTAAGGAATAGCCATCATCTGGCCATGTTGTCTAGGCTTATTTATGTGTTAAGTTCGCCATCAATATCATTGCAAATTACAGTATGAGCGGATTTGAAACTATCTAGTTGATTCAATGTTATTAGTTTTAATTACAGGACTTTAGCTGTCCTTTTTTTAACTTTTGAAAGAATGTTGTATAACTGCTAGCTCATATCTCATTGTTTTGCTTACTAGTAAGTGGAGGGAACAAGGATAAACATTTTATTTGGTAATAGACATAGTGAGGTCTTATGCTTTTAATGTCTGAATTGATGATATTTATTCGCTGATATTTATACCAGCACTTGTGCTAGCAATATCAATTTCCATCTGAAAATATTCATTCAGATGCCTAACTAAATCTAATAAAGGATTTTCAGTCATGGTTCAGTGTCATTTCCAAATATTCAATATTTTCTATTTCTCGAGTACACAGTAGCATCTTTAAGTTGTCGTGACTATATCCGAATCTGGTAGGCTGCCTTACATGGTCAGATGATGGAGTCGATTTATGTCTTTGCAAAATAGATGTTTCAACAGAAGTGCTTGCACATGGGGGTCGGAAAAGGAATTTCAAAGTGAGTCTCGGAAGGGAGTATATGGTGAGAATTTGGATGCTCAGGTTACTGCTTCGACAGATTTGAAAGTACTAGACTTGAATGTGTTAATTGTGTTAATGGAGCTTCAACATGACATGAAAAGGTAGCTCAAAGTAGAAGGGAATTACACTCGGGAAAGCTTGAGGCATACATGCTGATATTGAAGCCATTCTTTATTTTGTTTGTGAAGTAGTAGTTGCTTTTGTCATTTGGTACTAATTTTCCATGTAGAGATGGATTTGGACTTGATAGTATATTAGCTTTAAGAATTATGCTTTCAATTTTGTCCTTGTATACTTGATTGGTTTTGCAATGATAATTGGAGTTTAGTATTTTTTTTTGTTGTGGATTTGGTATTTTTAGGTGCATTTATATTATATATAGCTGTGATTGGAGCAGATCAATAGACATCAGTTGTATATGAAAGAAACTGATGTCTTTTAGTCACTATAATATCAGTAAATTTAAGAAACTGATGTCTGTTAGAACATATAACATCGGTTTTACCAAGAAACCGATGTCAACTAGACAATGTAACATCATATAACATCGGTTTTACTAAGCAACTGATGTCTGGTAGAACATATAACATCGATTTTTACCAAGAAATCGATGTATATGTCTTCATATACCTTGCATGTTCTATGTTTATGTTAATCTAATGGCCATAATATAGCATTATTTAAAAAGAAATACTGCAATATAACTAGAAAAAGTGTATTAGAGACATCGGAAATCTATTAGAAACTAATGTCTAAACCCATCATAGACAACGGCTAAAAACCGATGTCTGAAGTTTTTGACCTTTCTCTACACTCGCATAGACATCGGTCAGATTTTTTTTAACAACGGCCAGAAACCGATGTTTATTGACATATTTCTAGTAGTGATATTTAGTAAATTGGTACAACAATAAGTGTAACATTGAAGAAGGTAATATAATATTGTTGTATGTAAGTTAGTTTCTTTTGGTACAACACGTATTTTAGCATTTTTTATTTTTTTATGGATAAATAAAGTGCAATGTCTCGGGTATAGCAAAAACAACTTAATTAACTACCTATGTGTGTGACATGTGTCTAGCTAAGACTTTATTAACCTGGAGATGCTATTAATTTAACCGATTAATTCAATGATAATAAGTCATGCGAGGCATAGGTCATTTTCTATATATTTTTGGGAAATTCTCGTTGGTGCCCTTCTGGAATTGGCTTTTCCAGATGGTGCCATTTCATGTTTTGGTCTTCCGACTGGTACCCCTAAACTAACTTATTACCCCAATAAAGCCATTCTGTTACTCTAAACGTTAACCACGTCATCACCAGCTAATTAAACATAATTTATTTTAAACCAAAACTGAATAAAAATACACAAACACAAATAAAGTAAATTAAAGAACGAGAAGTCGAGAAGAGGGGAAGACACTAGACAGACGCGGCGAGTGAATTAGGGTTCCAAGCAAAGAGGAGAATTAGGCGACCACCTTCATCACGATCTTATCAACTGATTCCGACCACAGGTACGTATTCTTTTCATAGTTTCGTACATGGGTGTGTATATAATCAAAGTAATTTGTGTATATATATGTTCTTTTGTATGTATATGTTCATATGTGTACATTTAGATGTAATATGATCGTACTTAGGTGTTAACTGGAGTTTAGCTATCTATTGTGACAAGTATTATCATGCTTGTGTGATGTCTTAGATGCATATTCTTAAGATTCATATTAGATGCATATTCTTAAGTATGCTATTTTTGATGTTCCGAATTATATGCATATTGTTTGTTAATTTGATGCAGAATGGGTGATGATTATAGAGTGTTGAGGATAGTTTGGAGAACTACAGAGATTAATCTTAGAGTAGAGATAGAAAGGTCTAATTTGCTGGATATTGTTATCGCTTACGAGGATGAAGCAAAAAAAAAGGATTTGAGGTTGGATTATGCTTATCCAACTTTTCAGTATGTATGGAAAATGGAGCATAGGAAGTTGATAACTGATAAGGATCTTCTCCTAATGTGGGAAAGGTTATCTGATAAGACAACTATCCCAATCTGGGTTGGGACAACTCTAACACCTAATTTTCTATACAAGTTGGTGTTGACAAGAATGGCTGAGAAAAATATTGGGGTTGATGGTACACCTCCTACTTTTGATGATACACAACTTGATGATACACTTCCTCCTGCTGACCTACCTTTTCTTGATGATCTTGAAGACAAATTTGTTCCTGCTAAAGAACCTACCCAGAACAAAACCAAAAAAAGTAGCAAGGGAAAAAAACCCCAAAAAATACCAAAATCAAAGCCTAAATCTTCTCAAAGTAACCTACCACCTGAACCTATATCTCCTAAGACAGCTTTCCAAGCATTGAAACCTAGAAGAAGCCCTAGGTTTTCCCCTATTTTGACAGAAAAAACTCATACACCTTCAGTCCCTCAACAGTCAAAGTTTGCTAAAAAAATACCACAGACAACAACTAGAAGGAAAGGACTGTCACTTGGTACAGATCAAGGGTTTAGTGGTACAGAGAATGTGTCAAGTGGTGCAGAGAATGTGACAACTGCATCAAAACAAAGTAACTTTGAAGAAGGAGAATCCAGTCTACTAGGTAGAATGAGGGCTAAAAGAAAGGTTGAATTTGTTGAAGAAGAGAATTATGAGTATGATGCTGCTGCAGAAGAAAATGAAATGTTGGGATATGATTTATCAGATGATGAGCATGAAGATATGGAGGAAGTACCCAAAGTAAAAGACAACTGGAAAGATGATGAATGGTTAGATTTTTTTGATGATGACAATGATGACAACTATTATCAAAGGCTGTACAAAAATGGAGAGATCTATGAAAACAAAGAGATTGGCAAGATTCAGTTGAAGCCCTGGATGATCTTTATGGATAAGAAGCACTTCAAGGCCACCTTGACAGACTATTGCATTCAAGAAGGATTTGCAATATGTATTATCAAATCTGATAATACCAGGTACACAGCTACATGTTTGGCAGCATGCTGTGGATGGAGAATTCATGCTAGCAGACTTATAGATGGTATAACTTGGGCTATAAAAAAGATAGAGCCTAACACTCACACCTGTAGGGGTTTAGAAACATATAACCCCATATGTAGTGTTAAATGGGCTGCTGGTAAACTAATGGAGGATATAGCAGCAAATCCAGATATCCCAGGGAAGGCATTGAATGAGCTACTTTTTCAGAGATATGGTGTGTATATGAAAACTTCTACATTGTACACAATGAAGAAGTATGCAGTTGACAAGCTTTTTGGTGGCCACGATGAATCATATGGTCACATGCCTGCTTATGTTAAAATGATCTGTGAAACAAATCCTGAATCCAAGGCACATTTCTCCTCTATACAGTCTGAAAGTATTCCAAGGCAGCTGCTATTTAACACAATCTTCATATCATTTGCTGCAATGTGGAAGGGCTTTTTAGGAGGTTATAGGCCATTGATTGGGGTTGATGGTACCCATCTGAAGGGTAATTATGGGGGGGGTAATCTTATCAGCAGTAGCATTGGATGGAAATAATGAGATTTTTCCTCTAGCATTTGCTGTGGTTAGTGCTGAAGACAAGGACAATTGGTCCTTTTTTCTCTGGAACATCTACAACATTGTGAAGGAGTCCAACAAGAATGACTGGACTATAATATCTGACAGACAGAAGGTATGCAGTCAGTACTCATGCATAATATTTCTAAGTTTTCTTGTTAATTTCTAATTTTGTTTATAAACATGTCAGGGAATTGATCTTGCACTGGAAAATGTTTGGCCCACTGCTAAGAGAAGATATTGTTGCAGACATCTTAGCAGGAATTTTAAGAGGCAATTTTCTGGCCCCTTAATGTATATCTTATTCTGGAGGGCTTGCAATGCCACATCTCAGTTCACATTTCGAAAGGCAATGGAGAGGCTTCAAACTGAAGGAGGTGACAGGGTAATGACATGGTTTGCTCAATTAGGGGATGCAGAAACTTGGAGTAAGCATAAGTTTGATCCTAATGTGTGCAATGACTCAAACACTAGTAATTTTGTGGAGAGCTTCAATTCCACACTTGGCATTGACAGATGTAGGCCTATTCTAACATTACTTGAAGGTAACTTGCTTTACTATTATATATGTTCACTATGTTGTTTAGCCAAGTTACTAATACATTGGATGTTAACAGGAATTAGGAGGGTCTGCATGGTCAGAATTGCAACAAGACAGGAGATTGCACAAACATGGAATGATGATGACCTCTGCCCCAAGATCATGAAACTAGTCAGAAAAATTGGCAAGGATACAATGGGATGCAAGGCCTATATGTCAAGTCCTGGAGAATATGAGATTCACGAGGGTAAATCTCAATTTTCTTTGTCTTTAAATAACAAAATTTGTAGTTGTAGGGCTTGGCAGATATCCGGTATCCCTTGTAGGCATGCCATTAGGGCAATGGTCCATGCTAAAATTAATCCTCAGAAAGTTGTGAGTTCATGGTACCATGTTAGGACATATAGGCAAACTTACAATTTCACCATACATCCTATTCCTAACAAAGAACAATGGCCCCAATATGCTGATTTGCCTATTATTATGCCCCTAACATTGAAGATGAGAGTAAGAAGACCCTGTAGGAATAGAAAAAGGGAGAAAGGGGAGGATCAGAAGGGGAAAAGGGATAAAACTGTGAAATGTACAAAGTGTGATTGTTTTGGTCATAATTCAAGGACATGCAAAGGGGGCTTGACTGAAAAACAGAGGAAAGAAATTAAAGCCAGTGCTGTTCCAGTTGTTGTTAGGCATCCTAGGAAAAGAGATCAAACTAATGCAGCCAAGGCAGCAAGAGCAGCAGCCAAGACAGCCAAAGCAGCAGCCTCACAAGCATCTGTCAACATGTCACCAGGGCCTGCATCTCAATCTCAGCCATGATATGATCTTATTTTAGCTTTATGACTTGAAATTCTGATATTTTGAAACATTATGATGATGTTTTTGTACTAGTTTTGCTGGTTTAAACCATCTTTTGTTATTATCTTTTGATCATCATGTTTCCAAGTGTATCAGAATATTGTAGTTGTAAGAACTTAATGAAATTGTCTATTTAAGGGTTATTTGTGTGTGGTTAACGTTTGTTAACGTTTAGAGTAATAGAATGGCTTTATTGGGGTAATCAGTTAGTTTAGGGGTACCAGTCGGAAGACCAAAACATGAAATGGCACCATCTGGAAAAGCCAATTCCAGAAGGGCACCAACGAGAATTTCCCTATATTTTTTCATAATAATTAATTATAACATTCTTGATTGTTTGTTTATTGATAAATAGGTATAATATTTGATATACACCAAATATAAATTGACTAATTATCAATGCTTATGATTTGTATATAAGATGTTACTAACTTGCGCAACGTTGCTAATTTAGCTCTTAGAATGAATGATACATTTTTTTTGTTTGAGGAATATAATCTATATTTACTAAATGAGAACAAATAGTGTAGTTAGGATTGAATATCGGATCACTTCGGAGCCGGAATGTGATATCCTCTCCCCGATCCTCGAATTTGAATCCAATTACCAAACATGTCTCGATTTTTATGTTAGGGGACTTTACATAATTCGAGATTCACAAACAATCAATCGATTAGTTGACAAGATCCACCAAAGCGCAGTCATACGTTATTCAAGTATTACTTCTACTTCTAATCAATCAATAAGTAAAATCAAAACAAGAACACACCAATATTTGACGTGAAAACACCCACATCCCAACTTGTATTATTAATTTAAACAATTATCAATAATACAATCAAAACAATACACCTCAATGGTAGTGTCCTCAACCCGATACTTGAGCCAACAATACTCAAGTATCTACCAAATAATACCTAAGACTATATCTCTTAAGTATTCACATATCAAACAAATACAATACGATTATGTATATATAACCATCCAAAACTTTGCCACCAAGATTTACCATACTTGTTTAACAAGGCTTACTATAATTGTTATATAAGCCTTCCAATTCTTGGCACCTAATTACCCAACTTAGTGAACAAGACATACCATATATAATAGTTGTCTACACATACAATTATTATCTTATCCATAAATATCTTGAACCACTCAAACCCATAACATCATATTGGGCCGAAACCCAACATTTGAAATGTGGATTATTTTGGTCCTCGTCCCAGATGGGAAATGGAGATTTCACTGGGAATCGGGGATTATTAATTTTTTATATAAATTTTACATATTTAATAATTGGTGCGAGCCAGGACTATATATTATATAGCATCAGATATAAGTATTTGTACTAATGTCATATGAGTATTATTTTGATCATGATCGAGTTTCATTTTCATATATTGAATCGTTACCATTGTATGCAATCTAAAACCTATGTATTTTTTATAAAGGTGAATTTTGATATTATTGAATTCATGTGCATTTTTCAAGTTGCGCTAATTGGTTAATAATTTTAATTACTGAAAAATAGTTAATTTTTTTACTAAATTTATATAAAATATTAAATCAAGATTTAAAAGTAACCTCTTTAAAAAAATTACCATAATTAAAATTGACACAGGTTATTACTTAAACTGTGATATTAATTCAATTTTTTTCTAAAAGAGTAATATGTGATAACTAAGTTGGTCGATTAATGTAACAGCCCTACTTTTCGGACTATTAATTCTAAATCGAAACTAAAAGGAAATACAATTTTATTAATCCAAAAGTTTATTACAAAGGTACTTATTATAAAAGCGCATTGTAAAGTCAATCTAGCCGCCCAACTCTAAGCTCCTCGAACTCCAATGCTATCCACTCGATCTTATACGAAACCTGAAAATTTTAAGTAATGAGCTAAACAGCCCAGCAAGAAACCAACTGATCCAACTAGTAGGGCCAAGTAACATGTATTATACAAGATAATCAATACGATACACAAAACAATAACTTTCGATACACACATTCTTATTCGATACGATACGATTCGACACCAAGTAACAACCATAATTTGAAACTCACAACTCATACCACGACCACTATAACCCGGTTATAACTGCCCAAAATTTTAGAAAACTATCACTACAACTCGGTGACTCGGTCCTAAGTCTTTATTTTTGCAAATCATGACATAAATTAGAGTTCCAAAATTATTGTTTACACACAACACATAACAGTAATACATATAACTCCAAAATATAATTACTTAGGCTAAGTTTTAATAACAAATACATACACATAACACATAATTTGGAAAATACTAGTAAGATCAATTAGAAACTTACCTGTACGTGGAAACACAATAATCAAATCATCATATCCTATTCTGACCAGATCTGTATTTACCCTTTTTGACCCTCTAAACGTTGTTTTCTTGAAAACTCAAAGAACGAAAGTTGTAGAGAACGAAAAGATCTTTCCGACAAGTCCAGAATCAACGAATTCCGAGTTACAATGAATTTACTACGAAATTTACAAGGCTGCTAAATTCTGTGTGAAAAAACCCTAGGATTTTGATAATAAAGATGAGGAAGAAGAATATAATGTATATATAGCGATACAAAACCCTAACTTTAAGCCCACTAATTATCCGTATTCAAGTATGATCCATATTTAGGCTCATTATTCTATTTCAGTTTTAAATTCTATTTAATATATAATTTTAATCCTTTTTATTCTATTATTCTTTATTATTATTATTCTAAAAAATTTCGGGATATTACAATTAAGCATAATTGCAACAACTTGGGTCAAATTTAAATACTTTGTTATAAAATCTGGTCAATTTCTTGACCTAAAAATTCACCACATTCTAAGCTAACAATTTTCATATGAATTATATTAACTTGCTCTTATAAAAGCGTCCAGTACATAAATCCTTTTCGATATGGAGTGTTACAACCTCTTATCTTATATTGGGACGACGATCTCGCATATCCCACAAACAAACTTATAAAATTCTACAAATGACGATGCACTTCCGTCGTAGATAATGCCACATAAGAGAAAGATAGCGACCGACTGCCGTAGCTGATCGGTAGCTATTGTAAAGTTTTCCCCAAATTATTTGGCACGAATATTGCGTGCTAAGTTTTGGCAACTGAGGCTTATCAACGATCGACTGCAGTAGCTAAAGGTGTCACGTCAAAACTTAGCTACAAATTTTGTTGCATTTAGCGGTCATTATTAGTATTTTTTTAATCTTAATCTTAATTTAACTTTTTCATTACCGATTACGATTTCAATATTACACAAACTTATAATTAAGGTCGATTTTTAGATTAAGGTTGATTTGCAATCAAATGAAATTTTAATTACTAGATTTTATATCATGCAAAACACGAATCTTTTATGTATATTACTCATTAATATGATACAATTTAAAATCTTAATTTTTTAACTTAAAAAGTTGATATTATAGATATTTTAATTTAATTTAAATGTTATAAATATGATTTATAACCTGAACTTGTGTTAGTATGTTATAAATATTTTATACTTAAAATTGTTGTGAGTATGTATCGAACCTTTAAGGGGTTGTTTTAAAGTTAGATTTTTTAAAATAAATAAATTAGAGATTTGAGTTAAATTAGAGATTTGATCAAATAAAATCTTAAAAAATTAATTTTGAAAATTCTACTTGAAGGAATTTTTTCAATTAGAGGATTGTGATGTGTCTATTTAATATATAAATTAAAAAGCCAACTAAAACAATTTAATGTAAAACATCTTATTCAGTTTGCTAATCAAAACAGTTAACTCAGTCCGCTAGTAAAAATAACTAACTTAATCCGCTAATAGTAGCTTTCGAAGTATGGCCTAAATCTTTGTTAGTACTCCCTCCGTCCCCTTGATTTCTTTACATTGTGTTTGGGCACGGAGACCAAGGATAGTGGGTGTAATATTGTTAAAATAAATGAAGTAGTGGGTGTAATATGATTTTATTGTTAAAATAAGTGAAGTAGTGGGTGTAATAGTGTAAAATGTTGAAAAAGTTAAGTGAAGTAGTGGATGTAATAATGTATTTTATTGTTAAAAGTTACTATTTTTAGTAATGTAAAGAATTGGTGGAACGTCCCAAAAAGGAAAGTGTAAAGAAATGAGAGGGACAGAGGGAGTATATGTTATGAATATTTGTTATATATATGTTACATTTAGTTACAAATTGTATTTTTGCAAATATTTTAAGAAAATAGTAGAATCGCAAAAAAAAAAAAAGAAATAGAATTTTTAATAGCTTCTTGTAATATTCATTTTTTGGGTGAGGACCAAAAACGAAAAAAAACGATTTTCCCCATGATTAAATGAAAAAATAGTTTTTAATTCCCCAATTTTTATATATTTAAAAGTACCAACTAAAAAAAATGTTCTAAAAATTCTCCCATTTTTCAAAAATTACCGATATATTAATCTCCGATTAATTTTTATAAAATAATTGATCGATTCAATTTAAAATGAATCGTTATAAATTATTCAATTTTTATTTTATTTGGTGTGTGTATAATTAGCAAAAAAAATAGTTACGATTTCTATTTTTTTTTCCCAAAGAAATAAAACTTTCATTGAAACTTCAAATCATTTCTTAGAACATTACAGAGCTCTGGGTGGACATTCTCCCCGCTCCAAGACCAATCAGCCATAGAACTATTGTACATCGCTAAGAAATGAGCTACCGTGTTCACAGATCGTTTTACAAACTTTAGCGTCACATGACGTTCCTTTTAACTCAGAAACTAGAGACTTACACTAGTCAACCACCTTCCCAAGATATGACAAATTTACTGAGCTGCAACGAATTGCTTGGACAATGGAGAGACAATATGTCTCCACCACAACCGGTTGTGTAAACCTACGTTTAACCCAGCTCAACGCTTCGCGTATACCTATCGCTTCAGCAAAATCTGGAGCAATACTACCCTGTCTGCAGCTGGACTTTGCCTCTACTAATACTCCATCGTGATCACGAGCAAACATAGAATAACTTTATGAACCGAGTTGCTCAAAGATTGCAGCATCAACGTTGACCTTAATTGTACCTTCCGTTGGACGCTCCCAGTACTCATTGCCGTCTTCTAAGGTCTTAAACCCCAGAAAATTATCATACGACCTATCCTGAGTACTTTTCTAGTCGTTAATGCCGGATAGAAACTGCTGACCTGCAGACCTCTGTATACTCTAATCCACCTTGTTTCCAAACTATGTTATTTCTATTTCTCCACAAAGACCAACATATCATAGCTATATCTTTATGAACTGGTCCCACCAGAACTACAACACAAATAAAAGAAAAGTGGCTGGACCGGCATCACCCGATCTCTTACGCCTCTCCAATATTTAGGAATCCGCAGAAATCATTTAACGGAGTTCCTAAACATTTTATAAAACATTCTTTTGAAAAATAGTAAAGCTTAGAAAAGCTTTTAGTTTTGAAAACACTTTAACTTATAAAACATTTTGATTTGCAATGATAAAAGTCAAAGGTTTTGATCAAGTCTTCTGGTATCAAATGAATAAGGATTTCAAGTCTGAATCATGAAGAAAAAGACTCAAAGGTACTCAAGGTACTCAAGGTACTGATTAGGGAATAATGAAAGAAGGTTTATCTAGTCAGCCAATTAGGTTTGATCAAGAAGGTTTTAAAGATTTATTAAGGTCAAGATGCTATTTAAAAAGGTTATACTATTTTTAGGATAATTGTATGATCATGCAAGTGGTTATCAATAAAAGTCTGGGTATATGCAAAGATAGGGTTATATCAAAATTATAATCAATATGAAAGCAGGGTATACATACTCAAATCAATAATCAACAATAATTGAAAGAACATAAACTTCGAAGGAAGGTTAGAATTACTTGCCTCAGGTAGTATGCAACAGCTCAGTCACTGAATCTCTCCTTTAGCCTTCCCTCTATTGCAGGCCTACGTCTTTCGTATCTACATAAATATAATAACTACTTTAGTATGTTGGGATTATTAACTAATACAACAACATAGAGGCAATTATATATCGTATTTAACAAGCCAAGGCCAAGAAAACAATTAACGAAACAAAACACGAAGGTATATAACATGCATATCAGTAACTGAAAGAACAAAGGAAGAACAGAAGACATACCAGTAGCCATAGATAAAGCAGTATATCAAACAAATATGAGAACAGCTGAGTCGTCAGGATTTGCTTGAAAACCTGACTGCTCTTGAAGAGATAATTGCCCCCACTTACACTGTGTTGGGATGCTTGCAACACCTCTCCCAGGATAAAACAGCTCCGAGCTAAATGATCACAGTAATCAGAAAGCTCAACTTCGACTAGCACCTCAGTCGCCGGAAAAACCCACAAGCGAAGCTACGACAGGAAGGGAAAAGAGAATGTAGAGAGGAGAAGAGAATGTAGGGTGTGGTCTGGTGTAAATAAAATCAGTAGCTTAGCTCTCTATTTATAGGAGAGGCCAAACGTAACTGATACCACCCTCATCAATATTGTAACTCACATTCCATTTAATAAAAATGAAACGGTCGATTTAATATAATCAAAACGGCTGTAACAGCTGATTTCCAATTAAGTAAATCGTAACAGTTACGTATATATTATCCACACATATCAGTTTTATTTTAATTAATCTGAATGAATATATATTATCAAATTCTGTCCAGGACACAACATCAGGATCTGATCCATCAGGATTTTAGTCCGTCAGGATCTGATGTACGTCCATCAGTATTTGATCATCAGGATCTGGTACCGTCAGGACTTAAGGTCCATCAGTATTTGATCAAGTCATCAGGATCTGGTAGTACCTTCAGGATTTCATCAGGACTTGGCCCATCAGTATTAGATGTCTGACCAGTTCCTGATTTATTCCAAGTACTGATCCCAATCGATATATTTATATTTATTCTAATTAAAATATATTTAAACACATAAATAAAATCCCTCGCCCAGGTCGCCTCGCGTACGCGAGACGCCGAGACATTCGCCCAAATCGCCCTTCGACCGAGCCGACCCGTGGAGCACACAGTAACACCATGCACCATCATACACCTTTAGTAGTTGTACACTACCCATGTGTGTGATTCTATATAAAGCCAACAACCCCCTTTATTTATTTCAATGTGGGACAAATACACATTCTCATTTTCAAGCTCTTTCAAGCTACCCACTTCAACTCAATTTCTCTATGGATTTCACTAAGAAAATTACTTAGACCCATTTACGAAAATTTAAGTCCTCATATCAAGGAACAATTTCCAATCGTTAAAAATCCGGAATTAACATCAAGAACATAAATTAATTATGCTCTAAAAACTCCATTTTCTAACAATCCCCCACAAATCCATACAGAAATGCTTCAGGTTTCTCTTCATGACTTGTTTTTCAGAGTCGGTACCCTTCCGGGTTTGAACCCTCCTAAGTCCCCTACTTCGATGACTACCGGATTCAGATGGAATGTTTCACCTTGAATCTTAATCCGTTTGATGTAATCATGTCAATAGACGACGACAAGTCAAAGGCTATGGTGCCAATCTACGACTTTGAGATATTAATGGTCTTGTCTCGATCCTGTTCGTCGAATGCTTCAAGGAATGACCCTTTCCTCTAATTGCGACCACACAATTACATTCGCTTAGCTGGGCATCTCCAGAGATGTACTGCTACCATCTCGTCGAATGACTTGACCCCATTCAGAGTTACAATAACTCTTGCTATCTAGCAGTATCAGTACCTTCTAGGTTTTCAGGGGATAGACTCAGATACAACAGTATCATCTATGTAGCAAAGGTACTACCAATTCATCCTTACAGCTTGTTATTACCATATTGAATACACTTCAAGGGATCTCCTCTCATGTGTATTGGGTTCCCACTGATGATGAACTATGATGGGTTGACAGCCCCATCCCCAACCTCGACTTAAGGACCACTGCAGGTTCCAGTCCTTTAGTTAAAGGATCAGCTATATTATTCTGAGTTCCTATGAACTCTACAGCAATAATCCTATCAGACACTAAACCCCTTATAGACTTTAGTCTAACTTGGATGTGCCTCTTTGTTTTAGCATTATACTTCTTACTGCTAATCTTGTCGATAGTTGTTTTACTATCACAATGAATAGCAAACGCAGGAAGCGGTCTGCTTACTACAGGTATCGCGGACATAAGTCCGTGTAACCATTCAGCCTCCGTGTGACAGCCCCAAATCCGGGGTCATGAATCTGGGCCATCACGGACCAACTTCCATTCAAAATCAATATCTCTTGGGTTTTTTTTTATAATTAATACTTATGCAATTGACCCCACAATAATACACACACACACACCAGTCATATGCTCAGAGAACAACATTCACCATAATAAAAGTTTAGAGTTAAAAAGTTATTACAAACCCAGAATCATACTTAAGTACATTGTTGAGTGATGCTTCTGCAAGAAGCATTTCAACAACCAAATTTATTACAACCTTACACACTTACACACTTAATATACATAAGACCACTAAACCCCTTGCGCTGGTCATCTACCTCGGGGATTGGTGCTAACGAGCTCTCAGAAGGTCGCCTTTCCCTTACCCTCTTGCGGGGCGTTCTGCGTAGTATTGGCATACCTAGCTGTATATAGATAAGTAGCAAGAGTGAGCTATAATAGCTCAGCAAGATAATATTGTAAACTAAAATTTAAAATGTAACCAAGTATACATGTATATACATATGTAAGCAGTAACCAAATTATAAACTTTAAGGGAAAATAAAACTCTTATTTAATAATACATCATCCACTTACTATTATAAGAAAGAAATCTAGAATAATACAGTATCAGTTTCTCTTCTTAAATAATATAACAATTAATATAATCTTTCAGTGTAATATTTCAGGATAACATGAATATTTACTTAAATCTCTTACTATCATCTTCTCATTTCCTTCTTATGTAACAATTTTTATAAATTAATATAAAATCAGTTTCTCTTCATCTATAACAATAATTCCATCTTTCATATCATTTTCCCTTTTCAGTATACCAATCTGACTTTATCATTTATTCTTTATTCAAATATTGTAGGG
Source organism: Kitagawia praeruptora (assembly GCA_037693485.1). Lineage (NCBI taxonomy): Eukaryota > Viridiplantae > Streptophyta > Magnoliopsida > Apiales > Apiaceae > Kitagawia > Kitagawia praeruptora. Next base: position 68,836,149 of record CM075352.1, read on the forward strand.
GTTTTCACTGTTGCCGAATACGTGAGGCACGATGATCAGTCGCCCTCCGTATCCGTCCCTTTTTACTACCGGTAGACGGAGGTAGGTCTGCCACCATCCCCCAGGAGGAAGGTCTACCACTACATCCTCCTTCGGCAACTCTTGGGCCGAAATGAAACATTAAGTGCTGGACTGTGCAACTTCCACACGGCCTCTTACGCTTACTGTTGTAATATTAAGTGCTGGACTGTGCAACTTCCACACGGCCTCTTACGCTTACTGTTGTAATATTAAGTGCTGGACTGTGCAACTTCCACACGGCCTCTTACGCTTACTGTTGTAAATTCCCCTTTTTATAAGATCATTATTCAATTTATCAACACCATTTCACATTTCCATTCCCATATATCACTTTCATTCTCGCACATTATTTCTATAAAATATATGTATAACATAATACTTTGATTATGATTCAAACATCTCCTTTATATTCAAGAATTCAAATATGCTTTTATATACGTAGAGTATTCCATTTATCTCAAAAGTATTAAATACCATTCAATAATATTTATTAAATCACAATACTTCGAAAGAATATAATACTATAAATCATATAACCCTGGATAATAACTGATTCCATTCCTTTATATATCTTTAGAAAACAACTGACACCATTCCTTCATATTCCCTTAATCATAAGGCATGTTCACTTCATGCATAATCATCCCTATGTATATTCATATCCATCTCATACTCATACTCATATCCATATTCATATCATACTCATATACCTTCCCTTTTTACATCAATAATCGAGGAAAACCATTTCTTAACAATATAGTAACAATAGCATCCCATATATATTTCATGAAATCAAGTTTCTTTGAAGATAAATAATTTCCAAGTAGGGATAGAAAAGATCTTGCCTCGGTTTCTGTATCCTGACAGTATGGCTGGTCCCTCTTCCGGAGTTTCTATAAACACAAAAGGACCGTCGTTAGAATATCACATCTCTTACTCACTACCCTCTTGTATAACAAAACCCTTTACACTTCAACATATGTTTAACGTATTATTATTATCCCAAAGGTTCAAGAACTTAACCATTTATAAGCTCAATCGAAGTTTCAGGGGTTTTCACCATTTTCCCTAACGACCACACTTAACTGTAAAAATTCTCAGAAAATATGGATTTTGAATTTTAATGTAAGGTCAACTGTCAAGGGTCCTCTGACCACCCTACTATACTATCCCAAAATTTCGTGACTTATAAAAATGTCTAAGTATGGTAACTTTAACCTCAAAGTTGATACAATTACGTTTTCTCGGTTATCGAACGTCTTTCACTAAAACTGACTTTTCTCCTAAACCGTTCATCAGATTTTAACGCACCTTATATCAAAACGATCTATGAACTAAGCTCTATCATTTCATGGTCAATTGGTAACCTAGGCAGTGAGGTACCGTATGAATACAGGGGTCACAAAACAGGGCAGTTTTCGTTCTAACGAAAATCGGACATTATAACTGCTGTAATTTCATACTTTCCAAAATCAAACTCCTCCAAATCAATCATCAAACACAATAATCATCACCTACACCATGTGGTCTTCATTACCAGCCATGGTTACACTCCCAAACTCCTTCCAAAATCAACTCAAACCACTTACAAACACTTATAACATCATAAACATAACCTTTATACCACTTAATCACTAAACACAACCATATCCATCATAAATATAAAAGGGCAAGCATGTTTATACCTTCTTGAAGCTTTGACAACACTTAACAATCCTTGATATATCCTTAAACAACTTTATCTTAGCTTGAATCAACTAAAGGAACCATAAAATCAAAGTTAGTTTCTTGAAATTACTATTCACTACTATTCATCATCAACTTTCATGAATTTATTACCTTACCAAATGATGCTTGATTGCTATGAAACTTGGTGGATGTCTCTATATATCCTCAAGTAACCTCCATGATTTTTCCCTTGATTTTTAGTTGATTCTAGCTAGGGTTTTGAAATTGATTTTTTTCTTGATGAATAGTGACCTACGAATTTTGATGAAATGAAGAAGATGAGATTTGTTTTGTGTTGGTTAGATCCTATCTTGGTGTTTACTTGTTAATCTAGAGTGTTATGGAAGCCTTGGAAGATATTTTGTGGTTAAAAGTCATGTGAAAGTACTAATTTACCCTTAAAAACAAGTTAATGGAAAGTGATACCACTTGGATTTTCTAATCTCTTATTTTCTAAGTTTTCTAAGTAAAATGCCCATCACATTGGTAAATAATATGGTATGTATCCTTGTTATATTACTAATCTTGGTTGCTTGGTTTCCATACTCGTCTAATTGTGGTTCGTTTCGAGTAAACCTCATTATCTCAGTGGTTTTCGAAATCATTTACGAATCCAATTTCCTTTGGTATTCTCTTAACTTAATAATCCCTTGGTTTAATCTAAATTCACTAATCCCTCAATTTGTCATTCTTATAATATTTCCATGCTCCTCAATATCCAATAGAAGCTTATTCGAAATCAAAATCCTCAAAATCCATATTCAGGAATTTCTGAAATCTATCGTCATTTCGAGTCACTTAATTTCAGTGTATAATATTAATATGGTTTCTGTTTATTCATTTTCTGTTTCCATTATAGGGTACCTACGTACCATTTCTCTAAATCCTCGAAATTTACTATTCATGTGACCACTGTAGCATTACTGAAGTTAGGGTTATTACATCCTTCCCCCCTTAAAAGGATTCCGTCCCGGAATCACGTTAGAAATGTCTATAGATACCTTTTCATCTACACCTTATAACTTCTACACCACCTTCTCCATCCTTTTTCCTTCATAATATCTCTATCTTGTTTGCACATAATGCACCAACATAAACTTGCTTGTCATTCATCAACATTCCTCTTTTAATTATGGGTATCGGCCACCACATTGGCCTCTCTTGAATGGTAGTGTATCTCACTTATGGTTTATCCCTATGTTGATCTCTATCATGACATAAAATATACATACTTCGCTCTTATTATATCTTGTCTCTGTAAAATCTTCCAGAAATCCAACTAGAATAAGATTCTTTGAAACAATTGTAAGAAAATATTACCTATAATATATATTTCCTGTTCGTATATAAACAAGTCTGTGGTTTACCCCCAAAATACTATTATTCTCCTTTTCATAGAATTTCTAACCCCTAACAGATACTGGTTTTCCTTATCTAGATTATCAACCTACCTATACCATTCATTGACCACATTGATTCCTAACCAAACATTTACACTAAAAATTTAAATACTAGAAAAATGTTCACCTGTATCTGTATCCGGCTTTCTCAATGCCTCTCCTAAAGTCATATTGTACACCCTGGCAGTAGGTCTATTCGAAGCAGTCATACTTTGTCCTGGTGCGGACGACTCACCGGAACGGCAATCTCTGGCAAAGTGTCCTAATTTTCCACACTGGTAACACTTCATTTCACTCTTATCGACTAATGGACACTTGTCTAGAAAATGCCCCTTTTGTCCACACTTAAAGCAAGTTATTCCTAACACTCTACACACTCCTGAATGCTTCTTACCACACGTGTTGCAATCTGGCAATGGTGGTCGCGATTGATTAGACTGAAAGGTTCCTGTGGATCTACCACCCTGATTCACCGTCTCACTGGTAGTCTTATTATTCCCTGACTTTCCAAACTGGGGTTTTTGTCCTTTACCAAATTTGTTAAAGTAGCTTCCCTCACTTGAACCTCCTTTTGGACCCTCAAATTTTCTTTTCTTGTTCTCTCGACCTAATTGGGTTTGTTCACTCTCGGCCTCAATAATAGATGCCTTCTGAACCACCGCAGCATACTCGGTCAACTCAAATGGTGCCACTCTCGTTCGTAGCCATGGTTTCAACCCTTGTTGGACCCTTTTTGCTCTTTGCTCTTCAGTACGCACGAATTCTAGAACAAACCTAGACAGTTCGGTAAATTTCGTTTCATACTCAGCCACTGTTAGATTTTCCTGTTTTAACTCTAGAAACTTCATTTCCATCTGGTTCTCCAGGTACCTAGGGGAATATTTGTCTAGAAACACCCTAGTGAAACGCTCCCAGGTTATCACTCCCGCTCCCTCGAGATTTTTCTTAGCTTCCCACCAATAATTTGCCTCTCCCTTTAGGAGATAGGCTGCAAAGACTGTCTTCTGATCTTCCTCTACCCTCAGTATCTCAAAAGCCTTCTCCATCTCTTTCAGCCATGCCCTGGCTGCTACTGGGTTAGTGGTTCCCTCAAATTCTGGGGGTTTTAGTGACTTAAAAGCACGAAAAGAGTTAGCTGCCTGGTTGGGAAGAACAGGTGGTTGTGGCGGATTCTGTGGATCAGCTAAATTCTGCCTCAATAGTTCCATAAATTGGTTAAAAGGGTTACCACCCTGATTTCCCTGTTGACCAGTTGATTCATCTTCTTCTTCCTCATGATCTTGTTCATTATGAGCGTTTTCACCCTGCCTATTATGACTTCCTTCCTCTATCTCATTTTCCCTTGCATTCGCTCTATTATTACGCTTAGGCGGCATGATTCTGTATATAACAGTATTCTTCATTAATCACCCAAATTTAAGGTACAACATTCATCATTCCCATATACATCATTCTCATATACACAATTATATCACTAGTTAACTCATTTATATACCATAATATTCTCGACTCAACTTTAGCAATTAAGTGTATCACCTTTAGCACAAAAATCCTTTTCATTTAAGTCAATCACCTTATATACATCAATATCCTTGAATCTCAACATTTAATATCAAAATACAATAGAATTTAGACAGAATACACAAACTTCATTAATTATCCCCACTTCCTTTGTTTATCCTTATTCTAACTTTTCCCTCAAAATACACCTTACTCTCAATAGTAAATCTCAATTATACCTTAAAATTCCTAATATTCTTTTATCTCAATAGTCCTCAAATATACCCATTTCTTCTCACGAAATTCCTCCCTCTTTTATATCGAAACGCTTCTAACTCTAATTATCTCTTACTGAAATTTCCCTTGAAATCTCGAGTTTCCTCGTATAATCACGTTTACCCTAAACCTCGCTTCCATTATCCCATCCATTACTGAAATCTTCTATATTCGAAACAATTTATAGAATTTAAGAGACCTTAAATTTAAACGAACCCAGATATAAGCAAGGGTCCCACAACAATTTATAACATTAAGAGTTCTAAATAACCTTTATTCGAAACAAAAGAATATTTGAGAAATCAATATGATGGAAGAACCCGTACGTAACACAAGTGAGGGCGTCCCCTCCGACTTTCAATCACACAGACAGATCGTCCTTGTGTATACATATAGGATTGTTCCTCTTAGTTGAAAGAAGAAGTATAAAGAAAATATTTAATCACGATGATAAATACCCTTTTCCAAAAATAATCTTAGGGAAATATTTTGACTAAAATAGAAAAAATACAATTTTGAAACACATTCCAAAGGTACCAGAAAGTTTTGAAAAGATACCGGCCCTTTTTGAATAAGAGATGATAGGTCACCCTGGAATTACTCACGAAGTTATCTAACGTACACTTCCCGATACATCAAGTATTCCCTTCCTCATATCGATCTCGCGTGCTACATAAACTTAACACTCTTGGCATAATAACCTTTACTAGCAATAATCTATAAAATTATAATCACGACTCAGAATAAACGCTTCGTTCGATAAACCCCCCCTTGAACTCGATGTGAGTTCACAATTTCTATTATTACTGATATATTTATTATTATCACTCTTGTTCCTGAGCATTATGACTCTTAGCTCTGATACCAAACTGTGACAGCCCCAAATCCGGGGTCATGAATCTGGGCCATCACGGACCAACTTCCATTCAAAATCAATATCTCTTGGGTTTTTTTTTATAATTAATACTTATGCAATTGACCCCACAATAATACACACACACACACCAGTCATATGCTCAGAGAACAACATTCACCATAATAAAAGTTTAGAGTTAAAAAGTTATTACAAACCCAGAATCATACTTAAGTACATTGTTGAGTGATGCTTCTGCAAGAAGCATTTCAACAACCAAATTTATTACAACCTTACACACTTACACACTTAATATACATAAGACCACTAAACCCCTTGCGCTGGTCATCTACCTCGGGGATTGGTGCTAACGAGCTCTCAGAAGGTCGCCTTTCCCTTACCCTCTTGCGGGGCGTTCTGCGTAGTATTGGCATACCTAGCTGTATATAGATAAGTAGCAAGAGTGAGCTATAATAGCTCAGCAAGATAATATTGTAAACTAGAATTTAAAATGTAACCAAGTATACATGTATATACATATGTAAGCAGTAACCAAATTATAAACTTTAAGGGAAAATAAAACTCTTATTTAATAATACATCATCCACTTACTATTATAAGAAAGAAATCTAGAATAATACAGTATCAGTTTCTCTTCTTAAATAATATAACAATTAATATAATCTTTCAGTGTAATATTTCAGGATAACATGAATATTTACTTAAATCTCTTACTATCATCTTCCCATTTCCTTCTTATGTAACAATTTTTATAAATTAATATAAAATCAGTTTCTCTTCATCTATAACAATAATTCCATCTTTCATATCATTTTCCCTTTTCAGTATACCAATCTGACTTTATCATTTATTCTTTATTCAAATATTGTAGGGGTTTTCACTGTTGCCGAATACGTGAGGCACGATGATCAGTCGCCCTCCGTATCCGTCCCTTTTTACTACCGGTAGACGGAGGTAGGTCTGCCACCATCCCCCAGGAGGAAGGTCTACCACTACATCCTCCTTCGGCAACTCTTGGGCCGAAATGAAACATTAAGTGCTGGACTGTGCAACTTCCACACGGCCTCTTACGCTTACTATTGTAATATTAAGTGCTGGACTGTGCAACTTCCACACGGCCTCTTACGCTTACTGTTGTAATATTAAGTGCTGGACTGTGCAACTTCCACACGGCCTCTTACGCTTACTGTTGTAAATTCCCCTTTTTATAAGATCATTATTCAATTTATCAACACCATTTCACATTTCCATTCCCATATATCACTTTCATTCTCGCACATTATTTCTATAAAATATATGTATAACATAATACTTTGATTATGATTCAAACATCTCCTTTATATTCAAGAATTCAAATATGCTTTTATATACGTAGAGTATTCCATTTATCTCAAAAGTATTAAATACCATTCAATAATATTTATTAAATCACCATACTTCGAAAGAATATAATACTATAAATCATATAACCCTGGATAATAACTGATTCCATTCCTTTATATATCTTTAGAAAACAACTGACACCATTCCTTCATATTCCCTTAATCATAAGGCATGTTCACTTCATGCATAATCATCCCTATGTATATTCGAGCATATTCGCTCCATTCGTAATCATCTCTATATTCATATTTCAGAAAAACTATCCATCTCTCTTTAACTTCCCACAATCAAGAGAATATATTCTTTGCAATATAGCAACAAAAGCATCACATATACATAAATATATTCCATGATATCATTATTATTCCGAAGATAAATAATTTTTAAAGTAGGGATAGAAGGATCTTGCCTCGGTTTCTGTATCCTGACAGTATGGCTGGTCCCTCTTCCGGAGTTTCTATAAACACAAAAGGACCGTCGTTAGAATATCACATCTCTTACTCACTACCCTCTTGTATAACAAAACCCTTTACACTTCAACATATGTTTAACGTATTATTATTATCCCAAAGGTTCAAGAACTTAACCATTTATAAGCTCAATCGAAGTTTCAGGGGTTTTCACCATTTTCCCTAACGACCACACTTAACTGTAAAAATTCTCAGAAAATATGGATTTTGAATTTTAATGTAAGGTCAACTGTCAAGGGTCCTCTGACCACCCTACTATACTATCCCAAAATTTCGTGACTTATAAAAATGTCTAAGTATGGTAACTTTAACCTCAAAGTTGATACAATTACGTTTTCTCCGTTATCGAACGTCTTTCACTAAAACTGACTTTTCTCCTAAACCGTTCATCAGATTTTAACGCACCTTATATCAAAACGATCTATGAACTAAGCTCTATCATTTCATGTTCAATTGGTAACCTAGGCAGTGAGGTACCATATGAATACAGGGGTCACAAAACAGGGCAGTTTTTGTTCTAACGAAAATCGGACATTATAACTGCTGTAATTTCATACTTTCCAAAATCAAACTCCTCCAAATCAATCATCAAACACAATAATCATCACCTACACCATGTGGTCTTCATTACCAGCCATGGTTACACTTCCAAACTCCTTCCAAAATCAACTCAAACCACTTACAAACACTTATAACATCATAAACATAACCTTTATACCACTTAATCACTAAACACAACCATATCCATCATAAATATAAAAGGGCAAGCATGTTTATACCTTCTTGAAGCTTTGACAACACTTAACAATCCTTGATATATCCTTAAACAACTTTATCTTAGCTTGAATCAACTAAAGGAACCATAAAATCAAAGTTAGTTTCTTGAAATTACTATTCACTACTATTCATCATCAACTTTCATGAATTTATTACCTTACCAAATGATGCTTGATTGCTATGAAACTTGGTGGATGTCTCTATATATCCTCAAGTAACCTCCATGATTTTTCCCTTGATTTTTAGTTGATTCTAGCTAGGGTTTTGAAATTGATTTTTTTCTTGATGAATAGTGACCTACGAATTTTGATGAAATGAAGAAGATGAGATTTGTTTTGTGTTGGTTAGATCTTATCTTGGTGTTTACTTGTTAATCTAGAGTGCTATGGAAGCCTTGGAAGATATTTTGTGGTTAAAAGTCATGTGAAAGTACTAATTTACCCTTAAAAACAAGTTAATGGAAAGTGATACCACTTGGATTTTCTAATCTCTTATTTTCTAAGTTTTCTAAGTAAAATGCCCATCACATTGGTAAATAATATGGTATGTATCCTTGTTATATTACTAATCTTGGTTGCTTGGTTTCCATACTCGTCTAATTGTGGTTCGTTTCGAGTAAACCTCATTATCTCAGTGGTTTTCGAAATCATTTACGAATCCAATTTCCTTTGGTATTCTCTTAACTTAATAATCCCTTGGTTTAATCTAAATTCACTAATCCCTCAATTTGTCATTCTTATAATATTTCCATGCTCCTCAATATCCAATAGAAGCTTATTCGAAATCAAAATCCATATTCAGGAATTTCTGAAATCTATCGTCATTTCGAGTCACTTAATTTCAGTGTATAATATTAATATGGTTTCTGTTTATTCATTTTCTGTTTCCATTATAGGGTACCTACGTACCATTTCTCTAAATCCTCGAAATTTACTATTCATGTGACCACTGTAGCATTACTGAAGTTAGGGTTATTACACTCCGTCCCCGTGGCATCAAGTGCACACAACTCAGCCTCAAAAGTAGACTGAGTTACTATAGTCTGTTTGGTCGACTTCCAGGATATTGCTCCCCTTGCTAAGGTGAACACGTATCCAGTCACTCCATTGGATCCAGACTTCTTAGCTATCCAACTTGCATAACTGTACCCTTCAAGCACACCAGGAAATCTCCTATAGTGTAAACTAAGGTACATTGTGCCTTTTAGATATCTAAGTACTCTATCAAGAGCATCCCAATGAGTTCTGTTTGGACAGCTTGTATATCTAGCCAACTTAGACACAGAGTATGAAATATCTGGTCTAGTACAGTTAGCAAGATACTGCAAACTCCCTATAATTTGAGAATACCTTAACTGAGACACAGGTACTCCTGAAGTATTCTTAACAAGGGCAACTTTAGGATCATAGGGTGTACTAGCGATTCTACACTATAAATAACCATATTTCTCAAGTATAGATTTCTCTATAAAATGAGACTGTGATAAAGTTATTCCCTCAGCTGACTGCGTCAGCTTGAGACCAAGAATCACACTAGCCTCACCCATATCCTTCATTTCAAAATGCCTTTTCAAGAAAGCTTTTGTCTCGTTAATAATCTCTATATTGGTTCCAAACAGTAATATGTCATCTACATATAGGCACAAGATGACACACTCACTACCTTTAACTTTGGTGTAGACACACTTGTCACTATCATTAATATCATAACTGAACGGCACCATAGTTTCATCAAACTTTTTATGCCAATCCCTAGGAGCTTGTTTCAAGCCATAAATGGATTTGATCAACTTACATACTTTCCTTTCGTTACCAGATGAAACAAATCCCTCAGGCTAATCCATATAAATCTCTTCTTCAAGTTCACCATGAAGAAAAGCTGTCTTTACATCCATTTGATGGATGATAAGACCATGTACGGAAGCCAATGCTACAAGCATTCGGATTGTTGTCATTCTAGCTACTGGAGAGTATGTGTCAAAGTAATCAATGCCCTCCATTTGCTTAAAACCCTTAGCTACCAGTCTAGCTTTGTACTTATCTATTGAGCCGTCAGGGTTCAACTTCCTTTTAAAAATCCATCTGCACCCGATAGTAGAACACCCAGGAGGGAGATCAACTAACTCCCATGTTCCGTTAGAAACAATAGAGTCAATTTCACTCTTTACAACGCCCTTCCAGTGCCTAGACTCTGAAGAATCCATAGCTTATCGGAAAGTTAAAGGTTCGTCCTCGACATTGTAAGTGATAAAATCACTTCCAAAATCCTTGACTACCTTTGCACGCTTACTCCTTCGTGGTTCCTCTATCTCCTTAGGAGTAGAGCTACTACTAGGTTCCACCCCCACATTTGTCATCTTTTCCACATGATCAGGAATAGAACTTGATGTGCGAGTAGGATCTTCACTAGAAGTATCTTGAGGCATACCAGTCTTCATAGGGTAAACATCCTCAAAGAATGTAGCATCACGAAACTCAACTATCGTGTTTGCCACTATCCCATCTATGTCAGATTTTAACACTAAAAATCTCATAGCTGTAGTGGTTTCAAGATAGCCCAGAAAGATACAGTCAACAGTCTTCGGACCTAGCTTCTTTCTCTTGTGTTCAGGGACAAGTACCTTAGCAAGGCACCCCCACACACGAAGATACTTAAGACTAGTCTTCTTGCTCTTCCATAACTCATAGGGTGTCTTATCCATGTGTTTCAGAGGAACTCTATTCAGAATATGGCAAGCCGTATTCAGAGCTTCTCCCCACATGTATTTAGGCAACCCAGAATTAATAAGCATACTATTAATCATATCTTTAAATGTTCTGTTCTTTCGCTCAGCAACCCCATTAGACTCAGGTGTGTATGGTGGGGTAACTTCATGAACTATTCCATTGCTTGCACAAAATTCATTAAAAGCGTTACTCGTATACTCACCACCTCTATCAGATCTCAACCTCTTAAGTACCTTACTAGTTTGTTTTTCTACTTCAGTTTTATATATAATGAATTTACTAAGTGCTTCATCCTTATGTCTAAGTAAATAAAGATAACAGTATCTACTACTATCATCTATAAAGGTAATGAAGTATCTAAACTGGTCCTTAGTCAACACACCACCAAATTCACAAATATCAATGTGTACTAAATCTAACAAGTCTGAATCCCTAACAATATTATGAAAAGGTTTCCTTATTTGTTTAGCAGACACACATACTTGACATTTAGAATTCTTTTCTATAGTGTGTTTTAGAATCAACTCTAAGTTCATCATATTTTTAAGAGCACCAAAATTTAAGTGACCAAGTCTAGCATGCCATAAAGTTGAAGATTCAACACAGTTAACAGAAGGAGTAATTTTATTCAAAGCACCCAAAACGGGCTCAGCATTTATTACAAATAAACCATTTGACAAGTAACCCTTGCCAAAGAAAGTACCAGTACGAATAAGAACTACTTTATTACATTTGAGAGAGACTTCAAAACCATTAGCTACTAAACAGCTTCCACTTATTATATTTCTACGCATGTTGGGAACATGATGCACTCTCGTCAGGGATAGAATACGTCCCGAAGGAAACTTCAAGTCCACGTTTCCTATTCCATGTACTTGAGCGGCACTTGCATTCCCCATCGTCACTGTCAAGCTATGACTCTGTTGATAAGATACAAATAAACTAATGTCAACACAAATATGCACATTAGCTCCAGTATCAATCAACCATTCATTTGACAGATAAGTGGAAAATAGTACAGGGTTGTAGGTAACATACCGGTCAACGTTGGTTTCAGAAGCCAAAGCTTCACCAACAACCATGTTCGCTACAGGCCCACTTGAGGTTCCAAGCACAGCATTCGCTTGAGCTACCCCCTCGGCTTTCTTTGCTTTCTTTGTAGGACAGTCCTTACTCTAGTGCCCAACCTGCCCACAAGACCAACATGGTTTGTTTGCCTTTGGTTTCTTGGCCTTATCCTTGTCATTCTTAGGTTTATTACTATTACCCTTCTTAGAGACAGTCTTCCTTTTCTGTCCTACAGTTGCTACATTTACCTTCGAACTTCCATGCTCAGTTGGCATCACATGTCCCTGTTTGGACTTGTGTTGTTCTTGCACCGAGATGTCCAGCATAAGGTTGGTCCAGGTGATCTCTCCTTTCTGTCTTTTCAGGGAGAGAGAGATCTCTTCCCAAGACTTTGGAAGCTTTTCAATCACACTCATCACATTAAACTTTTCGGGGAGGTCCATTCCAGACTCCTTAAAAGCATGCACTATCATCTCGAATTCATGCACTTGCTCAGTCATGGACTTATTGTCCACCAGCTTGAAATCAAGGAACCTAGCCACAGAATACTTTTCCAGACCTTGTGAGTCAGTATTATGTGTCTGGTCCAGCTTCTCCCATAAGAGTTTTGCGGTGTAGGCATCAGAGGAGTACACATCAAACAATGTGTTTGTAAGAGCAGCCAAAATGGCCGCCCTAGCCACCCCATCCTTCTCAGCCCACTTCGCAAAACCCTTAACTGATTCAGCCTTCTCTTGATCCATAACCGGCTTCTCATATTTCACAACAGGCCATAGACCCTTTACAGTCAACCACAACTTCATCTTTTTCTGCCAACGAGAAAAGCCAACACCCCCATTGAATTTCTCTGGCAAGCCAGTTAATTCAACGAGTTGTGGAAAACTGTAAGTGGTCCAATCAATGACCCCAGCAGATGCAACTGAACTACCACTAGCAGGAATTTCACTCTCGTTAACCATTATGCTAAATACTATATAACGAATTATCTCTTCAAGAATGTTGGGATTATTAACTAATACAGCAACATAGAGGCAATTATATATCGTATTTAACAAGCCAAGGCCAAGCAAACAATTAACGAAACAAAACACGAAGGTATATAACATGCATATCAGTAACTGAAAGAACAAAGGAAGAACAGAAGACATACCAGTAGCCATAGCTAAAGCAGTATATCAAACAAATATGAGAACAGCTGAGTCGTCAGGATTTGCTTGAAAACCTGACTGCTCTTGAAGAGATAATTGCCCCCACTTACACTGTGTTGGGATGCTTGCAACACCTCTCCCAGGATAAAACAGCTCCGAGCTAAATGATCACAGTAATCAGAAAGCTCAACTTCGACTAGCACCTCAGTCGCCGGAAAAACCCACAAGCAAAGCTACGACAGGAAGGGAAAAGAGAATGTAGAGAGGAGAAGAGAATGTAGGGTGTGGTCTGGTGTAAATAAAATCAGTAGCTTAGCTCTCTATTTATAGGAGAGGCCAAACGTAACTGATACCACCCTCATCAATATTATAACTCCCATTCCATTTAATAAAAATGAAACGGTCGATTTAATATAATCAAAACGGCTGTAACAGCTGATTTCCAATTAAGTAAATCGTAACAGTTACGTATATATTATCCACACATATCAGTTTTATTTTAATTAATCTGAATGTATATATATTATCAAATTCTGTCCAGGACACAATATCAGGATCTGATCCATCAGGATTTTAGTCCGTCAGGATCTGATGTACGTCCATCAGTATTTGATCATCAGGATTTGGTACCGTCAGGACTTAAGGTCCATCAGTATTTGATCAAGTCATCAGGATCTGGTAGTACCTTCAGGATTTCATCAGGACTTGGCCCATCAGTATTAGATGTCTGACCAGTTCCTGATTTATTCCAAGTACTGATTCCAATCGATATATATATATATATATATATATATATATATATATATATATATATATATATATATTTATTCTAATTAAAATATATTTAAACACATAAATAAAATCCCTCGCCCAGGTCGCCTCGCGTACGCGAGACGCCGAGACATTCGCCCAAATCGCCCTTCGACCGAGCCGAGCCGACCCGAGTCGTGACGTGTCATGGCGAGGCGAAGCGGGCGGCGGCGGCACGCGCGTGGAGCACACAGTAACACCATGCACCATCATACACCTTTAGTAGTTGTACACTACTCATGTGTGTGATTCTATATAAAGCCAACAACCCCCTTTATTTATTTCAATGTGGGACAAATACACATTCTCATTTTCAAGCTCTTTCAAGCTACCCACTTCAACTCAATTTCTCTATGGATTTCACTAAGAAAATTACTTAGACCCATTTACGAAAATTTAAGTCCTCATATCAAGGAACAATTTCCAATCGTTAAAAATCCGGAATTAACATGAAGAACATAAATTAATTATGCTCTAAAAACTCCATTTTCTAACACTTTAGTATACTATACTTCTTATACGTCTAATCCTATCATACCCAAACGATTCTTATAACGCGTTATCACTTAACACATATAGTACATCTCGACTATACTTACCACAATATAGAATACTCAGATAAGCACATAACACATACCATATAGAACATATTAATCACATATGTCACTTAAACATTTAACAAATAAGATCGACTTGGTTTATAAGTAGATTATAATATATATAGTACTATACATTTTACAATTATAATTCTAACGAAAAACGAGCAGCATCTCCTTTGTAAAGTGAACTAGTCCATCGAAACATAATCAACTCAAACCAACAACCAAATCAATTCAACAGACTTTAAATCCATATACACGTCAAAATCATAATACTTGTTATTACTTGAAATTAATATCAACAAATTATACTTAACAATTTTTATTTATATATTCACGATACTAATTATTGAAAGTACACCACCTTAACATGTAAGTATGTAACGACTATTCACATATTCATATTAACACAAGTAAATCATATTAACTCTATTTATGCCACTATATCATCACACAAATTTGAAAATTATTCAACAATTAACAAAATTAACAATTTCGATTAATTACCACTTAACTATTATTAAATCATAATTAATTAATCTCTAAAATCACATAACTCCTAATTATTATCCAAAAATTCGAATTTAACTTATAACAAATCTGAAAATATACTTACATGTTAATTAGCTAACAATTAGCACATAATCATCAAAATCAATATCCAATTATTATGAATTAATCATAAAATTCAATTAATTCATATAAAATACATATGGATATATACTCTATCAGTATCCACTTCTAATAATTTTCGAGTTAAAATCCATATCCTGCAACTTTATCATTAGGCTATTACATATTGATCTTCATCCAGAAGGAAGGTGAGATTGAAGATGATGTCACGCACCGCATCAAGGTGGGGTGGCTAAGGTGGAGGGCAGCGTCAGGGGTGATGTGTGATAAGAAAGTCCCGTTAAAGTTGAAAGGGAAGTTCTACAGAGCAGCAATCCGCCCTGCGATGTTATATGGATCGGAGTGTTGGGCGGCGAAGAAGGCTCTCGAGAGCAAGTTGGAAGCAGCTGAAATGAGGATGTTGCGGTGGTCTTGTGGCCGCACGATGCTCGAAAGGATCCCAAATGTGGTTTTCAGGAGCGAGTTGGAGGTGGCGCCTCTCTCTGCGAAAGTTAGGGAAGGGAGGTTGAGATGGTTCGGCCACGTCCGTAGAAGGTTGCCGGAAGCCCCGGTGAGGAGGGTCGAGAGTCTAGCGGTGGTTGGGGTGCGAAGGAGAGGCAGACCGAGGAGGACATGGGAAGAGCAGCTCAGGTTGGATTTGAAGGCCGTAAACCTGAATGAGACCTTGATCGCGGATAGGAGTTCTTGGAGGCGCCAGATTAGAGTCGTGGATTCGCTTCTAGGGAGCGGCTCGGTTGTCGAGAGTCTTAGAGTTGGGTTTTCACGGTTAGCGTTATCATAGAAGTTTGGCTTACCGTTTTCATTCGGTCTTTTGTTTTCTGGTTCTTGCAGATGCAGGGAGCTTGGCATGAGGTCATCCCAGATAGGAGTGATACGCAGAGCGGAGTCGACATAAATCAGGAGAGGTGTTCCCGCTTAGGTAAGTCCCATGAGGTCCATGCCATGGGCTCAGGTTCGAATGAGTCCTTTCTCTATCTTTATCTCTCACACTGTTGTGGTGCACTAAGCCGAGGGTCTTCACGGAAACAGCCTCCCTACTGTAAAAAGTAGGGGTATGGTCTGCGTACATCTTACCCTCCCCAGACCCTGCTTTGAGCGGGATATACTGGGTATGTTTGGTTTGGTTTGGTTCTATTACATATTGATCTTGCTCAATAATTTTTATTGTTTATCATACCGTTTTGGATACTTATTTTCCTAATCTTACTATTCCTAGAATCTTTAGGATAAAAATCAAAGACAACTCTTGAGTTTAACATCCTCCGAAAATCCTAAATTGAAAGTCCTTTTCCCACCAACCGCAGGCGTGCTTGTACTCATCGATCATTAGAATCGGAGACATGTCCAAACGTTCAGTTGAAAAGTCTGGTCAAGTTCACTGTCAACTTTCTTTTCTTTTGTTAGCTAATTATGTTATTCTTTTTTTTTTTTAAATTATATGCATCCCATCATTCACAAAACAAATTAAAGATAGGAATATTCACAAAAATACTCAAATTTTTAAAAATATTACCTGACATTATTGCAAATGTGGTTGTAAATGTTGCATTTTGGAATTAAATATCAGGTTGCAAATATTGTATTTGTATTTGAGATTGCAAACGAATTTGTAAAGATTAAAATTGTATTTTTAAACTTTTTTTAAAAACATGGATATTTTTTGAAAAAAGCCCTTCCTTAAGGATATTCTTATAATTATGGTGTTTGGCTCAACTTAATTTAAGTCCTTATGGACTTATTTTCGTGTAAAAATTTTATATTTTGATATTTTTTTTATACAAGTATTATTGTATGTTTGAGATTCTATAAGTTACAAAAAAAATTAACTTTTTTCAAAAAAAATTTAGAAATCTCTAACTTTATCTTAAAATAAGTTGATTTATTCTAAAAATAAGTTTCCTCAAACACCATTAATACCTTACATATAATAAGCGTATAAGGGAGATCTTATCCAAATTTTTGGTCGTTGTCGCTGTACTACCAAAAACATATGATCCGTTGGATTAAAAATAGACGATCAAGATTAGATCACATTAAAAAGAAAATTATAATCTAAAAAGGATATAATTAATTAGAGTTATTATATATAATAAGCATAAGAGAGATCTTATCCAAATTTTTGGTCTGGTCACTGTACTACCAAAATCATATGATCCGTTGGATTAAAAATAGAGGATCAAGATTATATCACCTTAAAAAGGAAATTATAATCTAAAAAGGATATGATTAATTAGAAAATGTTGCATTAAAAAAGGCTGCATTATAAGTGAATTTAAAAAAAAATATAATCTAAAAAGGATATAATTAAAAATGGTTGTAATGAAATTGAATTTTAAAAAGAAATTATAATCTGAAAAGGATATAATTAAAAAAGGTTGTATTAGAATTGAATTTTTTTATTAGTATTTGAAAAAATTCATATTTACTATTTGAGCTTTATCTTGAAGATCTAGAAATCAGATTCGGATGATTTAACAATCCACGCGAATCTCATGAAATTATCTTTAATTTAATGATGATTTAATAATTATTATTCAAATAGAAATACTTAAAATCTCAAGAAAAAGTATAATTACGATTTTTTACATTGATCCTATTCAATATAGAAGTCATACAATGAAAATGTTATTCAGTGTCGAAAACCTAATTATATATGATTAAAATAATTGACATATTTATATTATCGTATTACAGTATAAATACACTTTTTAGTTTATAACATGTTAAAATATAAAATATTTTTTATTCCAAAGGTTTTCATTTATTTATTTTAAGATCTTTATCGTACGGAGGACTAGACAATCGATTATCAAAGTTTTGGACAAAAGCCTTCTTACACTTATTGACCAGACTACCGATTATCAAAGTTTTGGACAAAATCCCTCTTACGTACTTATTATTAAAAAAAGGCTGTATTGAAATTGGATTTTTTAAAAAAAATTGTAATCTGAAAAGGATATAATTAAAAAAAGGTTGTATTATAATTATAATTTTTTTATTAGTATTTAAAAAAATTCATGTTTACTATTTGAGCTTTATCTTGAGATCTAGAAATCAGATTTGGATGATTTAACAATCCATGCGAATCTCATAAAATTATCTTTAATTTAATGATGATTTAATAATTATTATTCAAATAGAAATACTCAAAATCTCAAAAAAATTATAATTACAAATTTTTACATTAATCCTATTCAATATAGAAGTCGTACAATGATAATGTTATTCAATGTTGAAAACCTAATTATATATGATTTAAATTATTGACATATTTATATTATCGCATTACAATATAAATACACTTTTTAGTTTATAACATATTAAAATATAAATTTTTTTTAATCCAACGGTTTTCATCTATTTATTTTAAGATCTTTATCGTACGGAGGACCAGACTACCGATTATCAAAGTTTTGAAAAAAATCCCTCTTACACTTATTGACCAAACTACCGATTATCAAAGTTTTGAACAAAATCTCTCTTACACTTATTATTAAAATTGTATTTGGTTGTTAGTAGAACCATCTTCAAATTATTACAAGGGTATTTGATAATCAAAACGAATTATAAGTAGAATTCATAAATCAAATATAATTTTCAACTTAAAAAATCGTCAATTTCTTCTTCTCTTTTTCTTCTGCGTAGATTTTACAAAAAAATTATTAAACCATAACTAAATTCAAGATTATTTTGTAATTTCATGTGGGTTGTAATTGTCCAAATCAAATTTTAAGAATTCAAGATAGAATATAAATATTAAATCAAACGTGTAAAATCTTATATAATAATAATTTGATATGTAAATTAATAACATATAAAATTTTAAAAAATTAATATAATTATAGATATTAAAAAAGGAACCCCGCACGGGTTATAAGCTAGTAATTACTCCCCCCGTCCCACCTAATTTTTAACACTTTTTTTGTCACTTTCTGGCACGCATTTTAAGGTGAATTTTAAGGATAGTTCCTTAACTTATTTTTGAAATTTTCTTTTTTTGTATAAAAATAGGATTGTTCTATTTTTATACAAAAAAAGAAAATTTCAAAAATAAGTTATGCAACTATCCTTAAAATTTACCTTAAAATGCGTGCCGAACACCCTATTTTGAAATGTTATGAAATGGCCGGGACTGAGGGAGTATAAGAATAGTAAGTGAGAATTTTGGATACGTAAAACTTAGTCGGCCAAAAAAATTGTCGTAAAAAGCGAATTGCAGAAATAAAATTTCGATGCTTTCTTTCATTTAAGTGGTCGCTGTGGGCCACAGTCACAGTACAGCCCACAGACACAGAAACCACAATTTATAAGTCCAATCAAATATTAACCCAACAGGACTTCTTGAAATTCTTATATAACGTTGAGGGCCCATTAGCTGGGATATCTAAATACAAAGATTATTCTTCACCAAAATGTAGTTTTTGGGTTATGTTAGGTTGATAAATTTATTCATGACTAGCTTAATGCACGGTTTTTTTAATATGTTAAATTTTTTCTTTAATATTATAATTATGCTTTTATATAATTATTATTTTTAATAACTTTTTTAATTTTAATTTGATATAATTTAATATACTCATATTTATGAATTATACTAATGTTTCCTTATTATAAACAACGTATACGATTTTTAATATATTTTATTAATAATTGAAAAATATGGTGTGATATTTTCAGGTATATATTAATGATTATAAAATTTGTTGTAAATTAAAAAGGTAACGGTTTTAATTAGAAAGGAAATATTAATGATTGAAAGACATGAAATGATTGATCTTTTTAGGTGTTTATAAAAGACAATATTTTCAACTAAAAGTAAATTTGAAAAAGGCAATTGACTAATTATCATTAATTATATTATGTTATTATTTATTTTAGGTGTTATATTTTTCTTGAAAATTATGTTATGATATTTTCGGGTATATATTAATGATTGTAAGATTTGTTTTAAATTAAAAAGGTAACGTGTTTTAATTCGAAAGGAAACATTAATGATCGAAAGATATGATACGATTCATGTTTTTAGATGTTTATAAAAGGTAACATCTTCAACTAAAAGTAAATGTGAAAAAGGCAATCGACTAATTACCATTAATTTTATTATATTAATGTGAAAACAACAATAGACTAATTACCATTAATTTTATTATGTCAATCGATTAATTACCATTAATTATATTATGTTATTATTTATTTTAGATGTTTTATTTTTCTTGAAAATTATGGTGTGATATTTTCGGGTATATTTTAATGATTGTAAGATTTGTTTTATATTAAAAAGGTAACATGTTTTAATTCGAAAAAAAAATATTAATGATCGAAACATTTGATACGATTGATGTTTTAAGATGTTTATAAAAGGTGATATCTCGACTACTTACCATTAATTATATTATGTTATTATTCATTCTAGGTGTATTTATTTTTCTTTATAATTAAGGGTAAATAAGTAAATTCACGAAGTACCAAAAAACAGGTACCAAAACTTTTAATGTTTCAATTTTTATATAATAGTTTAGATTTGTAATAATGAATAAATATTGTTGTGGAATAAAAACTAGGTTATCGAATTGCAGTTAGGGTTTGTATGTATTTAATGCTAAGGGAGGTTGAGCTTCGAGCTTTAATGGTTGTTTCCGTGTATCGAGACTAATCAGTCCTCACAGAGTGCCTACGTATCTCGTATCGAGAATCAAGCCAAAACGTAGTTCTGAGAATGAGGGGTCATGCCCTTTATATAGGCTGAGAAGCCCTAGAATCGTAGTAGAATTAGGTGACTTGGTTGGCAAGTCACCGCCTTGAGGAAGGTTCTAGACTCCTTCCTTGTAGGAGTCAGTTCCCATATCGAATTCTGTGCCTTGGAGGCTAAGCTTGGTAGGAGTAATATCCTTATCTGACTCTTATTGCTGAGCTGGTTATTATCCTTAAAATTAATTACGAAATTAATATCATAAATAGGGTTTGGGCCCATCTGGTGGGCCCCACGTTTGGACCATATTAGGTCTAATTAATGCTACATTAAATGTGTCTTTAGGGCTTATTTTTAGCCCATATCATTTGCCCCCAACTTCTAGGAAGACTGATCAGGTTTTCCTTGAAGTTTTAACGGCCTTTTACGAGACTCGGGTCAGGGTTTATCTTTATACACTAGTGTTTCACGAGTATTGTCTTAATGTAAAGCGTGGACCGACCGACGCATTTACGACAATGTTAATTTGATGCTAGTCGGCACTAATCAGCCTTAAACGACATTTAAACGATGTTAAACGACGCTAAATGGCGTTAAACGGTGCTAAACGGCACTAAACGACACTAAACAGAGCTAAATAACCTTAAACGACGTTTAAACGATGTTAAATGACGCTAAACGGCGTTAAACGGTGCTAAATGACGCTAAACGGCGCTAAATAGCTTTAAATGAATTTTAAACGATGTTAAACGATGCTAAACGGTGCTAAACGACACTAAACGACGCTAAACGACGCTAAATAGCCTTAAACGACGTTTAAACGATGTTAAACGACGCTAAACAGCGCTAGACGATGCTAAACGGCATTAATCGGTGCTAATCTCAATTTCAACTTCCACTTGATTATTTTGTTCAAAAACAATCTCAATAGTGATCTTGATTATCGAGGTGGAGAAACAAAAACAAAAATGTGGAAACCCAACTCGACCACCACTGTCAGTCAGCCAAACCAAATCTGCATGCTGACCATCGATGTCGGTCGGCCGAGGGGTCTCCGGTAAGCCGGTCGGTCGGGACCTCGGTCGACCAATTTTTTTAATTTTTTTTTGATATCGACCATCGACGTCGGTCGGCCAGAGGGTCTCCGGTGAGCCGGTCGGCCGGGACCTCGGTTGGCCAATTTTTTTTTTTTGGCGGATCGAAGCTAAATCTCGACGCGATGACCAATGTCGGTCGGCCGGAGCCTTCCGTTGGAGCCCGGTCGGCTGGTTCTCGATCGGCTGGGCGAAACCTCGTGCTGACTATCAATGTCAGTCGGCCGGAGCCTTCCGTTGGAGCCCGATCGGTCGGTTCTCGGTCGGCTGGGCGAAACCTCGTGCTGACTATCAATGTTAGTCGGCCGGAGTGCCCCCGGTGCCTCAATCGGCCGTGTTTCCGTCGGCCATCTTCGACATCAAATCTTGAAATCTCGTACCGATGATCACTAGGGGTGAGTATTCGGTTTTAACCGAACCGAACCGAATTTTAATTCGGTTAACCGAAACCGAAATTCCAGAAAAATTCGAACCGAAAACCGAACCGAATTAAATTCGGTTTTTAACCGAACCGAAATATTTATTTCGGTTATTACCGAAAACTGAAAATATAAAACCGAAATTTGAGAAAAGTTGCTGTAATTACAAAATATATCCAGACAATTTGAGTTTGCCACAAATCTTGAAAAACTAATTTACAGTCACCACATAAAACATTCAGAAATTTAATAATGGCAATAATGTGCACAAAAACTGAAAATATGCTGAAGGCCAGTTTGGCCTATTTAGCAGTGAAGTTCTCCAGTAACACAGAACTTCGACGAAGTGCAAAAAGAATGAAAACTATTCACAAGTTCAATGTTCATTTCTCAATGTTACTTTGTCAAGGATTCTCGTAAGGCCAACATCACAATGAACATTAATAGACAATGTGGGAAGTATTGATGTTCTAAGTTAATGTGGCATGTTATCTGCTAAAAGTTCTAACCCAAGTTACACAATTAGGTATGTAACCGAAGCAAAAAAATAAATAAATTTGGAGTATCAATCACTATATTTATTCAGCGTAATGGTTTCAAGACTTCTAAAAATTCTGTATTATATTTAGTTTAGGTTAACTGAAGTAAAGAGACG
Organism: Kitagawia praeruptora; assembly: GCA_037693485.1. NCBI lineage: Eukaryota > Viridiplantae > Streptophyta > Magnoliopsida > Apiales > Apiaceae > Kitagawia > Kitagawia praeruptora. The sequence continues at coordinate 68,859,458 of CM075352.1, forward strand.
AGAGAGTGAGTGACCTGTGCTGTGACTCAGTAATAAGTAATAACTTATACAAATATAACTATATGTAATATTTTATTAATATATTAAAAATTCAGTTTTTATTCCGGTTATTCGGTTAACCACTGTTGGGATTTATGGGTGATGGAATAGACAACTTAACTAGTTTTATTGGTATACTTAGTTTTTACTAAGTAGAACATACTGTCATAGCCTGAAATGTATTCTTGTAATTTAAATAAATACTGTCAAGTAATAAGTGTAATTCTTGGAAGAAGTTCGATTATGTTCAAGCCTCAAGAAATACATAAGTTCGACAGAAGGAATAAATGTTACTTTCAAACTCTGACAGTAAGGTTACAAGGAAACAACATGTTGCCTAGGTCGACAGCAAGTTTCACGAAGTCGACAGCAAGTTTCAACTTGACAGCAACATTGGCGGAGATTCTAATGACAACAACTTTGATGTACAGTTTGCGACAGTAAGTTTGGAATTCCTGACAGCAATCTCTGCGGGAAAAACATGCTGTCAATCAAAGCACAACTCTTGACAGCAATCTCTGTGGGAATTCATACTGTCAACCAAAGCAAAATTCTTGACAGTAATATCTGCGGGAAATTCATACTGTCAATCAAAGCGTAATCCATTGACAGCAAACTTTGTGGCAAACATACTGTCATATAGAATTAACCTGATTTAGGAATTTTCTAAGTCAAATTAAACGACAGAGTACATGTTCAAAAGAAGCAGGCATGTTGTAATATTCAACCTTTACAGCAAGCTTGGAAAGTCTATAACTGAAGCTCGAGAGATCACATGGAACAACCTGTAAAGTCTAGAGCAGATAAAATTGAATACGGCTAGATCTGGGTGGCTCAAATGTGGAAAGTATCTTTAAGTTACTTTGTGATGATCACATGGGAATAAATCATGGAATGAGCTGCAAAAGGAATATAACAGCAACTCAACAACCAATGATGATGATGATAGTACAGTAGATTATCACACTATAAATAGAGCACTCTATTTATACAATAGATAACTCAACAACTGTAATCTCTTGAGTATTTGTAGCTTGAGAATTATTTTGTTCTCAAGGTTGTAGCAAAACTTTGCAAAATAAATAAAACATTTATTTTGTGAAATCCTCGTATTTGATTTTACTTGTGTTTGCATTTCTTCTACTAGTAAATCACAAATTCTATTTAAGTTGTTGAAATAGTTTTTGAAATTTATTAGTATTGCATTCAACCCCCCTTCTGCAATACTTTCCTGGACCAACAACTGGTATCAGAGCCATCAGATTAATACACATATCTGAGATCCAAATGGCAAGTATTCAAAGGTCAAGTAATATCAAGATTCCAGCTTTTGATAAAGAAAACTACAACATATGGAAAAAGAAGATTATGTTATTTATCAAAGCTCAGAATCCACTATTCCTAGGTATTCTGGAAAATGGCCCCTTCATTCCTCAAAAGGAAATCCCAGCTGCTACAGTGAATGATGTAGTAATCCCAGCTCATTGGGTTGCTAAGAAGCCTTCTGAGTATAATGACTCAGAAAAAGAAAAGGTAGCACTAGATGATCATCTGCAACTCATTCTACTAGATGCACTTACCCTGGACAAAGCTATGAGTGGAAATATAATAGCATGCAACTCTGCCAGGGATATGTGGAAAAAGATAGAACTGTTATGTGAAGGAAGTGAAGAGGTCAGAGAGAATCAAAAACAAATACTGGTGTCACAATATGAAGCGTTTATGGGCAAGCATGGAGAAGAGCTAACCCACATGTTTGAAAGATTTAGCAAACTGATAGCTGAGCTTCAAATTCATGGAAAGTTTTATGAAAAGAAAGAAGTCAATATCAAGTTTCTGCTAACTCTTCCAGAACATCTTGAGCACAGAGTAACAGCCATAAGAGAAGGGAGAGACTTAAATTCTGTTTCTCTTGAAACATTGTATGGAGTTCTAAAATCTTATGAACTTGAATATTATCAAAAGAAAGCTATACAAAGTGGATCCAACGGACTGATGGCAAACATGGCTGGTGCTCTAGTTGCTCAAGGACCATCATATTTTCAAGCAAGTGAGCAAATTCAAAATGATCAACAACCTCAATTTTCATCTGTGAAAATAGAAGAGGTGGTTGAAGATGAATAAAAGGTTGTCCTTCAACTAGAAGATGTTGAAGATGAAGAATTCTTCACTCTAGAAGAAATGGAGAAAATGGATAATCCAACAATGGCTTTTATGGCAAGAAAATTCAAAAATATAAGGTTCAGGAGGAACAAGCCATATAAGCCTCAAGGTCAATTTCCAAAATATAACCAAGGAAGCTCATCAAAACCTGCTACTGGCACCAAGGGAGGATACAAAACAGGAATGGTAGATAGGTCAAAGTTTAGATGCTACAATTGCAATGAACTTGGTCACTTTGCTACTGAATGCAAAAGACCAAAACAAATACAAAGAATGGAGAGAGGAACTGGGAGTCAATTTAAGAAAGGACAAGGAAAAGCCTATGTGGCTGAAGGAAAATGCTGGGATGAATCTGATAATGAAGAAGAAGAGGAATTTGTGAATTTAGCCTTGATGGCTAGAGAGGATGAAGAAGCATCAACCTCGTCAAGTCAGGTACCATCTCTAGTATTACTAGATATGTCTTTAAATGACTATAAGCAAACCATTGAGGAAATGAGTACTGAAATGTTTAATATTCATACTAGTTTATCTGCTGCAAATGAAGAAATTGCTAGATTAACTAAAGAAAATGAAGTACTCAGATCTAACAATGATGTGTTGTTGCTTAAGACCAGTTCTATTGATTCTTTAGCTCAGGAAAACGAAAGACTAAAAAATGATTTAACCTGTGCTAAAGAGATAGAGGATTATCTAAGAAAAGAAATTTCTGAGAATGAATTTAAGCTAAAGGCATTTAGAAATTCCTCTAAATTAGTTCAAGAGTATCATGAGAAACATACTGAAAGTAAGAAGATAGGAATAGGCTATGATTATAGCAGGAGACCTGGTAAAGAGGCTGTTATACAGAAAAATGATGATAATAATACTGTAAGACCTCACATCCTCAAAAATGTGAGTAACCCAATTTTCAAAAGTACAGAGTTTGAGGTTAATGAAAACTCCCTAATTATTAATCAAGAACTCTGTGATGAAGATGAGAGGATTGACAGTAAATCTAAGAAAGAAAAAGATTCTGTCATAATGTCTATGACAGAAACAGTCTTAAACAGTCCAACCAAGTGTTCAAAAGATACTGTCAAGGAGTCATCCAAGACAGTAACTTTCAAACCTACTGTCAAGACAACAAGTACAAAAGATGCTGTCAAAAATAGTTCGACAACATCTTCTAAACAGATTGTCAAGACAGTAGTCTCCAAGTCCAAAAACAGAAATGGGAAGCTAGGCATTGATAAAAAGAATAATTATGCATATGTTAAGCAGGCACCAAGGAAACTTTGCAATAATTGTGGCTCCTCACATCATTTAACTCATGTTTGTAAGAAATCAACTAGTAGCATATCTAATGCAACAGAGTTGAAAGGGAACTTACACAGAACCCCCATTATGCAAAGAGAATTGGTAGTTTGTAATAACATTGACTGTATGCCATGCAAAATTACTGCTATGAGTACATGTTTTAATTTGCAAATTTCATCTAATGAATTATGTTCTTATATGCAAACTGCAAAGACTTCTGAATCCACTAAAGAAAGTGAGAAGTCTGCTCTCACTAAGAAACAGTCAAAGTCAAAAACTAAGTGGATAATAAAAGAAGTCAAGGAACCATCTTCTGATAATATTGTTTCAAATATTGATAAAGTTTCTGATGATACTGAGTATGCAGGACCCAACAAGACTTGGGTACCAAATGCAAATTAAACTCATTCTGTCTTGCAGGGAAAGAAAGGTAAACAGGTCATGTGGATAATCGACAGTGGATGTTCCAAACACATGACTGGTGATATATCCCTGCTATCACAATATGTTGAGAAGGCTGGCCCAACAATAACCTTTGGAGACAACAGCAAAGGTTACACTGTGGGATATGGCTGTTTAAAAGCTGGAAATGTTGTCATTGAAGAAATTTCTCTTGTGGAAGGTTTGAAGCATAATCTGCTCAGTGTCAGTCAATTCACTGACAAAGGATTCAAAGTAAATTTTGGTATGATGGAATGTACAATCCACCACAAGAAGGATAGAAGCCTATCTCTGAAAGGAGTAAGGAAAGGAAGCCTGTTTGTTGCAGACTTAAACTCAACAAATGAGGAAAGAATATTTTGCTTCTACAGCAAAGCAAGTGTTGGAGATAGCATGCTTTGGCACAAGAAACTTTCTCATCTCAACTTCAAAACAATGAACATGCTGATGAAGAAGGAATTGGTGAGAGGACTACCTCAACAGGAATTCTGTCAAGAAGGACTGTGTGAAGATTGTCAAATGGGAAAACTGAGGAAAGCAATGCATAAATCAAAGCAACTCAACACTAACACAGAAGCACTCAAGTTGATACACGTGGATCTTTTTGGACCAGTGAATGTTCAATCACAATCCAGAAAAAGATATGCACTGGTCATGATAGATGACTATTCTAGGTATACTTGGGTGAAATTTTTAAAATCAAAGGATGAAGCTGCTCAAGAAATCATTGATCACATAAGGGTACTTGACAGGACCCCTGAAGCAAAAGTTCAATTTCTAAGAAGTGACAATGGAACTGAATTCAGAAATGCTACACTTGGAAACTTCTGCAAAGATCAAGGAATTGTTCAACAATTCTCTGCTGCAAGAACTCCACAGCAAAATGGAGTTGTAGAAAGGAAAAATAGGACTCTTATTGAAGCTGCAAGGACTATGTTGAGTAATGCTAAATTACCAACATATTTCTGGGCAGAAGCCATCAACACTGCTTGTTACACACAGAACAGAACACTAATCAACAAGGCTCATGGCAATACTCCTTACTATCTTTTGACAGGAAAGAAGCCTACTGTCAAGTACTTTCATATTTTTGGAAGCAAGTGCTTTTTGATGAAAGACAACCATGAAAGAAAAGGCAAGTTTGATACTAAAGCATATGAAGGCATTTTCATGGGATATGGGATAGAAAGGACTGCCTACAGAGTCTATATCATGGAGCACAAAACAATTGAAGAAAGTGTCAATGTCACGTTTGATGAAACCAAGGTTCCAGGGCTACATGAGGATGGTCAAATGCAACCCTTCAGATTTGAGAATCAAGGATACTTGGAAAAAGAAGAATTTGTTGATGAAGAACCAAGTCTCATTCAATCAATGGGATATGAGAAAGAATCTGTCAATTCTCATAATCTAAATCAAACCTCAGCTCAATCACAGACAATTTCAGGCATCAATCATCAAGAATGTGAGACTGGAGAATTTGAGCAAAATGAGCAGAATAATGAAAATGGTGGAGAATCAAATCCTCATATTGATGAAAGACAATCTCATCAAACAAGTAGCTTGCCTCAATCAACAAAGTGGAACAGAGATCATACCAGTAATCTAATTATTGGAGATCCCACTACTGGTGTAAGGACAAGGAGGAATATCTCTGCTGAAAGCATGTTTTCATGTTTCTTATCTCAAATGGAACCAAAAATAGTTGACGAAGCATTGTTGGATTCTGATTGGGTGATGGCCATGCAGGAGGAGCTCAATCAATTTGAAAGAAACAATGTTTGGAAACTAGTTCCAAGGCCAAAAGGAAAATCAGTCATTGAGACAAAATGGGTTTTCAGAAACAAGATAGATGAGAGTGGAAATGTGACAAGAAATAAGGCAAGGCTAGTGGCCAAAGGTTACTGTCAACAGGAAGGGATAGATTATGATGAAACATTTGCTCCTGTTGCCAGACTTGAAGCCATAAGAATTTTCTTAGCTTTTGCTGCACACTGCAAATTCAAGGTATTTCAAATGGATGTTAAAAGTGCCTTTCTAAATGGAGAATTAGAAGAAGAAGTGTATGTTGAACAGCCTCCTGGATTTGAAAATGACAAACTGCATAATTTTGTCTACAAGCTGTTCAAGGCTCTATATGGCTTAAAGCAAGCACCAAGAGCCTGGTATGACACTTTATCCACTTTTCTCCTGGAAAATCAATTTATAAGAGGTATGGTGGATAAAACTTTATTCTATAAATACCATGGCAAAGACATCATTCTTGTGCAGATATATGTTGATGACATAATCTTTGGCTCAACAAATGAAAAATTGTGTGAAAAGTTCTCATCTCTAATGAGAAACAAGTATGAAATGAGCATGATGGGAGAATTAGCATTCTTTCTTGGTCTTCAAATCTATCAGAAGAAGGAAGGAATCTTCATCTGTCAATCTAAGTATGTCAAAGAGCTTCTCAAGAAGTTTAACTTAGAAGATTCATCACCTACCAAGACACCTATCTCAACAGCCACCAAATTAGAGTTAGATCCTAAAGGCAAGAAAGTGGATTCTAGTACCTACAGAGGCATGGTAGGATCATTGTTGTACTTAACAGCAAGCAGGCCAGATATAATGTTTGCTACATGTCTCTGTGCAAGGTTTCAAGCTGATCCAAAAGAATCACACTTAGTTGCAATTAAAAGAATCTTTAGATATCTCAAAGGCACCCCAAATCTAGGTCTTTGGTACCCTAAGGAAACTGGATTTGATCTAATTGGATATTCTGATTCAGACTATGCTGGCTGCAAAATTGACAGAAAAAGTACTACAGGAAGCTGTCAATTTCTTGGGGGGAGATTGGTGTCATGGTTCAGTAAGAAGCAACACTCAGTTTCTACATCAACTGCAGAAGCTGAATATATTGCAGCTGGAAGTTGCTGTGCACAAATTCTTTGGATGAAGAATCAATTAATGGATTATGGACTAAAGTTGTCAAATATTCCTATCTACTGTGACAACACTAGTGCCATAGCCATATCAGACAATCCAGTTCAACACTCCAGAACAAAGCACATTGATATAAGGCATCATTTCATCAGGGAGCATGTTGAAAAAGGAGATGTAAAATTGGTTTATGTTCCAACAGATAAGCAACTTGCAGATATATTCACCAAGCCACTGGATGAAGCAACATTTACCAGGTTGGTGAGTGAATTAGGAATGCTAAATCAGGTATGATCATCTAACTGGTTTATCAATTATAAGAAGCCGAAGCTCATGACAGAAACTTTTAAAGGTACTGTCACTAGGAGGTACTGTCATGAGAAGTTAAGGTACATTGTGATACTTGTTCAGACAGCATGTTTGCTATGACTATGCTAAAAGGATTTTTAGATATCATGTTTGCTATGACTATGCTAAAAGGATTTTTAGATATCATGCTTGCTATGACTATGCTAAAATAGTTTTACATGTCTGTCTTAAATTGATTTTAAGAAATCATGTGTCCTTAACTTAAGTTATGTGTGAACAGTGACAGCATGATCTTATGATAAGTTTACTGTCAGATAAAACTTACTGTCACTCATGAAGCTGATTGACAGAAATGTTGTTAGCGCACAAGTTGCTGTCAATGAAAGTTGCTGTCACAAGAAATTGCTGTCAGAATTGATAGAGAAAGAAAAGCGCACAGGTTACTGTCAATGAAAGATGCTGTCACGAGAAGTTGCTGTCAAAGATAGTGGAAAGATATATATATTAATTTATATATATATATATACGTATATTTCTTTTCACCAATCCACGATCTAATAGCAACTGCCACGTAATATAGCAAGTGGAGTTAATGGGTAATATCATTATCACACGTTCATTTAAGAGAGGTTAAATCGATTCATATTAGAAACTGAATCTACCGTTTAATCTACTATCACTTTCATTTGCAAAAACCTCTCAATCTTCTGCATCCAAAAACCGCATTTTCTCTCTCATTTTTCAAAGCATTCAACAATGGCACCTAAACAAAGTGTTGCTCAAACCAACTTTGCCGGTCTCTTTTCTCCTAATGATGCTGGTGAAAACTTCAAAGGACTTATTTCCTTCTTAAATAAATCCTACCTAGGTCATGCAATAACCTCTTCCCCCAAAATTGATGCTGTTAGAATTGAAAAATTCTGGAAATCAGCAAGTGCTCAAGGAACTGGAGAGAATGAATCAATTAAGTTCAATATAGATGATGCAAGTCATTCTCTTTCAGTAAAGAATATCAATGAGGCTTTGGGTATTGTGTTGACCAGTGAAGAAAGCTTTAAGGAACTAGCAACTGATGATACTCTGAAGAAGTTCTTTCTGAAGATTGGATATTCAGGATCTAAGATTGATGAAACTTCGGATAAGTGGTATCAAACAGGAGAAATGGACAGGAAATTTCTGAGAAAAGAGTGGAGTATGATTTTTGATGTAATGGTGAAGGTGTTCTCTACCAAGACTACAGGCTGGAATGGAATACCATCATATATCAAGAAGCTCACTCATTCATTAGTCCATGGATACAAGGTGAACATTGGAAAACTGATCATGGCACAGTTGAAAAGCGCAATAGGCAAGAAGGTATCTATCTATCCTCGCTTCTTAACTATGTGTATTAATAATATTTGTGGAAATATTGAGGAAACTTCTGATTTTGAAGAATGTCCTGTTTTAAAGAAAAACACTCACACATCTCTTAACACACAAAATTTGAATGCACATATTCCACTATGTTTCACACAACACATGGTAAATCAAGTGCCCAACCTTGATTTTCCATTTCCAACAGGTTACACTGTTTTCACAATAGAGAATGAAGCTGAATTAGACCCAAATTCAGTTAACCCACATTCTACACCATACATTCCACCTAGGGACTCTAGACTACCAAAAGCCCTTAAAATTGCCAAACAGGAATCCAAGAAAAGATCCCTGGAGAGTGAAACTGGTGACAATGTGGTGAGTCAAGAGGGAGTTACTGCACCTAGTGCAGCAAATAAGGAGGGTAGTAGAATAGAACCCACAGTAGCCCCTTCTGAGCCTAAGAAGAAGAGAGCTAGAAGGGCCAAGGTTACTGTCAACCACCCTACAGTTTCCCAAAAGACTGTAGAGGATGATAGGGAAATGAACTCACCTCTAGGTGTCTCTTCTCAACAAGGGACATCTATTGAAATTGGCCTGTCTCCCAAGGCACCTTGTAAAGAGTCTGCACAAACTCAAGAACTCACTCTTGAAGAACCTGTATTTGAAGATACACACATTGAGATAGAGCACAGTGAGGAATTCACTCATACTATTGATGTTCCACAATCTTTTTCTGTGGAACAGCCAATTAATCAATCTGAAATTCAATCTTCTTCTTTCATTCCCACATCTGTTGTTTCTTCTAATCAACCTAGAGAGGGGGACAGTACCAACCCCTCAGGTTTTGATCATCCATCTCAAATCATGGATGAGCCCCCATCTAGTGGTCCACAAGAACCCATTTCTCAAAGTGAAATGGATACCACCCCATCAAACACTGGATTAGATCAAGATGCAAATTTGCCAGAAATTGAAACAGCCAGCATCTTGATCGATTCCCTCAAAGCATCTTACCCTAGGGAAGTTGCTGTCACAGCCAAAGATGCTGTCAAAGACAAAACAGAAGGTGCTGTCAAACAATCAAGTGACAGTACCATTCTGACAAAAGATATTGTTAAATCACAACTACAAGAAGGATTAGTGGAAGATATCTCTGATGATGACTTGCCCCTTTCAAAGGCCTTCAAGGTAAAATCTACTCTTTTGCATGTTAGTACTGCTCATACTACTGCATCTAGGATGAGTGAGGGAGTGAAAAATCAAAGAGAGATAAAAGAACAGAGAGGTGAGACTAAAAATGAGAGGCAGCCAAATGTGCTGGCAAAAGGAGAGGGACTTGAGCATGTCCAGAGTGAACTTGAGGGAGCCAATAAACAAAAGGCATTAGGCCTTGAGGGAATTTTTGTGAGAGATGATGAGATCATCTATAAAAACACTGAGAGTGTGAGAACCCCAACAGCCTCCATGCCCCAGACTTATCCCTTACCTCCTAAAAGGCTTAGGTCTGGTGGTCCTTCTAAATCCACAAATGACAGGCTCCAAGCACTTGAAAATCGATGTGCTTCAATGGAAAGCAAGCTGGACAACCTGTCATCTACTGTGAAGACTGGTTTTGTTGAAATTCAAGCCACACTACTGTCATTCTCTTCATTGATTCATGCTGCAAACTTAACTAAGGGGGAGAAAATAAAAGATCAGAAAGAGGCTGAGCAACCAGGAAGAAAGGTGGAGTTACAAGGGGAAGCTAGACAGGGGGAGCAAAGGAGTAAGGGGGAGCAAGAGAGAGTAAAAACTACTGAGGAGCTTTTTGAAGCTGAAGTAGATGGGGAACAAATGTTAGTATCTAAGGAGGTATTAAGACAAATACAAGGAAATAAAGCATCCTCAATCAAAATCAGTGAACCAGTTCCTGAGAAGAAAGAATCCACACTGGAGAGGCTATGGAGAGAAAAGGAGGAATCAAATAAGATGGGTAAAGGCAAAGGCAAGTTGCCTGAATATGTGTTTTCTTCAGAGGTTGTCACTTGGACTGATGGAAGTACATATTCCCAAGAAGAAGCTGACTCAATAACAGTAAGTCATATGGAGAGCACCTTGAATAATAAGGATGAGGAATTCAACAATCTGGTGAATGAAGCAATCACAGTGAGTAAAGGAAAACCTGCTAAGTTGGCAGAAGCTTTGAAAGAAAAGATTTTAAATCTTTCTGTGAAGATTAGCTCAGAGAAGAGGTGGGCAGTTGAAGTGTACCTGAAGAGTGGACATTCAATATTCATAACAACTCAACTGTTGGAAACTTTCTCTGCCAGAGTGCAATACATTCTTGGGATTCTAGTGAAGAAAAACTCTACCATCTTTGATGAAAGTCTCTATATGCAACTGGGCACAATGGTCAACAACAAACTTCCAGAAGTAAGTCTCCAGCCATATGGTGTAAGCTTTAAACAGACAACAGCCAAAGGAACTAAAGGTCTTGGATTCTTAACTCTTGAAGGCAAAACATCTCTAAAAAGCAATGTCATCATGGATGTACTTAAGTTATTGCTGAAAGCACCCATCACCAAGGAAAGGATTCAGGCAGTTAAAGATATTCACAAGATATTGGCAAAGAGAGACATGGAGTACAGTGCAAAAATTAAAAAGCTCATTGCCAAAGCAAATTCAAGCAGAAATGCTCAAGGTGGAAACTGCACTTTTGATGACACCTTGGAAAAAGATGATGATGACAATCAGGATGGAGGTGAAGCTGGAGGACCTAAGAGAACAGAACTGAGAGACTCTTCAAAAGAGCAAACTCAAGTCAAAGAAGCAGAATCAAAGGAAATTTCTGAAAATTCTAGCTCAAGCAAGAAAGTTGATGAAAAGAAAGAAGAAGAAGTACTTGAAGCATTGAAAGGAAATCAAGAAGAAATGAAAATTGACAGTATACATCTTGAAAAAGATACTGTCAACAAAGATGCTGTCAAGGATGTCAACAAAGATGCTGTCAGTCAGGATGAAGTAACAGTCATTGAAGATACTGTCAAAGAAGACATTGTCAGAAGCCCTATAAAAGAAACTGTCAACGATCCTACTGTCAAATCATTCAAGACAGTAAGAATCAAGAGAAAATCAAAAAGACCAACAAAGGGAAAGACTGTCTACAAAGGAGAAGGAAAAGCTACAGGGTTGGGACTCAAGAAACCTATCATGAGAAGAAAAATGAATAGCTTTGAAATGATGCAGCTGAACGCCAAAGAAACAATCACCTCTGTATCCATAGAATTTAATGGACCAAAAGAAGAAGTTGCAAGATACATTCTATGGCAAAACAATGAAAAGTTGATTACAGTGGAATCTGACTTCACTCAGATAACAAAATCAAAGGTGATCTCCAAGAAACTCATTCAAACTTCTGAAACAGTAAAACGAAGAATTGATTTCTTCTATCTGGAAAGGATGGTTGAGCTACTGCAAACCTATGATAATGTTTCAAAGAAGATCATGGATCAAGTTCTCAAGTACTATGAAGCTAGACATGTTGAATTTATTGAGAAGTTTGGTGATTGGACACTTCACAATGATGATGATGATGTCTATCAAATTCTTGGTTTGGAGTATGAAGAAGACAATCCTATTCCTGATTATAACTGGATTGAAATGCGAAAACCTTATTCAGAACATGAAATGAAGATGTATGAAGCAGAGCAAAGGTTCAAAGAAGAATTAGCATCAAGAAAAAAATCTCGTCAACAGATAGAAGATGAGATTGAAGCTGAAATGAAGAAAAGTTACAGTAAAATCAATAAGATCAACAGTGAAGAATCCAACTATCAGCCATGCGTACTGGACAATCCTTTGAGAATCAAGTATGGCAAAGAAGAAATTTATGTAGATAGTTTCTCTAAATTGAAGACCAGTGTGTTAAAAGAATTATACTGGCAAGTGGTTGGATCAACTAACAGTCTTGAAACACTGTGTTCTTGGGAGCTTGATATGATTCTTGATCAGAGGAGAGGAGAGGATCCCAGCTTGGACAAACAAAGAAGGGAAACTCTAAATCAGTTTCCTGGCAGGAGATTCAAGATGGAGGGAGATGTGCTAAAATTCAGATCAATTGTAAAGCAAAATGTTTACTGGATGGAACTCAGAGATGCATTAAACACTGCTTCCTCAATGATCAGAAAATACATTGTGGAAAATGAAGATGATGCACAGTCCCCTGAAGAAAAAGATGTTGAGTATTGAATACGGTAAAAGAATACAGGGGGGGGTGAATGGATTCTTGAACTTTTCTTGATTGAGTCTATGTAGCAGATAAGTGCCTGTGTGTGTAGAAGTGAAGGTGCGGATAAATAAACAACACAACACGCAATATCACTTTAATCTAATGTATTATTAGATAAAGGTTGCTACAATCTGTGAATACAAATGGTAGTATTCTCAGCTTCGTTTTTCTCAGAGAGATATAGCTTACAGTGTATGAAAAACTAGACTCACAAAAGTTACTAAGTTATGAAGTGAGGCTGTGTCCTTATAGAACATGGATACAGCCTGCTTACTACAAATAAGGAGCTAAAACACATTACTTTCTAGTCTGTCTATCCTTTTTGAGTAAGTGTCCAAACGGTTACAGATTTGACTTTGCAAAGCCTGTTTAGATCCACTTCTTTAGCTCCTTGTCTCTTCTATATCTCTCCAAGCTTCCTTGTAGGCTTTCCAGAGCACGTTACAGGTTGTGGTCCATAAAGTGCATTGGCTTGTTGCAGGTTTCTGACTTGTACAATTTCTTCAGTATTTTGTCTCCAAGAATGTATTCGAGAAGTGACTAAGTAAGTGATTCGAGAACTAGAATTGACTTGATCGATAACTCTGAGTTCTCGAATACTGTTATAGTGACATATCGAACCACTTCTCGAATAGCTCTTTTCCATCAGGATTCCTTGAGTTGTCGAATAGAGCATTTGACTTATCGAATCCTCGAGTTGTCGAATAGCTTTCTGAGTCCTTGAGATATCGAATGGAACTTTGACTTGTTGACTCTTTGAGAACTCGAATACCATCTTGACTTGTTGACTTCTTGAGTTCTCGAATAGAGTAGTAGACATATCGAATCCCTGAGATATCGAATGAGATATCGAACAGTGTATTCAGAGATATCGAATAGTGTCTTGAGATATCGAATCCCTGACTTCTCGAATGCTGGACTTCTCGAATAGACAAATATACTTCTCGAATTGGTACTTAGGCAAATTCTTCATTTCTTCAAATCCCAACTGTGATTATTTGGCAGTCTTTAACTCCTTGCTTGAGGCATGAACCATGGAACTTCTTTCAAGCATTATTCTAGACTCTAATTGTACAGTTACACAACTAGGATTTGATGCCTATTACAAGTACAATACAAACAGAAACTCTACAACTAGAGGTTCCCTCAGTTAAGAGGTCATGTAAGTAATGCAAAGCATTACAAACAATTAGGCTTGTTATTAGATGTGTACAGGCATGCCTCTGTAACTAACAATCTCCCCCAAATTGTGAGTGAGACCCTTAGTCACAATTTCATGTCTGATAACAAGCCTAACATACATAGAGATAAAACTTTAAAAGTACAGGTATGTATTTTTATTGAACACATAAATGGAATTACAAGATAAATACTCTTACAGTATGATGAGGTACTAGCCATTTTCTTTTGATTGCATCTCCATTGCTTTGGCTTGTAGATCATCATATGCTTTCTGTTTCCTTTCTTTCTCCTTTCTTGCAATCTCATCTACTGCTCTCATGATTTCTGTCATAGCATCCAATTCTTCAATCATAATAGAGTTTTTGAAATCTTCGAGCACTGGCTTCAGAATGTTGGCAGGATAGTGATTGAGTAGGTCCATTCTTATATTGACATTGGCTCCATTTCTTCTCCTATACTTCACCACATAGGGATCAAACTGAACTCTACACAATCCCTTTGCCCTTAGCTTTTCTGCTTCAATCTCCAGTCTATCAATTTCTTTCTCCCTTTCTAACCATTTCTCATAGCAGCCCTTCCTTATCTTCTCAGCATATTCTTTCTTCATTTTTACAAAGTCAATCAATTCCAGCTTCCATACTTTCTCCACCTTGTCCTTAGAATCCAGCAATGCAATGATTCTTTCTATCTCATACAATTTACCCCAATGTTGACAACCCCCTTGTTTGAACTTCATTTCTTTCCCATCAGTGTACTTGATTTCAAGGTGGTCATCCACAATTGCAGCATAGCATATCTTTTGAGCTCTTAGAAATTGCAGTTGCTCTTCATCAAAGTCTTCATCAAGTGGCTGGAGCTTTAATCCTGGAATGATTGTTAGGGCTCTAGATTTGGATAGCTTCACTCTCCTTGCAGCATGTTTAAATTTTATCCTCTTGACATGGTTGCTTGGCAGAAATCTCTGACCTTGGTTGGTAGACCATAGTAGTATTCCATTAGCAGATTGCTTTCTGAAACATACACATGGTTTCTTGACTTGAATCTTCTTCTTTTCTTGAGATGGTAAGACAGTTGCAGAAGCCATAGATGTAGATTTTGCTAGGTCACTACTAACAGTATTCACCCTAGACTTAGAGTCTTGTGTTGTGGTGAGATTACTGCTAGCATTGCCTAAGGCTTGCTGTCTTCCACTCTTTCTCACATATGTTTTACCCTGGTCATCATCACCCTTTTCATCCTTGTCCCCCTTTTTCTTCTTATCTTCATCACCCTTATCTCTCCTGTGATGTCTTCTCCTCCCATCACCTTTGTCTTCAGAATCATCATCCTTATTTCTCCTAGGTTGAGCCATCTCTGGAATTTCACCAGTTGCAATATAGGTTCTGAGGATATGCAGTGCCTCAATTTCTTCAGCATTTCTGGCTCCAACCTTCTTCTGTAATTGATCAATGATAGCAATGATCAGTCTGTGATTTCTGGTGGTGAGATCATGGGGAATGACCAATTGCTTGATATCTTCAATTCTGGTGCCAGACTGATAAATGATTGTCCATGGCTTCTTGATCACTTCTGGTAGCCTTGTAGGTTGACCATTCCTCAAATCATCAAACAGACTCTTGCTGTTCTCATTTTTCTTCTCAATGATCTCAAGTATGGCATCTATCTCTGAGTGCTTTAGGTCTTGTAGAGTCTGGTATGTTAGATGCCATATCTTTAGTTTGGAAACCATCACTATCTCCTTGACCCATATATTGTTGACTTTCTTGGGGATGACAGTGATGTAGTCTATCTGCTTCTTCACCTCCCTTAGATAAAACTGAGTGTCACCAACCTGTTCCCTTATGGCTTTCAGAAACTCCAAGAAGGCTTTATCATGATAGTCATTGGAGTTAGCAACTTCTTGTAGCTTGGCCTCAGTAACAACTTTGACTTCTACAGGCTTGGCACTCTCAGATATAGAGATTGGAGGTTTGTCAGATGGCATACTCCCTGCAACCACTGTGGTAGTTATGGATTGCTTTTGTCCTCCAGGAGTAGTGATGTGCACAGTTGGTAAGGTGACAACTGGCAAGATAGATGGAGGCTCATCTACTTTGGCTTTTCCCTTGCCAGGCACATTTGCTAGAGACTTAGAAGCCCTTTGTTGACCACCCTCTTTGATTATTATGCCTTTCTCTCCCTTTGTCTCCCCCTTAGAATTTGAGTTCCTAGCCTTCTTCTCCCCCTTAGGCTTGTTGTCAGGCACAGAGGCTGTAGAAATGTCATTTGGGAGTGAAGATTCATCAGGTAGAGGGAGACCCATATGCTTCATCATTGCAGCTAACATGGATTGTTGATGCAGAAGGACATCAGCTGTGGTGGATGCTTGAGTGTCCAACTGATCATTTAGCAATGCAACCTTTTCTGTGAGATGAGCATTGGTCTTGGTGAGAGTAGCTACCTCCTGTTCAAGAGTGTTGACCTTAGTGAATAACTCATTGGCCTTGAAGCCAGATAAAGATTGGTCCTGAAGCCTCTTCACTTCATATTTAGACAATTCATGCACAGGGACATCAGTCACTAGTCTATCTCCATAAAGATTTTTGAACATTATCCTCAGCATGGCATTGGCATCTGTAGTCTGGTCAGATAGATTCTGAAATTTATGCCCCAGACCTGTGACAGCATCTTTTAGCACAGCCAGCCCATTGTCCATCTGAGTGCAGGTAGAGTTGCAGTGTTTGATGTCCTTGAACACACTGTCCAATTGAGGAAATTTAGCATCAAAGGCCCTCTTGACTTCTGCTACTGAAGTGGCTGTCTTATCACACACCCTGTTGACTTCAGTTTTGACTCCCTTGCCAAGATAGTGTGCAGCCTTGAGGAAACCCTTGTAGGAGTCATTTACAGCTTCATACACTTCACCAGGTGACAGGGATTTTGCATTGGAGCCCAGTGAAGTGATGTATTCCTCCCTGAGATACTGAAGTGCTTCATCGAGAGTAATATCATATTTTCCTTGCAACCAGGCATCTATGTTGCCATCTCTCTCAGCATCATCAATGATCTTTGACTTCTGTACTTCCACATCATCCCTATGGCATAACAGAATAGCCTCATAGTCTGGATTGGGCATGTCTGCAGTGAGAAGGTGCTGAGCAATCTTTGTGAACTCAGGAATCTGATCCACAATTAAGCTTTGAAGTGCTTCAACCGTCAATTGTTGTGGAACAGACCCTGATCCTGAAGCACTGTCATGTTGCACAGGCTTCAGCCATGTTGACATGAAGTCAGAGCTAGAGCTAGGCAAGCTAGTCTCCTCAGTTACAGATGCAACTTCTGTAACCGGATGGATTGACTCTACTACTGGTGTCACCACAGAAGTGGGATGAATTACACCAGCAGTTGACACAGGCACAGAGTCTCTAGTAAAAACTAGGGGAACCTCTGTGTTTGTGATGGTGTCATTAGGATATGCCTCAGCATGCATTCCCTCACCATCTAAATGTGGGTTCTGAGTGGTGAACAAAGTGTCATGCACTAAGTCACTTGAAATTATTGGCTCATCAAGAGAAAAGAATTCTTAATGATCAATACCTTGCATCTCAGTTGTCTGAGTTGCAGGTTCCAAAGAAATTTCAGAGATAGATTCTGGAAGAGAAGTGTGTTTTAGAGTAGATTTTGGCAACTCCCCCTGAGAGATAGAGGGAGTTTCAAAAGTGATGTGCTCTCCACTCAGTGTTGTGCCAGCCTTATTACTCCCATGTGCTGACTCTATACAAGAGGGTGCATTGGGGAGAATGCTTGATTCTATAGGTGCACCCTGTTGAGAGGATACACCTAGTGAGCTGTGTGCCCCTGATTTTACAACTTCAGCCATTTGTGTGACTGAAGAGGTGGTCTTAGTTTTCTTCTTCTTTGTTCTGTGTAAGGGTGACTCAGGTTCCTCACTTCCTAGACCTAATTTAACAGCTAATTCTGCTTCAGACAAGATATTTAAAGGTGCAGACATTACTTCCTTTCTCTTCTTTTTACTAACATCACCCTTTTGAGAGGATGATGCAGTTGGCTCAGTAAGAGGTAGAGTGTTTGGTTGAGAGGGTTGGTTAGCAGGCCCTGGGTTAGCATTTTGTTCTACTTGCTTGGGCTGTGCTAACTTAGATTTTGCATCAAATGTTGGCATGTTGTGGGGGTAAGTCCTAAACAAACTCTCCATATGGGGAGTTATGTTCAGTCTTACATCCACATCATTCCTAGTTTCCAAGTTACCAAAGATGAGTTTGGTCATGGACTTAGGATAGCCTATTTTATTTTTATCAATCCCAGGCAATTCAATCAATGAAGCATTTTTATAATTAAGTACAGATTGAATAAAGCGAGGGAAGAAAATATCAGTACCTCTCTTGGTTGTGTTCTTACCAAGTCTCCCATATAATTCTTGAAGTATGATTTGGCCAACATCTATCTTCTTTCCATAGGCCAAAGCATATCCAATTTGCTGCACAGGTGCACTGATTTGGTCAAAGCTTGATTTCCTGGCAGTGAAGACTTGGAGAAGAGTTGCAAACACATAACTCCACTCCTTTCTCAGATTCTTTCTGTTTAGCTTTCCAAGGTTATTCCCATCTGAGTAGTTTATGAACTCAAAGAATTCCTCCAACTCTGCATTAGTGGCCAGTCTGTCAAATGACTCTTGTTGTAGGCCTAGTGCTTGGTTCATGTCTGCAGTAGTGATAGTGATTTCCTTATCTTGAACCTTGCAGTAGATGACATATGAAGTGATTGCGTTTTCCAGGGCTACAACCTCCACAATAGCAGTACTCCAGAATTGTTCCAGAATATCTAGATATAGAGTTGGGTTGGCAGAGAGTGCATCCTTGATATACGACTCAGCCATCCATTTCACAAAGCACTTGAAATTGGCATTGGGTGCTTCAACATCACTAGTGAGTGCGATGAAGTTGGTGTTAAACTTTACTGTTGCCATTTGTGTAGAAGAGAGAAAAGAAATTGAAGGTTGAAGAAGAAATTTGGCTTTTCGTAGCTAGGGTTTCAGGGGTTTAGAGAGTGTAGATGCTTGAGAAATCGAATGAAATGAATCGAATAGATGTGAGATTGTATAAGTATGAAGTACTTGAATTGTCGATTAGCAGACTGTTTTGTATCGACAAGTCAGGCATTCGAGCAGTAGAAAACAACTATTCGAGAAGTCAAGAATGGCTTAATCGATAACTCAAGCAGATAGAAACTCACAGCTGGCAGTTATCTAACTTAGAAATAATTCTAAATTAAATAAAATGTGTTTTTATGAGTGAATTAAATTTTTTTAGATAAAAATCCAAAATCGGTTAAAATTCAGCGAGAATTCAGCCTTTTCAAATGATTCGAGAACTCAAATATAGTGTTCGAGAACTCAATCATTCGAGAACTCAGTTACTATATTCGAGAAGTCAATAATTCCTCTATTCGATATCTCAGAAAGACTCTATTCGAGAACTCAAGAGTACTCTAATGAGACTTATTAGAGATGTCGAATAGTGAATCATTCGAGAAGTCTGACTTATCGAACTATACCCATCACTCATAAAAATTTGATTTTCACTATCTTTTTAAAATCTACCAGACATATTCATTGAAAAATATTCTAGCAAATCAAATAGTGATTTTCTCAAAATTTCATAGAAATTTTAAGTTAATAAAAATATGATTTTCAACATATGCAACAGATTTGAAATATTTATAAATCATATTTCAGCCAACACTTACTTCAAAAATATTGAGAATTTAGATAAAGTAAGTGTTTACTGCTGCAACAATCTAGATGATGTATTCACTTAGCCAGAATCTGAAGAATTCAGCATTCCAATCTCACTTACCAACCTTGTGAAGGTGGCTTCATCTAATGGCTTAGTGAATATATCAGCTAGTTGTTTATCTGTAGAGACATAATGCAACTCAATGGTTCCATTAGTTGCATGTTCTCTTATGAAATGATATCTGATGTCAATGTGCTTTGTTCTAGAATGATTGACAGGATTGGCAACTATAGAGATTGCACTTGTGTTGTCACACATGATTGGAATTCTTTCCAACACAAGTCCATAATCTCTAAGTTGATTTCTAATCCAAAGCACTTGAGCACAGCAACTTCCAGCAGCTATGTATTCAGCCTCAGCTGTAGAAGTTGACACAGATTGTTGCTTCTTGCTATACCAAGAAACTAACCTTTGTCCAAGAAACTGGCAGCTTCCTGAGGTGCTTTTCCTATCCACTCTGCATCCAGCATAATCAGCATCAGAGTAGCCAACCAGATTGAACCCTGTGTCCTTAGGGTACCATAATCCCAAGTTAGGAGTGCCCTTCAGATATCTAAAGATCCTTTTTATTGCAATCAAATGTGATTCCTTTGGATTTGATTGAAACCTTGCACACAAGCATGTAGCAAACATGATGTCTGGCCTACTTGCAGTGAGGTAGAGTAGAGAACCAACCATGCCTCTGTAGACTGAGATATCTACTCTCTTGCCTTTAGCATCTTCATCCAACTTAGTGGCAGTGGCCATGGGTGTCTTGGCAGGTGAACAATCTTCCAAGTCAAACTTCTTCAATAAATCCTTGATGTACTTGGTTTGACTGATAAAGATACCATCCTTCCTTTGACTGACTTGCAACCCTAGAAAGAATGTCAACTCTCCCATCATACTCATCTCATATCTGCTCTGCATGAGTTTAGAGAATTTCTCACACAGTTTCTCATTTGTAGAACCAAAAATGATATCATCCACATAGATTTGAACTAGGATCATATCATCACCATGCTTCTTGTAAAACAGTGTCTTGTCCAATGTGCCTCGAGTGAATTGATTTTCAAGAAGAAATTGTGATAGAGTATCATACCATGCTCTTGGAGCTTGCTTAAGTCCATACAGTGCCTTAAGCAATCTGTAGACAAATTCTGGGAAATGTGGATCCTCAAAGCCAGGTGGTTGTTGCACATAAACCTCTTCTTCCAACTCTCCATTTAGAAATGCACTCTTGACATCCATTTGATAAACTTTAAAGTTTGAATGAGCAGCAAATGCCAAGAATATTCTAATGGCTTCCAATCTAGCAACAGGGGCAAATGTCTCATCATAATCAATGCCTTCCTGTTGAGAGTATCCTTTTGCAACCAGCCTTGCTTTGTTTCTTATTATTACACCATCTTCATCCATCTTATTCTTCAGAACCCATTTTGTTCCAACAATGGTTCTATTCTTTGGTGCAGGCACAAGTTCCCATACTTTGTTCCTTTCAAATTGATTCAGCTCCTCTTGCATGGCAATAATCCAATCTGGATCCAACAATGCATCATCAAGTTTCTTAGGCTCAACTTGTGATAGAAAACATCCATAGAGGCACTCATTTTGAGTTGCTCTCCTAGTCCTTACTCCTGCATTAGGATCTCCAATGATTTGCTCTGCAGTGTGTGATCTATCCCATTTCCTTGAGTGTTCAGCCTGATTTCTCATCCTTGATGTTGCTTCATCATCCTCATCATGATCATCCTCATTTCCTCCCCCTGTGAAGTTGCCATTACTCACAGGTGTGTCTTGGATGCTTGTTTCTCCACTATTGGTTGGCACAAATTCTTCTCTTGTATCATTATTCACTTGAGAATGTTGAACTTGAGTTTCAACTCCAGTTTCAGTCTCTTCATCAGAATCATCTAGATTATCAAACTTCAATGGATCTTTGTCTTCATCATTGGCTTCTTCTAGTCCAGGTAGTTTGCTGTCATCAAATGTTACATCTGTGCTTTCCATAACTTTCTTTTGACTGATGACATAAACCTTGTATGCAATTCTTTCCATAGAATAGCCAAGAAAAATTCCTTCAAATGCTTTTGCATCAAACTTTCCAACATATTCAGAATTGTCCTTAAGTACAAAGCATTTGCTTCCAAAAGTATGAATATACTTCAGTGTAGGCTTCTTTCCAGTCATCAAGTTGTAAGGAGTCTTTCCAGTGTTTTTGTTGATGAGGGTTCTGTTCTGAATATAGCATGCAGTGCTCACAGCCTCAGCCCAAAAACATGTGGGCATTTTTGCATCAAGTAACATTGTTCTAGCAGCCTCAATTAGAGTTCTATTCTTTCTCTCAACAACTCCATTTTGTTGTGGAGTCCTTGGAGCTGAGAATTGCTGAGAAATGCCATTCTCTTTGCAGAATGCTTCAAGTGTGGCATTTCTGAACTCTGTTCCATTATCACTCCTCAATGCAATCACACTTGCATCGTTTGCCTTTGCTTCCTTGTCAACTTTCTTTATATGCTCAATGATTACTTGTGGAGCCTCATCTTTTGATGCCAGAAATTCTACCCATGTATACCTTGAAAAATCATCAACCATTACCAGGGCATACTTCTTTCTTCCAAGTGACATTATGTTAACAGGCCCAAACAAATCCATATGGATAAGTTGTAGTGGCTTGGTTACAGATGTCACTGTCTTTGACTTGTGGCTTGATCTCTTCATTTTTCCTTTTTGACAAGCCTCACACACTCCTTCTTGGCAGAATTCAAGTGTGGGCATGCCTCTCACTAACTCTCTTTTGACTAGAGAATTAATGGCCTTAAAGTTCAGGTGTGATAGTTTCTTGTGCCACAGCCAACAATCTTCATTTGATGCTTTTGAGTAAAAGCAACAAATTTTGTCCTTGTTTGCAGAGTCCATATTGGCTACAAACAGGCTTCCCTTCCTCACTCCAGATAGAGCAAAATCACCAGTCTTCTTGTGGGTGATCAAACATTCATCTTTGTCAAAATTCACTTTGAACCCTCTATCAGTAAACTGACCAACACTTAACAGATTATGCTTGAGCCCCTTGACTAGTGCTACATCTTCAATGATGACATTTCCAACTTTCAGCTTGCCATATCCCAATGTGTTACCCATGCTGTCATCTCCAAAAGCAACCATTGGGCCAGCCTTTTCCTCATACTGTGATAGCAGGGCCATATCACCAGTCATATGATTTGAGCATCCACTGTCCAAAATCCACATGACCTTCTTTTCACTTTCTTTACCCTGCAAACACAAAGGTATTACTTTTCCTTTGGTACCCAAACAAGTTTGGGTCCATGTGACTTAGAGACAGTTTTATCATAAACAACATGCTTGTTAACTTTCTTAGTGTCAGTCTTCTTGTCACTGTTGGAAGTCTTAGAACCTGAGGTTTCAGACTTAGGTGACAAAGGTACCTTCCTAGCTTTAGGAGGACTTGAAGACTTTGACCTTGTGTAGTGTGTGTGAGAATTGTGACTGATACAACCATCAATGAACTGTCTTCTTAAATTAAAACAACTAGTCATAACATTCATATTGCATGGCATACAGTCAAATTTATCACAGAAGGGTGCATCTCTATGTCTTAGAGGCACAGAACAATCATAGAAAGGTTTAGACACACTACCAACAGGTTTCTTGCATGCATGAGTTAGATGATTGGTACTGAAACAGTTCTGACAAGTTTTCCTAGGGGCATTAGGCATATAAGCATAGTTGTTATCCTTGTTAATCCCTAACTTGCCATTTCTGTTCTGTTTCCTTTTAGTCACTTCCTTTTCTGATTCACTCTTCCCAGCTGAGACAAACTTAACAAACTTCTTAGGTCTTGGCCTATCAACTACTGGCTTCTTGGTCTTTGACTTGACACTCTCACCTTTAGAGGATGCTTGCTGTTCACTAGATTGTGCCTCATCCTCATCATTCAACATTTGCTTGATGAGTAAGGCATCCTCATCAATTTCAAATGTTGATTCCTTAAAAATTGGATTTTCAGTTTTTCTCAAAATGTGAGGCACTTTCTCATGAACAGCTGTGTCCTCTTCAATGACAGCATAGCCTTTCCTTTGTTTGAGAGAGTCATAGTCAAGTCCAATAGCTGCTTTGGGTTTAGCTTCAATTTTCTCACAGTAGGATTGCACTAAACCAGATGATTTCTTGAAAGTTTTAAGTTTGAATTCATTCTCAGCTAATTCATCCCTAAGAGCCTTCTCTACTTGACTAGCACATAGAACCTTGTTCTCCAAATATTCAACTTCTTTCTTAAGGTTTTCTACTTGCATAGCAGTTAGCTCAAGTTCCTCATTCTTTTTGGTTAATACTTCATTTCTAGTAGACAGTTTAGCAATCTCCTCATTAGCAGCAGTCATACTAGTATGAATATTAAACATTTCAACAGATAATTGTTCAATCATGGATTTGTATTCAGAAACAGACATGTCTATAGTAGTGAGAGATGGTACCTGAGAATCAGATGAAGATGAGTCATCCTTGGAGTTGGCCATCAAGGCATAATTGCAGAATTCTTGTTCCTCTTCATCACTCTCAGAATCATCCCAACACTTCCCTTCAGCTATGTAGGCCTTACCATGTGTCTGCTTTTTCAGAAGGGCCTCATACTTAGCTTCTAGCTCAAGATAATCTCTATCCTTCTTTTTAGGCTTCTTGCATTCACTGGCAAAATGCCCTAGGTCATTGCATCTATAACACCTTACAGATGACCTATCCACATAACCGGTTTTGAACTTATTTCTGTTTGGTTTCACAGGTGCCTTGTTCTTGTTGGCTGAATGGTTTTGAGTTTTGGGTTTGAAGGGTTGATTTCTTTTAAATCTGATATTTGGAAATTTTCTGGCCATGAAAGCATATGAAGTATTTTCCATCCCATCAAGTTCTTCCAGAGTGTAAAACTCCTCTTCTTCTTCCTCCTTTTCCTCAACAGGTTCACTCACCCCAGCTTCAGTTTCTTCATCATCTGCCACCTCCTCTATCCTTAGTTGGCTTGTAGATGCTTCTAGGTCCAGGATGGATTTGTTGACAATCAAGGCACATGATGTGTTTATCATCCTACCTTGGTTTGCTTGGATAGCCCTCTTCTGAAGCAACTCAAGTTCATGAGTCTTTAGGACTCCATAGAGTACATCATAGGTGACTTTGTTCAAGTCTCTCTCTCTAAGGGAAATGACTCTTTGCTCCAGATGATTTGGTGAAGACAACAGAAATTTCATATTTAACTCCTTGGTGCTGTAAACCTTTCCATTCATCTGCAACTCAGTAACTAGCTTGTGAAACCTTTCAAACATTTCAGTGATGCTTTCCTTGGGCTGTGCCATAAAAGCTTCATACTGTGTGACCAATATCTGTTTCCTGTTTTCCTTAACCTCATCAGTCCCTTCACACAACACCTCAATGTGATCCCACATCTCTTTAGCAGACGTGCATGATGCAATGTTTGCAAACATTGACATGTCCATGGAATCAATGATGAGCAACATGAGGTGGCTGTCAAGAGCAACCTTCTCCCTTTCTGACTCTGTCCACTTTGATGGATCCTTGGCCTCATAAGCTCTAGGGATTGTTATGGTTCCAACAGTCTTCTCTGGTATCTCTTGTTGTGGAACAAAAGGACCATTCTTGAGAATCTCAGGATACAAGGGATGAGAGGCTTTGATGAACAACATCATCTTTATCTTCCAGAGGTTGAAGTTTTCTTTATCAAACTTAGGGACCTTCACCGTTCCTGTAGTCTTTGGTGTATTCGAACTCATGATCGTTTCTCTGTTTTTGAATAAACAGCCTGCTCTGATACCACTTGTTGAGTATTGAATACGGTAAAAGAATACAGAGGGGGGGGTGAATAGATTCTTGAACTTTTCTTGATTGAGTCTATGTAGCAGATAAGTGCCTGTGTGTGTAGAAGTGAAGGTGCGGATAAATAAACAACACAACACGCAATATCACTTTAATCTAATGTATTATTAGATAAAGGTTGCTACAATCTGTGAATACAAATGGTAGTATTCTCAGCTTCGTTTTTCTCAGAGAGATATAGCTTACAGTGTATGAAAAACTAGACTCACAAAAGTTACTAAGTTATGAAGTGAGGCTGTGTCCTTATAGAACATGGATACAGCCTGCTTACTACAAATAAGGAGCTAAAACACATTACTTTCTAGTCTGTCTATCCTTTTTGAGTAAGTGTCCAAACGGTTACAGATTTGACTTTGCAAAGCCTGTTTAGATCCACTTCTTTAGCTCCTTGTCTCTTCTATATCTCTCCAAGCTTCCTTGTAGGCTTTCCAGAGCACGTTACAGGTTGTGGTCCATAAAGTGCATTGGCTTGTTGCAGGTTTCTGACTTGTACAATTTCTTCAGTATTTTGTCTCCAAGAATGTATTCGAGAAGTGACTAAGTAAGTGATTCGAGAACTAGAATTGACTTGATCGATAACTCTGAGTTCTCGAATACTGTTATAGTGACATATCGAACCACTTCTCGAATAGCTCTTTTCCATCAGGATTCCTTGAGTTGTCGAATAGAGCATTTGACTTATCGAATCCTCGAGTTGTCGAATAGCTTTCTGAGTCCTTGAGATATCGAATGGAACTTTGACTTGTTGACTCTTTGAGAACTCGAATACCATCTTGACTTGTTGACTTCTTGAGTTCTCGAATAGAGTAGTAGACATATCGAATCCCTGAGATATCGAATGAGATATCGAACAGTGTATTCAGAGATATCGAATAGTGTCTTGAGATATCGAATCTCTGACTTCTCGAATGCTGGACTTCTCGAATAGACAAATATACTTCTCGAATTGGTACTTAGGCAAATTCTTCATTTCTTCAAATCCCAACTGTGATTATTTGGCAGTCTTTAACTCCTTGCTTGAGGCATGAACCATGGAACTTCTTTCAAGCATTATTCTAGACTCTAATTGTACAGTTACACAACTAGGATTTGATGCCTATTACAAGTACAATACAAACAGAAACTCTACAACTAGAGGTTCCCTCAGTTAAGAGGTCATGTAAGTAATGCAAAGCATTACAAACAATTAGGCTTGTTATTAGATGTGTACAGGCATGCCTCTGTAACTAACAAAAGAGTTAATTGAAAATCTCAGAAGAGCTCTAAGGGAAAAGGAGCAAAGTGAAAAGTTCAAATCAAGATAAGTTTTTTTTAATTGTGAACTTTTGTGATATATTGTTTGAAAACAATTCAGTTTAATCATTGGTCAGAAATGAAGAGTTTATTCTTTCTGATCTATGTTAGTTAAGTTGTCAGCATGATATTTGTAAATTTGTCCTTATTGTCCATAAAAACAAATTGGGGGAGATTGATGGGATTTATGGGTGATGGAATAGACAACTTAACTAGTTTTATTGGTATACTTAGTTTTTACTAAGTAGAACATACTGTCATAGCCTGAAATGTATTCTTGTAATTTAAATAAATACTGTCAAGTAATAAGTGTAATTCTTGGAAGAAGTTCGATTATGTTCAAGCCTCAAGAAATACATAAGTTCGACAGAAGGAATAAATGTTACTGTCAAACTCTGACAGTAAGGTTACAAGGAAACAACATGTTGCCTAGGTCGACAGCAAGTTTCACGAAGTCGACAGCAAGTTTCAACTTGACAGCAACATTGGCGGAGATTCTAATGACAGCAACTTTGATGTACAGTTTGCGACAGTAAGTTTGGAATTCCTGACAGCAATCTCTGCGGGAAAAACATGCTGTCAATCAAAGCACAACTCTTGACAGCAATCTCTGTGGGAATTCATACTGTCAACCAAAGCAAAATTCTTGACAGTAATATCTGCGGGAAATTCATACTGTCAATCAAAGCGTAATCCATTGACAGCAAACTTTGTGGCAAACATACTGTCATATAGAATTAACCTGATTTAGGAATTTTCTAAGTCAAATTAAACGACAGAGTACATGTTCAAAAGAAGCAGGCATGTTGTAATATTCAACCTTTACAGCAAGCTTGGAAAGTCTATAACTGAAGCTCGAGAGATCACATGGAACAACCTGTAAAGTCTAGAGCAGATAAAATTGAATACGGCTAGATCTGGGTGGCTCAAATGTGGAAAGTATCTTTAAGTTACTTTGTGATGATCACATGGGAATAAATCATGGAATGAGCTGCAAAAGGAATATAACAGCAACTCAACAACCAATGATGATGATGATAGTACAGTAGATTATCACACTATAAATAGAGCACTCTATTTATACAATAGATAACTCAACAACTGTAATCTCTTGAGTATTTGTAGCTTGAGAATTATTTTGTTCTCAAGGTTGTAGCAAAACTTTGCAAAATAAATAAAACATTTATTTTGTGAAATCCTCGTATTTGATTTTACTTGTGTTTGCATTTCTTCTACTAGTAAATCACAAATTCTATTTAAGTTGTTGAAATAGTTTTTGAAATTTATTAGTATTGCATTCAACCCCCCTTCTGCAATACTTTCCTGGACCAACAACCACGGTTAAAAACCGAACCGAAAATCGAAATTTCTGAAAAACCAGAACCGAAAACCGAACCGAAATGTTAAATTCGGTTAACCGAACCGAAATTATTTCGGTTATTCGGTCAGGTTTTCGGTTAACCGGACCGAATGCTCACCCCTAATGATCGCCATCAGTCGGCCGAAGCTCCCCCGGGAGGTCAGTCGGCCGGTGGTCGGTCGGCCGGAGGCCTCCTCGGGAGCTCGATCGGTCGGCCCTCGGAGCTTGGTCGGCCTTTTCTCGGTCCTTGAACTTCAATGTCAATATTCGAACGTCGATATTTGGACCTCAATGTCAGTATACGAACGTCGATATTTGGACCTCAACGTCAGTATTCGATCGTCGAATGTCATTATTTAAAGTCGATGACCAAACAGACATCCTTGACTTCAAATTGGCTTTCATAACTTTCGTGACCTTCTGGGCCTTAACTCGTTTGTTGAATCCTTAGTTTTAAACCTTGAATCTATTTATGGTTGTCGGTTATAACCAACCCTTCATTCTCATTCTAAGATGTGGATCTTGTGGTGAAGCTTTTTAGTTCTTGCCCCCTTGCTTCGTGTGGTGGAGGTCTTGCTTCTCAGTTGATCATTCAAGAAGTTCATTTGCCACTCAGCACTTGACTTCAAGTCTGGTGTGCCTTGGCTAGTTGTCACTCCTCTATCTTGACTCTCGGATTCCAACCTTATTCTTATACTCATATAACCTTGCTTAGGTTTCAACTTGACTAATGACTCTTGATTTGAGCCCTTAAACCCAAACGACAAGCTCGATTGGAAGCAGACAGCCTTGTTGGCCATCAAGGCTTAATTTTTGTGTCGGGATTTGAGATTCAAGATTTTAAGTATGGAATGACAAAGGACCTCTTATCTCAACACTCTCTCACTAATAGTTTCTGTGCCTTCAAGGCATTATCAGGGAGCCAACCAGTCTCAAGATGAGCTTTAATAGGGTCTATCCTTCAACTTCCTTCATCAATTGGTGCTACCAACTTAGAGTTGATGGTCGGGGCATTCAAGACCTGGAAGTAACCACTCCCTACATAATTCTCTATCTTAGAAGAAGCGAATTTAGACAGGGCATCGGCCTTAACGTTCTCATTTCTTGGAATATGCTCCACATAGCACTCATCAAACTGAGTCGTAATAGCTTTCACAACTCGCAAATACTTTGCCATAGTTTCATGCTTGGCCTCAAATTCACCATTCACTTGCGATACTACTAGTCTTGAATCCCCACAAACTTTGAGATTCTTGACCCTCATGATTCTGGCCAAGCCCAACTCGGCTATCAAGGCTTCATACTCAGCTTCGTTATTGGTTGTCGGAAAATCCAACTTCAAAGCATACACAACTGTGAACCCATCGGGGCTTTACAAGACTAAACATGCACCGCTAGATTTTGTTTTTGATGCTCCATCAAAATAGAGCACCCAATATTCCTTCTGATCAGGTACAAGCTCCTCATCTTCTTCTTCACTCCGAGGGGTAGTTACTATATCCTGCCCCCCGATTTCTTGGTTGTCAATGGTATATTCAGCCACGAAGTCAGCTAATTCCTGAGCCTTGATGGTTTTTCGAGGCTTATACGTGATGTCAAATTCTCCAAGTTCAATCGCCCACTTAATCAACCTTCCACTGGCCATTGGGCTATGCAATATGTTTCTCAACTGCTAGTCTGTCATGACCTCAATCTTGTGTGCCTGGAAGCGCGGTCGTAGCTTCCTCGAGGCTGTTATCAATGCCAAAGCAAACTTCTCGATGTTTGAGTAATTCAACTCAGCTCCATGCAACACCTTGCTAACATAGTAAATGGGTTTCTGAACCTTTTTCTCTTCTCGAATGAGGATGGCGCTCAGCGCTTGTTCGGATACCGTCAGGTATAGATAAAGAGTCTCCCCAGGACTAGGTTTGGCCAACAATGGGGCTTCTGCCATGTACCTCCTCAATTGCTCAAAGGCCTCTTGGCTCTCAATAGTCCACTCACAATTTTTCACTTTTTTCAATGCTTGAAAGAATGGCAAGCATTTGTCACCAGACTTGGAGATAAATCTCCCCAGGGCTGCAACTCGGCCGGTTAACTTCTGTACATATCTGTTTACACTAAATCACGCAAGCGTACGTGGTCACAAGTAATATATAAGGTTAAGTCCAAATTCGTTCCCACAGGGATCAAGTTATGGTTCTATTCAGTAAATATGCCTATGCAACAATGTATGGTTATTATGCACTGCTAAGACAATAACAATTTTGGGTTTATTAAACTAAATTAACTAAGACACAAATTAACAAAACTAAGAATTAACTAACTAACAAGAATTAAAATCTAATTACGTCTGCAAGAAAATCCATGGAATCCTAACTTCATTAAATACTTTGCTTAGATCTGACGCCTTTAATCACTATATGCAATGGTTATGATATCTGATCGGATAACACGAAACAAGTATACGCTACTTCTCAGTATACGAATACCAAACTAAACATACATCCACAAAAGAGATAGAAGATGAATAGACACCAATTATGCTTAGACCCTATATCTCTATAGAATTTGAAAACATAACGGTTGAAGAACAAGTTATCCACATAGATCACATAGGGTAGCATATTATCTCTAATCATGCCACAAATCATGATGTTAAAACATCAACCTATCCTATGCTAGCATGGCAAGTTCTAAATCTCAAGATCCACTCTCGCTTCACAAGAGATTAACAAATTAGATGTTAGCTACGCATCTAAATTCATAAAGCACAACCATACGAGGATATCAGATATACATCACACACAGATCTTTAAAGCATCAAGATACTAAAGCTCCATAAATAAATCCGTTAGAATCCCATGACAACGATTAGTTCATAATCGAACCTCTCGTCATCATGGGATCTGATGAAACCATGATAAAAACAAAGTATGAAAAAATACAAATAAAACTAAGTAATTGATATGTAATGGTTCTACTCCTAATAATGATAATGATCTTAATACAATTTACAAGGGTTGGATGTGTTTATATAGGCTCTAGACATCTTGCCCAGCAAGAAAATACCAGATCAGAATTATAATAGAATTTCTGCAAAATACGTTTCCTAAACTGATTCTGATTTAAAGGGAAATTCGTAGCTGACTTTTCTTCAGATATTCTGGAACGTTCCAAACGTAATTGGACCTCTGGACCACCTTAGAATGATAGATAATCTCGTTATCTTCGCGTGGACAGCTTACGGGCCTCAAACGGAGTTGTAGAACTCAAGATATGGCCAAAATAGTAAAAACTGTAATTTTTCAGCACCGCGCGCGTGCAACTTGCGCCCAACAGTCTGTTCTTCACGCAACTTGCGCCCACCACTCGTAATCTGCTCGTGTATCACCTGTCCCATATTATAGAAAATCTCCCAAGCTTCGCGTGGGCAGTAAGATCGCTGAAAACGGACTTCTAGAACTCCAGATATGTCCAAAACAGTGTAGACTGCGCAACCATCTCAGAAATCCGAATTTTAATTAATTTATTCTCCAAAAACGATAGAAGCATCAACCATAATCAACATTCTTGTAAATCTGCACAACTAAACAAAATACATCAAAACTACCACAAACTTGAGTCCAAGACAATCAATTTAAGCCGATTTAGAATGCTCCAAGTGGATATAAACTCCACTTATCACACCCCCAAACTTAAACCGATGCTTGTCCTCAAGCATAAACAATTACAACTAACTAACTAACTAGTACCACTTCCGTAGGTGATCACGGTTGCATTTGGCATATGCAACAAGCCATTTAAACCCCTAGGCAGCCCTAGTGGACGAGTAAGGTCTCGTGAGGGCCTATAGCGAATGTACCCACAAAATCCATTTAACCTAATGCAATGCAATGCATGAATGCAACTAATATGAAAATGTAATTAATCTAGTACTAATATCCTACCATACCTTCAAATCCTCTCATGCCATATCAACTTAAGAATCAAAGTGAATACGCAATGTCTTGGTGTCGAAAGTGCAAGTATTCACATAGTCTACTCAATGAACATGCATAAGTTCTCACAAGCCCATGTCAAATGTAAGAATAAGTTAGTAAACATGCTAAGCCTACAAGAGTACATCTTTGAGACAAAACTCGGGATCTTATACGCAAAAACAAGCAAACACTCACAATCCACTCACAAAAGAATATTTACTCAAGAACAAGGGTAAGTGTATCACTCAATTCCAACAAAATCATAAGCATGCTTGACATTTGGTATCAATCTAACTCTTAACACAACATACATCAATGACGATAATCAAAAGGTCTTTATTTGGGTTGTAACGGGGCTAGGGACAAGGTATGTCAAATAAGCCAAAACAGGTGAAGTGTCAAAAGCTAGTAGGAACTATAATAAATCATACACAACACCCTATTTTCCCCCCCACATAATTTTTCTATTTTTCTTTCAAAAAAAACAATCGACGAGTCGACTAAAGTAGGATCACAACAAACACAAACATGCTCTCATAATATATTTTTCTTTTTTTTTTCTTTTTTCTGTTTTTTTTTCTTTTTTCTGTTTTTTTCTTTCTGTTTTTTTTTTCGAGAGCTAGATAAAACAATAATATAAACAATAACAATGATCCCATGAATTTATTACATATGTCGACTATCAAGTACACAACCCAATTTTCAATATTTCCCCAAAAGTATGACCAACAATAAACCCCTCCTTGCACACTTTATTACTCCCTTAAGCACTCTACTAGCCTTTGACAATGTGGGTTCAAATTAATGTAAGGCCAATACAAGAAAAGGTCTAGGCAAGTAATGTGGTACGTAACCGAAAAATAGGATTAAGCTCAACGGGTTAACTAATTGATCATGTAAATATGGTGTGGTAATATGGGAAAATATACGGTTATTCCTAATGCCTTTATCATTTTAATCGTCAAATAATGTCATGCGTTTCAAGAAAGATCTCAAACAACTGCTAGCAATGCAAACAATCCGTGGACACTCAAGCAAACGAATGAATTGCAACAAATATGCAATAAGGCTCAAAATCTCACTTGGTGGAAAAACATACTCAATCCCAAGCAAAAATCTCTCTAACGCACCTACTTGTATTCAAAGCATGCAAACTAAATCAACTTGCACATATTCATGTCCTTCTAATCACTTACAACATTCAATAAGTCTACTAGCTTCAACTTACTAGTGTATGTGTGTGCACAAGAACAAAGCATATCACTTCTCAATCAAAAGCGTCAACAACACAAAATTCCTATCAAGCATGGGTGCAAATGCAACTATTATGAACTCACATGATATACTAACAAAAAAACAGAATGTCCTATATGAAACAAACGTAGATAACACGAACATAAGTGCATAATTTATTACTACTAATATGCAAAGCATGAAATCCTACATGAACACAATGACTAACAATTACAATTCTATACACTACTTATCCCTCAAACCACCCCCAAACTTAGAATATTCAATGTCCTCATTGAATGGAAGTAAATACAAGGGAAAGTAGAAAACATACCTTGGGTTGCCTCCCAAGAAGCGCTTCTTTAACGTCAATAGCTTGACGTTACTTCCAAGCCTCCATTAAGGATGATAATAGTTGGCCTGATCCTCTCTTCGTGATACTTCATCATCATCACAGCGGCACACTTTCTGCCCTTTCTTCTCGCTTGGCCTATTCGTATAACAACTCTGTCCTATTCCAATGCCGTCATCTGTTGACCCAAAATCTGTCAATTTGTAGAACAACACACATTCGCGGGCTTTCCTTGAATATAATGGAGGAGGGTAAATGTAAGTTACAGAAGCCTTTGGTTCCTCAACGAGAACTTCCTCCATTGGCTCTAATGCGCTACCTCCATCTTTAAACTCTGAGACAAGTAGAACATCTGCATCTTTCCCATGATCATCAACCTCTTGGTACGCACATACCAATTCTTGAAATTTTTGCAGCTCATCAGTGTCTGTCCCAAATAGTGCCCTTTCCAAATCATCTACCATCCTAACATGATCAAATTCCTCACATGGCTTGTGAACACTAACCTCCTCTTGGAATTTGTCTTCCTCAATTACGCATGTAGTACCTTGCTCCAAGTCACCATTATTTTCTGGTGTTGCCTCTAGTATGAATTGTTGATTCTCTTGTTCCAAGGCACTCAAAACTTGAGCAGCTAGTGTCCTCATAGAATTGATAGACTCCTCAGTACTCTTTAGAAGCATCCTAATCTCCTCCATAGCATCAACCTCATCTGACTGAAAAGTAGGAGTAGGTTGCTGATGTTGAAACTCTTCACTTCCATAGAAATATGACATATCTGGAACATCTTGCTGGTACTGTTGAGGATGGTACTGAAAATATGGTTGTTCCTCATAACTCAGAGGTTGAGATTGCCACGGGTCATGTTGCTGCAGAAAATTCTGGTTCTGCTGTTGCAGAATATTCTGAGGATAGTAAGGCTGTGCTCCATATTGTTGACCTTGATACTGCTGATAAGGCTGCTGAGGTTGTTGAATACCACCTTGGTTGCTCCAACACTGATACGTCTCATGTGCGCCCGCACATAGCTCACAAACACTAACCACCTGCTGAACTCCATAGTAAGATAGAAAATCCATCTTCAACGTCAACGCTCTCTAACAAGTACCTGAAACACCAACGAACTAAACAAGATAGGTGAGAAAAAGAAATCCGAGTCAGTGAACTCTAACGACCACTATTGACAAGCACATAAACCAAAAATAAAACACCAATGATCCCCGGCAGCGGCGCCAAAAAACTTGTTTACACTAAATCACGCAAGCGTACGTGGTCACAAGTAATATATAAGGTTAAGTCCAAATTCGTTCCCACAGGGATCAAGTTATGGTTCTATTCAGTAAATATGCCTATGCAACAATGTATGGTTATTATGCACTGCTAAGACAATAACAATTTTGGGTTTATTAAACTAAATTAACTAAGACACAAATTAACAAAACTAAGAATTAACTAACTAACAAGAATTAAAATCTAATTACGTCTGCAAGAAAATCCATGGAATCCTAACTTCATTAAATACTTTGCTTAGATCTGACGCCTTTAATCACTATATGCAATGGTTATGATATCTGATCGGATAACACGAAACAAGTATACGCTACTTCTCAGTATACGAATACCAAACTAAACATACATCCACAAAAGAGATAGAAGATGAATAGACACCAATTATGCTTAGACCCTATATCTCTATAGAATTTGAAAACATAACGGTTGAAGAACAAGTTATCCACATAGATCACATAGGGTAGCATATTATCTCTAATCATGCCACAAATCATGATGTTAAAACATCAACCTATCCTATGCTAGCATGGCAAGTTCTAAATCTCAAGATCCACTCTCGCTTCACAAGAGATTAACAAATTAGATGTTAGCTACGCATCTAAATTCATAAAGCACAACCATACGAGGATATCAGATATACATCACACACAGATCTTTAAAGCATCAAGATACTAAAGCTCCATAAATAAATCCGTTAGAATCCCATGACAACGATTAGTTCATAATCGAACCTCTCGTCATCATGGGATCTGATGAAACCATGATAAAAACAAAGTATGAAAAAAATACAAATAAAACTAAGTAATTGATATGTAATGGTTCTACTCCTAATAATGATAATGATCTTAATACAATTTACAAGGGTTGGATGTGTTTATATAGGCTCTAGACATCTTGCCCAGCAAGAAAATACCAGATCAGAATTATAATAGAATTTCTGCAAAATACGTTTCCTAAACTGATTCTGATTTAAAGGGAAATTCGTAGCTGACTTTTCTTCAGATATTCTGGAACGTTCCAAACGTAATTGGACCTCTGGACCACCTTAGAATGATAGATAATCTCGTTATCTTCGCGTGGACAGCTTACGGGCCTCAAACGGAGTTGTAGAACTCAAGATATGGCCAAAATAGTAAAAACTGTAATTTTTCAGCACCGCGCGCGTGCAACTTGCGCCCAACAGTCTGTTCTTCACGCAACTTGCGCCCACCACTCGTAATCTGCTCGTGTATCACCTGTCCCATATTATAGAAAATCTCCCAAGCTTCGCGTGGGCAGTAAGATCGCTGAAAACGGACTTCTAGAACTCCAGATATGTCCAAAACAGTGTAGACTGCGCAACCATCTCAGAAATCCGAATTTTAATTAATTTATTCTCCAAAAACGATAGAAGCATCAACCATAATCAACATTCTTGTAAATCTGCACAACTAAACAAAATACATCAAAACTACCACAAACTTGAGTCCAAGACAATCAATTTAAGCCGATTTAGAATGCTCCAAGTGGATATAAACTCCACTTATCAATATCGTATAGAACGGGATGGTTCCATGTCCAAGATCGCTTTGATCTTATCAGGGTTGGCCTCTATGCCTCTCTTCGAAACCATTAATCCCAAAGATTTTCCTGATCCAACGTCAAAAGCACACTTGGCTGGTTCAACATCATCTTGTGGTGCCTCAGCACTTCGAATGCCTCTCTGAGGTGCTTGATATGGTCTGCCTTGAATAGGCTCTTGACTAACATGTCATCTACATAGACCTCTATGGTTTTCCCAATCAGAAGGGCGAATATCTTATTCACCAGTCGTTGATAAGTAGCGCCTGCATTCTTTGGGATGTCATTCTTTTGCATCTTAATCTGATTGTAGGCGCTGAACCCATCCATGAAGCTCAACATCTCATGTCTAGCTGTGGCATCTATCAACATGTCTATCCTTGGCCGGGGGAAACAGTCCTTCGGGCATGCATCATTCAAATCAGTGAAGTCTAGCACATCATTCACTTCCCATTTGCCTTCTTGACCATCACAAGCTCAGCCAACCATTCGAGAAACTGAATCTCTTCAATAAACCCAGCCTCTAAGAGCTTGTCAACTTCTTGCTTAATGACATCTTGCCTTTGAGGAGCAAAATTCATTTTCTTCTATTTTATTGTCTTCCGTTCAGGATCGACATTCAAACGAAGGGTTATAAATTGGGGATCAATCCCTGGCATATCAGCCGTTGTCCAAGCAAATACATCATTGTTCTCTATTGGTCTTCATCCTTGGATCCTCAATCCAGGTACTTAAGACATATTGAAGAGTAGCTAGTCCTTAACATCCTCGGCCTTGCATGGCTTTGATTGTTGCGTGTGGCTTTTATCTGCTCATCTTTTAACCTGGGTCCTTCACGAACTTAAACTCTTATTTGGTCGTACTGTAACCTAACTCTTGACCCTTTAGGGTCTTTATTTATGCATTTGCTTGTTCTCCATTCGTGTATTCTTTTATTTTCGGTACTTGGTCATCCTTAACTTGCACTCATCAGGTGCTTTGCACATAAATAAAATCACACAATAAATGAATGGAAAACAAACTTGCATTAATAACTTGGAATGGGTTCAACCCTTACATAAAGTACTACCGTCCTACTCGGAGCAACATGCTCTTCAATGGTTTCAATGAACCTTATTTCTACTTCTACTAGATAAATATGAAGCTAAGTTCTACTAGGAAAACTTGAGCCCATCGGGGCTTTACAAGACTAGGCCTGCACCAGATTTTGTTTTTGATGCTCCATCAAAATAGAGCACCCCCACTCCTTCTGGTCTCCTCCTTATTATTCTAAGGTTCACTTCCTGCTTGGGGTATTACCTCCCGCCCCTCGACTTCTTGGTTGCCAATGGTACATTCAACCACGAAGTCAGTTAACGCCTTAGCCTCAATGGTTGTCCGAGGCTTCTGTGTTATGTCCTCTGACGGTCTTTCTTGACGTTTCTTACTACTGCGGACATCCATGTCTTCAATCGGAAGGACCTGCCCCCCGACTCCATCAGGCCTTAACGAGGCTACGTAACAGCTTCGTGCCATCTTTTGATCACCTTTATGTTCTCCAACACCATTCCTGGTCGAGAACTTGATCTTCATATAATAAGTTGAGGTGACAGCCTTGAATGCATGAAGTCCAGTCCTTCCGAGGATAGCGTTGTACGTTGAAACCGCCTTGACCAGGAAGTTCAACATCTGAGTGGCCTCCTTGGGCTCCTATCCAATAGTTACAGGCAACTGAATAGTCCCTTCAACTTTGGATTTTACTCCATTAAATCCATATATAGGCATGTTATTGGGGGTCAACTGAGAATCACTGTACCCCATCTTCACAAATGCATCATGAAATAGAATGTCAACGGAAGCTCCATTGTCTATCAAGACTCGCTTCACCTCTGAGTTTCCAATCACAGAAGTTATGACCAATGGGTCGTCATGGGGGAACTTCACCCCTTCCAAGTCTGAGTCATCAAAACCAACCACTACTTCAATTTTTGTATGCTTCGGGGCCTTTCCCACGATGTGCATCACTTCTCTAGCATAAGCCTTCCGAGAATTCCTTGTTGTGCTGGCCGCAGTCGGGCCTCCTGAGATCATGTTGATTACTGGCCCTCGGGGTTGTGGGTTGCGATCTTGATCGTCATCCCTCCTATCATACTCTCTTCTCTGATTACCACGGTCGTCACCCTTAGTGAAGTGGCTCAGTTTCCCTCTACGAATCAAAAACTCGATCTCATCTTTGAGTTGCTTGCAATCATCAGTGTCATGCCCCACATCTATGTGGAATCTACAATACTGATTCTTGTTTCTCTTTGCGGGATTACCCCTGAGTGGCTTCGGCCATCGGAAATCCTTATCCTTCTCAATGTCCAATAAGATTCGACTCCTAGGAGTATTCAACCTTGTATACTCAGTGAACCTCGGTCCTTAGTTCTTCTTAGGGGCATAGTCAGAGTCCTCGCTAATTTGGGGATACTTGTCCCTAGCATCATACTCCTGGTCATCATACTCATGGTCTTGCTTTCGCTTCTTGGAGTCGTTGTTACCTCCTCCTCCACTTACTATGGCTTCTTTCTTCATGCTATCTTCAGCTTTAATGTACTTGTCAGCCCTTCGTTGGAGCTCGGCCATGTTTTCAGGAGGATGCTTTACCAATGACCTTTTAAAGAATAGATCAGTGGTTCCGTGTTCCAGGGCTACCATGGCCACCTTATTCTCCAAATCAGTGATATTCAACGTCTCTTTAGTGAACCTCTTGAGGTAATCTCTCAGATTTTCATTCTTCCCTTGCACCACGTGCATGAGGGATGCAGAGCTTTTCTCATGAACTCTTCCGCTGATAAACTTACTAATAAAAGCAGCGCTCAACTCCTTAAAAGAGCCAATTGAGTTTGCAGGCAATCGGCTATACCATCTTTGAGCCATGCCCGACAGGGTTTGAGGGAACACCCTACACTTTAAGGCGCCACTTACAGGCAGCAGCAGCAATGCGTTCAAAAATGTCCTGACGTGGTTTGCGGGATCACCCATTCCATCATAAGCCTTGATTGTCGGCATCTTGAACTTCTTTGAGATACGAGCATTCATCACCTCCTCAGTAAACGGAGGTGTGGGATCATCAGGATCCCCAAGTGGCATCAGATCCTTGGGGTTGCTTCTGGGGATTTCCACCCTTGTTGTTCTTCTAGTTGGGGCATCAGCCCTTCTCTGCCTCCTTGAAGGCCTTTCCAAATCGATAAAGGGAACCCCTCCTGAAGTTGGAGGAAGTCGATTCTGGTTCAATCTTGCTTGCTCCCTCGCCATATCGTCCTTTAGTTTTAAGATCTCGGCCTCATGAGCCTTAATCTTTTCAGCAATTGACAAAGGGTGTCCGTCATGGATAGTCTGAGTCCTCCTTCGAGGTTCTCTGCTAGCACGTCGCCTCCTCGGGGCTTCATCGCGATCATCATCATCAGATGACGATGAATCGTCAGTATAAGGACCAGAGTAATCGTCATACTCTCGATCTCGGATCTGTAATGCGTGATCGCTTGGTCCAGGGTCCCTTTGTTGAGGGGGATAGTTAGGCAGTCCATACATCGGATTGGTACTCAAAGGGAGCACAATGGTGGATATATGTCCCTCCAAGAGTGGACGATTGGTTAAAGGAGAGATCACCATCTGAAGAGAGGTGGTTTCTTGACTTGGCTGGATGACTACAGGTAACGTACTCTCAACATGGGGATTCGTCCCTATAGGCTGAGAAACTTGAGGCTGAGTGATCGCCCCTATCGTTGGGGGTACCTGTTCAATAGCGGGAGGATCAGAGCTGAGGGGTATAGCCTCGGTAGAGGTCATTGCTGTTCTTCGTGTTTGAACCATGGTTGATGTTTTCTTCCCACAGACGGCGCCAAATGTTGTGGAATAAAAATTAGGTTATCAAATTGCAGTTAGGGTTTGTATGTATTTAATGCTAAGGGAGGTTGAGCTTCTTGCTTTAATGGCTGTTTCCGTGTATCGAGACTAATCGGTCCTCACAGAGTGCCTACGTATCTCGTATCGAGAATCAAGCCAAAACGTAGTTCTGAGAATGAGGGGTCAGGCCCTTTATATAGGCTGAGAAGCCCTAAAATCGTAGTAGAATTAGGTGTAAGAACCCAAATTTTTGGTAGAATTAAACTTTTTATATATTGATGAAAGAATGAACAGTGACTCCGACTTCAAGGTATTAAGAATGAATGTGACTGGGTATAGGTTTAAATGATTATATGTCACGAAGAATGCAATGGGTGGACAACCTAGGTTAGAATAATCTATATCCTAGAAAGATAAGATATGGAAATTCCAAGTAGAGGAAATATTCTCATGTCATCCAAATCAATACCTGTTAGTAGTCCAGTGGTTCCGTGAAAGGGTTAAGGAATGCCCGAAAGAAAATAGGGACATTTTTATAAATATAAGGAATAAAGATGGAATAAATAATGAATAGTTTTTTTGGTGGAAATAAGAATATTATTAGACGACACTATATAGAAGTACCGGAATGAATTTCTGAGATCGTATTATTGATCCAAGGGGAAAATAAGTGTATGTAAAAGCTGTCGGATTCTGAAAAACAGCACTTTTATTTTCTCCAAGATTTCCCTGGACACTGAAGGACTGAATGATTTATTTAAGAGATTTGAGGAATTTAAATTCCAAGATTATAAAGGAGGATGGAGAATGGAAGTATTATTATTAGGAAAGTTTCCGGTAAAACCCTAACTAGAAACGATTGAGTTATTCCTCCAAACGATCAATGAAACGAGCAATAACCGGACAAAGAAACAAGCAGAGAACCAAGGTTCATGCATGTGCTAGTGGATAAGATCATACAACCAAGCTAGTTACAAAGAAACTAGAGCAATAAGGGATCAACCAAGTACTTAGCATCACTTTCATCATCTCACCACAAAAACAAGACATTTATCCATCCTAATGCATCATGCATGACATACCAACTTTATTAAAGCTACTTTATGTTAGATATTATCAAGAGACATCACTTTATGCATTATTTTCCAAGAGCAAGCCAAGCAAAACCCCATCTCTTCCCCATTCTCTTCCATTCGGCTATATGCCATAAATCAAGAATCAAAATCCTACTTCCCACCATTGTTTGATCTCCAAAATTTTATCCTAGATTCTATATTTCATAAAAATGTTACCCTAGAAATCTTAGCCTCAAACACCACTTTTTCTATTTTCAATAAAATCATCAAAGTGGAGGATGAATAGTAACCTCAAGAACAAAATTCTTGGATCTTGATTTTTTTGGATGATCTAAGCTTGGTAAAGGATGGACATGGACTATACAAGGCTTAGAAAGGTCTTTACCCACCCCAAGGAAGGTATAAACCTCTTGAAACCCTAGGCCTTACTTTATGTTTATGCATGTTCTTGATGGATTTAAGAGTAGTTATGATGATAGTATGTTGTAAGCATGATTAGTTAAGTGATTTAGTGATTTTGGTAATATGATGAACAATATGATGAAGTGATATGTTCTTGGATATTTTGGAATGAGAAATCATGTGTATAAGTTGTATGGATGCCCGGTGTGGCTTGGTTTGATTGTTATGATTTTTGGAACGTTCGATTTATAGCTGTCGTAATGCCGAATTTTCATTAGATTATTAAAAACCGAGCATCACAGTAGCTATATCTCACTGCCTAGCTTCGTATTCTGCCATGATGAGATAGAACATGTTATAAGCTTCGTGTTGATATAAAGATCATGTGAAACGGACTTACGGTTTAGGAGTTATGATTAAATTCGTAAAAGTGGTTCGAGACCGTAAACGAAAGTTTGTAACTAAAATTGGACCCCTTTAATACTACGAAATCAGTGGCGAATCTTGATAATTAAATATTAGAGATAAAAAGGAAGGTGTGAGAGGAAACCTCATGTGAAATGGATCGTTTTTCGATTTTATAAAAATGTTCGAATCGAGGTTAAACGCGAACGAACCCCTTAAAAGTGCACTTGGTTATAACTTTGGTAAATGACTTAGAAAACGGGCGATAAATCTC
Organism: Kitagawia praeruptora; assembly: GCA_037693485.1. Taxonomy (NCBI): domain Eukaryota; kingdom Viridiplantae; phylum Streptophyta; class Magnoliopsida; order Apiales; family Apiaceae; genus Kitagawia; species Kitagawia praeruptora. The sequence continues at coordinate 68,902,194 of CM075352.1, forward strand.
GAGGTATAATCTTGGTTCGTAAACGACCGACCTTAGAACTTATCCGAATTAAATATACACCAAGTATAAGTATGATGACATGTTTTAATAATGATCAAATGTCGGATCGTATCTGTTAATAAGAGTACACAAAAAGGGGTGCATAACGAGATAACTCGAAAACATGTTTCGACTAAAGTTAAGTCTATACTTAGCCTTTAAAAGTATAAGTGATTAACCTCGGATATTGTGACTATTGATAGATCACCGGATTGACCCGAGGCACACTATCCTACAGGATTGCCAGGCAAGTTTCCAATACCTTGGAACTGTTGTTGTGATAATATATATATGATTGTTGTTATACCTATGTCATAGCATGCATGCCTACTTTCAAGTTAATATTGAATTACTTGTTCCCTGAATTGATATCGGCTTATAGACTATATATGAAATATCAGTTATAAGCCGGATTGTTTGGTTAAGACCCTTAGCGAAGGGCGTATGATATTCATACTTCAAATATAGACCGGGAGTCGATATTTTGTAATATATAAATAGTCGTGGAAACCTGGAGGGATTCCAGCGACAAATTTATTATTGCGAGGATTTTTATTCGATTACGAATCTTTCGAGGGACGTTATTTGAGTATTACCTCAGTGAAGGTATATTTAATGAATATTATTTTAATATTCATTTAGAATGTTATTTATTTAATGAATATTATTTGGAATATTCATTTGATCTTTATTTATTTAATGAATATTATTTGGAATATTCATTTGATCTTTATTTATTTAATAAAAATTATTTGGAATATTCATTTGATCTTTATTTATTTAATGAATATTATTTGGAATATTCATTTGATCTTTATTTATTTAATGAATATTACTTTCGAATATTCATTTAAGGTTTGATTTACTTAATGAATAATATTTTAAGATATTCATTGGAAGTTCTATTTACTTAAGGAATATTACTTCGAATATTCCTTTAAAGTTCTGATTACTAAAAGAATACATTTGGATATTTATTTAGAATATGATTTATTAAATGATTATTATTTTCAAATATTCATTTAAGGTTCGATTTATTTAGTGAACATTATTTTAAACCTTTATTTGAGTTTACTTAATTAAGGAATATTATTTTGAATATTCATTTAAAGAAGAGAGTGATTTAGTAAATAATTCTATAAATTTATTCGAGGATTACTTACGAGTAATATTATGATTTGTTCATATTCCTTAATTATTATTGATTTAATAAATATTCTTGGAATATTTATTTAAATTCTTTTAAGTTCTTTTTATAATGATTCATAGTATTCAAAGATTATCTGTCACCTTCAGATATGGTGTAAAATATATTTCGGAGTATTTTATGACTATTTTTATCAAGGGGAGGTTCCCAAACTCTATTTTCATTTAAATCTATCTTATAAGAAGATTTAAATAATCGCTCAAACCTCCAAAAACATATAAGGGGACCTCACTTGAGAGCTGTTATTTATTTGACTGCCCGGTCATATTCTTGCTAAACTATCTTGTCACTCACATCTTGATTCTTTCAAACATCGATATGAATCTTTTTGGTTACCTCCTCAATGCTCGAGGGGTAAGATTGACGGAACAAGTTTATATCTATTAACAAGCATCGGCTTGGGAAATATTGGTGATATTTTCCTTTCCAATTAGATACGACTACTTTGTGGAGTCCTATCAACAAGTACTATACTTGGGGAAAGGGGGACGAACTTTATGTTTCAGAGTTATGGATGTTAATTGAACTAGGAGATGCGTAAGTGGCCGAGTGGCGCCGGTCCAGCAATAGCCCAACCGTTGGCTGAGGAGTTCCGGAGGGCGGTAGACAAGTAAATCCGTCGGAGCTACCTTCTACATGTAGAGAACGACTGATGAGATGCATGACATACGACTGATCATCGTAAACGTCAGGGCATCTGGCGCGGCAATGCTCCCGTATTAGTTCATCCTCCAAATTGAGAAATTTTCTGCAACATTATCATTGTTGGCAGGTTTGAAAAGTGTTTGAACTGGAATTGCAATATTCTTCCTGCAAGTTCCTCTATTACGAAAAGTTGATAATATCTTGCTTATCTTTGACATAGCAGATATTTCTTCGGAACAATTACATTTTGAGTTACCTTGTAACTTATCTCATACCTTATATTGGTACTACGTTCGTTAATGCATGGCATATGGTTTCAAAGATATTTTGGACTGTTATACATTATCACTGTTCAATTATATTTTTGGTGGGCTATTGCTCACCCTTGCTTTATTTATTTATATCACAACAACAGCTAGATCAGATGGCCGCGCAAGGCGTACCCAACATAGGCAGGTGTCAGCCATCAGAGGACTAATCGCTGAGGTCATAGCTACCATTGCTGAGGATACAACTTCTGGTAGGCTAGTGGTTAGCATTTGAACATCAAATGTATTTATAATATGGCATATACCAATGGATGGCAAAGAGTATGTAATGGTAAAACTGTAATTCTTTGGGTTGTAAGAACTCGAACTTATGATTAATAATATTGATGGTTACTCTGATTTCATCTCTGGGACTATAACGGGTGTGTTTTATGTTGTTGTTTTGGGTCACGAGGTTGTAGTTTAAATTATGTTGGTTTTATGGATGGATATTGAGACCGTAACAACCAGATCCCTGACCCCGGATCTGGGGGTGTTACATTAGGTGACTTGGTGGGCAAGTCACCGCCTTAAGGAAGGTTCTAGACTCCTTCCTTGTAGGAGTCAGTTCCCATATCGAATTCTGTGCCTTGGAGGCTAAGCTTGGTAGGAGTAATATCCTTATCTGACTCTTATTAATTGCTGAGCTGGTTAATATCCTTAATATTAATTACGAAATTAATATCATAAATAGGGTTTGGGCCCATCTGGTGGGCCCCAAGTTTGGACCATATCAGGTCTAACTAATGCTACATTAAATGTGTCTTTAGGGCTTATTTTTAGCCCATATCAAATATCATTAAAATAATAGATATTAACCTTAGAAAGATGATAAATGATAATCATTTGAAGTTATCATGCACTCCTAAAGTTCCTAACTCACTATAAAATTTTATGAATCCATTTTAGAATTTTATTTAAAATTTTTGTAACTTTTATATAAAAATTCCTGGATGTATAATTATTGAATTATCTATTAATTTTAAATACTATGCAATAACAAGTGAACCGTAAATATAGTTATTTCGTAAATTTTAAGTAAGAAAAAAGAAAATTAAAACCACATTTGAGGCTCTCTTTTTATGACCCATTTTCCTGTTGCCTATATATTATTCCTCTTTAGACGTTTTGCATCGAATAATCATTACGTTCGTTTGTATTTTCTTAAGATTTCATGTTAATTATATTATTCTCTCATCTTAACTCGCATTAAAAAAATAAATTTAAGTAATCGTGTTGCGTAAAATACAGATGTGCAGGTGTACACAATCGCAAACAAGTAATACAATAATAAATACCAGATATCGTTCCTCAAGGACTGTCGATTTATGTAAATCGGGATTAATATCAAATAACTCGGTTATAGAACACAATATTTGAGTTTGGTTTTTATAATTAAACTAATCAAGTAATAACTAAATTAACTAACTGTTGTTGGAGGAATTTCGTAACACGAAATCGGAGGTTTGCTGGAATAGTAGAACGAAATTATGAGTATGTGGATGTTTAGGAGATTAGGGTTTATGAAAAAAATAGGGCTGGACTTGGCAGGTGTCTCGATTTGTCTCATGTATCGGTCCCATGTATCGGATCCCTTTGCCAAGATGCCTACGTAAAAATTTATATTGGATCAAGCCCCCGTAGTTCTGCACAATTGTGTCTATCCCTGAGAGACTTTAGGGATAAACTTTTTTAATTTTGTAATTACTGATTTTATCTGATTTAATATTATCGTTGTGATTCCCTTGCTGATTTGAAGAATATCGTTTGGAGATATTTTATGTAATTGATTGATTGAGATTGATTCTTTCCCCATTTCAGAGAGAGGATAAAACTTAGTAATTAAGCAATAATTATTAATCTGAATTAATAATTAATAATTATTAATCTGAATTAATAATTAATAATTATTAGAAATTTGGGAGAATATTAGACATGCCAAAATATGGCATAACGACTAGCCCCCAATTCTTCAGTGTAGCTTGCTGCAGTGGAGAACTAAACATTCTTCAAGCTTCCAAATTTCGGGAGTTGCTGAAAAAACTGAAACTAGATGATTAGATAAACACTTAGAGCACCACTGTGCTCGTTAGGCGTATGCGGATGCAAATGTGATAGCATGCGATGACCATTATAAGATATATATTTTTTGCCAAGGTTTTCAAATGTATGAGCATAAATAATTCATTTAAAATCCTTTGCGATCCTTGTTGTCTAATTAGGACCTTGGCGTTTGTATATATCCCGAATTGGCATACATGCTTTTCAAGTGTCTGATGCAACCACATAAGGATGTGTCTTCGTTTGTGACGAGACTGTTAATAAGAGATGTAGATGTAGATCTGGCGAACTTCGCATGCGTCCCTTGCTGGGTTAACTGTGCTACGAAGTCTTAAAGATAGTTTGCATAGGGATGCCTCCACCCATTCGATATAGAGATATCTCATGGGCCTTCAATAATCCAGAAGGTGCTGCACTTTACTAAGCATGTTGCATTGCGAGATTTATAGCTTGTCCAGGCTACCCTACTTGGCAATTTAGTTTACAAGTTTGAAAATATTTTTGACATATATGTACTATCGTGACATTATATGAAAAATATTTTACAAATCCATATGCAATAATAAATATGCTCGTTTAAGAATGTCGCGATATTTATTTGCTTCTAAAATAATGCTCCTTTTCTTGTAGTAAATCATTTACAAAATTATGCGTCTCGTATACATAATTTTTTTTTAAAAGCATGCAGCTCATACGTGATTGTAAAATATCCACAATCACTCCACATAAATATCCATAATTCATCAACATAAGTATCTCGTACGATATTTTCTAAATCGCAATAATTTTACAAGCATAAAAATATCTATTGCTCGCACGAATTTTTTGAATAATAAATATTTTTTCTTAAAAATATTTAAAAACATGATATTTATGCATACATGAGTGACATGGCATGACATAATATAATTAATTTGCTGAAAAATAATCGAAAGGAGAAAAGAGGTTATCTTGATTTTTGCCGGGTGCCTCGTAACCAAGCTGCGCGTTGAGCAGAATGCTTTTTGTTAGTCCGAATCATTTTGATTGTGTTCGAACACCATAAATTATGAATTATTCGTCCTCCACGAATAATCAAAAACCCCTCCTTCTAGCTCCAAATGTTGTTGGAGGAATTTCGTAACACGAAATCTGTTAGGAATTATGTTGTCCTTGATGATATACATCCATAAAACACCTTGAAAAACATATGTGTACAAGATTAAGTTTTGTAACTTATCAACAGATATCCAAGCTATGTACATCCGTTGATGAGGCAGCTTATCAACTGATAAGTCTATAGCATACCTTGTATTTAGTTTTAGTTTGTTTGCTAATACCATAGTTGCTAGATATCCTAAGTCATGTTGACTATCAATGGATATGCAGAATAGGCTAGCTAATTGTATATAGGTTGTGCTATGTAATTCTGTATAAGTGAAGTGGTGATCAACGGATAAAGATTCTACGTCAACGGATATGGTATTCTCAATAAGCATAAATCAACCTGTCGATCCATGTCTACATCAACGGATAAAATGCCTCAACCAATAATGTCTTGGGATTAGAGGTTGATGGTGACTTGACATACCTGACAGATCACATGGGTTGATAAACTTAAAAGAGGTATGTGAACCAGTATTGGAAATGAAGAAGAAAAAGAAACATTCCTTACTCTCACAAACAATCTAGCTGGTAAATCTAGTGCATATCTGTCCAAAACAACCAGACAAAATTGTATCACAAGGAGACAAGGAGTGGCAGCAACCATGCAGAATACTTTGACTTGTAAGATTCGTTTATTTTGTAGGGTTTGTAAACTTGGAGTATTTATATACTTCAAGTGTAGCATAGCTAAACAGAGAAGAGAAACACTGAGCTAAAAAGCAATAAGCATTAGGTTCTCTTGTAATAGTTTAACTTTGTATTCGCAGCTGTGTACTCGTTTACACAGAGAAATTTTCTTCAATACAACCCTCAGGTGGAGTCGAGAAAACCCCACCTGAAATTTTTAAGTGTGTTGTGTGTTTATTCGTTTCTGTCTCTTTACGTTTTAGTCTTCGACTTATCCATCTGTCTCCATTGAAGTTTAACTGTTGTCTTGTTTAAAATCAAAAGAAATTTACAAGATTGTATTCAACCCCCTTCTACAATCTTGAGGTGTGCAACTGGGAAATATCAAAATCGGAGGTTTGCTGGAAAAGTAGAGCGAAATTATGAGTATGTGACTGTTTAGGAGATTAGGGTTTATGAAAAAAGAGAGGGTTGGACTTCGCAGGTGTCTCGATTTGTCTTATGTATCGGATCCCTTTGCCAAGATGCCTACGTACCAATTTATATTGAATCAAGCCCCCGTAGTTCTGGGCAATTGTGTCTATTCCTGAGAGACTTTAGGGATAAACTTTGTTAATGTGGTAATTACTGATTTTATCTGATTTAATCTTATCGTTGTGATATCTTCCTGATTTGAAGAATATCGTTTGGAGATATTTTATGTAATTGATTGATTGAGATTGATTCTTTCCTCATTTCAGAGAGAGGATAAAACTTAGTAATTAAGCAATAATTATTAATCTGAATTAATAATTAATAATTATTAGAAATTTGGGAGATTATTAGACATGCCAAAATATGGCATAACACTAACTAATATTGTACTAGCAAAGAGATCTGAATGAGTTTTGGATACGAGAAGCTAAATCAAGATAATTACGTCCCCCTAATATGTTCATGTCGGCAATAAAGTAGTGTAATACTACAGCAAAATCACAGTCTACTAAGCAGAAATTTAACGGTCATAGGTTTCTCTCAAAATCACTATGGTATAGATTCTGTAATTAAATTAACATATGTCTATGCCCAATTCAACTTCCAGAATACAATTAAGCACCAATTTCACACGGATATGCAAGGTAACAATATATGTCTATACCATCACAAAATTAATATCAACAGATATAATCATGCATCATTCAAGTATTGTGTCAGTTAATCATAACCCTCTCAGTATTACAATTAACTCAATTATCTACTAGTGTTGGCCAAACAAAAGCAGATAATATAACGTGAAATCCACTTGAATGAATAAACTGCAATCCACATATAGCACTTCTTATCAAAACACCAACAATCTCATACTAGAGTTCCATAAAAATCCCAACTCAATAAATTTAGTTCATAATTAAGGCATCAAAACAATTCAAAGTTAACCAACACATAATCATAAGAAGAGATATAAAAGATAAGAGAAAAAAAGCCAATTAAATGTCTTCAGTGACTGAATTACCTTGTTAATGGCTTCTCCTCTTCCTCCCTTGTGCGGCTACTTCTCTGTACCTTCGTATCTCTCTATCTCTAGGTCTTATGTATCTAATATTATCCTCTAATAAAAGTATTTTAATTATTTAAAATAATTACAAGGAGATTTCCCAATAAAAATTGAATTCCACTAATAGAAATTCGTAGCTGACTTTTGGGCTCTGTCTGTGGACTGATGTAGCTGGAATCCAATATCAAGATCACTTCTAAATTGAAGCCCTTATCATAAGCTTTCCGTGGACTGTTGAATCGCCTAAAACGGACTTTTGGAACTCCAAATATGGCCCAAACAGTGTAGATTGCGCAGCGACCCCTAAAATCCGAATTTTAATCAAATTAATCTTCAACTCTTGCTATTTAAACTTTAAGCCTTTTTTTATTAAAACTCCTTGTTACCTACAATAAAAATTTAGAATTTATTAAATAAAAATTTAAATCAATGCAAAATAACTTAATATAGGAAAATCTATACTATTATATAAAAGCCGAAACATTAAAAGTTTGGTTGGTCGGTTGGTTGGTACCTATTGAATTTACCTAATTACCCTTACACCTAATTTATATTAATATTACTATTATCAATTACAATTTTTAATTTTTATTACTAACTACAGAAAGCCTCCTTACCCCCATTACATATTTACATTCAGAATGTTTATAAAAAGTAAAATAATGATTACAAAAAAGTAAAAAAAAAAACGTTTACAAGTTGTTTCGAGAACTGGAGGGTGCGGTAGGCACCGGACAAATCGAACAAGCTACAATCGGAAAAGGACTCACATTACAATTTTTCCGGTTTTAATCACATCTAAAACCTCTGTTAAAAATTATTGTACAGTGAGAATAAAAGTAAAAAAAATCTATCTATCTATACTATTATATTAAAGTGAAAGTTTTGATTTTCGATTTGGTTATCCTATTTATTAAAATAATAATAATATAATATAATTAATGATAATTAACCACCGATTGCCCTTTTCATATTTGCTGGCTTTTAGTTGAATATATATTGATTGCCTTTTTCATATTTGCTAGCTTTTAGTTGAATATATTGCCTTTTATAAACACCTAAAAAATCAATCGTATCATATATTTCAATTATTAATATTTTCTTTCTAATTAAAACATGTTACCATTTTGATTTATAACTAATCTTATAATCATTAATATATACCCGAAAATATCACACCATATTTTTTAATTATTAATAAAATATATTAAAAATCCGTACACATCTATACTATACTATAATAAGTAAACTAGGGGATAATTGGTAGTTTGGTAGTTTGGTTCAACCCTATTTTTTAGCCATAATTTTAGTTTAATTAAAAATAAATTTAATTAATATTTTATCTACCTAAAAACATTCTCGGGTAAGCAAAAATTTAGCCGAGAGTTTTGATTGAGAGGAGTGGCGTGTGTGTATTTTTTTTAATTTTATTAACAGGAGACTGTTTTGTGTGTTTTTTACATTTTTTTTATTATTAATAATAGAGATTTAAGTAAATCAAAGAGTGATCAAAATGAGTAACAAAAGAGTACCAAACCGACAACCAAAAATATCCTATTTCGCTTATAATAGTATTAAACTAGGGGATAATTGGTAGTTTGGTTTAACCCTATTTTTTAATATTAAAAAACATAATAAACAAATAACAAATTACACTATAACAAATTAATATTTATAATATTATATTATACTATAAATAAATTACAAAAAATTAAAAACAACCCGTGCTTTGCACGGGTTATAAGCTAGTATTATTAATAAATGAAAGCTTATTAAATCGTTTTCATTTACTCGCCATTTAGTCAAATTAGTACTACCATCACCTGTAAAAAATTAAGTGGTTATTGAGGTAAAAGAAAGCTTTTGAAAAGGTTAATGGAAATACAACTAACCAAAAAGAAGCAGAAATGATTTCTAAACTCAAAACCACTTTTGACTTTAGGTCTAAATAATATGTTTGCAACTACCAGTAGTATTGGAAATTTGGATGTGACACCGAATAATTATATCCCAAGTAACCAAACACATTTTAAGTCTTTAGTTTTTGTCATTCCTTAGCCTCATTTGCATGATTGTTTCAAACGAAAACAACCATTATTAGTAGTGCTTTCTTGGCTGTCTTTGTCCTGATTTGCGTATAATTTTTTCAAGAATCTCACATGGGCAGCTAAATTTATGGGTTGTGTTCTCGGTACGAGAGCCACCGGTGATGGCTCTCGTTGGAGAAGCTCGAAAAATAATAGTTCTAGTGCTTTACAAGTGAAGACTAAAAAGAAGGAACATAAACAGAGCAGTGAAAAATCTGATGGTGTGTTGCCGGTGTCGGAGAATCTGAGAGCGTTTTCGGAGTTTAGGAAGAGAAAATGCCCAGAGTGGCCGTCGTGGTTGAGTGAAGTCGCTGGAGATGCTATTAAAGATTGGACTCCTCGCCGTGCTAACACTTTTGAGAAACTCGATAAGGTTCTGTTCTGCTGCTATATTATTGTATATATATATATATTGTCCTGCAAATTTTTGGAAGTACGGAATAATTGTTCTAACATGTTCTCACGCTAAAACTTTGTTTCATAGAGCGTGAATCTGCATGTATAATTTGATTATGACGTAAGTTAATATTTGTGTGGTTTATTTAGATAGGGCAAGGGACATATAGCAATGTATATAAAGCAAAAGACTTGATCACCGGGAAAATAGTTGCATTGAAGAAGGTCAGGTTTGATAATTTAGAGCCAGAAAGTATCAAGTTTATGGCTAGAGAGATTCTTGTTCTCAAGAAGCTGGATCATCCCAATGTGATAAAGCTTGAAGGTTTGGTCACTTCAAGAATGTCAAGTAGTCTATATCTCGTTTTCGAGTACTTTGATCATGATCTAGCTGGACTTGCTGCAATCCAAGAAATCAAATTTTCTGAACCACAGGTGATTTTATCCTTCTATTTTCAAACTGAAAGTTCATTTAGGTTGATGAACTCATGGAAATTGAGCATTGCAGACATAAATCTTGAGCATCTAGAGGCCAAGTTATGATTTTTAAAGTGCTTATTTGATGTTAAAACCATGTCTACAGGTTTTTGAACTAAATATGGAAATAACTACTTCTCATACAGGCCTTTTCTTTTTTTTGGTAGTTGGATATTTCAAAGAGAAACAACAAGAATTAAGATGCATAAAAGAAAACGGCTGTGTTAATGATGTGATATAAATTTAATCATTGTCACTTCAAAATAATATATCATAACGAAAAATTTGGATAGGTTGATTGTCGCTGATGCTATTGTGATGGTAATATAGGTTCCACCGTCTTCTCTCTTCTGCATGTATATTACAAGCTTTACATGACAAATGATGCAGATTAAATTTTCTTTGAATTGGATGATGTTTCGCTTGCAGTTTTTTTAAGTTAAGTTCCATGTTATTCACATGCCAGACGGCCAGTACTGTTTTTCTTAATGCATCTATGCCAGCAATAAGAACACTCCAAAGTTAGAACTGTGAATGGTCTGTACTATTGCTTATTTGAATGTCTTACGATACATACCATGGGGAAATGCTCAAACTTTAAAACTAGTGTTGCGTACATTGAGACATACAACTTTAAGATGCTGAATCATATAATAACGTATTTCCTGTGGCAGGTCAAGTGCTTCATGAAGCAATTGCTGTCTGGGCTTGAACACTGCCACAGCAATGGTGTGCTGCATCGTGACATAAAGTGCTCCAATTTACTCATTGACAGCGAAGGAAATTTAAAAATTGCTGATTTTGGTCTAGCTACTTTCTATGATCCTGCGAATAAACAGGCCATGACTAGTCGTGTCGTCACACTTTGGTACCGCCCTCCAGAGCTTCTTCTTGGTGCCACTCACTATGGTATTGGTGTAGACCTCTGGAGTGCTGGCTGCATTTTTGGGGAGCTGCTTGCTGGAAAACCAATAATGCCAGGACGGACGGAGGTACCCTTTTTATAGTTTTCTTTATGGAGTCTGAAGTAGTCTCTTTTGTTTGGTAACCCTGAAGGTCCTGGTTACTGTCATGGTCTTTCACACCAGACTAATTATTTCTGAAAATTTAATTTGTTTTGGATTTAGAAGCTTATGAGCTCTGTGAACTTCCTAGATGCCACCCTTCGCAGTTTAGATGCCAAAACAAAGTTTGTTCCTTCAGTGGTTCAGTCTGGACATCTAGAATTTTCGTGTTCTGAAGAAATAATCTCGTTCCTAAACAAATACAATCTTTTAACATACGTATCAACTTGATGTCTTGATCTAACTTTCGGGTATAATTTTCTAGTTTCTCTGTTCTTTGTTAGGTGGAGCAATTACACAAGATATTCAAGTTATGTGGTTCACCATCCGAGGACTATTGGAAAAAATCACGGTTGCCAAAGGCAACGCTTTTTAAGCCACAACATCCGTATAAGCGTTGCACAACAGAAACTTTCAAGGATTTTCCACCTTCTTCTCTCCCTTTAATTGACACTCTTTTGGCTATTGACCCTTGTGAGCGCACCTCTGCTAATGCAGCTCTGAACAATAAGGTGAGTAGTACATGCATTTTTCCTACATAAATAGTAGTTGTTTGATGTTTTCTAATTGTTCTTCAACTTCTCATTAGACATTAAGTATTTACCTATCTTTTCGTTAAAAACAGGGATAGAACCTATCTAAGCAAAGAATCTGTCGAGACATGTACAAACTCAGGTTTATTAAATGTTTATGAATTCGCAATATTCAACTCTGGATCCAAAAACTTGGAGGATAAGTAAAAAACAATAGATATAAGTGAACTGATTGGAGAAGGCCTATCAGAAATATGTATAACTTGTCATTCTGCCACTGAACGTAGTTAAGTTATAGACTTCTTGTTCTTGGCCCATATATTCTAGTTTATGTAGTGCAATTTCCATGTGTACAGTTTTTCTCTACTGAACCTTATGCTTGTGAGCCGTCATCTCTACCTAAATATCCTCCTAGCAAAGAATTGGATGTGAAGCGACGGGATGAAGAAGCTAAAAGGTTAATCGGTCATTCCTTTATGTGCACAATGTCACAACACTCCTCTGCTAAGTTGAACTAATGCGTCAAATATGTTTTATATGCAGGCAAAGAGGTTCGAGTGGGAAAGCTCAGGCTGTAGACGACACCAGAAATGTCTCACATGATGGGATTAGTAGGGCTGTCCCTGCCCCGGAAGCCAATGCAGAACTTGAAACAAGCTTGGATGTACGTAGGAAATATCTCTTTTACCACACACTCACACACGAAAGCATCTCGTTCTCAGTAGCAGAGATAATTCTTAATACAATTATAGACTTGTAGTTTTGTTTCTTTGCATTCTCATTCATACATAACATGATTTACAGAGGTGGAGAGTTGTGGCACAAGCTATAGGTAAAAGTAAAAGTGAAAAATTTCCACCTCCACCCCAGGATGCAGAAGTAGGAAATCCTCTTGATAAATCACATAATTTCCCAGTCTCATTTGGTGCTGCTGGTTCCTCATTTCGATCAACTATATATGATCCAAAGTCATCACGTTCTGTTAAAGACACGGGAACCATGAGGATGAAAAGCAAGAAAGACCACTACACCAGAAGAGCCCCATCTCGGAGGTTTATTCGTCGTGCATTTATTCCATCATCAGTTAATATATTAAGGGATCTGAAATACAAAAATTAACGTTGTGTTTAGTAAGCGCTCCTTCATTACCTTGGTCATTTACCTTTTTTAAAAGATCACTTTTTAACCATTCTTTATAAATATTCGCAATAGTCTGTTGTATGATCCAGAAAAGAACTCAAAGGTAGTCTGCTATTGTATGATCCATCTCCAATGGCTGCCTGGTTAGAAAGCCTTCCAGTCATACCAGGCAGCCACTGGAGATGTTCTGTAGCACACCCTCTTCGCTGCCGGACTATTTCCTCAATCTGCCAATTTGATCCAATAACTCCCAAAACATTAAATATTCTAGTCAAACCTAAGTGCTAGCTAAAAACCAACAAAAGGGCCCTATGACATTTGCATTTTACATCTTTCCAATGAATATAGCATTTAGTTATAAATGATCGAAAGAATCAGAAGAGGGAACCGAAGCGCAAAAAAGAATAAAACACTGGTTATAATTAATCCATCGCAAATAAACATAACTACTACTTAAAATATAATTCAAAATATCTATAAAGTAAACGGCATATTTTACCCCAATAAAACCCTTGGGTCCCCAGGCAAATGAGTCTACATGATTACTACTCCCTCCGTCCCTAAATATCATTCCCGTTTTGATTGGACACGTTTGTCAACGCACACTTTTGGTCGTTAATATCTTAAATTTCGTATTAGTTTTAAATATAAAAACTTCACTGTATTAAAGTACTCATAAATACGAATCCAACAAGATCACTCATGACTATATTTGGTCTTATAGATTAAACGTAAATTAGTAATTTGTCTCATGTTATGAACAATCCCAACATTTCAAATAAGAGTAATAAAAAGAGACAGAGGGAGTACTCTTTAGACATCAATGGTTAATCAAGAAGCCAAAGATTTAACATTGTACTTGGAGTCTACCCTTCAGGTTGTTCCTGGAGAGTACTTTCTTTTTTACTAGCAGATTCATCCATGCTTTCTGCTTTACTTGAAGATTTAAATTGTACATCAATTGTTCTGCCTAAGAATTCCTGCATTGACAGAGTTAAAACATTTATTACAATCTACCTATTCAAGCTCACATAGTATGCATCATAACAGAAAATATGTGCATATATATATTGCATGTAGCAAAACAGTCTGAGCCAAAAAAAAGATCACAAGTATTTTATGGACGATATGAATTACATTGATATAATGTTACTCGAGTCCAACGTTGCTGAACTGGCAAAAGCTCAGGCTCACAAGGTAACTACTTAGACTTAAATATTTTTTGTTTGCTAACAGTGAGATTGGCGTAAAAATCAACAAGGTAAAAAAGTAATATCAGGCAACAAAAAATGGCATAAGCATATATTACATGTTGCAGGCTAATTCTTTTAAGTGGATTACTATTATTTATATACTAGTTACTCCCAAGTCCTAAACCAAATCTTTTTCTTTTAGAAAAAATAAAAATCAACACAGAAAAACAAAAAAGTTTTAGATCAATATAATCAATTTTACTTCTAAAATTTTCAAAATTTATTATAAGTATATTGCTTGTAAAAGTATAGCTCAAACTTATATTAATAAATAAATAAATAATAACAGGCAGCAAGAAAGAACCTACAAACTTAGTTGTGAGAGGTCTGAACTCATACACTAAGTAATAGTGACTCAGAATAAATGAAAATGTTTTGAGGAAGGAAAGTACCATAAAAAAAATGTGTTCTTACTTAGAAAATTGAAATGGTGACAACTAGTAGCTTCTGTTTAGAACCATTATTGAATACTAAAACCAGCAGAACTGGCGGGTATGTATGTAGAACTTTCATGTAAGACCTCGGCGACAGAGGTCTGAATCCTACACATGCGAGTTTCTAAGGAAGCAACGTACTACAAAGTAAAAAATGGTGTTTTTCACCAACAACTGAAAAGGTAACCACTAGTATCTATTTAAAACCCTAATTCCATGCTATATTATAAGCAGCTCAAACTTATGGTCAACCACTTTTAACATGCAGGAGAGCATGCACCTTCTCACTTTTAACATAGGTCCACCAGTTGCAAGTATGGTCAACTACACCGTTGTAGGAAACGGAAATCTGGATGTAATTTCTGCAACACTGCGCTTCTACTTCAGACTTTACATAACTTAAAAGGATAGTTAAAAAGATCTTACTTACACTAATTGAAGAACAATTAAAAAAATATAGCCTTCAAGCCAACCAACAAGTAAAAAATGATATATTTTGTAAATCTTGACAGAAATGCCAGCAAAGTAGAGAAGGTAAAAATTAAAAAAGAGTTTCAGTAAATACACTATCAGATCTATATACAATCTAAGTGACTCTTCAAGTAAGCACATGACCTGGAAAAGTAAAACAAGGTGCATATCATCAAATCATTATTTCATAGATAAGCAATGCAGGCTGATGGGGAATGGGGCTGGATTAGGGTTTGGTTTGGATTAGGGTTTGGTGGATAATTGGTCAGAAGTATCTCACGCAGAGAACAATTCACAAAAGAAAATATCAAATATCAATCATAATAATCTGATTTGCTTACAATAATCAATCCAATATTTATAGGAATCCTACACAATATTTCCTAATTTAAATAAGGTAATAATTAATATAATTAAGGGATTCTAGAATACTCTAACTAATGGGCTTCCAAAGCCTAAAATATTGTTCCCAAATAGTTTCTTTGGGCTTCTTAACGTGTTGTCCTGCATCACAGGCATTTCAGCTGCAAGCAGCTGACACCGACAAAGGGATTTCTCCCAGTGCGCTCCAAATTACATATGTAAGTTTATTTATTTTTGCTCAAAACAAGGTTTAAAACAAGTATGTTCTCCAATCTCTATTAAATAGATCTACTGTATAGAGTCTAAAGACGAAGTCAAGCAAGTAAATGGCTCATAAAACCAGTGTGTACAATTGAATAAAAACTTCATAGACACAAGATCCATAACAACAGTAAGAGCAACTCCAACCCATCACTAAATCACTATAATAGTGATGTATATAGTGTCAAATTCACTCCAATGCAACACTAAAATGGTGACCCAAGATCACCAAATGAGTTTTGGGTCACCAAATTTGGTGACAAAAGTACATTTGGTGATCCTTGGTCACCAAATTTGGTGACTTTCAAAATTCCAAAAATACCCCTATATTTGTTAACAAAACAACTTTTTTCCATCCTACTATTTTTGTTCTTGTAATTTTTTTCCAACTTATTTGTTCTCATAATTTTTAATTTTAAATTCTTATTAATTAAAACTTCTTTTCTTCTTAGCTCTTGTTAATTTTTTATCTATGTGACAAATTCTGTAAGTAGAGATATAGAGAGGAAGTAATCACAGAAGGAGTAATTTGTATATATGTTGCAGTTTATTACAATGAGAAGAGATACTATATATAGAAACTAATATGTCCCAAAGTCTAAAGGAGGTGCCTAACATTGGTAACAAGGTCATAGACGGTGATGAATATGGTAGCCTGATGTTGCTGATTGCTGACTTTTGACACTCCCCCTCAAGTTGATGCATATATATCACTCATGCCCAACTTGCCAATAAGTGGATGAAGCATCTTCTGATTTAAACCTTTGGTAAATATATCAGCTATCTGGTCCTCTGATCTTACAAAGTGAATACCAATGGTATCATTATTGATCTTCTCTTTTATGAAGTGTCGATCAATTTCGATATGTTTGGTCCGATCATGTTGAACTGGATTATGTGCAATGGCAATAGCGGCTTTGTTATCACAATGTAGCTTCATTGGAGTTGCAGATGCAAGTCCCAATTCTTCTAGAAACAATCTTATCCACAATAATTCACGTACACCTTTAGCCATAGCTCTATATTCTGCCTCAGCACTAGATAAGGCAACCACAGGTTGTTTCTTGCTTCGCCAAGTAACCAAATTGCCACCAACAAATGTACAATATCCTGAAGTAGATCGTCTATCGTCTTGACATCCGGCCCAATCTGCATCTGTATAGCTTTCAACCCCGAGATGATTGTTTTTAGTAAACATTACTCCTTTTCCAGGAGCAGCCTTAAGATACCTTAATATCATATAAACTGCATCCAAATGTGGTTGGCGAGGATCATGCATATACCTACTAACAATTCCCACTGCATATGATATGTCTGGCCTTGTATGTGCAAGGTAGATTAGTCGACCAACTAACCTTTGATATTGAGATTTCTCGACACTTTCACCAGCATCTCCACAAAGTTTATGATTTGCTTCTATTGGAGATTCTGCAGGTCTACATCCCAACATCCCTGTTTCATTCAGAAGATCAAGTGTATACTTCCGTTGTGAGAGGAAGATACCACCTGGACTTCTAGAGACCTCAATACCAAGGAAATACCGTAGTTTTCCCAAGTCCTTCATCTCGAATTCAGAGGCAAGCTTGCGTTTAACATTAGCAATCTCACAGGTATCGTTGCCGATGATCACAATATCATCGACATAAACAATCAACACTGTGATTTTTTCATCTCGTCTTTTTACGAACATGGTGTTATCTGAGTTGCTCTGTTTGTAGTCAAATTTAATCATTGCTCCCTGAAATTTGCCAAACCAGTCCCTTGGAGACTGTTTTAACCCATAAATAGTCTTCTTCAGCTTGCATATTTTTCCAATGGTCGCAGCTGTAGAAAAACCTGGTGGAATATCCATGTAAACCTCTTCTTTCAGGTCTCCATGTAAGAATGCATTTTTTACATCCAATTGCTGAAGTTCCCATCCAAGATTTGCTGCACATGATATCAAGACTCGAATAGAGGCCATCTTTGCTACTGGGGCAAAAGTCTCCTGATAATCAATCCCGTAAGTTTGAGTATACCCTTTTGCTACAAGTCTCGCTTTGTACCTATCAATCAGCCCATTAGGTTTCTGTTTCACAGTGAATACCCATCTGCATCCTACTACCTTCCTTCCAGCGGGAAGATGAGTTAACTCCCAAGTGCCATTATGTTTCAAGGCATTCATTTCCTCCATCATAGCATCTTTCCATTTAGGATCACATAAAGCATCCTGCCAAGTATGAGGAATAGAAACACTAGACAAGGATGATACAAAAGCAAGTGAAGATGGAGATAATGCATTATAAGATACAAAGTTTGAGATAGGATGGTTAGTGCAAGAGCGTACACCCTTTCTTATAGCAATAGGAAGATCTAGAGTAGGATCAAGAGTATTACCATTTTCTGGCTCAAACACAGGAGATGCAGGATCTGTCTCGAGGTCAGAGGTCTCTGGATGCGGTAAAGTGGTGATATCATTTTTCCTCCGCCTGGAATATGTAATCAAATCTGGAATATCCAGTCTATTTAGATCATCTGACTCTTAACTCGTAAGTGGAGGAATAGATAACCTGTTTGAACTAGTGTTTGGAATAGGTATATTAATAAATGGAAGTGTCTGTGACTCGTCTATTGCTTTACTATCAAGACTGTGTCGGTTTATCTCCCCCTGAAGCAAGGAGGAGGAACCCGGAGAAAAATAAGAAATGTTCTCCCAGAAACTAACATCATGACTGACAAATATGCGACGTGATGGAGGATGATAACATTTATATCCCTTCTGAGTTGGTGAAGACCCAATGAAAACACATCGGAGGGCCCGAGAGTCAAGTTTATCCCGAGATGGAGCATGATTATGAACAAAACATACACTCCCAAATACTCGAAGGGGTAGTGGATGTGAAGAAGGTGCAAGAACACAAGACAACGGTGTTTTGAATTTTAGGACACTAGAAGGAAGACGGTTTATAAGGTATGCAGCAGTCATGACTGCCTCTCCCCAAAGATATTTGGGAGCATGCATTGTTAACATAAGCGACCGAGCAACTTGCTGTACGTGACCAATTTTCCTTTCGGCTACCCCATTTTGTTGAGAAGTTTTGACACACGAAGTTTGATGAATTATACCAATGTGTCCAAATAAGATATAAATGGTCCTCCATATTCAGTACCATTATCACTCCGAAGAATTTTAACAGTAGCATTAAATTGTGTTTGTACCATGTGGTGAAAAGATTTAAAACACTCAAAAACTTCACATTTTTGTTTAAGGAGATATACCCAAGTAAGCCTAGAATAACAATCAACAAAGACAACAAACCATCTATACCCATCATGTGTAGGATGTCTAAATGGACCCCAAACATCAGTATGAATAATAGAAAACAAAGTAGAACTTCTTTTATTTCTGGATGGATAAGATGATCTTTTATGTTTTGCTAGTTCACATGGTTCACAAAAGAAATCTTCCTTCTTACAGTGTTTTACTAAGGCAGGGAATAGATGTGTTAAAACACCAAAAGATGGATGACCTAACCGTCTATGCCACTGATACAAAGATTCAAAAGCAGAATTTAACTTGGATGACACCTGATAAGTTGAGGGAGAAATAGAATTCCCTTCCATAACATAGAGTCCATCTACCACTTTACCATTGCCAAGGACCTTGCCTGTCGCCAGATCCTGAAATACACAGTGGGAGGAAAAAAAGGTTACTGAACAATTAAGATTTTCAGTAATACGTTGAACAGATAATAAGTTTGCTGTTAAGGAGGGAACATGTAACACATCAGATAGCGGCAATGATGATGAGAGGCAGTGAGAAGTGCCTTGTCCATGAACCGGTACAATAGCTCCATTGGCAACACGAATATTGCATGTTTCACCATTATATGTTTCTAGGAAACTAGAATTTCCAGTCATATGTGCTGATGCTCCGGAATCAATAATCCATGAATTATGACATTTATCGGAGGTAAAGTGACAAGATGTACCTGCATGGGCAGAATTAGCTGTATGTGGAGTGGTGTTCATTTGTGACATTAATTGGCGGAGGGTGTTGACCTCTGAAGCAGTCATCGTCCCTGTTGAAGAATAAGACTCACATTCTGATGCAGCATGATGAGCACTAAAGGGAATACCTCTACCCGTGCTTCTGCCAGATGAGACACCACGGTAACCACCTCGGCCACGGCCTCCTCGTCCTCGAATTCTGAGATGAGGGTGCAGGATAAAACATGTTTCACGAGTGTGGTTTAACTTCTTGTAGTAGTCACATTGAAGACTGGATTTTTCACCCATTAAAGCCATTGGTATCTGTTCAGGTTGTTCTGGCTCAGATTGCTGAACATTTCCAGTTAAGAGTGCAGATCGTTCAGAAGAGACGACCGGAGCCATGCTCTGCTTTCGACTTTCCTCTAATCTGACACGACCATAGGCTTCTTCCACTGTAGGAAATGGAACTTGTCCGATAAGTTGATTTTTTATTGAATCATACTCATCAGACAATCCGTCAAGAAACTTCATCACTTTCTCTACAGTCATCATCTTTTGATATTTTTCTTGATCTTTAGCATGTTTACACTCAAATATAGTGTAATGTCCCAACTCACTCCATAATGATGTAAGCTCAGAATAATACTGAGCTAATGTGTGGCTTCCCTGAACCAACGCCCACATCTTCCGTTTGATCTCAAATTGTTTGGCTACATTTCCGGAGAAGGAATACGTCCGAGTGAGAGAATTCCACACATCTTCAGCGGTATCAATGAAGATATATGTTTTTCGAATATCAACCTCCATAGAGTTAGATAGCCATGAACACACCATGGCATTTTCAGATTCCCAATCATCGAAAGTAGTATCACTTTCCAAAGGTTGTTTGGCTTTCCCATTGATATATTTCATCATTCTATGAGATTTAAGTGCCATTGTACAAGCTTTGGACCATTCCAGAAAATTCTTTCCGTTGAATTTAGGGCTTACATACGGAGTACTATGAAATCCCGATTTACTGCTACTTATAGCAGTATTTTGGCTTGAAATTGCGGAATCGCTGGTATCCGCCATTATAAAATATTCAAATAACAATTATTCCAATAATAATTCCCCCTTTTTTCTCGTTAAATCTTAACTACCCAAATATGTATATATATATACATACGCAAACATAATCTTAACTACCCAAACATAATATTCAAATATGTTTTCTGCACAAGTTATATATATATACGCAAATATGCATACAATTATATATCAGAAAATAAATCTTCACGAAACTGAAAAGTGTTACCACGGTTGGAATCGGGATGATGAGAGGAGTAAGAGTCCCTGAAGAAGTTTCTGCAAAAAATGCTCGGAAAAGGCCTCAGGCGCCGGCGCGTGAGCGCGTGTGGCGGCTCGGACGCGCGTGCGGCGGCGCGTGAGGGCGCGTGGGTGGCCGGATGTCCAGTTTTCTTTTTTCTGTATTCTCCTCTTCTCCTGCTCTTTCCAGTGATATGCTTATATTTGTGTTTGGGTGTGTTTTGAAAATCGATTTTTTTGGACAGGAGGTATATTTTTCTGGGTTTGTTTGGTTTCTTCCTTCTGTGTTTCCCTAGGATTTCACATGCTCTGATACCATGACAAATTCTGTAAATAGAGATATAGAGAGGAAGTAATCACAGAAGGAGTAATTTGTATATATGTTGCAGTTTATTACAATGAGAAGAGATACTATATATAGAAACTAATATGTCCCAAAGTCTAAAGGAGGTGCCTAACATTGGTAACAAGGTCATAGACGGTGCTGAATATGGTAGCCTGATGTTGCTGACTGCTGACTTTTGACACTATGTCCTACTATTTGTTCCTAACTCTTGTTAATTCTAAAATGTCGTAATTCAAAAATACAATTTTCAACAAAATTTGGATATTGATTTTTTTATAAATAAATTTTATATTAATAAATTTAATATTATGCGACCATAACATTACAATTTAAAATATAATAGATATTAATAATGTAAATTGAACAAAGTTAGAATATTATATTTTATTGGTGAAAGATTCCTTTTAGTGTCAAGTATAGTGATCATGGGTTGGAGTGTATTTTGTGAATGGTGTAATTTTGTCACCAAAATAGTGTCCCTAGGACACTATTTTAGTGTCTTGGGTTGGAGATGGTCTAAGCGTATATTGTTGAATATAACTTCATGGATAATTGGATACAGGATACATAAAAACGATGAGCGTATATAGTCGGATAAGAAACTTCACAGAAAAAGTTGGATTAGAAAATGAGACATCAAGGCCTAATCCAAACTGGCAAAAACCAGGATGGCAATTGGTCCTTTAAAATCTACTCATGTAGAACAGTAAAAATACTAATTACTAGAAACAAAGTTATATGCAACATGAGAAACAAATCAAGTACCTTTCCATTTAAATCGGAAATTGCAGTCTCCGCCTCCTCTCTTGTAGCATAAGAGACAAATCCATAGCCAGCAGAATTTCTTTTACTATTATTGAATACAACTTTGACTGAAAGTGGCTTACAAGTGGCAGCAAAAAATTCTCTGAGATCTTTATTTCTCACTTTAAATGCAAGATTAGCCACATAAAGTGTATAGCGAGTTTGCCCAGGTGGGGGACTGTCAGGCAGAGGTGGTGAAGGTTCTTTTGATTCCTTTGAAAGCTCATCACTGATAACCTTACCTGACATTTCCTGTGCCACGACAAATCTCGAATGTAAGAAAAATGATGCCAGGAAATAGGCCCAAAGTTCATGGAGAACTTAGCATTACCTCCCATAATAGGAAATATTAGAATGAGTTCAAGTTGCATACCTTTAATGAGAGACATGAGCAACATTAACTCACCATAATTTATTACCAAAATGCTTATACATCATCCACAAGGGAAAGTAGGAAAAAAATATCAGTAATTTCGGGTTATAAGCGTAGGTCACCATGCATCAAACACTCTGCTACATATCTAGTTTCTCTAAATTTAGGTAGCCTTAATCGAATAGGTTCCTAATTAAGCTTGAATACCCTCATCTTAAGCACCTTTAACCAAACAAAAAAATTAATCAAGCTGATTAAGGCTCTTTGAAAAGGTACCATTTTCTAAAAGCTCACAAAATTTATCAAAGTAATTTTACTTCTTTAAAAAAATATTTTATTTTTTCTTAAAACAAAACAAACGGCAGAAAATCAAGAAAACATGTTCCAAAAATCAAACAGATACAGGAAAATTAGAAAATTCTAGAAAATATTTTCATAACACTAAACAAACACCCAGATATTAAGGAAAATGAAAAATTGAGAAAACATTTCCCATGAAATAAACAGAGCCCAAGTAAATTGAGCTGTTAAGTAATTTGAAAAGTACCAACATTTACAATTACCTGTTGTATTGCAGAGGAGCAATTCCTTGACCCCTGAATCATACCCTGGATTTCATTCCTCTGTGGGTAACACAAAAACATACATACATGTTTAATATTGATACAGTACATATAAATATGTGTGTATAGGTTCATTTAATCACTTACCAAAAGGGAAAATCCTCTGAGACCCTCTCTTTGTCTTATGATTCCCCACATGTTTCTTGCTTAAACCCCTTGAACAAAACCTATTCCAATTAAAACCGTACAACTTAGAAGTGATAAATAGGGTTATGCTCGAGCGAAAATACTAGGGATGGGAACGGGTCGGGTTCGGCTCGGATTTTGCAAAATCCAAATCCAAATTCAAATATTTTCGGTTTGGGTTTCGGATCGTATCGGGTTTCGGATCCAAAACTTAATATCCAAATCCAAATCCGTCGGGTTTCGGATCGGATCGGGTTTTTTTCGGGTATTCAAAATTAAAAATAGTATAAATAAGTTGCTTAACAAAAAAATAAAAAAAATTGTGTAAGTAAGTTAAAAAATACTGCTACATCCATAACAATTTATTTTCTCGATCTTTCCATATCTTATGTCTCAAAGATATGTGTATGTATAATATGTATTTATAATATACATTTATAATATATATATATATATAATAGTGTATGTATAATATATATTTATAATATACATTTATATATAATATATAAAATATAAAATATAAAATATAATAAATAAAAGTCGGGTATTTTCGGGTTTCGGGTTCGGCTCGGGTTTTGATCGGGTTTCGGGTTTCAGATCGGGTTTCGGATCGGATTTCATGAAATCCATATCCATATCCAAAATCTTTCGGGTTTAAAATTTAAATCCATATACATATCCAAATCCAAAATATCGGGTTCGAATCGGATAAAAAATCGGGTTTCGAATCGGGTATCCGTCGGATCGGATTTTTTTCCCATCCCTAGAAAATACCGGTATTCATTACATTTCAAGTTATTTTAAATAGCATATTTTTATAATTTTAATTTAATAAAATTAAATAATGTAATATATATTATATCTGAAACTGAAATATATATCAAAAATATTAATTTATCAAATCTTAGAGCATTTTCAATGGTTAAAATGTTTGGTTAAAATGATAAAAAACAATATTGATTATGAAAATTTTGAGGTATTGTGTTTTAATGGAATTGGTTAGAATAATTTGTTACATTTTAATAATGATATGTTATTATTATTATTATTTTAAATTATTATAAATAAATGCAAGAGATGACGTGTAGGTTCCTAGAAGTTCAGCAAATTTGACCAATATGATGAGCATGACAAAAAGGATTTAGAATTATGTATCATTGAAATGCAAAATATTTACACATTATTTATAATTTTTATTTATGATACGTAAATTGAAAATTTGACTAAAAGGTGTCTCTCATTGGTGATAGTCTAAGCAATTTCAAACTTTTTTGAATTTGTTATTGTACTTCTACAAGCGTATGCAAGTAAACGACAAATTTTCTTTTAAGCAAGCAAGCAAATGACATTTTGTGACCCATAAACAAGTTCTTAATTGTTTGTGCAACGCAGAATAATTTAATAACCTCGTATATAAAGACCTCGCAAGATTATATACACAATTGTTTAGCCTCGAATACAGAAATCCCTTTGGACGCACCACACAAACATTACCACTTATGTTTGATCATCTTACTCTGCCTTTTCTAAATTTCTTTGTCAGGTGTTTTCTAACTAATAACTATGTTAAGCATCAGACAATCCCATCATTGCAAATTTCTATTGCCGGGTTCTTGCTGCTACCATTGTCACCAATAGTTACTTGGTTGAAGTGCCCAGCTTCAGATGTCATGGCCACAACATGAGGCGGTATCTCTGAGCTTCCGATTCTCCTTCACCAACTAGAGCTCCTGGGATGCATGATACTTGGGCCTTGTATTCTGTTCAGGTCAGGGAACTCTTCACTGTGCCTATCAACTCGGTCATTGTTGCTGATGTATCTTTCGAATTTACTCAGGCCAGTTGCAAAGTCTTCCGAAACCAGCTTCCAACCAGCTTCTATGTCCCCTATGGATTTCCCTGTATTTGGACCAGGAAAACTAACACCTGCCACTCGAGGTTGAATCTCTGGCTCTTTCTGCACCTTTTCTCTAAAATTGATCTTTGATGGGGGAATACAGGTGAAGAAGACCTCCATGAAGTTCTCAATTACCCCTTTGTTAAAGGGGTTGGAATTTTGAGAAGGATATTCATTCTTATTATTTTCTCTGGTAGTCTGCAGTATCATTATTAAAAAATATATGTAATAGGAAAACAGAGAACTTGGATTTTATGCTAAGGAGATAATATACTTCATACGCATAAAACAGGATGGAGAGAAGGAAAGTCAAAAAGTGCTCAAGTACTGCTGGTCCAATATTTTACAAATTTTAAGGAGGGATCCTTACCATGTTTTTGCTGATGAGATACAGATGATAGCCTGTCAACCCACCAACAAACCAGAGTACTAGGAATATGTATAGTACTAGAACAATAAAGGCAGGATAATTGATCATTGCTTTCCAGATGGATGTAGTCTCCCTATCCCTGATCCTTACAATGAAGACCCAGCACATACCAAAGACATATAGACAAAGCATTGTTGCTGAGGATACAAACATCAAGTAGAACCGGTAGTTCCGCTGCATCCAGAAAAACACTTTTAAATATGGTGGAAATATTTCTTTATAACATTACACCGAAAACCCAATTGGCACTTTTACAGTAGTTCTACTAAATCTTTTTGATCTAAAAAGTGTGTCACCAACCAGTTGACCTCATAATGTTGGAAGATGGAGAGAATCTAGAATTTTGACAATTTGATGATATTTGAACGAGTAAACTTCTTTTAATAGCTAAAAGAAGGTTCCCCGCCCCCCCCTAGGTAGTCAGATGTAGCTTCGACATTTGTGTGTGTATATTTTTACCCTAAGAGAAGATCTATGGCACAAAAACTTTATATTTAAAGGTTCATTACAAGCAGAGGCAAAATTAGTTCAAAAAGGAAAAAAAGGATAAGGGCAAGTCGATCAACTGGTTCTTGTACCAGAAATTTCTTAGATATACTAGTGAATAACACTTGTAGGATATATAAATCTTACCAATCCAATACACTGACCAATATAAGGGCAATGGTGATCAAATCGCTCAACACAATTGTTGCATGTTGAACAGTGTGAACATCTTGGAGGCCTGTAAAGCATGCAAGTAGCGCAATATTTGACTTTCAGCGTTATATGATTAACAACAACATCTCTTGTGCGTGGCAAACGGAATGGTGGAGTACGACCAGTCCCAACCTCGCTGCTCCCATCAAAACCCTCTGGATCTGGAGGGTGTGCACTGCGAGGTACTATACCAGGATCTCCTCCAGAAGTAAGTAGAAGGAGGACTAATACCTATTACACAGAGCAGATGAACAAATTTAGTTACCAGCAAACTTTTCATATGAAAACACAAGCAAGAGTTTCTGAGTTTTCAAATTCAATAATTCAACCCTAAAACCTATATAAATATAACTACCAATATTTTCCCAATATTTATATAATTAGTATAAATTTATGTTTCTAATACAACCACCATAAATGTCTTCCAAGTATAATGGCATGTTTGTGATGTAATCTTATACAATACAACCATCCAAGTATTTTCTTATACATATGAAATTATTATAATATACATACACTTAATATATGATTCTCTTAAAAAATAGTTTTATTGTTTAAAATAATTAATTTTCTAATATGACTGACGTCCAACATTGTTCAGGTATTGTTTCTGAATTCTTTTATCCTTCTCATCAAACTGAAGCTGCAGGTGGCAACAACCACTCAACCGCGAGCCAACCAATCCAGAAAACTTTCAACCATGAGCAAAATTTGTTCTGCATCTCAATTCAAATTAAAAAATTCATGAACATGTTAAACTACCAACACCAGAAGACCACAATAATCTGATTTCCAGAACACTTATCCAGTAATAATGTTGTAGAGGCATGTCCCTAACAACGTCCTTCTACTCTTAAGCCTCAATTACACAAATAACTCTCACTCAGTTCATCTATGGTGCTACTTTAAAGACTATTACATATGTAATATCTGCATAGTACGTAAGAGGGTCCCAGGATCATAATTTAGTATAAATTCAAGACCAGATTCGAAACCAATGACTAATAAGTCTAACAAACTGACTATTTTGAGCAATTATAGCTTTTAACTAAGCAACAATCACATATGACAAGCTTAAATACATTTCAGTATCTCATCACATGTGCATATCTAGCTTAGATTTTACTTTACATATAAGCATGTTTAGATATTGAATTAATTACATAATCAAGAAAGCAGGACTTACACATATTGTTAACAAAACAGCGACAACCATTATTGAAATTCCAAAACTATCCGAATATTCATCCATCAATTCCCGTGCAATGCAGGCACAGAAAACAGCGACAGGAGCAACTATAAGAAACACAGTCCCAAGAATACATTTCGCATCTGGCCCCAAAATCAACCTCCCGCGAAAAAGAAAAACCTGCAAGATAGGAAAAACCATACTTACATTGAGAGGCATAAATATGATGCAACCATGAATAGGTAATTTAAACATACAAAAGCACCCTCATATTTTGTCGCATAAGTTAAAGTAAAATTATGTACAAAGTTTTAATTTCAAACGAGCTAAAACCTGTATCTCGCAGGCATGAATGAGGCAATGAGGATAACTTTGGTTGAACGGGCAGAGTACGTAATTTAAACAAAAAATTCATAATGTCATTAGGGCATAAAATTTGTTCTTCTCCGCTTGTATCAGTTAGCAAGGTAACAAATTAATCAATGTAGCATAACAGTAATTGCATACTTTTTAGCTCTATGATCAGTTGGATCAGTAGTAATTTACTAGTAATTCTTTTCGGCATCATAGTTACGCAACTGATCATCACTATAAATAAAACCAATAATACATAAGTCGAAAACCCTAATGAGTAGTGCAACAAGGTACAAAGTTTAACACAAAAATACAACCAAATTAATTAAAAGCATGGTAGAAAAAAACAAATATAAGGATGAAATTAAAAAAATATATCAACACAGAACTGACATTGCTTCCTTTCCAAGTTTGATAAAGTCGGAGCTGATCCGACCCGGCGGCGTCGGAGCTCTTTGGCGGAGGCAAAACATTCATCATACTGATTTCAACTCTGCGATTACTACTTAATTAAAATTCTAGCATTAGAATGTGGTTTGTTTGGTCCTTGTATATAACAAGGGTTAGGGGAGAGCACGGATCGGATCGGATCGGATTTATGGTAAAACCGAAACCGAAACCGAAACTCTTCGGATTTTAAAATCTAAATCCGAAACCGCAACCGAAACCGACGGTTCGGATTCGGATTCAAAAGTATCGGATCGGATGCAATCGGTTCGGTTTCGGATTTAAACCCAACTCAGATAAAAATAATAAAACCGACATACTATATTTAAATGAAAAGTACGTAAAATTAAAAATTACATCCGTGAAATATTTATTTTCTCGAAACATACAAAGTTTTATTAATTAAGTACTAAAGTCTAAGATAAAATTTGTATAAATCAAAGAGTTGCAAACACTCGGATAGTTCCATTCCATCACAGCATCACTACAAAACAATCCAGAAGCGTTCCTAAGTGGTACTGGACTACTGGTAGGCTGGACAGTGGACAGTGGACCTTCATGACTAGTTTGAAACTTTTAACAATGTGGACTTGCAAAAATAAATATTCAATCTAGCACTAAGAATAAAACAGTTACTAGACACAGAGAAAGATAGAGCCCAATCATCCGTTCCAAATTTTTAGCAGATATATTTCAAAAAAAAAAAAATATATATATATATATATATAATTTATTTATTTTAATCGGATCGGATTCGGATTTTTTCGGATCGGATTTGACAAGAAACCGAAACCGCATAATCGGATTCGGTTTCGGTTTTAAATTTTTCGGTTTCGGTTTCGGATCGGTTTTATACGGATCGGTTTTTAGCGGTTTTTAACGGATTCGGATTCGGATTCGGATTTTTTCGGATTTTTGCTCAGCACTAACAAGGGTAAGTGATTTTATTCATAAACTAGCATAAAAAACCGCGCGAGGCACGGGTCGCTATTTTAAATTGTATTTTTAAATTAAATTGTGCATGATTAATGTCTTTCAAAGTACTTCATGTGATTAATTAATGGAATTTTGCTTGTTAATGGGACATATGCGATTATTGTGTACTTATTTAAGTATGTTCAAGTTTGTAATCTGAAAATTAATATGAGTAATATTGATAGTAGTCATGTTAATTTTTCTTTTTATGAGTCATATAATAGAATTCGAGTGTTTTATAGGCATCGTCTAATTAAGAGGATTTTTCAGAACACTTACAATACTAAACTGTTCTTCCACTTCTTTGAAAATGATACATCCATTTAGTTCGATCTTCAATAATATTCAAGATACAAACTAAATAGGCTTCAAGATATTGCATTATGCGAATGTAGGTTTTACTCTTGATATTAATCAAAAACTTCGTAAATCTTCAAATATTCTACTCAGGCCTTGCGCTTTCGCTTAAAACTATCTTTCCAACTCTTTCATCTATTTTCTTCTAATTTCTTCATTTTAAGCATCCTTTGTCCTTTACTATTCCTCTGTCCGCTAGACTTTTAAAACACCAGATAATTCTAATTGACTGAATAAATATATCTTGTGTAACTACAAGCTTATCACACTCTAGAATATTTTTTCGTACTTTTATCATCATAAGTTAAAGTTGCTCATATGCCTTATGTTCGTGCTTTAACAATGAATTAATCATTTCTTTTTTCAAATACAGTTTCATCCAAAGATCCTAATTGGAGTGAACAGATAGACCAAAGACTTGAATGAGTTTGTTGTTTCTCTTAGCGAATTACGAGCCTCTAGCTAGCTTTACTTATTTTCTAAAATTTATTATAATTTTTTAATTGATATTTTAATTATTTAAAAAAATTCAAAATTTTTACCTTTAATCAATTGTGTTTTGGTAAATAAATATTTGATAAATCAATAAATTCGTCAAATAAATAATTTGTATAGTTCTATATATTGACATCGATAGAGAATAATATTAATAAATGATATAACATAATATACTATAATCCGAATCAATAAATGTAAAAATAAAATATAGCCAAGAATTGTTATTATGTTGATTATTATTATTATTATTATTTTAAAGTTTAATTTAGCTCCAAATTTATTTACAAATGTATTACTATTAAGACATTCACATATTACGTGTATTATTTATAAACACATGTGACATTGTGGCGTAGTGGCAAGAGCATGCATAAGTTACTTGATAGATTCCCATGAACAACACTTTTTTTAATAAAAATGTGTTGGTGTTTTAGCTAAGTTTAATTTCGCTCCATAGTTATTTATAAATGTATTACTCTTAAACGACATTGACTTATTATGTGTATGGTTTGAAAACACATGTGACATTGTAGCATAGTGGTAAGAGCATGCCTAAGTTATTTGATAGACTCAAGTTCAATTCCCATGAACAACACATTTTTTTAATAAATATTAAACATGAGGGCAAATTGGTATTTTCATGTGCATTAAAAAATCTCACATTTTCTTCTTATGTTGGCCTATTATATATATAATAGATAATAGACTAGCTTATAGACCGTGCTTTGGTTACTTTTAATTTTTTATAATTTATTTATAGTATAATATAATATTATAAATATTACTTTAAATATGTTACTGATTCGAACTTTACATCTTTGTATATAATAAATGTTAGTATTAAATATAAATTAATATGTTATTGGCGGGAATCGAACCTTGAACCTCTGCATATAACAACTTTTAGTATTGTTATATCTAACGGTCATGATCTATTTGAGTTGCTGATCTAACGGTGAAAAATGAGGGATAACCAAAAATGGGGATAACCAAAAAGGGGTAACCAACTACAAATTATACCCCCTTTTGCTTATTATAATATATATATACTAGCTTATAACCCGTACGAAGCACGGGTTTCTTTTGATTTGTTATAAAATTTATTTAACATTATAATTATGTTTTTATATAATCATTATTTTTAATAATTTATTTTGTAAAATTCTAAATTAAAAATGTTGTTGACGGGTTCGAACTTTGAATTTTTAGTAAAGTAATTATAATATATCTTATTATTAGATCTAACGATTCTTATTTATTACTAAAAATAATGATTTGAATATATGGTGTGATATTTTTGGGTGTATTAGTGATCGCAAGATTAGTTTTAAATTAAAAAGTAACGTGTTTAAATTAAAAAAAATACTACTAAAAATAATGACGAAAAGATATAATGTGATATTTTGGATATATATTAATTATTGTAAGATTAGTTTTAAATTAAAAGGTAAAGTGTTTTAATTAGAAGTAAAATCTTTAAAGAAAATGGGTAATTGAGTTGTTGAAGCAAAGCAGAAGACCTCAATGTGGCTGAAGGAATTTTAATCGGAATATAATTACGTTAACATTGGTAATTAGCTTTTTAAATTGTTTTTGTAATATAATAATTTTATTATCTATTTTAATAATTAGGATAATCAAATCAAACGGGTTTTTTTAATATGTTATAAATTTTATTTTATGCTATAATTATGTTTCTATATAATAATTATTTTGTGAAAGTTATTTTAATATAATTTAATATAAATTTAGTTAATAATATGAATGATTTAAATTTAAATTATAGAATTTTAAGTTAAATATGTCATTGACGGGATTCGAAACTTAATTTTTAGTAAAGTACTTTAATCAAAAAATATGCCTTATAATTACATCTAATGGTTCTTATTAATTACTAAACATCTAACAACAAAATGGTGTAATATTTTTAGGTATACATTAACGATTGCAAAATTATGTGGTTTAAAACTTATATTATAAATTTTTTTAAAAAATATTTCGTTGACAGAATTCGAACGTTGAAATTTTAGTAAATTAATTTAAACATATAATATATCTAATCACTAATCTAACGGTTAGTGATTAGACGATATAGTGTTATATTTTTGGGTATATTTGTCAGATTATATTTTAAATTAAAAGTTGACATGTTTATTTAGAAAGAAATATTATTGATTGGAATATTCGATATTTTAGGTGTTTATAAATGGTAATATCATCAATCAGTTAAAAGTAAATCTCTTTTAATTAAAAAAAGGCAATCGTCTAATTATCACTAATTATATTATTTTACTATTTATTTTAATAATTAGGATGATCGTGCTGAAAATCGAACCGACAAACTTTCAATACCCGTGCGATGCACGGATTTCTTTTATTATGTTATAAATTTTATTTAATATTACAATAATATTTTTGTATAATCATAATTTAACATAATAATGTTTATGAATTATACTAATGTTTCTCTATTATAAACAATGTATATATATATTTATAATATACTCCCTCCGTCCCAATGAGTTCTTAACATTTGCTTTTTGCACGAAAATCAAGATAGTGGGTGTAATATTATTAAAATAAATGAAGTAGTGGGTGTAATAATAATTTTATTGTTAAAATAAGTTAAGTAGTGGGTGTAATAGTGTAAAGTATTGTTAAAATAAGTGAAGTAGTGGGTGTAATAGTGTTAAAACTTACTATTTTAGGAAATGTTAAGAATATATTGGGACATCCCAAAATAGAAAGTGTTAAGAATCAAAAGGGACGGAGGGAGTATTTTATTAATAATTAGAAAATATGATATGATATTTTCGACCATATTTTCGGGTATATATTAATGATTATATTAAATCAAAATGGTTACATGTTTTAATTAGAAAGAAAATCTTAATGATCGAAAGATATGATACAATTGATTTTTTATGTGTTTATAAAAGGAAATATATTCAACTAAAAGTAAATGTGAAAAAGGCAATCGGTTAATTACCATTAATTATATTATGTTATTATTTATTTTAATAAATAGGATAACCAAACCGAAAAACAAAATTTTATTTTAATAAATAGCATAACCAAACCGAAAACCAAAACTTTCAATAATTCGACTTTAATATAATAGTATAGATAGATGTATACGATTTTTAATATATTTTATTAATACTTGAGAAATATGATGTGATATTTTCGGGTATATATTAATGATTGGACGATTTGTTGTAAATTAAAAAGGTAACATGTTTTAATTATAAAGGAAATATTAATTATCGAAATATATGATACGCTTGATGTTTTTAGGTGTTTATAAAAGGTAATATGTTCAACTAAAAGTAGATGTGAAAAAGGTAATCGATTAATTATCATTAATTTAGATTTGTTTTAAATTAAAAAGTAATGTGTTTTAATTCGAAAGAAAATATTAATGATAGAAAGATATGATACGATTGATATTTTTAGGTGTTTATAAAAGGTAATATGTTCAACTAAAAGTAAATGTGAAAAAGGCAATCGACTAATTATCATTAATTTTATTATATTAATGTGAAAAAGGCAATTGAGTAATTACCATTAATTTTATTATCTTAATCGACTAATTATCATTAATTATAACTTGTTTTAATTGGAGAGAAAATATTAATGATGGAAAGATATAATACGATTGATATTTTTAGGTGTTTATAAGAGGTATTATCTCGACTAATTACCATTAATTATATTATGTTATTATTTATTATAACTTGTTTTAATTGGAAATAAAATATTAATGATGAAAAGATATGATAAGATTGATGTTTTTAGGTGTAATTTTATTATATTAATGTGAAAAAGGCAATCGACTAATTACCATTAATGTTATTATCTTAATCGACTAATTATCATTAATTTTAACTTGTTTTAAATGGAAAGAAAATATTAATGATGAAAAGATATGATACGATTGATGTTTTTAGGTGTTTATAAAAGGTATTATCTCGACTAATTACCATTATTTATATTATATTATTTATTTTAGGTGTATTTATGTTTCCTTTTAATTAAGGGTAAATAAGTAAAATCAATAGGTACCGACCAACCAAACTTTTAATGTTTCGGAATTTATATAATAGTATAGAAGTATAGATACATATATATATATATATATATATATATATATATATATATATATATATATATTTGGTTTGTTTTTTATTTGCTTAATGTAATAACAAAATAATCTCAATCGTCGATCGTTGAATTTGATATTTTTAAAAATTGATCAAAGTTATATTATTAAAAAAAATTATATTCTAAAAAGGATGTAATTAAAAAAATTGGATTAGAATTGAATTTTAAAAAGAAAATTATAATATAAAAGGCTAAAATCAAAAAAGGATTTAATTGAATTTTATTTATTTTTTTATTAATATTAAAAAAAAGTTCATATATACTATTTGGGCTCTATCTTGAGATTTAGAAATCAGATTTGGATGATTTTATGGTTCACGTGAAACTCACAAAATTATCTTTAAGTGCTGATTTAACAATTACTAGCTTAAAACTCGTGCGATGCACGGATTCCTTTTAATATTTTATGATTTTTTTATTAATTTGAATTACTTTTTCTAAAATACGAATTTTGGAGGCTTAAATTTTTAAATGAGATGATTTGATAATAATTATATAAACGTTATCCGTGATATTTCTAGGAAAAGAGGTATTTTAGTTAGAAAATATTGAAAATATGATAAACTTTAGTTGAAAAATGTAATCGGTTAATTATAACTTATAAGTACTTATAAAATTATTATTTAATTTTATTAAATAGTATTCCGTGATTTAATTGTAAAAAAAGAGGTCTTAGCTAGAGAAAATTAAAAAGCAAACATGTTTTAGGTGAAAAAGGTAATTGATTAGTTTATAATAATTATAATTCAATTATGTTATTTTACTAAATAAAATTGTTCGCAATGTTTTAAGAAAAGGAAAAATTAATGTCGTCCATGTTATTTTTAGAAAAAGAGGATTTTTAGTTAGAAAATATAGAAAAGATAATAAATTTTAGCTGAAAAACTTAATCGATTAATTATTAATATTATAATATTGTTATTTTATTTTATTAAATAGAACCACCCGTGATATAATTGAAAAAAAGACATATTTTAGTTAGAGAAAATAGAAAATGTAATGTGAAAATTAAAAAGATGACATGTTTTAGGGAAAAAAAGGTAAATGATTAGTTTACAGTAATTATAATTTAATTTATGTTATTTTACACTCGTAATGTCTTTAGATAGTGAGAAATTAATGTTGCACGTGATATTTTTTTGAAAAAAAGAATTTTAATTATGAAATATGGAAAAGATGATACGTTTTAGCTGAAAAGGGTAATCGTAATTATTAGTATTATAACATTATTATCTTATTTTATTAAATAGATACACCCGTGATATAATTGGAAAAAAAGATATTTTAATTACAGAATAGTGAAAAGGTAACATGTTTTGGCTGAAAAGGTAATTGATTAGTTAATACTAATTATAATATAATTATGTTATTTTATTAAACAAAATTTTTTATTAAATAGATACACCCGTGATATAATTGGAAAAATAGATATTTTAATTACAGAATAGAGAAAAGGTAACATGTTTTGGCTGAAAAGGTAATTGATTAGTTAATACTAATTATAGTATAATTATGATATTTTATTAAACAAAATTGCTCATAGTGTTTATAGGAAAGGATAAATTTTAGTTAGATACAATATAAAAGGTATTGTGTTTTCCTTGAAAAGGGAAATTAATTAATTAGTGAAAAATAGAAAAGGTAATATGTTTAATCTAGAAAAGGAAATTAATTAGTTAATGGGATGGATTATATCTATAATTAAGTAAGGGTAAATAAGTAAAATCAGCAGGTACCGTACCGACCAACCAAATTTTTAATGTTTCGGCTTTAATATAATACTCCCTTCGTCCCTTAATGTTTTTCCTGTTTTGACCGAACACATTTGCCAACGCACAGTTTTGATCGTTAATATCTTGAATTTTATATTAGTATTAAATATAAAGACTTCACTGTATTAAAATACTCATAAATACGAATCCAACAAGATTCCTCATAACTATATTTGGTCTTATAGTTTAGACGTAAATTAGTAATTTGTCTCATGTTATGAATAGTCCTGACATATGAAACGAGAGTAGCATTAAGGGATGGAGGGAGTAGTATAGATTATCGAAATGGAAACACTCAGAATATTAAGAGAAAATATTATTACGAATTTTTAGATTATTCTATTCAATGTAGAAGACCTACATTGATAATCCAATTCAATGTAGAAAACCAAATTATATGATTTAAATAATTAACATACACTTTTTCGTATTTCAATATAAATACACTTTTTAGTTTACATGTTAAAAAAAATATTTTTTATGCTAGATCCATTATTTTTCATCTATTTATTTTATGATTTAACAGTTCTTATTTATTTTGTCGTATTGAAGACTAAACTACCGACTACTAAAGTTTTGAACAAAATCACTCTTAATTACACTTTTTATTAAAACTATATTTCGTTGTTAGTAGAACCATTTTCAAATAATAAGAATGGTATTTTGATAATCAAAATGAAATATAAGTAGATTTCATAAATTGAATAGAATTTTTAACGTAAAAAATCGTCATTTTTTTGTTTCTGTGTAGTTTTAATTGGAAAATAATTGTTAACGCATATAAGTATTAATAAAAATTAAAATAATTTGATATGTAAATTAAAAACATATAAATATTAAGGAAGATTAATGTCATTATATATATTAGAAAAGGAACCGTCCAACGCACGGGTGGGTTATAAGCTAGTATACTTAAGTCGACAAGAGTGTTACTACTATTGTCTAAGCGGGCTTCGTGGGTAATTTATTTTGGAAAATGTTAGGTATTTCAAAATGGGTTCCAATTTTTTTTTCAAATGTGAAGTGGATCTTCCAACCATTTCAATAAAAAAATTTCACTATGTCATGTAATCTTTGCCATGTCATTTGAACAATTTTTGGTTACCAATTTGAGGTACCTAACATTAATCGGATTGTTGAAAATAGAATGAGAAGAGAAAAAATAATAATGTATGGTAATATTTTCCTATAATGATGCTATTATTAGAGTTTTATTAGGAAAGATGGGAATGTTATTAGCAAAATCTCCGGGAAAGACCTTGTTGAAAAAGGACATTTTTAGTTTAGTTTAGGGATGATGGTAAGAATAGAGATCATCTCACACATAATTTTTACTAAATACTCCGTATTAATCTTTGTTCTCTCATAAAAACTAGGAGACTTTTTTTCACCAAGAAAATTCTTTAAAAAAAGGAGAGAAAAGAGGGAGACCGTTTGAGTTTTATTAGTCATATCTCGTTAAATTAATACTCGATACCATGATAAATTAATATTTTAAATTCAGATTTTTGGTCTCAATACAATAGCCATAGTATGAATTTTACTTCAATTAATTAAGAGTAAATTACAAAGATGTGAACATATTTTATACCAGTTTTCAAAAAAATGACTAAATTTTTAAATTCGCAAAATAATTGCCAAATTTTATTTCCGTCTTTTAAAAGAATGGCTCGCGCTAATTGTGAACGTGAAAATGAGTCATTTTTTAAAAAGCGAAAATAAAATATAGCCATCCTTTTAAAAAAAGTTAGCGGGAGCCACTCTTTTAAAATGCCGGAACTAACACTAGTCATGATTAATTTGCGAACTTGAAAGTTTGGCCACATTTTTGAAATTTTGTGTAAAATACGCCACCATCCTGTAATTTACTCATTATATCCTTTATATAATTGGTATAAGGAGGTTTTAATGGTCGTTCGTTCGTAAGGACTAATATTGTAATTTCAAGCTACACTCACTCGATATGTTCTCTGCATATATGAAAGTCGTATAATGGTTTTTACTTCATAACTGGTACTGTTTTATAATGTTTATAGTTGTAATTTCAAAAAAAAATGAATTATGGATTAAAATAATTTTATAAGTAATCATTATTATGATGTCAAAAAGAAATTCTAAATAATAAATATAGTTCCTCGGATAATTAATTTTACAAGTAATTCAAATATTTAGGTTTGTTGGGAGCTATTTTAATAATGCCAAAAAAAAATCTAAAAAATAATTATAGTTCTCGGATACCATTTATGTATAAACTATTTACTTGACTCACTAAAATGCTTTATTAAAATCAGTATAATTCCTTCATTTTAAAAAAAATAAATAGTAAAAACGATGAATAAAGATAAGCCAAAAATTACATTCTATAATATATAAAACAAACTAATTAAACAAAGCATACCATAAGATTTATAACAGAAAATAATTCTTTTGAAAAAAATTAACATTTATTTACAAACCAAAAAAAATTATTTAAAAACAATATGTGGCAAATCAATATATTGAAAATGAAAAAAAGAAAACATTTGATGCTTGGAAATGATACCATATATCAACAAATAAAATCTACAAAACAAATAATAAAATAGCTTTTTAAAAGCAAATGAATTTTTATATTTTTTTTGTCAAGAACACAAATAAACTAAATTTAGAAAACTAAAATTCACAATAAACACTAATATAATTTAGAATAAAAAAACAAAAACAAAGATATATCAAAACAAGTATAAACTTTTCTAACATTAAAAATGAAATAAAAAACATGTGATGTTTGGAAATGACATAGAAATCAACAAAATATGATCTACGAAAAAAATCTATACTATTATATAAAAGTCGAAACATTAAAAGTTTTGGTACATGTTTTTTGGTACCTATTTTTTGGTACATGTTTTTTGGTAATTCGTGAATTTACTTATTTACCCTTCATTATAAAAAAAAATAAATACACCTAAAATAAATAATAACATATAATAACATAGATATTACCTTTTATAAACATCTAAAAACATCAATCTTATCATATCTTTCCATCATTAATATTTCCTTTCGAAATAAAACACGTTCGAATTAATGATAATTAATCGATTTACATAATATTATTATGGGTAATTAGTCGATTGTCTTTTTCACATTAATATAATAAAATCTATACTATTATATAAAAGCCGAAACATTAAAAATTTTGGTACCTGTTTTTTGGTACTTCGTGAAGTTACTTATTTATCCTTCATTATAAAGATATATATATATATATATATATATATATATATATAGTCTTATTCTAATAGAAACTAACTTAGAATAGAAAGTAGAAACTAAACCTAAATTAAATATTTCAAGCTAATCTAATGACCAAATTAGGGGTACTCCAATACAAAAAACGTATAAAATTATTGGCTCTATTCAACAAAAAAATAAAAAAAAATGAAAAAAAAGGTTAGTGTTCACGTGATGACGTGGCAGTGACGTCAACACGTGAACAATAACTTTTTTATTATTATTATTGAATAGAGCCAAGAATTTTATAAGTTTTTTGTGAAGGTGCTCCTAGCGGGGCCATTAAAATAAATGAAATATAATTTATTTAGTATAGGTTTCTAGTTTCTATTCTAAGGTTGGTTTCTGTTTGAATGCTAGCCTATATATATATAGGGTCCTATTCTACTAGAAACAAAATTATATTAAAAACTAGAAACTGAAGCCCAGCCCATTTCAAACAAAATACACCGTTCAATTAAAATTTTAAAAAATAGACCATATACATACAGATATACACGGTGGGTGAAGTCTGAAAACAAGGTTTTTTTTTAATTTGAATTCTGAAAATACCATTTTTCGGGAGGGGGTGTTGAAAATACCCATTTGAATACGCATTTGGGGTTGGGGTAATACGGGTTACGTAAATTTCAATGGGGTATTGTTGCAGCTAGGTTAGCTGGGATACGTATTTCAGACTTGTGTATCCCGTGTAACGCATTCTCGACATGCGCAATGACGTCATATGACGTCATTGTCATCTTTCACAGACGGGAGCTCCCAGCCGGAGAAAAGAGGGCGATTCTGGCAATATTTTTTGAACCATTCGTTCGTTCACATATGGGACTTTCCAAACACATACGATATACCATTGCAATCGTTGTTCCAAGATCTACATATATGTACCACTCTTATTATATTTGGTATGCAGGATTATGAACGCCCAAAGTTTCCGATTGAAAGCTCTGGTGAGCTTCACACGCCCCTGCGGGGCCAAATACTGCTAAAACGGATCGGGGAGAAAGGTAGAGCGAGGTGTGGGGATCCTTTTTATGTGCTCAGATGGAACGATGGTTGAGAGATGGCTGAGAACGACGACTGGCGACCATGGCGGTGATTTTTCGTCGAGAACGACGACCGGCGTGTCTGTGAAGGATGACGTCACATGACGTCAATACGCATCTCAGAGATGCGTATTAGCTGATACGCATAATGAAAATGCGTAACTCAAGTACGCAAATGCTAATTGGGTAACAAAATGGGTATTTTTTTACAACCCCTCCACCCGATTGGTATTATCGTACTTTTTTTTTGAAAAAGTTGTTATTTTTAACAATTTTCCCAAAACGGTTAGGAACATAGCTCCTTCATTACTTCGCAAAATCACTGCCTATTCATCATTTTTTCAGTGTGATTGTGCAGGATTTGAACACAAACACGTCGACATTCGAGTAATTGAGACAAATCGGAGCAAAAATCACGGTGATTTGAAGTTTCGAGAACTAAAGTTAGTAAAAACTCTACAAAAGGTACAATAGTTTGTTTTTGTTATTTTTAGGATTGTAACGGTTTTTAGTATATTATCATGATTATGAGGCTATTAACGCTTTTTAGTAATTTCGGAGTGTTTTTACTGTGATTCATTTGTAGATTTATGATTTTAATGGCTTTTTAAGTGATTAAATGATTAAGTTTGACTAGATTTAGATTTCATTTTTGTATTTATAGGTGTAGATTGTATTATTAGGCTTTTATAGCTATTTTTAGTGATTTAGATGATGTGATATTTTGTTTATGATTTTTATGCCTATTTGAATGACTGATTATACGATTATGCATTTACAAATTTTAATTTGTTTCCGGAATTATGGTGAAACAGCAACCGTAGACTGCACAAATGACTATATTTTATGGCGGTCAGATTGTGTTTAATGATTTCTACCTAAGAAAGCCAAGGAAATTATGATTTTAGCAAGCAAAGCATATTCGTCGCTAAGTTGCCTGAATTTCCAGCTTCACCTAAAGTTGTTGCTAAATGCTTATAGTCTTGTCTAAACTCAATTTCCTCAGCCAATTTCTCTGTATGTTAGTCATTGGATATAAACTCGATAGATAAAATCACTAGAATCACTATAAACTGACAAGAAAATCGCTATATTTTTATCAAAACAATCACTATAATATAATACAAATTTTTATTCTATTGATAAAAAAATGATTTTAATATTGTTCTTATTATTTGATCTATGATTAGTAGATTATTAATGTTCTTTTTAACAGGAAAAAGACAATGAAGCAAAAAGAAGAAGAAAACCAAATGTCAAATACTCTATATTCATAGCTATATTGATGTATGTTAAATTAGGGTTTTAACATGTGGAATGTATAATTTAGTGATTTATGTACATATTAATTGACGATTTATCCATGATTATTCAACTTAGGGCTCGGTTTAATTTTATTTGATTATACATTTTGGTGATTGAATTAGTGACTAGTCATGTTTTTAGTGATTTTATTTATTTGTTCTCACTTTAATTAATTATTTTAGTACATATTCAGGTGAGTTAATAATTCTTATGTGATTTTACAATTATTGTTTTATTAGTTATAATAGAA
This sequence comes from Kitagawia praeruptora, assembly GCA_037693485.1. NCBI lineage: Eukaryota > Viridiplantae > Streptophyta > Magnoliopsida > Apiales > Apiaceae > Kitagawia > Kitagawia praeruptora. The sequence goes on from CM075352.1 coordinate 68,944,448, forward strand.
ACATGTACAAGTTGTCAGATGATAGATGGTCGGCTTTTACGATTCATTTTTTTGTGATTTGATATTTTCGATCTTTTGACTCATGTGGTATGGTTTCAATTTTGGAATAAATAATTACAGGTGAATAATTTATGCAACAAACTAAATATTAAATGTTTACAAGATCAGTTTGTTTGTAAAAAAAAAAGTGAGTAGTAGTCGTTGTAGTATTAGATTTATAGTTACTGGTTCCTTTTAAAAAATGTTTTCTGTTTGGAATGATGTTGGTTCAGTTTAAGTTTTGACTTTATTGGAGGCAAAATAAATATTGCACTGAATTTGGAATTCTTGAATATAGTAATACCATGTTTAGTGAGTATTGATATGTGACTATTCTGTAAGAAAGTAAATACAATTTAGTCTCAACCTTTTCCCTTTTCTTGTTAAGATGTATGGTTTTGTCACTGCAAGTTATCCAATATTTTTGACATATATGGACAAGATGCTCTATTATTGTTATAGAATATCAATAAACTACACTATACAAATCACTATTGATATTATTGAAATTCTTAAGTCACCCTGTACCAATCACTAATTTTAGTTATAGGAATCACTAAAATGTATTATAAAAATTACTATTATTTATTCATCGTTTTAAATTAGGTTTTATGGTCACAGGATTCCGATTTTAGCGATGATTGTCAAATTATATGATACTGTTGTTTTAGTGACAATCGATTACAAATAGTCTGTTTTGCATACTAGTACATTTTCTTTATTAGTTGATATTTTGGTTTTTGTTATAGTAAATTTGTCAAATCTTAAACTTTTGTTAACAGCTGGGACAAGTTGTGGAATTGATTCTTTGCCTGCATTCCAAAAGGTTACATGCTCAAATTTAACTATAGAGTAGCCAGAATACATATTGGAAGTCAATTTGTTGTCTAGCCTTCCAAAATGTCTGCCACAGTCATGGCCAGCAGTCAGATCAACACCCGGAGGCAAGATAGTAGGAATTGCTGAAAGTTTGTTTCCTGTAGATTTATTTGCTGTGAATAATGTCCATGTAGGTGATCCTTTAATTTTGTCTAATGGGAAAGAGCTCCATCAAGAAAGGGTCCCTAATCTCGAGCTCGCTTTGGATACAGAAGTAATACCCATGAAACGAAAGAAAGTAGACAAGATCAAGCTCTTGTTAGGAAAGCAACAGAACCAGAGGATGTACCCGTCATGCTTTCTCTTTCGCTTTCATTTCCATTTACAGATGAGGATCACTGTTTAACCTATTTTGTGAGTGGAAAAGCACCTATCTGTAGAGGGACATGTTAATTTATTATTAAGGTAGACACAATATAGGTTTCTCTCTGTCTATATATAACAACCAGATGGTTGTGGTAGGTGTAGACAATGTTCATGTATAATGATCAGATTCCCTTTCCTTGTGTTAATTGACCACATGATTAACTAATCTAGATATTTTCTAGATTTTTTTGAAATTTTAATTTCATGAGTTACCTATGTTATTAATGTGCTAGTGGATAAAACCAGCTATCTGTGTATAAAAGAGGATGTTATTTGATGATGAGGCCGTTTGGAATTGCTTAAAATAAGTTACTTTTGACTTAATGGAGGTGTTTTTAACTTAAAGGAAAAATTAAAGTTGTTTACTTTAAGTTGAATGAATGTGTTTGGGTAATTTTACTTAAAGTTAAATGGGGGTTTAATAATTTTGACTTAAAGTGAAATTTGACTTAAAAAAATTTTAAATTCATAATAATTAAACTTTACAAGAATCATGAAAAAAAAACTCAATAAGTCATAAGTCATAAGTCAAAAGTACCTAAATGGAGCTTATGACTTTAAGCAGTTTTTTAACTTAAAGCCGGCTTAAAGCCTTACTACACAAACAGGCCAAAAATGACTTAAAGCCATTTTTAGCTTTAAGCCAAGTTTGCCAAATAGGCTGGATGTTTTAATTGGCTTCATGGATTTTTGGACAAAGCCACAAAGGTCTCGAGGTCTTAAACTTACAGGGTTTGCAGGATCCAGTACAGCAAAGACATAGCATAGAAGTAAAGAGTGATATGTGAAATTAGACACCTTTGAGTGGCTTTAGTCATGACGTCAATCTTTGTTGTTCTTAAGAAAAGGTGAGATGGACGTCAAAATATTTGGCTTTATAAATGAAATTGAGTGCATGAAGTTGTCTTGTAAAGATTTCATCTCATCATATATCATACTATACAGCAAATGTTTTCATATTTCATATTTTACAATGGAATGCTAACATGATAATGTAGTTTGTAGTATTTTTGAAATTTAAGCTCAATATTTGAATTTCTACTACTAGCCATTATTCTAAAACATTTGCTTTCGTACATTTCTTCTTCTTTGAACAAGTTCAGGATTCATGAATTGTCACCAAGCATACTTTACATTTTCGGAGGGACAACTTTAGCTCTTTCACTAATCAATCACTTGAAATAGTTCTCTTTCTTCTTACAAATGTTAATCACTTAACAAAAATTAAACTAAATATCTGCCAGAACACATGACAAGGTTTAGACTCAAGGTCACCTGTAAAAAATACATAAGCAACCACATTTGGAAATCAATAAAAATAAAATAATCCCCAAATTGAACTATAAAATCACTAGTTTATACAACATTAATCATTAAAATGTACATCACAAACCACTAACACATACTACAAAAATGAACCAAAATCTATTGTCTAACTGGAAAATTTGAGAAAATTACAGGATATGTGTGTGCGATTGCGCGTGTTATAACTTATAACCTTGTTTTTCTTATCAATACTCTTTTTAAAACTTGTAACCTTTATCTAAATTTTCAAAAATCTAATTGGTGAATGGTATACCAATCTCACCAGCACAACTAGGTATATAATACCTTTTACCACCAGGTGACATGGTGTAGCTTGTTACAATTTGCTTTTTTTTTTTGAAGCATACAGGACTATTGAAGAGAGATTAGTACTATCACCATTACTAATCCGAGATGAATCACCACAATTTGAACCTAAAAATGAAAGATGTTTACAATTAGCCTCAAACGTAACTAATTAAAGAAAAACGAATCGTAGCTTGTATACGTATAAAGAGAGAGATAGAGAGAGAGAGAGAGAGAAACGAGAGAAAGAGAGAGATTCAACAAGACTACAAATACTAATTAAAGCTCAGATATTACCTTGATTATCCCTAATTATAATCAAATCTGTTGTAATCATGTTGAATAAACTAAAAACATCCAAAAATACACAAATCGCAGCTTGAGAGAGAGAGAGATTCAGTAAGACAATACGAAAGAGATGACAAAAAACTCGAAAAAAACAAACAGAAACAAAAGTAAAAGTAAAATACCAAACACAAGAAACAGATATACTACTGTACATGATGCAACTAAGAAAAAGTAAAATAATAAGTCGAAATCTTATATAATTGCAAATCTTGTTTTACGACATGATACAGTTTAGTAAGTATAAAAGTTATTGTTGTGCCCAAAATCTCCATGGGCTAGATTTAGGCCCATTAGGCTTAAGGATCCAATCCGTATGAGTAATATGGGTTATGATTGAGGTCCCTTAAGTTAAATGGGGTTAAATAGCATGTGAAATGGATCTGGACAGATTCAGGTTCCCGAGAAACAGCTTCCCGAGAGACAGCTTCCTGCAGATAGCTTCCCGAGAAACAGGTTCCTGCAGATAGGTTCTTGAGAGACAGCTTTCTGTACGAAAACAGATTTATGCCAGCAGATTTATAGTATGATTAAGCCTCCTATTCTTTAGGAGCAAGTTATGAACATCAACTCCTTATTGGAATGTATTCATTGGGCGCAGATGATCCTTGAATACATCTAATAGGACTAGAACTTGTAAATACATTCCTAGCCGGACTAGAACTCGAGTTCTATTCGACTTAGGTCGCCTATTCGTGGCTGAATCTGGAGAAAAGGAGGTCCCCACGAATTAGGAACCTAGCATCTTGCCGCCTAACCAGACTTCTAGTCTAAAAAGAACTACGTGAACTTGATCCCTATATATACAAGGGTACGTAGGCACCTTGGGAACATGTTTTACAAGCCTCGCAATACACCTACGAGATTCTTGAGAACACACGACACAAGCCTCAAGGGAACTCGCGAGATTCTTGTAAACGCTCTCGAGCTCAATTCAACCCCCACAAAAAACCTCCATTCTTCATAGATTAGTTGATCGTTAGCCTTTACAACTCACCATAAACCTCTCAAAAGTTGTTACGAAATCCACTCATCAACATTGGCGCTAGAAGGAGGGGAGAGTTATCATCTTACGAGTGGAAAGATGGCAGGTAGTTCTGATAGCGAAGCAACACAATCTGTAGAGAAAGATCAAACCCCGAAAGTAAAGAAGATTACTCCTGCTGACGTCCTAGAGCATTTAAAGTCGATTAAAGAAAGGCTTACAACCCTTGAACAAATAACACTGAAGAAGAAGAAGTTGAAGTTAGCAGCTGGTAAGAAGGGTAAAAAAGCTAAGATTAATCCCAAACAGTTAGGCGTCGTTGAAGAAGAACGTGAAGAAAAGGCCGAGGAGGAGATCGAAGACCCAAAAAAAGATACTAAAGGTGAAGAAGATGGTGAACCGAAGGATAAACAACTTCCTGTTAAGGAACCTTCCATCGAGATAATTAAAGATGATTCAAGTTCAGTCGAGATTGCGAACGATTCGTGTATAGCAGATTCACAGGAAGCCGATGATAAAGATAAGGAAGCAAAGGACGGTGGAGCTGGTGATTTGAATGCTGAAGACCTCAAGAAGATTCTAGTGAAACTTAACGAAGAAAAGCAATCAACAACAGGTGCAATAACCTCATCTCCATTCAATAAGAAGGTTAGAAAATCCCCGTTACCTAAATCCTATCGTATGTCAAACGAGTTTAAATTTGATGGCACTACGGATCCTGTGGAGTATCTGGGTCGTTTCAATACCGAGATGGAAGTTTATCAAGTTAAGGAGCCAACAAGGTGTAGATTATTGGCTGCAACCCTTTATGGTGGAGCTCATCAGTGGTTTAAGAGGTTACCATCAGATTCTATAAATTCCTGGTGAATATGGGGAAACTCTTTGTTACTCAGTTTAGAGCTTCCATCACTTTTGCACCCCCAACCAATACCTTGGCCAACATCAAGCAGAGAGCAGATGAGACCTTGACAGAGTACCTCAAACGTTTTAATGCAGAGGTTCCCAGAGTTAAGAAAGCTCCTGACGAGGTCATTATGAGCTTCCTGATTGCTGGAGTTAGAGCTGGTTCAGACTTCTGGAAGGAGCTACAAGTACGTGAACCTAGTACACTAGCTGAGTTCTACAAACAAGCTGAACTATATAAATGCGTGGAAGAATCCTTGTTGAAGTTTAGAGAAATAGAAGATCTTGGAGATGAAGCTAGTCACAAAGGAAGCAAGCGAGAAAGGTCTCCAAGCCCGCAAGCATATGTTATTGGGGACCAAGCATCCTCTAAAAGAAGTAAAGCAAATTTGAAGACAAAGCACGACAATTATACCTCTTTGGTCGTTCCAGTTGACCACATCTTCATGGTTTATGGGAAAGAAGGAATATTTGTGAAACCTGCACCTTTACCTGTAGGAGCAAGGAAAGATATGAAGAAATATTGTGACTTCCATGAGGATAATTGCCATGATACTTCTGAATGCAGAGCACTGAAAGACCAAATTGAGGAATTGATTAAAGTCGGGAAGCTCGCGGAATGGATAGCTCGAGGTGACCAATAATTGAAAGTTTGAGAGCTTCCCTAAAGTAGAGTTGAGAGACCTTTATTTATATGTATATTTCCTTCTTAGAACTGGGGGGTAGTGCATGTATACCTCCCCAGCAAGCAAACCTATTTCTTTCGAGTAGTTTTCAACGAAATTATGAGTAGTTCTTTTCCTTGTATTACGTCATACATGAGCTTATATTTAGCTTGTAAAACAAGGAACATACCTCATTCAATTCAGTGACCTGCGAGAAATACCTCACAAGTAATCTCTTTAAGTATCTCTTGTTTCTTACAATGAGTTAGCTCACGTAAGCTTAGAGGTACTGTATTGGGATATTTGTATAGAGGTTCATTCTCAGCATGTTTCGTAAGAAGATAAAGAAGAAAGGAGAAGACATGTTAAAGCTACAAGCAAGAATGATGTGAAGAGGTTATAGTATTTATTCGAGCGTTAAAGAAAATTTGACATAGTTGAAGATTTTGATGAAGATTATCTACAAGAATATGATATGAGCATCTTGAAGAAAACACACAGTACTCAACTTCAAAGCTTGATTTCCTGGCAGTGAAGACTTGAAGAAGAGTTGCAAACACATAGCTCCACTCATTTCTCAGATTCTTTCTGTTCAGCTTGCCAAGATTGATCCCATCTGAGTAGTTGATGAACTCAAAGAATTCCTCTAACTCTGCATTCGTGGCCAGTCTGTCAAATGACTCTTGTTGTAGGCCCAGTGCTTGATTCATGTCTGCAGTAGTGATAGTGATTTCCTGATCCTGAATCTTGCAGTAGATGATATATGAAGTGATTGCGTTTTCCAGGGCTACAACCTCCACAGTAGCAGTGCCCCAAAACTGTTCCAGGATATCCAGATATAGAGTTGGGTTGGCAGAGAGTGCATCCTTGATGTATGACTCAGCCATCCATTTCACAAAGCACTTGAAATTGGCATTGGGTGCTTCCACATCACTAGTTAGGGCAATGAAGTTGGTGTTGAACTTTACTGTTGCCATTTGTATGAAGGAGAGGAAATAAATTGAAGGTTGAAGAAGAAATTTGGCTTTTTGCAGTTAGGGTTTCAGAGGTTTAGAGAGTGTAGATGCTTGAGAAATCGAATGAAATGAATCGAATAGGTGTAGAATTGTATAAGTATGAAGTACTTGAATTGTCGATTAGAAGTATGTTTTGTATCGACAAGTCAGGCATTCGAGAAGTATAAAGCAACTATTCGAGAAGTCAAGAAAGGCTTAATCGATAACTCAAGCAGATAGAAACTCACAGCTGGCAGTTATCTAACTTAGAAATAATTCTAAATTAAATAAAATGTGTTTTTATGAGTGAATTAAACTTTTAGACAAAAGTCCAAAATCGGTTAAAATTCAGCGAGAATTCAGCCTTTTCAAATGATTCGAGAACTCAAATATAGTATTCGAGAACTCAGTCAATCGAGAACTAAAACACTATATTCGAGAAGTCAAGGAAATCTCTATTCGAGAACTCTAAAAGACTCTATTCGAGAACTCAAGAGTACTCTAATGAGACTTGTTAGAGATGTCGAATATTGAATCATTCGAGAAGTTTGACTTATCGAACTATACCCATCACTCATAAAAATTGATTTTCACTATCTTTTAAAAATTGACCAGCCATATTCATTGAAGAATATTCTAGCAAATTAAATAGTGATTTTCTCAAAATTTCATAGAAATTTCAAGTTAGCAAAAATATGATTTTCCAACATATGCAACAGATTTGAAATATTTATAAATCATATTTCAGCCAACACTTACTCCAAAAATATTGAAAATTTAGATAAAGTAAGTGTTTACTGCTGCAATAATCTAGATGATATATTCACTTAGCCAGAATCTGAAGAATTCAGCATTCCAATCTCACTAACCAACCTTGTGAATGTGGCTTCATCTAGTGGCTTAGTGAATATGTCAGCTAGTTGTTTATCTGTAGAGACATAATGCAACTCAATGGTTCCATCAGTTGCATGTTCTCTAATGAAATGATATCTGATGTCAATGTGCTTTGTTCTAGAATGATTGACAGGATTGGCAACTATAGAGATTGCACTTGTGTTGTCACACATGATTGGAATTCTTTCCAACACAAGTCCATAATCTCTAAGTTGATTTCTAATCCAAAGCACTTGAGCACAGCAACTTCCAGCAGCTATGTATTCAGCCTCAGCTGTAGAAGTTGACACAGATTGTTGTTTCTTGCTATACCAAGAGACTAACCTTTGTCCAAGAAACTGGCAGCTACCTGAGGTGCTTTTCCTATCCACTCTGCATCCAGCATAATCAGCATCAGAATAACCAACCAGATTGAACCCTGTGTCCTTAGGATACCATAGTCCCATGTTTGGAGTGCCCTTCAGATATCTAAAGATCCTTTTTATAGCAATCAAATGTGATTCTTTCGGATTTGATTGAAACCTTGCACACAAGCATGTAGCAAACATGATGTCTGGCCTACTTGCAGTGAGATAGAGCAGAGAACCAACCATGCCTTTGTAGACTGAGATATCTACATTCTTGCCTTTAACATCTTCATCCAATTTAGTGGCAGTGGCCATGGGTGTCTTTGCAGGTGAGCAATCTTCCAAGTCAAACTTCTTCAATGAATCCTTGATATACTTGGTCTGACTGATAAAGATACCATCCTTCCTTTGACTGACTTGCAACCCAAGAAAGAATGTCAACTCTCCCATCATACTCATCTCATATCTGCTCTGCATGAGTTTAGAAAATTTCTCACACAGCTTCTCATTTGTAGAACCAAAAATGATATCATCCACATAGATCTGAACTAAGATAAGATCATCACCATGCTTCTTGTAAAACAATGTCTTGTCCAGTGTGCCTCTAGTGAATTGATTCTCAAGAAGAAATTGTGATAAAGTATCATACCATGCTCTTGGAGCCTGCTTAAGTCCATACAATGCCTTAAGCAATCTGTAGACAAATTCTGGGAAGTGTGGATCCTCAAAACCAGGTGGTTGTTGCACATAGACTTCTTCTTCCAACTCTCCATTCAGAAATGCACTCTTGACATCCATTTGATACACTTTAAAGTTTGAATGAGCAGCAAATGCCAAGAATATTCTGATGGCTTCCAATCTAGCAACAAGAGCAAATGTCTCATCATAATTAATGCCTTCCTGTTGAGAGTATCCTTTTGCAACCAACCTTGCTTTGTTTCTTATAATTACACCATCTTCATCCATCTTATTCTTTAGAACCCATTTTGTTCCAACAATGGTTCTGTTCTTTGCTGCAGGCACAAGTTCTCATACTTTGTTCCTTTCAAATTGATTCAGCTCCTCTTGCATAGCAATAATCCAATCTGGATCCAACAGTGCATCATCAAGTTTCTTAGGCTCAACTTGTGTTAGAAAACAGCCATAGAGGCACTCATTATGAGTTGCTCTCCTAGTCCTTACTCCTGCATTAGGATCTCCAATGATTTGCTCTGCAGTGTGTGATCTATCCCATTTCCTTGAGTGCTCAGCCTGATTTCTCATTCTTGATGTTGCTTCATCATCCACATCATGGTCATTCTCATTTCCTCCCCCTATGAAGTTGCCACTACTCACAGGTGTGTCTTGGATGCTTGTTCCTTCACTATTGATTGGCATAAATTCTTCTCTTGTATCATCATTCACTTGAGTTTGTTGAACTCGAGTTTCAACTTCAGTTTCAGTCTCTTCATCAGAATCATCTAGATTATCAAACTTCAATGGATCTTTATCTTCATCATTGGCTTCTTCTAGTCCAGGTAGTTTGCTGTCATCAAATGTCGCATCTGTGCTTTCCATAAATTTCTTTTGACTGATGACATAAACCTTGTATGCAATTCTTTCCATAGAGTAGCCAAGAAAAATTCCTTCAAATGCTTTTGCATCAAATTTTCCAACATATTCAGAATTATCCTTCAATACAAAGCATTTGCTTCCAAAAGTATGAACATACTTTAGAGTAGGCTTCTTTCCAGTCATCAAGTTATAAGATGTCTTTCCAGTGTTTTTGTTGATGAGGGTTCTATTCTGGATATAGCATGCAGTGCTCACAGCCTCAGCCCAAAAACATGTAGGCATTTTTGCATCAAGTAACATTGTTCTAGCAGCCTCAATTAGAGTTCTATTCTTCCTCTCAACAACTCCATTTTGTTGTGGAGTTCTTGGAGCTGAGAATTGCTGAGAAATACCATTCTCTTTACAAAATGCTTCAAGTTTGACATTTCTGAACTCTGTTCCATTATCACTTCTCAGTGCAATCACACTTGCATTGTTGGCCTTTGCTTCCTTGTCAACTTTCTTTATATGCTCAATGATTACTTGTGGAGCCTCATCTTTTGATGCCAGAAATTCCACCCATGTATACCTTGAAAAATCATCAACCATCACCAAGACATACTTCTTTCTTCCTAGTGACATAATATTGACAGGCCCAAACAAATCCATATGAATAAGTTGTAGGGGCTTGGTTATAGATGTCACTGTCTTTGTCTTGTGGCTTGATCTTTTCATCTTTCCTTTTTGATAAGCCTCACACACTCCTTCTTGACAGAATTCAAGTGTGGGCATGCCTCTCACTAACTCTCTTTTGACTAGAGAGTTAATGGCTTTGAAGTTCAGGTGTGATAGTTTCTTGTGCCACAGCCAACAATCTTCATTTGATACTTTTGAGTAAAAGCAACAAATTTTGTCCTTGTTTGCAGAATCCATATTGGCTACAAACAGGCTTCCCTTCCTTACTCCAGATAGAGCAAATTCACCAGTCTTCTTGTGGGTGATCAAACATTCATCTTTGTCAAAATCCACCTTGAATCCCCTATCAGTAAACTGACCAACACTTAGCAGATTATGCTTGAGCCCCTTGACTAGTGCTACATCTTCAATGCTGACATTACCAACTTTCAACTTGCCATATCCCAATGTGTTACCCATGCTGTCATCTCCAAAAGCAACCATTTGGCCAGCCTTTTCCTCGTACTGTGATAGCAGGGCCATATCACCAGTCATATGATTTGAGCATCCACTGTCCAAAATCCACATGACCTTCTTTTCACTTTCTTTGCCCTGCAAACACAAAGGTATTACTTTTCCTTTGGTACCCAAACAAGTTTGGGTCCATGTGACTTAGAAACAGTTTTATCATAAACAACATGCTTGTCAACTTTCTTGGCATTAGTCTTCTTGTCACTGTTAGAAGTCTTGGAACCTGAGGTTTCAGACTTAGGTGACAGAGGTACCTTCCTAGCTTTAGGAGGACTTGAAGACTTTGACCTGGTGTAGTGTGTGTGAGAATTATGACTGATACAACCATCAATGAATTGCCTTCTTAGATTGAAATAACTAGTCATAACATTCATATTGCATGGCATATAGTCAAATTTATCACAAAATGGTGCATCTCTATGTCTTAGAGGCACAGAACAATCATAGAAAGGTTTAGATACACTACCAGTAAGTTTCTTGCATGCATGAGTTAAATGATTGGTACTGAAACAGTTCTGACAAGTTTTCCTAGGGGCATTAGGCATATAAGCATAGTTGTTATCCTTGTTAATCCCTAACTTGCCATTTCTGTTCTGTTTCTTCTTAGTCACTTTCTTTTCTGATTCACTCTTCCCAGCTGAAACAAACTTAACAAACTTCTTAGGTCTTGACCTATCAACTACTGGCTCCTTGTCTTTTGACTTGACACTCTCACTCTTGGATGATGCTTGTTGTTCATTTGATTGTGCCTCATCCTCATCATTCAACATTTGTTTGATGAGTAAGGCATCCTCATCAATTTCAAATGTTGGTTCCTTAAAAATTGGATTTTCAGTCTTTTTCAAAATGTGAGGCACTTCCTCATGAACAACTGTGTCATCTTCAATGACAGCATAGCCTTTTCTCTGTTTAAGAGTGTCATAATCAAGTCCAATAGCAGCCTTGGGTTTTGCTTCAATTTTCTCACAGTAGGATTTCACTAGACCAGATGATTTCTTGAAAGTTTTTAGTTTGAATTCATTTTCAGCTAATTCATCCCTAAGAGCCTTTTCAACCTGACTAGCACACAAAACCTTATTCTGCAGATATTCAACTTCTTTCTTAAGGTTTTCTATTTGCATAGCAGTTAGCTCAAGTTCCTCATTCTTTTTGGTTAACATTTCATTTCTAGTAGACAGTTTAGCAATCTCTTCATTAGCAGCAGTCATACTAGTATGAATGTTAAACATTTCAACAGATAGTTGTTCAATCATGCATTTATAATCTGAAACAGACATATCTATAGTAGTGAGAGATGGTACCTGAGAATCAGATGGAGATGGGTCATCCTTGGAATTGGCCATCAAGGCATAATTGTAGAATTCTTGCTCCTCTCCATCACTGTCAGAATCATCCCAGCACTTCCCTTCAGCTATGTAGGCCTTACCTTGTGTCTGCTTTTTCAGAAGGGCCTCATACTTAGCTTCAAGCTCAAGATAGTCTCTATCCTTCTTTTTAGGCTTTTTGCATTCACTGGCAAAATGCCCTAGGTCATTGCATCTATAGCACCTTACAGATGACCTATCCACATGGCTGGTTTTAAACTTATTCTTGTTTGGTTTCACAATTGCCTTGCTTTTGTTGAATGAATGGTTTTGGGTTTTGGGTTTGAAGGGTTGATTCCTTTTGAATCTGATGTTTGGAAATTTTCTGGCCATGAAAGCATATGAAGTGTTTTCCATCCCATCTAGTTCTTCAAGAGTGTAGAACTCTTCTTCCTCCTTCTCCTCAACAGGTTCACTTACCTCAGGTTCAGTTTCTTCCTCTTCTACTACCTCCTCTATCCTTAACTGACTTGTAGATGCTTCCAGGTCTTGAATAGATTTATTGACAATCAGGGCACATGATGTGTTTACCATTCTACCTTGATTGGCTTGGATAGCCCTTTTCTGAAGCAACTCAAGCTCATGAGTTTTCAAAACTCCATAGAGCACATCATATGTAACTTTGTTCAATCTCTTTCCCTCAGAGAAATGACCCTTTGTTCTAGATGGTTTGGTGAGGATAGCAGAAACTTCTTGTTTAACTCCTTGGTACTGTAAACCTTGCCATTCATCTGTAACTCAGTAACTAGCTTGTGAAATCTCTCAAACATCTCAGTAATGCTTTCCTTGGACTGTGCCATGAAAGCTTCATACTGTGTGACCAGTATCTATTTCTTGTTTTCCTTAACCTCATCAGTTCCTTCACACAACACCTCAATGTGATCCCACATTTCTTTAGCAGATGTACATGATGCAATGTTTGCAAACATTGACATGTCCATGGAATCAATGATAAGCAACATGAGGTGGCTGTCAAGAGCAACCTTCTCCCTTTCTGATTCTGTCCATTTTGATGGATCCTTGGCCTCATAAGATCTTGGGATAGTTGTGGTTCCAACAGTTTTCTCTGGTATCTCTTGTTGTGGAACAAAAGGACCATTCTTGAGAATCTCAGGATACAAAGGATGAGAGGCTTTGATGAACAACATCATCTTTATCTTCCAGAGGTTGTAATTCTCTTTGTCAAACTTAGGGACCTTCACCGTTCCTGTAGTCTTTGGTGTATTCGAACTCATGATCGTTTTTCTGTTTTTGAATAAACAGCCCTCTCTGATACCACTTGTTGAGTATTGAATACGATAAGAGAATACAGAGGGGGGGTGAATGGATTCTCGAACTTTTCTTCTTCGAGTCTATGTAGCAAGAGTGTTTGTGTGTGCAAGATTGAAGGTGCGGATAAAGAATAACACAAAACACAATATCACTTTAATCTAATGTATTATTAGATAAAGGTTGCTACAATCTGTGAATACAAATGATAGTATTCTCAGCTTCGTTTTTCTCAGAGAGATACAGCTTGGTGTATGAAAAACTTGACTCACAAAGTTACTAAGTTCAGAAGTGAGGCTGTGTCCTTATAGAACATGGATACAGCCTACTTACTGCAAATAAGGTAGCTAAACAAATTACTTTCTAGTCTGTCTATCCTTTTTGAGTAAGTGTCCAAACGGTTACAGATTTGACTTTGCAAAGCCTGTTTAGATCCACTTCTTTAGCTCCTTGTCTCTTCTATATCTCTCCAAGCTTCCTTGTAGGCTTTCCAGAGCACGTTACAGATTGTGGTCCATAAAGTGCATTGGCTTGGTGCAGGTTTCTGACTTGTACAATTTTTTCAGTATTTTGTCTCCAAGAATGTATTCGAGAAGTGACTAAGTAAGTGATTCGAGAACTGGAATTGACTTGATCGATAACTCTGAGTTCTCGAACACTGTTATATTGACATATCGAACCACTTCTCGAATAGCTCTTTTCCATCAGGATTCCTTGAGTTGTCGAATAGAACATTTGACTTATCGAATCCTTGAGATATCGAATAGCTTTCTGAGTCCTTGAGATATCGAATGGAACTTTGACTTGTTGACTCCTTGAGAACTCGAATACTATTTTGACTTGTTGACTTCCTGAGTTCTCGAATAGAGTACATAGACATATCGAATCTCTGAGATATCGAATGAGATATCGAACAGTATATACAGAGATATCGAATAGTGTCCTGAGATATCGAATCCCTGACTTCTCGAATGCTGGACTTCTCGAATAGACAAATATACTTCTCGAATTGGTACTTGGGCAAATTTTCCATTTCTTCAAATCTCAACTGTGATTATTTGACAGCCTTTATCTTCTTGCTTGAGGCATGAACCTTGGAACTTCTTTCAAGCATTATTCTAGACTCTATAAGTACAGTTACACAACTAGGATTTGATGCCTACTACAAGTACAATACAAATAGAAACTCTACAACTAGAGGTTCCCTCAGTTAAGAGGTCATGTAAGTAATGCAAAGCATTACAAACAATTAGGCTTGTTATTAGATGTATACATGCATGCCTCTGTGACTAACAAACATGTCCACAAAGAATAAAACCAACTACATCGGTTGCCAAGGTTGATCCAGCAAATGAAGATCGAGTAACAGTTGATGCAGCAAATGAAGATCAAGCAACAATAAATAATTAGTTTAGTAAACAAAACTGTCTCCTATTATATTCAATGTAGATATTAATCTCAATACATATGGTGTAACAGTAGAAACTTTATTTTTCATTTTTGCTATCCAGAGACAAGAACTTGGTGTAAATTGATATGGAGTTCTTAATGTCATTTGAATGAGTATTTTTTTGGTGACTTGTTTTTTGTAAAAGGTGATTTGCTTTTAAATTTCAAAATAATTTTTGTTTAAAGGGTAAACAATAATTCAGTGTTAAAGGTGATTTATGATATCCAATTTTAAGATCATAGGTTTTGTATTTTTTTTTGGTGAGTTAGTGTAATTTGAATATAAGTTTTTTTGGTGACTTTTCTAGAAAAAAAGGTGATTTATATTTAAATTGGGGATTCAAAAATGATATGTTTGTATTTTTTTATTTTTTTATTGATATGTTTGTAATTTTTTATGATATTTTCCCTTTTTTATGTTTGTATAATTAAATTTTTTATTTTTAATTTTCTTAAATTGGGCCCCGCCAGGGGCACTCTTTTAATACTAGTAGTGTTTTAGTAGTGTATAAGGGTGTAAACCAAGATTTATTCTTTAAAAAAAGTGATTTCTATTTAAAATATGAATTAAAGGTGACTTGGTAGAACAATCTTACGTTTTCCATGAAAACACAAAGATAAATTGTCCTAAAATACAAAACGAAGTCAAGACGGAATAAACTTCCAAATGTCAAATTACATCAAATCACATTTAACCAACAAATACTTAAGACAAACTTGTTTCATATTACTGTAATATGAATAATGTCAAATGATTATCTTTGAATGGAACAATGTCAAATGGAAACACTGTCAACGATAACATCTGAATCAAATTTGAATATATATATATATATATATATATACACGATGCAATATGTAAATTCTTTCTTTTTCTATCTAGTAGAGTTTAATCACTCATTTCAGTCCTTTGCTTCAGCAACAGCAACATGGTCTGCATCTGCAACATCCTCTGAAAATAGCACCGTTCCCTTCTGAATATTTCTTGCTTTTGGCTTTTTCTTACTTTATTCAATGATCGCCTTAAGTAAATGAGACCGATAAAGTAATTGTAGCATGCCACTCACAAGTCACTTTTATTATAACAAATCACAGTTTTTATATCACTTTTAAAAAAGAAATAGCCTCTAAACAAATGAGTACACTACATACAAAAGAGCACAATATAATCACAATTAACAAATCACCTTTTATTATAACAATCACTGATTTTATATCAGTACATATCAAAAATTACTATTTAATCACAAATCACACATTACAAATCACAAATAAAATCACAAATCACTTATTATAATCACAAATCACTATTTTATACCACTTTAAAAAGAACTAGCACCTCTGAACAAATAACTACACTATATACAAAAAATCACAAAATAATCATAACTCACAAGTCACCTTTTATTATAATAAATTATTGTTTTTATAAATCACAAACACATACACACAAATCACAAATAACAAATCACTGTTCTATATCACAAATCACTTTTCTGCATCACACAAATCACAAATATATTATCACAAATCACTGTTCTATATTAGTTTTATATAGAAAATCACTATTTTCTAATACTCATTCATTACAAAATTTTAAAAAATATTACCTCATTTACTATTATCCATTGAAAAAAATGAGTGAATAGATCCTGCAAAAAATAGTAATAAACATACATACACACATTAGAATCACTTTAAAATCAAATGAAACAAACATAAACATCAAAAATCACTTAAAACGAAAATATTCTTTGTTGTAACATGCAAATAATGTCAATTACGCGCTGTATAAGGAGATTTACCTCTGTTTTTGTTTCCTCAATTTGTTCCTTCGATTTCTGTTAAAAAACAAAAAAATATGATTCAAGTATAATAAAACTTGATTCAAGCAAAATATGAGCGAAAAAAGTTAATAAAGTGAGTCATCTTCTTCCCCAATGTAACAAAGTGATTTATAGTCGTAATTTTTAGAATAATGAAGCATATAATACCGATATTGTAGTGTTATGAAGATTTCGAACGGTTTAGAGGCTTGATTAGGGCAAATTTGGGGGTGATTTGAAGGTGAACAATAGAGATAACGGTGAACAACAAAGATAATGGTGAATAATTTTGCAACAGAGAGGGTGTGTTTATCGATAACGATGAGTAATAAAGAAGGTAGTTAGGCTCTGTGTAATTTGAAAAACAAATTCTCTTTTTTGCAAAAGTGACGCCTGCGTGTTTGGTTATTGGGCCTGGTTTGTGGCCCAATGTGCAGTTCTCACAATAACAGGGGTCTTATTAGAATAGCCCTATATATATATATAGGCTTTTGCTCAAATACAAACCAATCCTTAAATACGAACTACAAACTAACACTAAATTAATTATATTTCATCTATTCTAAGGTTCCCGCCAAGGGAACCTTCACAAAAAATGCTTAAAATAATTGGTTCTATCCAACAAAAAAAAATCTTGCCGTGGAAATGCGAAGCATTTAAGACAATAAACGGATGAGTTAGGTAGTCATGAGGGTCGAAGGGCTCTCGACACACCCGTCAATCGTCTATTGCCTTTACCATTGATTGCCATTCCTTACAACTTTAGAATGATAAAGGCGCGAAGCGCCGTACAAGAAGGTGCGAAGCACCGTTAACCAGTGAAATCCACTGCCACGTCATCACGTGAACAGTGAATTTTTTTTTAATTTTATTTTTTGTTGGATAGAGCCAAGTATTTTAAGCATTTTTTGTATTGGGGTACACCTAGTTTGATCATTAGATTAGTATGAAATGTTGGATTAGTGTTTAGTTTTTAGTTTGTAGTTAATTTTAGTTTGTAGTGGAGTAGGACTCTATATATATATACATATACATATACTATTAAAATACCTAAATTAAATAATAACATAATATATTTAATGGTAATTAGTCGATTGCCTTTTTCACATTTACTTTTAGTTGAACATATTATCTTTTATAAACACCTAAAAACATTAACCGTATCATATCTTCCAATAATTAATATTTTTACCATTTATAAACACCTAAAAACATCAATTCTATCATATCTTCCAATAATCAATATTGTCTTTTTCACATTTACTTTTAGTTGAAGATATTACCTTTTATAAACACCTAAAAACATCAATCGTATGATATCTTTCAATAATTAATATTTCTACATTTTATAAACACCTAAAAACATCAATCGTATCATATCTTCCAATAATTAATATTTCTTTCGAATTAAAACATGTTTTCTTTTTGATTTAAAACTAATCTTACAATCATTAATATATACCCAAAAATATCACACCGTACTTTTCAATTATTAATAAAATATATTAAAAATTCGTGTACGTTATTTATAATAAGGAAACATTAGTATAATCCGGAAACACTAGTATATGAAATTTTATTGAATTAAAATTACAAAAAACGATGATTATATAAAAACATAATTATAATATTAAATAAAATTTATAACATAATAAAAGACACCCGTGCATCGCACGAGTATTGAAAGTTTGTCTGTTCGGTTTTCAGCATGGTCATCCTAATTATTAAAATCAATAATAAAATAATATGTTTAATGATAATTAGCCGATTGACTTTTCAATTGAAAAATGTTTAATTTAAATTGATGATATATATTACTTTTTATAAACACCTAAAATATCATATCTTCCAATCAATACTATTTCTTTTCTTATTAAAACACGTTAACTTTTAATTTAAAACAGAATCTTGCAATAATTAATATATATCCAAAAATATCACACTACATCTTCTAATCAATAACAAAATATAATTAAAATCCGTATATTACGAATAATTACCGTTAGATTTTTAGTAAAAAATCAGAACCGTTAGATCTAATGATTTTTTTTTTTTGCTAATTTAGATCTAATGATTAGATGTATTTTATGATAAAATTAATTTAATAAAATTTCAAAGTTCGAATTCCATCAACGACATACTTATTTTAAAATTTTATATCGTTAACTAAATTTATATTAAATTATGTAAATTAAAATTAATATAAAGTATTGTAAATAATGATCATCTAAAAATATAATTGTAACATAAAATATTTTTTTTATATATCAAAAGAAATCCGTGCATCGCACAGGTTAAAAGCAAGTAGTAATTTAATTTTAGAAAACTATAATGCACAAAAGACTCTAAAATAATGCAAATAGAAGAAATAAAGATTAACACAAAAACATAAAAAAGTACAAACTTTTCAAAAAAAAAATGAATAGTATATAACTAGGGGTGAAAAATGATCCGGGTGATACCGGGTATACCCTTGCTCAGGTCTCGGATCATTTTCCTTTATCGTGTCCAGATTTGGGATCGATATCGTTTAATTCGGATATGATCCGATCCCGAGTATTTAGGTCCGGATCTAAACCGAATATGAGCCGGTATCATATTTTATTTTTTCTAACCGGGTAGTTTGTGATCCATCGAATACGAGTCAAATATGATCCAGCAACATTAGTATCATTTTTATTTGAACTATATAAATAATCATTTAATTGTTTTTATTTGTATTAATCTGTTAATTGTTAAAGTTTGAATAGCAACTTTCACTCCAGTTGCATAATATTTTAGTTGCTAGTGTATTTTAGTTCTTTGATAATCAACAAACAGAATAGAATTCAATTTTATGGATATGAGCCTGGTCCGGGTAATATAGATATGAACCTGGTTCGGGTATGGTTCGGTTTATAAAAATAATATGATACCGGATATGGACGGGTAGGATGGTTCTCAAATTCGGGATTATATTTTATCCGGGCTCAAAAAATCAGCCAGATCCGTATCGTTTACAAAACGAATCTGAGACATGTATCATATTTTTGAGCCGGATATAAGCCGAGATACCGGATAGTCGGGATCAGTTTTCAGCCCTAAGTATAACATATTTTCACATAAATATCCCGAAAATAAATAAAAAAAAACATAACCAAAAATATCAAATTTCAAATCAATGAAAAATACTATATTTTTTTAAAAAGTTCAAAAACACCTAAGAAAAAAAATCCACACATGAAAAAAACAAATTATTTTAAATAATTCTTAGATAACCACATATGGTAAATAATTAAAAAAAACTATTTAAAATTCTTAGATTACCACGTATGTTAAATTATAAAATAAAAAAAATACTATTACCAATAGAGTACCAACATGTTTCAAGTATATCATATAAAGTTTAATAAAAAAAAAACCTTCCCAAAAAATATGATAAAGTAAATTTTAGAATAAAATTTACAAAACAAAAAAATACCACATAAAAGTCCTTTAAAAAAATATTATTTAAATGAATATAATAATACAGTTATGTTTTATGTGTTTCTAAAATCAAGCTAAAAAGAAATAGATTCTAACTTAAAGAAAGCAACCTAAAACCCGAAAACAAGAAATTTACAAACAATCTAAATATAGAAAAGATGTTAAGTTACACAATAAAAAGGATATAAAAAAAACGTGAATATGTAACATCATGTTTCAAGTATATCATGTATAATAGATACGGTAACATAAAATATTTACTTATAAATTCTTCAATAAAAACATTTCTTAGATTTATACTATAAAACATACACAAATGAACAAAAAATGCAATTCTATTGAAAAATGATATTTTTATTTCATCCTATTATTATTTTGCGAAAAATGTGGACGCAACATTATAGTTGTAAAAAGATTTAAGAACCCAAAAAAAGAAATAGAATATAAAATCAAAATATTATACCATAAAAAATTCCAAAATTAAAAATTACAAAAATGTAAAATTTCATCAACAGATAAATTAAAATTAAATTTATACAATTCAAACCAATGAAATACATAACAACAAATTCATCAATTATTATTATAAGTAAATGAATGTTACTAATTATTATATTATTATTTAATGTGAAATTTACAATTTAAAATAATACTAGCTTAAAACCCGTGCGGATTTTTTTTTAATATTATATGAATATTTTTCATTAATTTGAATTAATTTTTTTAAAACATGAATGATGTTAGATATAATTGATGTGATTTAATGTCAGTGTTTAAGTGTTACAGGTAAAAAGAGTTTAACTTGTTATTGAAAGCAGTCGTAGCAGAGTTTGAGTATACGCTGATAGCTGGAAGCGCAAACGCTGACAGAAGAAAGCGTAAACACTGCTAGCTGATCACAAGGAAGCGCAAATACTGCTGGCTAGAAGAGCAACAGAGTTTGCTAAAGTCTGTCTACTGGAAGCGTCTACAAGTCAACAGAGTTTGAAGATTAATTCAAGATTAATATGGAAGCAATATCTTTGAAGATTGGATAGCTGTCAAAGAGATTGAGTTGACTTAGAAGACGTGTAGCAATCGTAATTGATATCAATTGTATAGCTTAATTTTAGGAGAATCAATTAACGATTGTACGTAGCTGTATATCTTATAAATACAGTTAGGTTAACCCTAGAAGGGTATCCATCGTGAACGAATATCATTCATTTGTAACCTAAGCAGCTCTCTGTGATATTTTACATCACTGAGAGAGGAATTATTAATTCCAAACAGTTTTAAGTACTAAAACGCGTGTTCTTGTTATTTACTCATACAGTACTTGATTATATATATTGTGTATTCGACCTAACAGTGGTATCAGAGCCAATCTGTTACTTTATTACAGTTCAAGATCCAAAACACAATAGTAATCAATGGCAGAGATTCCTCCTCCATCAGGTTCTGAGAAAGCACCTACTACTGTTAGTAGGTATGAAACGATTAGGGTTCCTATACTCAAGCCATCAGAGTATGCAATCTGGAAGGTAAAGATGACCATGTTTCTAGAAGCCACAGATCCAGAATATCTTGATAGAATTTATGAAGGTCCTCATAAACCTACAAAGTTAACTGCTGCTGTTGCTGGTGAGGAATCGAAGGTGATTCCTAAGGAAAAGAAAGATCTAACTGCTGAGGATCTTTCATCTATTGCTAAGGATGCCAAAGTAAGGCACTTACTTCACAGTGCTCTAGACAATGTTATGTCTAACAAAGTGATTAACTGCACAACTGCAAAGGAAATTTGGGATGCACTTGAGGTTAGATGTCAAGAAACTGCTGCAATTAAGAAGAATAGAAGGAACATACTCACACAAGAGTATGAGCATTTTGAGGCAAAGTCTGAAGAAACCATGACAGAAACATTTGACAGATTCTGTAAACTGCTCAATGATCTATCATTGGTTAACAAAGAATATGATCTAGAAGACTCGAATCTCAAGTTTCTTCTCTCTCTTCCTGAAAAGTGGGATGTGAAAGCAACCACTATAAGAGACAACTATGATCTTGCTGATACTGAGATTGATGAAATCTATGGACTGCTCAAGACTCATGAATTGGAAATGGAGCAGAGAAACAGAAGATCAAGTAGGAAGTCAAAGTCTGTTGCTTTGAAAGTTGAAGAAAAATCTTCAAAGAAAGAAGCATCAAGGAAGAAGGCAAAAGGAAAAGCCTTGGTCATTCATTCAGAAAGTGAGTCATCAAACACTGATATTGACTCAAACACAGATGAATCATCTGATTCTGAAGATGATGAAGAGATGATGCAAATGGCTGCATTGATGGTAAAGACCTTCAAGAAGATGGGATTCAAGAACTTCAAGAAGGGAAAGAGATTCTCCAAGGATTACTCAAAGTCTGACAGGAAAGATTTCAGAAAATCTGAGGGAAAGGACTTCAAATCTGGTAAGAAAGATAAGTCTGAGATTCAATGCTACAAGTGTAAGGAGATGGGTCACTATGCTCCTGAGTGCAAAAAGGGTAAAACTGAAAAGGCACTCTACACCAAAGGCAGAGACTGGGCAGACACCTCAGATTCAGATGAGGAGGTGAACTATGCACTCATGGCCTCTACTCAGAATGAAGATTCTGAACTTAAGGTACCTCCAACTACCTATGCTTATAATACTGATAATATAACTGAATTGAGAATTTATCTTAAAGCATTACATGTCAGTTATAGGGATCAGACTTTAGAAAATGAGAGAATCAAGAATGAGTGTTCTCAACTCAAAGAAAGAAATAAACTTGTTGAGGAACAACTTGAAAACATGAATAAAATTCAGAAAGAGAGAGATGATGCTGTGTTTATAGAACAGGAGTTGCTAGGTAAGTATAAGCAACTAGAATCTGAATTGAAGGATGCAAAGCACATTATTAAAACTTGGATACATTCTGGAAAAGACACTCAAGAGGTTTTTCAATCAGACACAGTAGGTCTAGGTTATTCTGAGGATGATGTACTTAGATTTGAGAATACAGTCAAAATTAGACCACCACTTTCTACTAAGAAATTTGGAACATTTGTTCATGGTACTGTTAAAACTGAACATGGAGCTGTTGAAAGTGAGCCAGTAAAAACCTGTGTCAAACAGGTTAATATTGGTTCAATGACAGATAAACAACTCAAGCATAAGCTTAAAGAAATAAAATCTGTCAACAAATAGAAAATGCCTAGGAAAAACAGAAATGGAAAGGTAGGCATAACATCAGGAAATAAGCCAATGCTTCCTACATTTGCACCTAGAAAAACTTGTCATAACTGTGGTAGCACTAATCATCTTGCTAGTTTTTGCAGGAAGAACAAAGACATTAATTCTTTACCCTCCAAATCTGGAGTGAAAAAGGATAATGTCAAACCAAGACCACAAACTCTGTGCAAACATTGTGGAAGTACTTGGCACTCAATTTATACTTGCAAGAATTATCATGCTATTTATCATAATTATTATGAACTGAAACCTAATTTGAAATGGGTTAAAGTTGATTCTACAAGTGCTAAGAATGAAAATGTTAGTTTAAACTCTGATAATGACAAATCCGCTGCAAAAACTAACAGATTCAATAAAGCAAAAGGATCCAAGCAAGTCTGGATCCTTAAAACTAACAATCAGTGATTGTTTGTGATTGCAGGGCACCAGGGTAAGTACCCTAGTCGTGGACAGTGGATGTTCAGGACACATGACTGGAAATAAAGCCCTGCTATCAGAGTATGAGGAGAAGGCTGGCCCAAAGGTTTCCTATGGAGATGGCAACATAGGACATACTCTGGGATATGGCAATATTAATCTTGGAAGTGTCATCATCACAAATGTAGCTCTGGTTCCAGGACTCAAGCATGATCTGCTTTCTGTGAGTCAAATCTGTGACAGAGGATACCATGTAGATTTTTAGCCTGAATATTGTCAAGTCATCAGTAAATCTACAAGGAAAGTTGCTCTAGTTGGAAACAGACACAATAACATTTATGAAATAAAATTGTCAACAAACTCTGATGGCAAAGCAGTGTGTCTGTCTACAAGGATGTCCAGTGAAGAGAGTTGGAAGTGGCATAAGAAACTCTCTCATTTAAATCTGAACAACATCAATGAGCTAATTAAGAATGATCTTGTGAGAGGACTACCAAAGTCTTTGTTGAATGCAGAAGGCCTGTGTGATTCTTGTCAAAAGGCCAAACAGAGAAAGGCCTCTTTTAAAAGCAAATCTGAGTCTTCAATTGTTGATCCTTATCATCTTCTTCATGTTGATCTTTTTGGACCAGTGAATGTGATGTCTCTTGGAAAGAAGAAATATGCTCTAGTCATTGTTGATGAATACACCAGATACACTTGGGTGTATTTTCTAGCAAAGAAGGATGAAACTGCATTAACTCTGGCTGAACATATAAGGCAGTTGGACAAAGGGTCAAAGAATCAAGTGAAGATTATCAGAAGTGACAATGGAACTGAATTCAGGAATTCAACAATGGAAGAATTTTGCAAGAACAAAGGAATTAAACAAGAGTTTTCTGCACCTGGCACTCCACAACAGAATGGTATAGTTGAAAGGAAGAACAGAACTTTGATAGAAGCTGCCAGAACTATGCTTGATGAAGCAAAATTACCAACCTATTTCTGGGCAGAAGCTGTTCAAACATCTTGTTTTACTCAGAATGCCACTCTGATAAATAAGCATGGAAAAACACCATATTAAATGGTGAGAAAAAAAAAAAAGCCAAACCTGAAATATTTTCATATTTTTGGGTGCAAATGCTTTGTGCTGAAAACTCATCCTGAACAGTTGACCAAATTTGATCTGAAGGCAGATGAAGGAATTTTTGTTGGCTATCCACTGTCAACTAAAGCATTCAGAGTTTATAATCTGAGAACTAGAGTGATCATGGAATCTATTCATGTGTCTTTTGATGACAAGAAAATAACTGGACTTGAAGATGTAAATGAACATGATCAACTGCACTTCGAAAATGAAGATTTAATCTCTGATGAATTAAACTCTGATGAGTCTGATCTGACAAACTCTGAACCTCTACTGGTAAATACTGAAGAGACCTTTCAGCCAGAAACAAGAGAAGAACCAGTTGAGGGGGAGCATGAAGAAACTCATCAAAGTGATATCTCAAATTCTGATAATGACTCAGCTGAAAATTCTGAATCAAACTCTGGTGACTCAAACTCTGAAAGTCCAAAATCTGACAGTTCACACACTGAGCAGTCACATTCAGGGGGAGCCTCAGAGAATGAAGAAAGATATCAAGAAAATCAGGAGAACATGGATCAAGGGGGAGGATCCAACTTTGAAAGAAGTCAATTGCCTTCAGCTAGGAAATGGACCAAATCTCACACACCTGATTTGATCATTGGTGATCCAGATGCAAGAGTAAGGACAAGAAGTGCAACAACAAATGAATGTCTGTTTCATGCATTCTTGTCACAAAATGAACCAAAGAAAGTTGAAGAAGCTCTTAAAGATGCTGACTGGATAACAGCAATGCAAGAAGAGTTAAATGAATTTGAGAGAAATGAAGTGTGGACACTAGTACCAAGACCAAAGAACAGATCTATTGTTGGTACTAAGTGGGTTTTTAGAAACAAAACTGATAGTGAAGGGGTTGTTACAAGAAACAAAGCCAGACTTGTGGCAAAAGGCTATTCACAGCAAGAGGGGATAGATTATGATGAGACTTTTGCACCAGTTGCCAGGTTGGAGGCAATAAGGATGTTTCTTGCTTAAGCTTCTCACAAGAAATTCAAGGTTTTTCAAATGGATGTAAAAAGTGCTTTTCTGAATGGAAAACTTGAAGAAGAAGTGTTTGTTGAACAACCACCTGGTTTTGCAGATCCAAAATATCCAGACCATGTCTACAGGCTAGACAATGCACTTTATGGACTTAAGCAGGCACCAAGAGCATGGTATGAAACTCTGGCTCAGTTTCTTTTAGAAAGTGGATTCAACAGAGGTACAATTGATAAAACTCTGTTTTATTTCAAATCTGGAAGTGACTTGCTTTTAGTTCAGATATATGTTGATGACATCATTTTTGGATCTACTAATGATAAACTCTGTAAGAAGTTTGCCAAGCTCATGCAGTCCAGATATCAAATGAGTATGATGTGAGAGCTAAGTTATTTTCTAGGCTTACAAGTGAAGCAAACAGATGATGGAATTTTTATCAATCAAGCAAAATATACCAGAAATCTTCTCAAGAAATTTGGCATGCTTGACTGTTCATCTGCAACAACTCCCATGGCAACTGTAACAAAATTGGACAAAGATACAGGGTCATCAGTAGATATGACAAGTTACAGAGGAATGATTGGCTCTCTTCTCTATCTAACAGCAAGTAGACC
Organism: Kitagawia praeruptora; assembly: GCA_037693485.1. Classification (NCBI taxonomy): domain Eukaryota; kingdom Viridiplantae; phylum Streptophyta; class Magnoliopsida; order Apiales; family Apiaceae; genus Kitagawia; species Kitagawia praeruptora. The sequence continues at coordinate 68,970,972 of CM075352.1, forward strand.
TGATATCATGTATGCAACATGTCTGTGTGCAAGGTTTTAGGCAGATCCAAGGGAACCACATTTAACAGCTGTGAAGAGGATTTTCAAGTATCTCAAGGGCACTGTAACTTTAGGGCTATGGTACCCAAGAGAATCAGATTTCAAACTACTTGGTTACTCTGATGCAGACTTTGCAGGCTGTAAGATTGACAGAAAAAGCACCAGTGGAAGTTGTCAATTTCTTGGTGACAGACTTGTTTCTTGGTACAGCAAGAAACAGAAATCAATATCAACATCTATAGCTGAAGCAGAGTATATTGCTGCTGGTAGCTGCTGTGCACAGATTCTATGGATGAAGAATCAATTGTTGGATTATGGATTGAGGTATAGCAAAATACCTATTTTCTGTGATAACCAAAGTGCTATTGCAATGACAGGTAATCCAGTACAACACTCAATGACCAAGCACATTAGCATAAGGTATCACTTTATCAGAGAGCATGTAGAGGAAGGCAACATTGAGCTTCACTTTCTACCTATAGATCAACAACTTGCAGATGTCTTTACCAAGCCTTTGAGTGAAGCAGCATTTACAAGGCTGGTCAATGAACTAGGAATGGTCTCTGGTTTTGACTAAACATGTTGGTTAGACTCAAAATTTTCTTATAAAATGTGTTGCTCATATTTCTGTGAATTGTTAAGTGCTATGTGAACTTTGTTGTTTAAACTCTGTTATGCAGACTCTGTTCACATGTTTTTGTCCTCACACTGTTAAACTCTGTCAGCATGTCTGTCTGTCATACACTGTTAATATGTTTGATAAACTCTGTGAATTCTGAATTGATCTTTGTCTGGATGAAAACACCAATGAAGAAATATGTATGAAGCATGATACTCAGTGAATAAATCAAGATTCTTTCTGAGTCACTGTGATCTAATCAGAAACTGTGCAGTAAGTTAACACAGCATGATACTGTTTCATATTTAGAGCATCTCTTAGTTTATTTGGTCCTAAACTCCGAGTCTATGAATACTGTGTGCATTGCCTCTCATGAATAACTTCTGATATTGATGAACTCTAAACTCTGATTAGTAACACTCTGTTCCCAAAACATACATAGTTCTTGATGGTTCCTTGTTTGTACTTGTGAACATTTTTAAAACTTGAGATGTGTCATTGTTTAGTTTGGTGAGAAACAATTCATGTCTGCACCCTGTGAGATTTTGAGCCAAATAAGTGATTGATACATTTTATATCAATCAGATTTTATTGATGTGTGATGTTCATCAGTGAGTATGTTGCTCTAGAACTTGTATTAAACCATTTTAAGACTACATGATATGTGTGTGCACAAAAATGATAAAGGCACTAGGATTTACCATCTTTCTTCAAACACTGTTCAAAAATACCACCCTTAGTAAACCCCTTTGAGCCTTATTAACTGCTCATTTTTTTTAACTCTATCGTATTAAGAGCAGTTATATTCTTTTGGAAAATCAAATGCAAGCAGGTGAGTGTTTCTCAAGAAAAGGAAAGTTTTCTCAGTATATATATAAAAAAAAACTGATCATCTTATACAAATATGTACTAATAGTATGACTGAACACTTTGGTCTGTCAAATTATTCAGTTCGAAATTTATTCATTTAAAACATCTCTTCTCACCTGTTTGATCTTACTAAATTACAACCCTGATAAAGTCCTTTTGATTTGTGCATATATGTAGTCAAAGTAGTGTAGATTTGGTGGAAATTCAAGCCTATGGAAGTATCTGCTTTTTACAGATTGAATTTGAGAGAAAACACTTCACCTAAACACTTGTGTGCTTTGAGAGTTTGTGAGGAAATCCTTGACATGTTACTCACTGAATGATGCTTTGATGCCTATCTCTTGATCTTTTTTGTCTATAATGACTGTGTGCTTACTTGGATAATCATGAACATCAATGGGAATAGGGTTATTCAGATTTCTGTATTTAAGGAACTACAGAGTTTAGCATTCATCACATACTCCGTGTTTAATATGAGAGTTTGTGCATTCAGTGTTTATTGATTTGATTTATGGATTTTATGAAATATTAGATGCTATAAAAATTGATTTGGTAACCTCTGCTACACACACACACATATATTCACGATTGTGCACTTTTTGAAAGGGTTTTAGTGATAAAGTTGGAAAATTTGACAAACACTGATGGATTGTGTTCCGTACTCTTAGGTAAATTTTCATTAAGATAATTTGAAAATTTTGGAGTAAATAGAGTGTTTGACAACTGTTAATGAGTGTAATTGTGGTAAAGTGTCTTGATAATAGGAAAGACGGCAGTAATAATTGCTTTTACTGCGCGTGATTAAGTGATTCGCTGCATGTTTGACACGTGTCCCACTCACCCATCATTGTGTCCCACTTTCACACTATTCTAGGAACGGTTGCGTGTTTTCAATGTAAAAACGATTGAGTTTTATTTTTTTTACTACTCAAATCACTTTTTGTTACTATCACTCCACATCCACTCATATTCACTTTACCAAAACACAGACCTTCTTTGTTTTTCACTTCGACATTTTCACAAACACCTTTCCTACATATCATTTTCACAGTCAATTCTTGCTTATTTCTTGATCTAATGGCAACAAAACCTTTTACTTCGTTTGGTCTTCGTTTTGTGCCTAACAATTTTGCAGCTCTACTTGAGAACGACCGTGCTCCAGAAGCGTTTTACCTTATGCAAAATTTTCTTCGTGACTATGAGATTGGGCAAGCGTTGATTGAACCTGCTATTCTATCTGCATCTCAGATTGTCACTTTCTGGCAAAACTCAAGGTATATAGATGGAGGAGAGAATGGGACTCCGTCTATCATCTTCACTCATGACGAACAAGAGTTTGTGATAACTCCACAAACTGTTCGAGAGACCATGGACTTCGACACACATACCTCGTATGCTATTGTTTCTGAGCAGAATCTGAGGGACATGTTAACAGAAATTGGTTACATGGATTCTTTGGCAAAGCTTGGTAGTGTCAAACGGCCAAATCTTCGAAAGGAATGGAATTTTTTCTTCGACTGTATCACCAGGAGATTCCAGAAGAAAGTCACCAACTGGGATGCCATTCCTATGGATAGTCTGCAAATTGGGTACTCTCTACTCTATGGCAGTAATTTTGATTATGGTCGATATGTGTTAATGAATTTAGGCGATAAATTGTCAGAGTCTACTACAGTCTATTTTGCTAGATTTTGTCAACTTTTGTTCAATGCCTGTGTACCTGGTTTAGAAATAGATGCAGCTGATGTGATTCAACCTTTTCGAGTCAATAAGAGAATATTCTCTGATATGACAAATAAAGATGCTGGTAAAGATCTACCTGAACTTGTTTTGCCACTTGCCCTGCAAAACTTTCTAAATCAACCCCAAGATTCCCAATCACCACCACAAGAACCACAACAGCCACAACAACCAGAAACACACCAAATGCCTGAACCTTTAGCCACTGACCACACTGAAACCATACACTCTCATCCTGTACCATCACCTGAGCCAACACCAACAAACACTGTACCTACTACATCAACACACACACAACCTGAACCAACAAACCCTGAGCCTGTCACTACTACTCAACCTCAACCAACATCTAAACCAAAAAGGCAAAAGCATACTGCCCTTAACACAAAGCATTCCAAGGCTAAACAGACATCTCCTAGAGCTATTTATACCAGAAGAGTCATTAAAAGGGCAAATAGGCCTTCATCACCACCAGTTGAGGACAGTTCTAGTGCAGAAGAAGAGGTGATTGAAGTGCCTCAAGCAAAGAGGAGGAGGCTGATTCTTACAGACTCTGATGATGAGCAAGTTGTTGAAGCTCAAGAGAATATTTCTAAGGATATTCCTACTGTTGAGATAGAGGTTATCATGGAACCTACTGTAGAAGAAACAGGTTTCAAGATTGATGAACCAGAACTTGCTAAGGTTCAGACTGATGCAGATGTAAGAGATGCTTTACCTGCAATGAAAGAGTTTGATGAAACTCTTACTCCATTTTCTTTTGACAATGAAGCATCTACTCCAACACCCATGGTAGTTACAAACTCTGTTGATACTGGTGTTGCAGATGGGCCTACTGTTGTCCTCGAAGACACTGAGGTTGCATCACACACAGAATTATACTCTGATGCACATCATGTTTCTGATCATGGTGAGGAGATTGATCAACCAGAAAAAGTTATTTCTTCAGAGCATATACAAGGTGATAAAGGAAAACAGGTTGCTCAAGAACCAGTTGCTGCTCAAGATGAAGACATTGCTTCAGTTGCACCTACTGATGTTTCAGTTAGTGATTCTTTTGAAGACATGAGTACAGAAGCTAATAAAGCACAATTTTAAACTGATGGTCAGAAAACAGGAGAAAAACCAGACTTTGCAGGACCTTCTGTTAATGAAATTGATGATAATTATTTGACAAAACAAACTGCAGATTGGTACAAGTCAGATTGTATTTTTCCTCCTGGCAGAGCAGCTACCTTTCTCAAGGCAAATTCTTCAAAGATTTCAAATCCTGATATTTTCACTTGTCTACAAGGAACAGTGATTCAGATCAAGTCCTTGAATCACGGATTTGATGATAATCAGAAGGCAATTGTTGATCTTCGAACAGAGGTTGCTACTCATGAGGAGAAATCTCAAAGAGCTAATTCTAAGCTATTTCAACAATTTTCCAAAGCTCAAGAGAATCTAAATGACAGATTGAGCAAAGTTGAACAGAATCAGCTTTTGCTGATTGAGAAGGTTGATTCTATTGCAAACTCTCTTGAGTTAATCACCTCTATTCTGATTCCAGATGGTGATGATGTCAAAAAGGGGGAGAGAATTGCTAAAACTAAGTGTAAGCAAACTCAAACTCTTTCAAAGAAGGATCATCTGGATGAAGAAGGTGCAAATGCTGATAAGGGGTTAAGAAGTGCAAATCCAAGACATGGACATGGAAGGTCTACAAGGTCAAAGCAAAATTTGGTGGCAGATACAAATCTTCAGAGTACTTCTACTTCAAGGCAAAAGGATTTGTCATTCACTGACAATCCACAAACAGATGAAGAGTTAGCTGCTAAGATCTTTCGTGAGGAAAATGCTGAGGCTACACTTGAAGATATACATGCTGAAGAAAAGCTGTTACAAAAAGAACATCAGAAGGCATTGAAGTCCAAGAAAGGAAAGAAGATAGTCAAAGCTTCAAAGCCTGCAAGGAAAGGGATTGAAATCAAAGATAATTTATCTGGTATTCAAGAAGAGGAATAAGAAGAAGAAGAAGAAGAAGAAGAGGGAAAGTTGGTAAGAAAGTCTTCTCTTGATGCCAAGTTAAAACTAAAAGGGGTGATGGGTGAAGAGAGCAAAGGCAAAATGACTGTTACAACCTCTGTTGTCACACAAGTTGTACAGATTCAAAGCAAACCTTTACCTGGGTTTTCTAGGCCAAAGATTCCAGTTCAAGCACAAACAGGAGTGACTGGTGGGTATCAACATAATGTTGCTTGTTCAGAAAAGCCACCAGGCAGGAATACTTCTGGCTTAGGTTCAAGAAGAGATTTGAGAGTTAGTAACAGTCCAAGAGATCCCTCTGCACTTGTCTCTCTTGGTTCTGGTATTACTCAAGAAAATCTGGACAAGTTGGAATCAGTTCAACTAGTTCATCAAAGGAGCTTAGATATTCACTGTCTGTTATACTTTATGACAGATGGAACAGTGTATAGAGTGAATGAAGAAGCAATCAAGCTAAAGTTGTTTGAAGAACTTCAGTATGTTCTGCATATATTCAGAGTCAGAAACCGACGAACAGAGCTTATTGCTAATTCTATAAGGGAATATATGCTGAGAGCCAAAGCCTTTACAGGATCGAAGACTACTGAAGAGTATGTTCCTAAATACAGAGATTGGAATGGAAATCTTGTAGAGATGAAGAAAGGAACTGCTAAATTAAAGATTGATCTGGGGATTACAGTTCTTGATTTTAATTCTCAATCAGAAGAAGTCAAGTTCATTAGACTGGGTAATGAGATGAGGAGAAATCAAATCTATGATCTAAGAGCTGCTATCTGTCAAACTGATGAGAATGATCCAGAATTAAAAGAGATCAGGAAGCTATGCAGAGAGAACTTGAAAATGCTGAGAGAAGACTGTTGATAGATTATCTCAGAACAACTCCAGATCTTGAGGAGGTTAGGTAGACAGAATTTGTAAGTAATTTGAATTTTCTGTAGATTTTGTTAAGTCAAGATTAAACTCTGGTTATATGTTAAACACTGTGTTTTTATTTGATTGTTTTGACATCATCAATTACTGTGAACTTGTACATTTTTCTAATGAACAAGTTGGGGGAGATTGTTAGATATAATTGATGTGATTTAATGTCAGTGTTTAAGTGTTACAGGTAAAAAGAGTTTAACTTGTTATTGAAAGCAGTCGTAGCAGAGTTTGAGTATACGCTGATAGCTGGAAGCGCAAACGCTGACAGAAGAAAGCGTAAACACTGCTAGCTGATCACAAGGAAGCGCAAACACTGCTGGCTAGAAAAGCAACAGAGTTTGCTAAAGTCTGTCTACTGGAAGCGTCTACAAGTCAACAGAGTTTGAAGATTAATTCAAGATTAATATGGAAGCAATATCTTTGAAGATTGGATAGCTGTCAAAGAGATTGAGTTGACTTAGAAGACGTGTAGCAATCGTAATTGATATCAATTGTATAGCTTAATTTTAGGAGAATCAATTAACGATTGTACGTAGCTGTATATCTTATAAATACAGTTAGGTTAACCCTAGAAGGGTATCCATCGTGAACGAATATCATTCATTTGTAACCTAAGCAGCTCTCTGTGATATTTTACATCACTGAGAGAGGAATTATTAATTCCAAACAGTTTTAAGTACTAAAACGTGTGTTCTTGTTATTTACTCATACAGTACTTGATTATATAAATTGTGTATTCGACCTAACAAATGACTTAAATTTTTTAATGATATGATTTCATTATAATTATATAAATGTTACCCGTGATATTTAGTTGAAAAAGGTAATCGGTTAATTATTAGTATTATAATACTATTATTTTATTTTATTAAATAGACCCGCACGTAATATAACTGGAAAAGGAAAGATTTTAGTTAGAGAAAATAAAAAAGGTAAGGTGAAAATTTAAAAGGTGATATGTTTTAGGTGAAGAAGCTAATTAATTAATTTATAGTAATTTTAATTTAATTATGTTATTTTACTAAATAAAATTGCTCGTAGTGTTTTTAGAAAAGGAGAAATTAATGTTGCGCTTAATATGTCTAGAAAAATAGGGATTAAAAAAGATAGAAAAGATTATACGTTTTACCTGAAAAAAGTAATCGATTAATTATTATTATTATTATTTTATTATTTTATATTATTAAATAGAACCGCCCGTGATATAATTGGAAAATGAAATATTTTAGTTACAGAAAATAGAAAAGGTATCGTGAAAATTAAAAAGGTGACATGTTTTAGGTGCAAAGGTAATTGATTAGTTTATAGTGATTATAGTTTAATTATGTTACTTTACTAAATAAAATTGCTCATAGTTTTTTTTTAGAAAAGGAGAAATTAATGTTGCCTATTATATTTATAGAAAAAGAGGGATTTTAGTTAGAAGATATAGAAAAGATGGTACGTTTTAGCTAAAAAGAGAGATTTTAGTTAGAAAATAGAAGAATGGTAACATATTTTGGTTGAAAAATGTAATTGATCGATTAATTAATAGTAATTATATTAAACAAAATTGCTCGTAGTATTTTTAAAAAAGGAGAAATTTTAGTTAGAGAAAATATGATGGGTCGTCTGATTTAATGAAATAAATTAATAATATTATAATTACTAATAACTAACTGATTAACTTTTTTCAGCTAAAAAGTAAAATCTTTTCTATATTTTATAACTAAAATATGTCATTTTCAAACTTGCTTTTTTTACTTCTTTTTGAGCTACCCTTACTTAGTTATTTTTTACTTATTTTATATTTCTTAATAAGTAACCAATTACCTTTTTCAGTTATTACATTTTGTACATTTTCCAACTAAAATATCTTCTTTCCAAAAATAACATGGGTCGTTCTATTTAATGAAATAAATTAATAAAATTATAATTATTAATAACTAACTGATTACCTTTTTTAGCCAAAAGATAATATCTTTTCTATAATTTAAACTAAAATATCTCATTTTCAAACTTATCTTTTTTTACTTTTTTTTCGACTATTATCTTTTCTAACTAAAATCTATTCTTTCCAAAACTTGGTTTTTTACTTCTTTTTCAAGCTATTTCCTTTTCAAATATGAATGTCATCTATAATTAAGTAAGGGTAAATAAGTAAAATCAACAGGTACCGTACCGACCGACCGATCTACCAAACTTGTAATGTTTCGGCTTTTATATAATACTAGCTTAAATCCCGTGTGATGCACGGAATTTTTTTAATATTATATGAATATTTTTTAGTAATTTGAATTAATTTTTTTTGAAACCTGAATGACTTAAATTTTTCAATGAGATGATTTCATGATAATTATATAAATGTTATTCGTGATATTTCTAAAGAATGGGGATTGTAGTTAGAAAATATAGAAAAGATGATAGGTTTAGTTGAAAAAGGTAATAGGTTAATTATTAGTATTATAATACTATTATTTTATTTTATTAAATAGAAACGCATGTGATATAATTGGAAAATGAGATATTTTAGTTTGAGAAAATAGAAAAGGTAAGGTGAAAATTTAAAAGGTGGCATGTTTTAGGTGAAAAAAGTAATTAATTAATTTATAGTAATTATAATTTAATTATGTTATTTTACTAATTAAATTTGCTCGTAGTATTTTTAGAAAAGGAGAAATTAATGTTGTGCGTGATATATCTAGAAAAAGAGAGATTAAAAAAGATAGAAAAGATTATACGTTTCAGCTGAAAAAGTAATCGATTAATTATTAGTATTATAATTTTATTATTTTATTTTATTAAATAGAACTGTCTGTGATATAATTGGAAAAGTAGAGATTTTAGTTAAAGAAAATAGAAAAGGTAACGTGAAAATTAAAAAGATGAAATGTTTTAGGTGAAAAAAGTAATTGATTAATTTATAGTAATTATAATTTAATTATGTTACTTTACTATATAAAATTGATCATAGTTTTTTTAGAAAAAGAGAAATTAATGTTAACCGTAATATTTCTAGAAAATGAGGGATTTTAGTTAGAAAATATATAAAAGATGATACATTTTAGCTGAAAAAATATATTTTAGTTAGAGAAAATAAAAAATGTAACGTATTTTGGTTGAAAAAGGTAACTGATCGATTAATTAATAGTAATTATATTAAACAAAATTGCTCGTAATATTTTTAAAAATGAAGAAATTTTAGTTAGATAAAATATCATGTGCATGTTTTAGGCGAAAAAGATAATTGATTAGTTCATAGTAATTATAATTTAATTACGTTATTTTACTAAAAGTAATTGTTCATAGTTTTTTTAGAATATGAGAAATTAATGTTGCCAATGATATTTTTAGAAAAAGAATGATTTTTATTAGAAAATATAGAAAAGAGGATATGTTTTAGCTGAAAAGTGAGATTTTAGTTAGAGAAAAGAAAAAAGGTAACATAATTTGGTTGAAAAAGGTAATTAATCGATTAATTAATAGTGATTATATTAAACAAAATTGCTCGTAGTATTTTAAAAAAAGGAGAAATTTTAGTTAGATAAAATATCAAGGGATTTAATGAAATAAATAAATAATATTATAATTAGTAATAACTAACTTATTACTTTTTTCAACTAAAGGGTAATATCTTTTCTATATTTTATAACTGAAATATATCATTTTCAAACTTGCTATTTTTACCTCTTTTTCAGCTACCCTTACTTAGGTATTCTTTACTTATTTTATATTGCTTAATAAGGAACCAATTACCTTTTTCAATTATTATCTTCTATATATTTTCCAATTAAAATATCTTTTTTCCAAACATAACATGGATCCTTCTATATTTAATGAAATAAACTACTAATATTATAATTATTAATAATAACTGATTAGCTTTTTCACATAAAAGGTAATATCTTTTCTATAATTTTAAATTAAAATATCTGATTTTCAAAATTATCTTTTTTACTTCTTTTTCGACCATTATCTCCAAAACTTGGCTTTTTACTTATTTTTCAAGCTACTACCTTTTCAAATATGGATTTTGTCTATAATTAAATAAAAGTAAATAATTAAAATTAATAAGTACCGTACCGATCAACCGACCAAACTTATATTGATTTTGTTAGTGATTAGAAGATATGATGTGATATTTTTGGGTATATGTTAATTCTTGGTAAATATGATATGATTGAAAGATATGATATGATTGATGTTTTTAGGTGTTTATAAAAGGTAATATCTTCAACTAAAAATAAATGTGAAAAAGACAATCGACTAATTACCATAATTATATTATGTTATTATTTATTTTAGGTGTTTTAACAGTATAGATATTGTATATATTTTTCTTTATATTAAAGATTAAATAATTAAATTCACGAAATACTAAAAATATATATACCAAAAAATAGGTGACAAAATTTTTAATATTTCGACTAATGTTTTCTTATTATAAACAATGTATACATATTTTTAATATATTTTATCAATAATTGAAAAATATGATGTTATATTTTTGGGTATATATTAATGATTATAAGATTAGTTTAAATTAGAAAGGTAACATGTTTTAATTCGAAAGGAAATATTAATGATTGGAAGATATGATACGATTGATGTTTTTAGGTGTTAATAAAAGGTAATATCTTCAATTAAAAGTAAATATAAAAAAAGGCAATTGACTACTTACCATTAATTTATATTATTTCATTATTTATTTTAGGAGTTTTAATAGTATAGATATCATATTTTTTTATAATGAAGGGTAAATAAGTAAATTCACTACGTATCAAAAGAATTGATGATGGTGTTATTTGCGTGGAAGAAGAAGGTGAATGAGCAGAAAAAGGAAATGCAAGTTCATATGAATCGGGAAGGACTCTTGGAGAAGGAAATTTCGGAAAAGTTAAATTAGTTAAGTTGAGTAAAAATTGTAATTGATAATAATAGATTAATAATATTAATATTAATTGGGTGCAAGGGCAATTAGGTAAATTCAATAGCTACCATTCGACCAAACTTTTAATGTTTCGGTTTTTATATAATAGTATAGACTAGTCTAAAACCCGTGCGATGCACGGATTTTTTTATATTATATAAATTTAATTTATTAATTAAATTTTTTTTTTTTAAACATGAAATTTGGAGGCTTACTTTTTTATATGAGATGATTTGATAATAAGTATATAAATGTTATTCGTGATATTTCTAGAAAAGGAGGGATTTAGTTAGAAAATATAGAAAAGATGATAGGTTTTAGTTTAAAAGAATAATCAATTAATTATTAGTAATTATAAAATTATTACTTCATTTTATTAAATAGAATGCCCATGGTATGATTAGAAAAATAGAGAATTTACTTAGAGAAAATTAAAAAGGTTATATGTTCTAGGTGAAAAAGGTAATTAATTAGTTTATAGTAATTATAATTTAATTACGTTATTTTACTAAATACAATTGCTCGTAATGTTTTTAGAAAATGAGAAAATAATATTGTCCGTGGTATTTCTATTATAAAAGGGATTTTAGTTAGAAAATAAAAAAAAGATGATATGTTTTAGTTGAAAAAGATAATCGGTTAATTAATAATATTATAATATTATTAGTTTATTTTATTAAACAGAACCGTCCGTGATATAATTGAAAAAAAAGAGATTTTAGTTAGAGAAAATAGAAAAGTAACGTGCATGATTTATGTGAAAAAATAATTGATTAGTTTATAGTAATTATAATTTAATTATGTTATTTTACGAAATAAAATTGTTCATAGTTTTTAGAAAATGAGAAATTAACGCCCGTTATATTTCTAGAAAAAAAAAGGAATGTAATTAGAAAAAATAGAAAAGATGATATATTTTAGCTGAAAAGGTAATCGGTTAATTATTAGTATTATTATTTTATTATTTTATTTGTATTAAATAGAAACGCCTGTAATATAATTAGAAAAATGGAGGTTTTAGTAAGAAGAAAGAAAAAAGGTAACATGTTTTGCTTAAAAAAGGTAACCGTCCATGATATAATTGGAAAAAGAGAGATTTTAGTTACAGAAAAAAGAAAAGCTAACGTGTTTTGACTGAAAAAGGTAATTGATTACTTAATAATAATTATATATAATTATGTTATTTTTAGCTGAAAAGGTAATTGGTTAATTATTAGTATTATAATATTTCTTTTATTAAATAAAAACGCCGGTAATATAATTAGAAAAATGGAGGTTTTAGTAAGAAGAAAGAAAAAATGTAACGTATTTTGCTGAAAAAGGTAACCGTCCATGATATAATTGGAAAAGGAGATATTTTAGTTAGAGAAAATAGAAAAGGTAATGTGTTTTGACTAAAAAGGTAATTGATTAGTTAATAGTAATTATATATAATTATGTTATTTAATTAAACAAAATTGATAAAATATAAAAGATATTGTATTTTACCTGGAAAAGGAAATTATTTAGTTCTTGAAAATAGAAAAGATAATATGTGTAATCTCAAAAAGGAAATTAATTAGTTAATAGATTTGTAATTGAGTAAGGGTAATTAGGTAAATTCAATAGGTACCGTTGAACCAAACTTTTAATGTTTCGGCTTTAATATAATAGTATAGATAATATAGATTTAAAAAATTACAAAAATAATATTAATTAAATATTTATAAAATAATGACAAAACAACTCGTGCATTGCACGGACATAATGCTAGTTAATTAATAATATCGATAAATTAATAAAATTTGCTTGTACCAACTATATTAATTTTTAGAAGTTTTACTGTATTGGGAATTTGGGCTTACAATTCAAAAGCTGAACAATTACATAAGTTGGGCTAGATTACAGGAGAGTAGTCTAGCAGGCCTATTAAACAAAGTTTGAGGAAACAAATTGGAAACGAGAATCATGAGCAAAACCCACCATTAAAAACAAAAAGAGGTACTACCGCCCATGATATAATTGAAAAAAGGTAACTGTATATAATTGGAAAAAGAGATATTTTAGTTAGAGAAAATAGAAAAGATAATGTGTTTTGACTAAAAAAGTGATTGATTAGTTAATAGTAATTATATATAATTATGTTATTTAATTGAACAAAATTGATAAAATATAAAAAATATTGTATTTTACCTGGAAAAGGAAATTATTTAGTTCTTGAAAATAGAAAAGATAATATGTGTAATCTCAAAAAGGAAATTAATTAGTTAATAGATTTGTAATTGAGTAAGGGTAATTAGGTAAATTCAATAGGTACCGTTGAATCAAACTTTTAATGTTTCGGCTTTAATATAATAGTATAGATAATATAGATTTAAAAAATTACAAAAGTAATATTAATTAAATATTTATAAAATAATGACAAAACAACTCGTGCATTGCACGGACATAATGCTAGTTAATTAATAATATCGATAAATTAATAAAACTAGCTTGAAACCCGTGCGATGCACGGATGTTCTTTAATATAACAGAATTTTTTTTAATTTGAATTAAAAAATTTAAGACATAAATTTTCTTGGCTTAAAATTTTAAAAAATATGATCTGACATAATTATATATATATGTTGTACGTGATATTCTTAGAAAATGATGTATTTTAGTTTGAAAATATTGAAAAGATATTGAAAAGATGAAATATTTTAGCTGAAAAATGTAATCGGTTAGTTATTAGGTATTATATTGTTATTATTTTATTGTAATTAAAAAAAGTAAACCAAATAGGTTTTTTTGAAAAAAAAATAAAAAAATAGAAAAGGTAATGTATTTTAGCTGAAAAAGGAAATTGGTTAATTATTAATAATTATAATATTTTATTTTATTAAACATAATTGCTCATACTTTTTTTTAGAAAAGGAAAAATTTTAGCTAGATAAACTGTATTTTACGTAAAAAGAAAAATTGGCTATTGAAAAATAGAAAAGGTAGCATATTTTACTTGAAAAAGGAAAGAATTTCTCATATTTTATGTGAAAAAAGATTAGTTACTGAAAAATAGAAAAGGTAACATGTTTTACCTGAAGAAGTAAATTTATTAGTTATTAGTAATTATAAAAAGTAAGGATAATTACGTAAAATAACATGTACCATTAAATAAGGGTAAATAATTAAAATTAATTGAAAAAAATAGAAAAATATAAAAGGTAACATATTTTAGCTGAAAAAGGTAATTGATTAATTATTGGTAATTATAATATTTTATTTTATTAAATAGAATTGCTAATAGTGTTAAATAGAATCACCGGTGATATAATTGGAAAAATAGATATTTTAGTTAGAGAAAATAGAAAGGTAACATGAAGATAACATGATTTATGCGAAAATGGCAATTGATTAGTTTATAATAATTATAATTTAATTATGTTATTTTACTAAGTAAAATTGCTCATAGTTTTTAGAAAATGAGAAATTAATGTTGCCCGTTATATTTCTAGAAAAAAGAAAATTTAATTCGAAAAAATAGAAAAGATGGTATATTTTAGTTGAAAAGGTAATCGGTTAATTATTAGTATTATAATATTATTATTATTTTATTTTTATTAAATAGAAACGCCCGTGATATAATTGGAAAAAAGGAGGTTTCAGTAATAGAAAAGAAAAAAGGTAACATGTTTTGGCTGAAAAAGGTAGCCGTCCATGATATAATTGAAAAAATAAAGATTTTAGTTAGAGAAAAAAGAAAAAAGGTAACGTATTTTTACTGAAAAAGGTAATTGATTAGTTAATAGTAATTATAATATAATTATGTTATTTTATTAAACAAAATTGCTCGTAGTGTTTTTAAAAAAGAGAAATTTTAGTTAAATAAAATGTAAAAGATATTCTAATTTACCTGAAAGGAAATTATTTAATTATTGAAAAATAAAAAAGGTAATATGTTTAACCCGAAAAAGGAAATTGATTTATAAAGGAGAAATTTTAGTTAGATAAAATATAAAAGATATTGTATTTGATTTGAAAAATGAAATTATTTAATTCTTGAAAAGTAGAAAAGATAATATGTTTAATCTGAAAAAGAAAATTGATTAGTTAGTAGTAACTGAGTAACGGTAAATAAGTAAAATCAACAGGTGCCGATCAACCGACCGACCAAACTTTTAATGTTTCAGTTTTTATATAATAGTATAGATTTGCCGGTACCAACTATATTAATTTTTAGAAGTTTTACTGTATTGGGAATTTGGGCTTACAATTCAAAAGCTGAACAATTACATAAGTTGGGCTAGATTACAGGAGAGTGGTCTAGCAGGCCTATTAAACAAAGTTTGAGGAAACAAATTGGAAACGAGAATCATGAGCAAAACCCACCATTAAAAACAAAAAGAGGTCCTACCGGGAGTCGAACCCAGGTCGCTGGATTCAAAGTCCAGAGTGCTAACCACTACACCATAGAACCACATGCTGATAGTGTTGAAGCTTTTAGTACTATTATTCATGTTACTATTTTAGGAATATATTCTTTTTGTAAATCTAATTTAATTAGAAGCATACTTAAAATAAATTATTTGATGATTAAAATATTCTAAACATGCAATGGAAAGTACATGTATCAACAAATCGTGACATGTTTTTATTTCTATTAGTTCTATAGTTATATACTTATATTATTTGATGTTTGTGCTTGTTTTTTTTCTATTTGAACGCTAGATATTGGTTTAAATGGGAACTTATTATTAGCCGGGTAACTCGAGGAACTACATAATTATTAACATTTTTGTAATATTAGTATATGTTGAGTATTGAACACGGTAAAAGAATACAGGGGGGGGTGAATGGATTCTTGAACTTTTCTTGGATTGAGTCTGTGTAGCAGATAAGTGCCTGTGTGTGTGCAGAAATTAAGGTGCGGATAAATAAACAACACAAGACGCAATATCACTTTAATCTAATGTATATTAGATAAAGGTTGCTACAATCTGTGAATACAAATGGTAGTATTCTCAGCTTCGTTTTTCTCAGAGAGATATAGCTTACACTGTATGAAAAACTTGACTCACAAAGTTACTAAGTTATGAAGTGAGGCTGTGTCCTTATAGAACATGGATACAGCCTGCTTACTACAAACAAGGTAGCTAAAACACATTACTTTCTAGTCTGTCTATCCTTTTTGAGTAAGTGTCCAAACGGTTACAGATTTGACTTTGCAAAGCCTGTTTAGATCCACTTCTTTAGCTCCTTGTCTCTTCTATATCTCTCCAAGCTTCCTTGTAGGCTTTCCAGAGCACGTTACAGGTTGTGGTCCATAAAGTGCATTGGCTTGTTGCAGGTTTCTGACTTGTACAATTTCTTCAGTATTTTTGTCTCCAAGAATGTATTCGAGAAGTGACTAAGTAAGTGATTCGAGAACTAGAATTGACTTGATCGATAACTCTGAGTTCTCGAATACTGTTATAGTGACATATCGAACCACTTCTCGAATAGCTCTTTTCCATCAGGATTCCTTGAGTTGTCGAATAGAGCATTTGACTTATCGAATCCTCGAGTTGTCGAATAGCTTTCTGAGTCTTTGAGATATCGAATGGAACTTTGACTTGTTGACTCTTTGAGAACTCGAATACCATCTTGACTTGTTGACTTCTTGAGTTCTCGAATAGAGTAGTAGACATATCGAATCCCTGAGATATCGAATGAGATATCGAACAGTGTATTCAGAGATATCGAATAGTGTCTTGAGATATCGAATCTCTGACTTCTCGAATGCTGGACTTCTCGAATAGACAAATATACTTCTCGAATTGGTACTCAGGCAAATTCTCCATTTCTTCAAATCCCAACTGTGATTATTTGGCAGTCTTTAACTCCTTGCTTGAGGCATGAACCATGGAACTTCTTTCAAGCATTATTCTAGACTCTATTTGTACAGTTACACAACTAGGATTTGATGCCTATTACAAGTACAATACAAACAGAAACTCTACAACTAGAGGTTCCCTCAGTTAAGAGGTCATGTAAGTAATGCAAAGCATTACAAACAATTAGGCTTGTTATTAGATGTATACAGGCATGCCTCTGTAACTAACAATCTCCCCCAAATTGTGAGTGAGACCCTTAGTCACAATTTCATGTCTGATAACAAGCCTAACATACATTAAAGATAAAACTTTTAAAAGTACAGGTATGTGATTTGATTGAACACATAAATGAAATTACAAGATAAATACTTCTTACAGTATGATGAGGTACTAGCCGTTTTCTTTTGATTGCATCTCCATTGCCTTGGCTTGTAGATCATCATATGCTTTCTGTTTCCTTTCTTTCTCCTTTCTTGCAATCTCATCTACTGCTCTCATGATTTCTGTCATAGCATCCAATTCTTCAATCATAATAGAGTTTTTGAAATCTTCAAGCACTGGCTTCAGAATGTTGGCAGGATAGTGACTGAGTAGGTTCATTCTTATATTGACATTGTCTCCATTTCTCCTCCTATACTTCACCACATAGGGATCAAACTGAACTCTACACAATCCCTTTGCCCTTAGCTTTTCTGCTTCAATCTCCAGTCTATCAATTTCTTTCTCCCTTTCTAACCATTTCTCATAGCAGCCCTTCCTTATCTTCTCAGCATATTCTTTCTTCATTTTCACAAAGTCAATCAATTCCAGCTTCCATACTTTCTCCACCTTGTCCTTAGAATCCAGCAATGCAATGATTCTTTCTATCTCATACAATTTACCCCAATGTTGACAACCCCCTTGTTTGAATTTCATTTCTTTCCCATCAGTGTACTTGATTACAAGGTGGTCATCCACAATTGCAGCATAGCATATCTTTTGAGCTCTTAGAAATAGCAGTTGCTCCTCATCAAAGTCTTCATCAAGTGGCTGGAGCTTTAATCCTGGAATGATTGTTAGGGCTCTAGATTTGGATAGCTTCACTCTCCTTGCAGCATGTTTAAATTTTATCCTCTTGACATGGTTGCTTGGCAGAAATCTTTGACCTTGGTTGGTAGACCATAGTAGTATTCCATTAGCAGATTGCTTTCTGAAACATACACATGGTTTCTTGACTTGAATCTTCTTCTTTTCTTGAGATGGTAAGACAGTTGCAGAAGCCATAGATGTAGATTTTGCTAGGTCACTACTAACAGTATTCACCCTAGACTTAGAGTCTTGTGTTGTGGTGAGATTACTGCTAGCATTGCCTAAGGCTTGCTGTCTTCCACTCTTTCTCACATATGTTTTACCCTGGTCATCATCATCCTTTTCATCCTTGCCCCCCTTTTTCTTCTTATCTTCATCACCCTTATCTCTCCTGTGATGTCTTCTCCTCCCATCACCTTTGTCTTCAGAATCATCATCCTTATTTCTCCTAGGTTGAGCCATCTCTGGAATTTCACCAGTTGCAATATAGGTTCTGAGGATATGCAGTGCCTCAATTTCTTCAGCATTTCTGGCTCCAACCTTCTTCTGTAATTGATCAATGATAGCAATGATCAGTCTGTGATTTCTGGAGGTGAGATCATGAGGAATGACCAATTGCTTGATATCTTCAATTCTGGTACCAGACTGATAAATAATTGTCCATGGCTTCTTGATCACTTCTGGTAGCCTTGTAGGTTGACCATTCCTCAAATCATCAAACAGACTCTTGCTGTTCTCATTTTTCTTCTCAATGATCTCAAGTATGGCATCTATCTCTGAGTGCTTTAGGTCTTGTAGAGTCTGGTATGTTAGATGCCATATCTTTAGTTTGGAAACCATCACTATCTCCTTGACCCATATATTGTTGACTTTCTTGGGGATGACAGTGATGTAGTCTATCTGCTTCTTCACCTCCCTCAGATAAAACTGAGTGTCACCAACCTGTTCCCTTATGGCTTTCAGAAACTCCAAGAAGGCTTTATCATGATAGTCATTGGAGTTAGCAACTTCTTGTAGCTTGGCCTCAGTAACAACTTTGACTTCTACAGGCTTGGCACTTGATAAGTGGATTTATATCCACTTGGAACATTCTAAATCGGCTTAAATTGATTGTCTTGGGCTCAAGTTTCTTGTAGTTTTGATGTATTTTGTTTAGTTGTGCAGATTTACAAGGATGTTGATTATGGTGGGTGTTTTTGTCGTTTTTGGAAGATTTAATTTATTAAAATTCGGATTTATTGGGCTGCACGCGTGAGATTCACTGTTTGGGCCATATCTTGAGTTCTATAAGTCTGTTTTCAGCCCGTAAGCAGTCCACGCGAAGATAACGAGATTCTCTATCATTCTAAGGTGGTCCAGAGGTCCAATTACGTCTGGAACGGCTCTGGAAAACAGAAGAAAAGTCAGTTACGAATTTTCCTTAGAAAACAGAATCAGTTTAGGAAACGTATTTTGCAGAAATTCTGTTTTAACTCTATTTTGGGTATTTTCTTGATGGGAAAGACTTTTAGAGCCTATTTAAACACATCCTACCATTGTAATAGGGAGATAATAGATATACAGATTATCATAGTTTTATTATTGTAACCAGCTTAGATCTGCAAGGGAGAAAAGGAGAGAAGGGTTCAACGCTCGTGACAAGCAACGGATCTAGATCTACTTCATCCTTTGTTCTAGATTTGTTTTCTCAAACTTTAGTTTTATTAATATAATTACTTCTTTTATTCATATCTTGTTATTTATCATGTTTTCATCAAATCCCACGATGATGAACAGTTCAATTATGGGCTAATTGTTGTCGTGGGATCCTAGTGAATTTATCTATGTAGCTTAGTAGTTTGCATGCCTTAAAGATTTATGTGTGGTGAATTCTTGATATCCTCGTATGGTTAATCTTAATGCTTTTGGATGCGTAGCTAACATCTAAACTGAATTGTTAATCTCTTGTGAAGCGAGAGTGGATCTTGAGATTTAGAACTTGCCATGCTAGCATAGGTTCATAATTGTTATCAATATGATTGTGGTGTAAGATGAAAATACTTATACTGCCCTATGTGATCTAAGTGGATAACTTGTGCTTCAACCTTTATGTTTTCAAATTCTATAGAGATATAGGGTCTAAACATAATAGGTGACTATTCATCTTCTATCTCTTTTGTGGATGTATGCGTAGATTGGTACTAGTATACCGAGAGGTAACTTTTACTCTTTTCGTGTTATTCGATCAGATATCAAAACCATCGCATGTTTTAATTAAAGGCTGCAACTCTAAGTGAAGTAGATGATGAAACTAGGGTTCCATGTTTTATTCTCATATTAGTAATTCGACTTCAATCTCTTTAATTAGTTAATCTTAGTTTGATAGTTAATTTAGTAGTTAAATAAAATCCAAATTGTTATTTGTCTTAGCAGTGGATTAAAACCATACATTGTTGCATAGGCATATTTACTGATTTGAACACCATTCTAGATCTCTGTGGGAACGAACTTGATTTAATCATATATTACTTGTGACAACGTGCGCTTGCGTGAATTTTGCATAACAAGTTTTTGGCGCCGCTGCCGGGGATCATCGGTGTTTTTATTTTAGTTTATGTGCTTGTCATCAGTGGTCGTTAGCGTTCACTGACTCGGATTTCTTACTTAGTTTGTTTGTTTCGTGGTGTTTGCAGGTACTTTAGTTTGTATGCGAACACGCTTACAAGCTCGTTGGAAGAACTGGCGGAAGACGATCTTGTAGAGAATAAAGAGAATAAGGAAGAGAAAACTGAGACTATTGTAGAGATGGGTGACGCAGCAGCAGCAGCTAAGGCTTTGAGGGAGTATTCTCAGCCGAAACTCAATGATATCCAGTCTAGCATTGTTAGGCCAGCTATTGCAGCAAACAACTTTGAGATCAAGTCTGGCACAATTCAGATGGTGCAGAATTCAGTTCAGTTTGGGGGAGCTCCTACGGAGGATGCCAACATGCATGTTCGGGACTTTATCGAAATCTGCGACACTTTCAAATGTAATGGTGTGACGGATGATGCTATCAGGTTGAGGCTTTTCCCATTCTCTCTAAGGGATAAGGCTAAGAGCTGGCTACACTCTTTACCACCTGGTTCCATTACTACATGGGAAGATCTTGCTCAGAAGTTCCTTACTAAATTCTTCCCTATGGCGAAAACTGCAGCATTAAGGAACCAGTTGACTCAATTCCAACAGCAATCTGGCGAGACCTTGTGTGAGGCTTGGGAACGCTACAAGGAGATGCTACGCAAGTGTCCTCATCATGGCATGCCTGATTGGATGGTTATTAATGGGTTCTACAATGGGTTGGGAGCACAGTCTAGGCCTTTGCTAGATGCAGCATCAGGTGTAGCTCTTTGGGTGAAGAGTTATGATGAAGCTTATGATCTTATTGAGATGATGGCTGCTAATGAATATCAGAATCCAACCCAAAGATTATCTCAAGGCAAGGCAGCAGGAATTTTTGAAGTAGATACAGCTGCAATGATTACGGCTCAGTTGAAGGCTCTTGCTATGAAGGTGGATTCTCTTGCTAATTATGGAGTACAGCAGGTGGCTAGTGTTTGTGAGTTATGTGCGGGCGCACATGAGACGAATCAGTGTGCTATTTCTCCTGAATCAGTACAGTTCGTGAGTAATTTTCAGAGACCTGCTGTACCAGTTCCAGCCACCTATCATCCGAACAACAGGAATCATCCTAACTTCAGCTGGAGCAACAATCAGAATACTCAACAGTCGTATCAGCAAGCGAAGCCGTACAATCAAAGCTATCAGCAGCAGTATGCTCCAAGGCAACAATTTCAGCCTCCGGGATTTCAGCAGCAACCCCAGGCTCATGCGGGGCAATCTTCTAATGAGATAGATGATATGAGAGTGATGATAAAGAACCTGCAAGCTGGCCAGAAAGTTTTGGAAACTCAGTTGGGGCAGATTACAAGTGCCTTGGTAAATATGCAACAAGGAACTCTTCCAAGTGATACAATGGGTAATCCAGGCAGGAGGGATAATAAAGAACAGGTCAATGCAGTTACTTTGAGATCAGGAAAAGTCACGAGTAATCCTAAATCAGCAACTGAAGAAGATGCAGATGTTCAGAATCAGCAAGTTGAAAAATCTGCGGTGCCCAAAATTGAGAAATCTGATTTAGTGGCTGATCAGCTAGATGGTGAGAAGAGCAAGAAACATGTTGAAAAGTTTACTCCGGAACAATCTTCAATGAATAATCAGATCTATCCACCTCCACCATATCCTGGACGTTTGAAGAAAAGTCAAGAAAAACAGTTTCAGAAATTTATGGAGGTCTTCAAGAAACTGTCCATTAACATTCCTTTTGTTGAAGCATTGGAGCAGATGCCGAGATATGCAAAGTTCATGAAGGATATTTTGTCAAGGAAGAGAAGGTTGGAAGATTTTGAAACAGTGGCATTGACGGAGGAGTGTAGTGCTGTTCTGCAGCAGAAGTTGCCTCCTAAACTTAAAGATCCAGGGAGTTTCACTATTCCATGCACTATTGGCAATCTTTCTTTCAACAAGTGTTTGTGTGATTTGGGAGCTAGTATTAATCTCATGCCCTTGTCTGTTTTCAAGCAACTTGGTCTACCGGAGCCAAAGCCAACTAACATCTCTTTGCAGTTGGCTGATCGATCTATCACGTATCCGAGGGGTATAGTAGAGGATGTTTTGGTAAAAGTTGATAAGCTCATATTTCTAGCTGATTTTGTTATCTTGGATTTTGAAGAAGATAAGAAGATTCCCATAATCTTGGGAAGACCGTTCTTGGCTACAGGAAAGACTTTGATTGATGTGCAAAAAGGAGAGCTTACAATGAGGGTGCAAGATCAGAGTGTCACCTTTAATGTGTTCAAGGCCATGAAATTTCCGACAGAGGATGAGGAGTGTTGCAGTGTGGATATAGTTGATACGGGTCAGAGAAAGAAGTTGGATCAGCTATTGAGTGAAAAATCTGACATGTATGTGCTTAAACATCCTAGCAGTGACTCCATTGACAGTTCTTCGGTTCGTGATCTTTCGAAAGTAAAGCTTGGAAAACTGCCACCACATTTGAGGTATGTCCTTTTAAATAATGAGCTAGTGATTTTTGAAGAGGGGCATGATAACGTGTTGCGAAGGTGGAAGACCAATGATAAGGAAGAAGAATTTTTTGTTCAGCCGGATGAGTCAGAGAAGCACTTTAGAGGTGTGAAAAAGAAAAAGAAGAAGATTTGGCCGTTGGGTAGTAAAATTATGTTGAAGTCCGAAGGAAGAAATTTGTGGAAAGCGAGCAACCAAGATGTCAAAGTTCGTATGAATGGTTTGTCTGTTGAGAACGGTTCGGTTATTCTTTTGAAACCGCCTTGATTTGAGGAAGTAACGTCAAGCTATTGACGTTAAAGAAGCGCTTCGTGGGAGGCAACCCATGCATTAGTGTAGGAAGGGAAAAAAAAAAATTTTTGAGTGATTGTGTGAAAAAAAAAAAAAATGAAAAAATCGAATTTTTTTGGGTGTCACGCAGGAGCAACCTGCGTTACAGGGCAATTTGCGCGACTGTTGCGCAAGTTGCGCATGCGCAACTGGAAAGGAAGCAAGTTGCCCCTGTGTGGCGCAGCTTGCTGTCACGTTACTGGAAAGGGGGCAGTTTGCCCTTCACTGAAGCAGTTGGCGCGTGGAGTAGGATTGAAAAAAAAAATTCATCAGCCTATCACTGTTATGCCGCAGGTTTGTAGTGTTTATGTGTATTAAAAAATAAATTCCATCACCCCAACATCTTTTTATATCCCCATCTTTCCCCTAAATCTTTTCCTATTTTAATTCCAAAACCCCTCATCTCTCCTAAAAAAATTCCAATTCCTATTTCTTTTCTAATTTTTTTTTTCTTTTATCCATTAAATATTTTTTCTATCCCATATCAAATTCCAATTTCCACCAAATTTTTTCCTTTTCACATTAAAATTCTTATATCACTCCATGGCCTATATATACCCATACATACACACCCAATTCATTATCTACCTCCTCTACATCTCTTAAAAATTCAAGTTTGGGGGAAAATTAGTACAAGTTCACCTCTTTGATTCGTAGTGGGAATTCTTTTCTCTATTTTATTTTATTACGAATTTGTGTTCTTGTAAATTGGGGTTTTTTGTATTATTTCTGTTACTTGGGTATTTTTGGTGTGATTCTGCTTGGTGGTTTTTGGTGGGATATTTTGAGGTGGTTATTGGTGGAGCTTCTTGTGAGTTGGGTATTGATTCTTATGGCTTCTAAGCTTGGGAGAGGTGATGCTAATTGCTACAAAAAGGGGATTTTTGCCGAACAAGCTTGTTTGAGTTGCGATGGGAACGGATATTTAAGGCGCCTTGCAGGTATGTTTTCTACTATCCCTTGTATTTACTTCCATTCAATGAGGACATTGAATATTTTAAGTTTGGGGGTGGTTTGAGGGATTAGTAGTTGTTGTTGTATTAATTGTTCATGTAGGAATTCATGCTTTGCATATGGAGTAGTAGTAATTTATGCATATATGTTCGTGTTATATACGTTGGTTGCATATAGGACATTCTGTTTTTTTATGTTTGTATATCATGTGAGTTCATAATAGTTGCATTTGCACCCATGCTTGATAGGAATTTTGTGTTGTTGACGCTTTTGATTGAGAAGTGATATGCTTTGTTCTTGTGCACACACATACACTAGTAAGTTGAAGCTAGTAGACTTATTGAATGTTGTAAGTGATTAGAAGGACATGAATATGTGCAAGATGATTTAGTTTGCATGCTTTGAATACAAGTTGGTGCGTTAGAGAGATGTTTGCTTGGAATTAAGTATGTTTTTCCACCAAGTGAGATTTTGAGTCTTATTGCATATTGCATATTTGCAATTTATTCGTTTGCTTGCGTGTCCACGGATTGTTTGCATTGCTAGCAGTTGTTTGAGGTCTTTCTTGAAACGCATGACATTATTTGACGATTAAAATGATAAAGGCATTTAGGATTAACCATATATTTTCCCATATTACCACACCATGTTTACATGATCAATTAGTTAACCCGTTGAGCTTAATCCTATTTTTTCGGTGACATACCACATTACTTGCCTAGACCTTTTTCTTGTATTGGCCTTACATTAATTTGAACCATTGTCAAAGGCTAGTAGAGTGCTTAAGGGAGTAATAAGGTGTGCAAAGGAGGGGTTTATTGTTGGTCTTACTTTTGGGGGAAATATTGAAAATTGGGTTTGGTTGTGTACTTGATAGTCGGCATATGTAATAAATTCATTGGATCATTGTTATTATTTATATTATTGTTTGTGTTCTATTTAGCTCTCGAAAAAAAGAAAAAAGAGAAAAAAAAAAGAAGAAAAAAAAAAGAAAAAGAAAAAAGAAAAAAAATATATATTATGAGAGCATGTTTGTATTTGTTGCGATCCTATTTCAGTCGACTAGTTGAGTGTTTGTAATAGTAAAATTATGTGGGGGGGAAATATGGTGTTGTGTATGATTTATTATGGTGCTTACTAGCTTTTGACACTTCACCTGTTTTGGCTTATTTGACATACCTTGTCCCTAGCCCCGTTACAACCCAAATAAAGACCTTTTGATTATCGTCATTGATGTATGTTGTGTTAAGAGTTAGATTGATACCAAATGTCAAGCATGCTTATGATTTTGTTGGAATTGAGTGATACACTTACCCTTGTTCTTGAGTGAAAATTCGTTTGTGAGTGGATTGTGAGTGTTTGCTTGTTTTTGCGTATGAGATCCCGAGTTTTGTCTCAAAGATGTACTCTTGTAGGCTTAGCATGTTTACTAACTTATTCTTACACTTGACATGGACTTGTGAGAACTTATGCATGTTCATTGAGTAGACTATGTGAATACTTGCACTTTCGACACCAAGACATTGCGTATTTACTTTGATTCTTAAGTTGATATGGCATGAGAGGATTTGAAGGTATGGTAGATTAGATTAATTGCATTTGCATAGTAGTTGCATTCAAGCATTGCATTGCATTAGGTAAATGGATTTTGTGGGTACATTCGCTATAGGCCCTCACGAGACCTTACTCGTCCACTAGGGCTGCCTAGGGGTTTAAAGGGCTTGTTGCATATGCCAAATGCAACCGTGATCACCTACGGAAGTGGTACTAGTTAGTTAGTTAGTTGTAATTGTTTATGCTTGAGGACAAGCATCGGTTTAAGTTTGGGGGTGTGATAAGTGGATTTATATCCACTTGGAACATTCTAAATCGGCTTAAATTGATTGTCTTGGGCTCAAGTTTCTTGTAGTTTTGATGTATTTTGTTTAGTTGTGCAGATTTACAAGGATGTTGATTATGGTGGGTGTTTTTGTCGTTTTTGGAAGATTTAATTTATTAAAATTCGGATTTATTGGGCTGCACGCGTGAGATTCACTGTTTGGGCCATATCTTGAGTTCTATAAGTCTGTTTTCAGCCCGTAAGCAGTCCACGCGAAGATAACGAGATTCTCTATCATTCTAAGGTGGTCCAGAGGTCCAATTACGTCTGGAACGGCTCTGGAAAACAGAAGAAAAGTCAGTTACGAATTTTCCTTAGAAAACAGAATCAGTTTAGGAAACGTATTTTGCAGAAATTCTGTTTTAACTCTATTTTGGGTATTTTCTTGATGGGAAAGACTTTTAGAGCCTATTTAAACACATCCTACCATTGTAATAGGGAGATAATAGATATACAGATTATCATAGTTTTATTATTGTAACCAGCTTAGATCTGCAAGGGAGAAAAGGAGAGAAGGGTTCAACGCTCGTGACAAGCAACGGATCTAGATCTACTTCATCCTTTGTTCTAGATTTGTTTTCTCAAACTTTAGTTTTATTAATATAATTACTTCTTTTATTCATATCTTGTTATTTATCATGTTTTCATCAAATCCCACGATGATGAACAGTTCAATTATGGGCTAATTGTTGTCGTGGGATCCTAGTGAATTTATCTATGTAGCTTAGTAGTTTGCATGCCTTAAAGATTTATGTGTGGTGAATTCTTGATATCCTCGTATGGTTAATCTTAATGCTTTTGGATGCATAGCTAACATCTAAACTGAATTGTTAATCTCTTGTGAAGCGAGAGTGGATCTTGAGATTTAGAACTTGCCATGCTAGCATAGGTTCATAATTGTTATCAATATGATTGTGGTGTAAGATGAAAATACTTATACTGCCCTATGTGATCTAAGTGGATAACTTGTGCTTCAACCTTTATGTTTTCAAATTCTATAGAGATATAGGGTCTAAACATAATAGGTGACTATTCATCTTCTATCTCTTTTGTGGATGTATGCGTAGATTGGTACTAGTATACCGAGAGGTAACTTTTACTCTTTTCGTGTTATTCGATCAGATATCAAAACCATCGCATGTTTTAATTAAAGGCTGCAACTCTAAGTGAAGTAGATGATGAAACTAGGGTTCCATGTTTTATTCTCATATTAGTAATTCGACTTCAATCTCTTTAATTAGTTAATCTTAGTTTGATAGTTAATTTAGTAGTTAAATAAAATCCAAATTGTTATTTGTCTTAGCAGTGGATTAAAACCATACATTGTTGCATAGGCATATTTACTGATTTGAACACCATTCTAGATCTCTGTGGGAACGAACTTGATTTAATCATATATTACTTGTGACAACGTGCGCTTGCGTGAATTTTGCATAACAGCACTCTCAGATATAGAGATTGGAGGTTTGTCAGATGGCATACTCCCTGCAACCACTGTGGTAGTTATGGATTGCTTTTGTCCTCCAGGAGTAGTGATGTGCACAGTTGGTAAGGTGACAACTGGCAAGATAGATGGAGGCTCATCTACTTTGGCTTTTCCCTTGCCAGGCACATTTGCTAGAGACTTAGAAGCCCTTTGTTGACCACCCTCTTTGATTATTATGCCTTTCTCTCCCTTTGTCTCCCCCTTTGAATTTGAGTTCCTAGCCTTCTCCCCCTTAGGCTTGTTGTCAGGCACAGAGGCTGTAGAAATGTCCTTTGGGAGTGAAGATTCATCAGGTAGAGGGAGACCCATATGCTTCATCATTGCAGCTAACATGGATTGTTGATGCAGAAGGACATCAGCTGTGGTGGATGCTTGAGTGTCCAACTGATCATTTAGCAATGCAACCTTTTCTGTGAGATGAGCATTGGTCTTGGTGAGAGTAGCTACCTCCTGCTCAAGAGTGTTGACCTTAGTGAATAACTCATTGGCCTTGAAGCCAGATAAAGATTGATCCTGCAGCCTCTTCACTTCATATTTAGACAATTCATGCACAGGGACATCAGTCACTAGTCTATCTCCATAAAGATTTTTGAACATTATCCTCAGCATGGCATTGGCATCTGTAGTCTGGTCAGATAGATTCTGAAATTGATGCCCCACACCTGTGACAGCATCTTTTAGCACAGCCAGCCCATTGTCCACCTGAGTGCAGGTAGAGTTGCAGTGTTTGATGTCCTTGAACACACTGTCCAATTGAGGAAATTTAGCATCAAAGGCCCTCTTGACTTCTGCTACTGAAGTGGCTGTCTTATCACACACCCTGTTGACTTCAGTTTTGACTCCCTTGCCAAGATAGTGTGCAGCCTTGAGGAAACCCTTGTAGGAGTCATTTACAGCTTCATACACTTCATCAGGTGACAAGGATTTTGCATTGGAGCCCAGTGAAGTGATGTATTCCTCCCTGAGATACTGAAGTGCTTCATCGAGAGTAATATCATATTTTCCTTGCAACCAGGCATCTATGTTGCCATCTCTCTCAGCATCATCAATGATCTTTGACTTCTGCACTTCCACATCATCCCTATGGCATAACAGAATAGCCTCATAGTCTGGATTGGGCATGTCTGCAGTGAGAAGGTGCTGAGCAATCTTTGTGAACTCAGGAATCTGATCCACAATTAAGCTTTGAAGTGCTTCAACCGTCAATTGTTGTGGAACAGACCCTGATCCTGAAGCACTGTCATGTTGCACAGGCTTCAGCCATGTTGACATGAAGTCAGAGCTAGAGCTAGGCAAGCTACTCTCCTCAGTTACAGATGCAACTTCTGTAACCGGATGGATTGACTCTACTACTGGTGTCACCACAGAAGTGGGATGAATTACACCAGCAGTTGACACAGGCACAGAGTCTCTAGTAAAAACTAGGGGAACCTCTGTGTTTGTGATGGTGTCATTAGGATATGCCTCAGCATGCATTCCCTCACCATCTAAATGTGGGTTCTGAGTGGTGAACAAAGTGTCATGCACTAAGTCACTTGAAATTATTGGCTCATCAAGAGAAAAGAATTCTTGATGATCAATGCCTTGCATCTCAGTTGCCTGAGTTGCAGGTTCCAAAGAAATTTCAGTGTTAGATTCTGGAAGAGAAGTGTGTTTTAGAGTAGATTTTGGCAACTCCCCCTGAGAGATAGAGGGAGTTTCAAAAGTGATGTGCTCTCCACTCAGTGTTGTGCCAGCCTTATCACTCCCATGTGCTGACTCTATACAAGAGGGTGCATTGGGGAGAATGCTTGATTCTATAGGTGCACCCTGTTGAGAGGATACACCTAGTGAGCTGTGTGCCCCTGATTTTACAACTTCAGCCATTTGTGTGAATGAAGAGGTGGTCTTAGTTTTCTTCTTCTTTGTTCTGTGTAAGGGTAACTCAGGTTCCTCACTTTCTAGACCTAATTCAACAGCTAATGCTGCTTCAGACAAGATATTTAAAGGTGCAGACATTACTTCCTTTCTCTTCTTTTTACTAACATCACCCTTTTGAGAGGATGATGCAGTTGGCTCAATAAGAGGTAGAGTGTTTGGTTGAGAGGGTTGGTTAGCAGGCCCTGGGTTAGCATTTTGTTCTACTTGCTTGGGCTGTGCTAACTTAGATTTTGCATCAGATGTTGGCATGTTGTGGGGGTAAGTCCTAAACAAACTCTCCATTTGGGGAGTTATGTTCAGTCTTACATCCACATCATTCCTAGTTTCCAAGTTACCAAAAATGAGTTTGGTCATGGACTTAGGATAGCCTATTTTATTTTTATCAATCCCAGGCAATTCAATCAATGAAGCATTTTTATAATTAAGTACAGATTGAATAAAGCGAGGGAAGAAAATATCAGTACCTCTCTTGGTTGTGTTCTTACCAAGTCTCCCATATAATTCTTGAAGTATGATTTGGCCAACATCTATCTTCTTTCCATAGGCCAAAGCATATCCAATTTGCTGCACAGGTGCACTGATTTGATCAAAGCTTGATTTCCTGGCAGTGAAGACTTGGAGAAGAGTTGCAAACACATAGCTCCACTCCTTTCTCAGATTCTTTCTGTTTAGCTTTCCAAGGTTAATCCCATCTGAGTAGTTTATGAACTCAAAGAATTCCTCCAACTCTGCGTTAGTGGCCATTCTGTCAAATGACTCTTGTTGTAGTCCTAGTGCTTGGTTCATGTCTGCAGTAGTGATAGTGATTTCCTTATCTTGAACCTTGCAGTAGATGACATAGGAAGTGATTGCATTTTCCAGGGCTACAACCTCCACAATAGCAGTACTCCAGAATTGTTCCAGAATATCGAGATACAGAGTTGGGTTGGCAGAGAGTGCATCCTTGATATATGACTCAGCCATCCATTTCACAAAGCACTTGAAATTTGCATTGGGTGCTTCAACATCACTAGTGAGAGCGATGAAGTTGGTGTTGAACTTTACTGTTGCCATTTGTGTAGAAGAGAGAAAAGAAATTGAAGGTTGAAGAAGAAATTTGGCTTTTCGTAGCTAGGGTTTCAGGGGTTTAGAGAGTGTAGATGCTTGAGAAATCGAATGAAATGAATCGAATAGATGTGAGATTGTATAAGTATGAAGTACTTGAATTGTCGATTAGCAGACTGTTTTGTATCGACAAGTCAGGCATTCGAGAAGTAGAAAACAACTATTCGAGAAGTCAAGAATGGCTTAATCGATAACTCAAGCAGATAGAAACTCACAGCTGGCAGTTATCTAACTTAGAAATAATTCTAAATTAAATAAAATGTGTTTTTATGAGTGAATTAAGTTTTTAGATAAAAATCCAAAATCGGTTAAAATTCAGCGAGAATTCAGCCTTTTCAAATGATTCGAGAACTCAAATATAGTGTTCGAGAACTCAATCATTCGAGAACTCAGTTACTATATTCGAGAAGTCTAGAATTCCTCTATTCGATATCTCAGAAAGACTCTATTCGAGAACTCAAGAGTACTCTAATGAGACTTATTAGAGATGTCGAATAGTGAATCATTCGAGAAGTCTGACTTATCGAACTATACCCATCACTCATAAAAAAAATTTGATTTTCACTATCTTGTAAAAATTTACCAGACATATTCATTGAAAAATATCCTAGCAAATCAAATAGTGATTTTCTCAAAATTTCATAGAAATTTTAAGTTAATAAAAATATGATTTTCAACATATGCAACAGATTTGAAATATTTATAAATCATATTTCAGCCAACACTTACTTCAAAAATATTGAGGATTTAGATAAAGTAAGTGTTTACTGCTGCAACAATCTAGATGATGTATTCACTTAACCAGAATCTGAAGAATTCAGCATTCCAATCTCACTAACCAACCTTGTGAAGGTGGCTTCATCTAATGGCTTAGTGAATATATCAGCTAGTTGTTTATCTGTAGAGACATAATGCAACTCAATGGTTCCATTAGTTGCATGTTCTCTTATGAAATGATATCTGATGTCAATGTGCTTTGTTCTAGAATGATTGACAGGATTGGCAACTATAGAGATTGCACTTGTGTTGTCACACATGATTGGAATTCTTTCCAACACAAGTCCATAATCTCTAAGTTGATTTCTAATCCAAAGCACTTGAGCACAGCAACTTCCAGCAGCTATGTATTCAGCCTCAGCTGTAGAAGTTGACACAGATTGTTGCTTCTTGCTATACCAAGAAACTAACCTTTGTCCAAGAAACTGGCAGCTTCCTGAGGTGCTTTTCCTATCCACTCTGCATCCAGCATAATCAGCATCAGAGTAGCCAACCAGATTGAACCCTGTGTCCTTAGGGTACCATAATCCCAAGTTAGGAGTGCCCTTCAGATATCTAAAGATCCTTTTTATTGCAATCAAATGTGATTCCTTTGGATTTGATGGAAACCTTGCACACAAGCATGTAGCAAACATGATGTCTGGCCTACTTGCAGTGAGGTAGAGTAGAGAACCAACCATGCCTCTGTAGACTGAGATATCTACTCTCTTGCCTTTAGCATCTTCATCCAATTTAGTGGCAGTGGCCATGGGTGTCTTGGCAGGTGAACAATCTTCCAAGTCAAACTTCTTCAATAAATCCTTGATGTACTTGGTTTGACTGATAAAGATACCATCCTTCCTTTGACTGACTTGCAACCCTAGAAAGAATGTCAACTCTCCCATCATACTCATCTCATATCTGCTCTGCATGAGTTTAGAGAATTTCTCACACAGTTTCTCATTTGTAGAACCAAAAATGATATCATCCACATAGATTTGAACTAGGATCATATCATCACCATGCTTCTTGTAAAACAGTGTCTTGTCCAATGTGCCTCGAGTGAATTGATTTTCAAGAAGAAATTGTGATAGAGTATCATACCATGCTCTTGGAGCTTGCTTAAGTCCATACAGTGCCTTAAGCAATCTGTAGACAAATTCTGGGAAATGTGGATCCTCAAAGCCAGGTGGTTGTTGCACATAAACCTCTTCTTCCAACTCTCCATTTAGAAATGCACTCTTGACATCCATTTGATAAACTTTAAAGTTTGAATGAGCAGCAAATGCCAAGAATATTCTAATGGCTTCCAATCTAGCAACAGGGGCAAATGTCTCATCATAATCAATGCCTTCCTGTTGAGAGTATCCTTTTGCAACCAGCCTTGCTTTGTTTCTTATTATTACACCATCTTCATCCATCTTATTCTTCAGAACCCATTTTGTTCCAACAATGGTTCTATTCTTTGGTGCAGACACAAGTTCCCATACTTTGTTCCTTTCAAATTGATTCAGCTCCTCTTGCATGGCAATAATCCAATCTGGATCCAACAATGCATCATCAAGTTTCTTAGGCTCAACTTGTGATAGAAAACATCCATAGAGGCACTCATTTTGAGTTGCTCTCCTAGTCCTTACTCCTGCATTAGGATCTCCAATGATTTGCTCTGCAGTGTGTGATCTATCCCATTTCCTTGAGTGTTCAGCCTGATTTCTCATCCTTGATGTTGCTTCATCATCCTCATCATGATCATCCTCATTTCCTCCCCCTGTGAAGTTGCCATTACTCACAGGTGTGTCTTGGATGCTTGTTTCTTCACTATTGATTGGCACAAATTCTTCTCTTGTATCATTATTCACTTGAGTTTGTTGAACTTGAGTTTCAACTCCAGTTTCAGTCTCTTCATCAGAATCATCTAGATTATCAAACTTCAATGGATCTTTGTCTTCATCATTGGCTTCTTCTAGTCCAGGTAGTTTGCTGTCATCAAATGGTACATCTGTGCTTTCCATAACTTTCTTTTGACTGATGACATAAACCTTGTATGCAATTCTTTCCATAGAATAGCCAAGAAAAATTCCTTCAAATGCTTTTGCATCAAACTTTCCAACATATTCAGAATTGTCCTTAAGTACAAAGCATTTGCTTCCAAAAGTATGAATATACTTCAGTGTAGGCTTCTTTCCAGTCATCAAGTTGTAAGGAGTCTTTCCAGTGTTTTTGTTGATGAGGGTTCTGTTCTGAATATAGCATGCAGTGCTCACAGCCTCAGCCCAAAAACATGTGGGCATTTTTGCATCAAGTAACATTGTTCTAGCAGCCTCAATTAGAGTTCTATTCTTTCTCTCAACAACTCCATTTTGTTGTGGAGTCCTTGGAGCTGAGAATTGCTGAGAAATGCCATTCTCTTTGCAGAATGCTTCAAGTGTGGCATTTCTGAACTCTGTTCCATTATCACTCCTCAATGCAATCACACTTGCATCGTTTGCCTTTGCTTCCTTGTCAACTTTCTTTATATGCTCAATGATTACTTGTGGAGCCTCATCTTTTGATGCCAGAAATTCTACCCATGTATACCTTGAAAAATCATCAACCATTACCAGGGCATACTTCTTTCTTCCAAGTGACATTATGTTAACAGGCCCAAACAAATCCATATGGATAAGTTGTAGTGGCTTGGTTACAGATGTCACTGTCTTTGACTTGTGGCTTGATCTCTTCATTTTTCCTTTTTGACAAGCCTCACACACTCCTTCTTGGCAGAATTCAAGTGTGGGCATGCCTCTCACTAACTCTCTTTTGACTAGAGAATTAATGGCCTTAAAGTTCAGGTGTGATAGTTTCTTGTGCCACAGCCAACAATCTTCATTTGATGCTTTTGAGTAAAAGCAACAAATTTTGTCCTTGTTTGCAGAGTCCATATTGGCTACAAACAGGCTTCCCTTCCTTACTCCAGATAGAGCAAAATCACCAGTCTTCTTGTGGGTGATCAAACATTCATCTTTGTCAAAATTCACTTTGAATCCTCTATCAGTAAACTGACCAACACTTAACAGATTATGCTTGAGCCCCTTGACTAGTGCTACATCTTCAATGATGACATTTCCAACTTTCAGCTTGCCATATCCCAATGTGTTACCCATGCTGTCATCTCCAAAAGCAACCATTGGGCCAGCCTTTTCCTCATACTGTGATAGCAGGGCCATATCACCAGTCATATGATTTGAGCATCCACTGTCCAAAATCCACATGACCTTCTTCTCACTTTCTTTGCCCTGCAAACACAAAGGTATTACTTTTCCTTTGGTACCCAAACAAGTTTGGGTCCATGTGACTTAGAGACAGTTTTATCATAAACAACATGCTTGTTAACTTTCTTAGTGTCAGTCTTCTTGTCACTGTTGGAAGTCTTAGAACCTGAGGTTTCAGACTTAGGTGACAAAGGTACCTTCCTAGCTTTAGGAGGACTTGAAGACTTTGACCATGTGTAGTGTGTGTGAGAATTGTGACTGATACAACCATCAATGAACTGTCTTCTTAAATTAAAACAACTAGTCATAACATTCATATTGCATGGCATACAGTCAAATTTATCACAGAAGGGTGCATCTCTATGTCTTAGAGGCACAGAACAATCATAGAAAGGTTTAGACACACTACCAACAGGTTTCTTGCATGCATGAGTTAGATGGTTGGTACTGAAACAGTTCTGACAAGTTTTCCTAGGGGCATTAGGCATATAAGCATAGTTGTTATCCTTGTTAATCCCTAACTTGCCATTTCTGTTCTGTTTCTTTTTAGTCACTTCCTTTTCTGATTCACTCTTCCCAGCTGATACAAACTTAACAAACTTCTTAGGTCTTGGCCTATCAACTACTGGCTTCTTGGTCTTTGACTTGGCACTCTCACCCTTAGAGGATGCTTGCTGTTCACTAGATTGTGCCTCATCCTCATCATTCAACATTTGCTTGATGAGTAAGGCATCCTCATCAATTTCAAATGTTGATTCCTTAAAAATTGGATTTTCAGTTTTTCTCAAAATGTGAGGCACTTTCTCATGAACAGCTGTGTCCTCTTCGATGACAGCATAGCCTTTCCTTTGTTTGAGAGAGTCATAGTCAAGTCCAATAGCTGCTTTAGGTTTAGCTTCAATTTTCTCACAGTAGGATTGCACTAAACCAGATGATTTCTTGAAAGTTTTAAGTTTGAATTCATTCTCAGCTAATTCATCCCTAAGAGCCTTCTCTACTTGACTAGCACATAGAACCTTGTTCTCCAAATATTCAACTTCTTTCTTAAGGTTTTCTACTTGCATAGCAGTTAGCTCAAGTTCCTCATTCTTTTTGGTTAATACTTCATTTCTAGTAGACAGTTTAGCAATCTCCTCATTAGCAGCAGTCATACTAGTATGAATATTAAACATTTCAACAGATAATTGTTCAATCATGGATTTGTATTCAGAAACAGACATGTCTATAGTAGTGAGAGATGGTACCTGAGAATCAGATGAAGATGAGTCATCCTTGGAGTTGGCCATCAAGGCATAATTGCAGAATTCTTGTTCCTCTTCATCACTCTCAGAATCATCCCAACACTTCCCTTCAGCTATGTAGGCCTTACCATGTGTCTGCTTTTTCAGAAGGGCCTCATACTTAGCTTCTAGCTCAAGATAATCTCTATCCTTCTTTTTAGGCTTCTTGCATTCACTGGCAAAATGCCCTAGGTCATTGCATCTATAACACCTTACAGATGACCTATCCACATAACCGGTTTTGAACTTATTTCTGTTTGGTTTCACAGGTGCCTTGTTCTTGTTGGCTGAATGGTTTTGAGTTTTGGGTTTGAAGGGTTGATTTCTTTTAAATCTGATGTTTGGAAATTTTCTGGCCATGAAAGCATATGAAGTATTTTCCATCCCATCAAGTTCTTCCAGAGTGTAAAACTCCTCTTCTTCTTCCTCCTTTTCCTCAACAGGTTCACTCACCCCAGCTTCAGTTTCTTCATCATCTGCCACCTCCTCTATCCTTAGTTGGCTTGTAGATGCTTCTAGGTCCAGGATGGATTTGTTGACAATCAAGGCACATGATGTGTTTATCATCCTACCTTGGTTTGCTTGGATAGCCCTCTTCTGAAGCAACTCAAGTTCATGAGTCTTTAGGACTCCATAGAGTACATCATAGGTGACTTTGTTCAAATCTCTCTCTCTTAGGGAAATGACTCTTTGCTCCAGATGATTTGGTGAAGACAACAGAAATTTCATATTTAACTCCTTGGTGCTGTAAACCTTTCCATTCATCTGCAACTCAATAACTAGCTTGTGAAACCTTTCAAACATCTCAGTGATGCTTTCCTTGGGCTGTGCCATGAAAGCTTCATACTGTGTGACCAGTATCTGTTTCCTGTTTTCTTTAACCTCATCAGTCCCTTCACACAACACCTCAATGTGATCCCACATCTCTTTAGCAGACGTGCATGATGCAATGTTTGCAAACATTGACATATCCATGGAATCAATGATGAGCAACATGAGGTGGCTGTCAAGAGCAACCTTCTCCCTTTCTGACTCTGTCCACTTTGATGGATCCTTGGCCTCATAAGCTCTAGGGATTGTTATGGTTCCAACAGTCTTCTCTGGTATCTCTTGTTGTGGAACAAAAGGACCATTCTTGAGAATCTCAGGATACAAGGGATGAGAGGCTTTGATGAACAACATCATCTTTATCTTCCAGAGGTTGAAGTTTTCTTTATCAAACTTAGGGACCTTCACCGTTCCTGTAGTCTTTGGTGTATTCGAACTCATGATCGTTTCTCTGTTTTTGAATAAACAGCCCTGCTCTGATACCACTTGTTGAGTATTGAACACGGTAAAAGAATACAGAGGGGGGGGGTGAATGGATTCTTGAACTTTTCTTGGATTGAGTCTGTGTAGCAGATAAGTGCCTGTGTGTGCAGAAATTAAGGTGCGGATAAATAAACAACACAAGACACAATATCACTTTAATCTAATGTATATTAGATAAAGGTTGCTACAATCTGTGAATACAAATGGTAGTATTCTCAGCTTCGTTTTTCTCAGAGAGATATAGCTTACAGTGTATGAAAAACTTGACTCACAAAGTTACTAAGTTATGAAGTGAGGCTGTGTCCTTATAGAACATGGATACAGCCTGCTTACTACAAACAAGGTAGCTAAAACACATTACTTTCTAGTCTGTCTATCCTTTTTGAGTAAGTGTCCAAACGGTTACAGATTTGACTTTGCAAAGCCTGTTTAGATCCACTTCTTTAGCTCCTTGTCTCTTCTATATCTCTCCAAGCTTCCTTGTAGGCTTTCCAGAGCACGTTACAGGTTGTGGTCCATAAAGTGCATTGGCTTGTTGCAGGTTTCTGACTTGTACAATTTCTTCAGTATTTTTGTCTCCAAGAATGTATTCGAGAAGTGACTAAGTAAGTGATTCGAGAACTAGAATTGACTTGATCGATAACTCTGAGTTCTCGAATACTGTTATAGTGACATATCGAACCACTTCTCGAATAGCTCTTTTCCATCAGGATTCCTTGAGTTGTCGAATAGAGCATTTGACTTATCGAATCCTCGAGTTGTCGAATAGCTTTCTGAGTCTTTGAGATATCGAATGGAACTTTGACTTGTTGACTCTTTGAGAACTCGAATACCATCTTGACTTGTTGACTTCTTGAGTTCTCGAATAGAGTAGTAGACATATCGAATCCCTGAGATATCGAATGAGATATCGAACAGTGTATTCAGAGATATCGAATAGTGTCTTGAGATATCGAATCTCTGACTTCTCGAATGCTGGACTTCTCGAATAGACAAATATACTTCTCGAATTGGTACTCAGGCAAATTCTCCATTTCTTCAAATCCCAACTGTGATTATTTGGCAGTCTTTAACTCCTTGCTTGAGGCATGAACCATGGAACTTCTTTCAAGCATTATTCTAGACTCTATTTGTACAGTTACACAACTAGGATTTGATGCCTATTACAAGTACAATACAAACAGAAACTCTACAACTAGAGGTTCCCTCAGTTAAGAGGTCATGTAAGTAATGCAAAGCATTACAAACAATTAGGCTTGTTATTAGATGTATACAGGCATGCCTCTGTAACTAACAGTATATTCTGTAACATGTTCACCACTATATCATTCAACATATGTACTCTAATTTATTTTTATTATATTCTTAAACATGTATAAGAAACTTGAACATATACGAAACATTAAAATTTTTGGTATACTATGGTACGGTACGCTTTTTCCAACAATTCATCTAAATAATAACTAACCAATTACCTTTTTCATCTATTAACTTTTCTAACTAAAATCTCTTCTTTCCAAAAATATGATCGCTCTAATTAATGAAATAAAATAATATTATAATTACTAATAACTAACTGACTCATATATGGGATTCGTCATATTTCCAATATTGTATGATCTTAACAACCAGAGGTCCAATGGTAACACATTTTCAATAAATCAGGATACTTTAATTTTGACCAGATTATGTGGCAGCATGCAACATAGACTAAGGCCCCGTTTGGTATAAATTGTTGTTGCAGACAGCAATAGCTTATTTCGATCATTTTTAATAATAACAGCAATCCCAAATAGAACCTAATAGATAAAACTGCAGACCGTGTACAACCTTCCATGCAATCTAAACATCAATAAGTCCTCACAGATGTTAGGTCTTAGGGAATTCCCATTCATCCGCGTATGTGTACTCAACATCATTAGTTTGCAGTAACTACTGGGAAAAGGGAAGAGATGCATCCAAAACCAAACCGAAGGTACCTGATAACGTGTATTTTATACACGTTTTGTCTTTCATTCTCATGCATTTTTTTTAGTTTCGAATGTAGTTTAATTGATATTAATTATGTTTTTCATTTTTCAATGTCTCATGCTTAATTGTTGAAAAGATGGCTTATTGTGGGTTTGGAGAGCAAAGATGACAAGAGGGAAGTTGGAAGATGCAAGCTCCCTAGGCCGGGAGGTGTTTAATGTATTATCTTGAAGATTTTGTCTCACACGGCCGTTCCGCAGGCCGTTCAAAGAGTTTAAAGGGAGAAGTCTATTGCACGAGATGTTGTACGGCCGATCATCAGGCCGTTCAACACTTGTTGGAATTTTTTTGGAAGCAAATTGACTATCTTACCCTCTTGTCTAATGGATGTATTAATTGAGTAGTTGTGAACACAACAATATCTTGCTTTTATCTCATCTTTATCACTTCAACAACATTCAATTAGGGTTAGGAGTAGAGAGCAGAATTTATTACTTGTAATCTAGCATTGATTATGAGTAACTAACTTCATTTATTTGGCTCATGGAAGGGGCTCTTGTACTAAACCCATTTCAATTAAGTAAGATCTATTTCACTCTATCTTGAATGCTTGAGTTGTATTGTTTATGATTTTGTTTGGAGATTTGTAAGTTGCTTCATCTTACTCTTCTTGTAAATTCAATTGCTAATTTTTTGTGCTAATCCATAATTGTTAGTGCATTCATTATAGTAGCATAATGGCTAGTTTACCTAAATCCTCAAGTTTTGATTGCAAATACCTAGGTTGAGCTCCTCATCCTTGGGTTTGTCCTAGCCACTCTTTGTTTGATTCCTTGATTTGGTTAAACTAGTAGTGCTTCATTATTAGGTGCTATTATCAAGAGAACTAATTTATGTGCTTCATTAAATTAGTGTTTTTAGAAGAGAAATAAGTAATTGTGTGCTCCACCAATTATCTTGGTTAGGTAGAGTTGATTATATCTTGCTTATATGTGTTTGGGCGAAGTACTTGAATTTCCATAATCCTTGGGGCAAATATCTTTTTATCTTACTAATTTACTCATTGTGCCTTGTGTTGGTAAATTTGGGTGATTGCAATTTACTTGGTTATTTTCTCTAGCAAATTATTTCTTGTATGCAAGGTGTTTGATAAAATACCACAACCAACTCAACCCCCCCCCCACCAATTTACTTTACACTAGTATTGAACGTTATTCCCTTGGATTCGATCCCTACTTGACACATTTGCTATATTTTGTAGTTAAGTTCAAACATAGTAGAGTTTAATAATTACTTTCAATTTGGCGCGTCGACTATGGACATGGCCAGTACCCGCTTATCAGAGAGTTTGGGAGGATGTGATACACGCACACATTGCCTTCATTCAAAAGAATGAAGAGGTTTTTCCCGGAAAAACCTCCGATTTGTGTGTGGTATAAGATATTTAAAGAAATTTCTTTTTCATATTGCAGTAAGCCATTAGTAAGTGTGAATATTGTGCAGTCAACGAATGTTCATGGAATCAATTTTACATTTCATATAAGCTTGCGGCTTGCCACTTCTTTGTTATAGCATCATTAAACCCAAATATGTTATGGTGTTTTCATTTATAACATTCTCATGTGTTACACATTTAATCTGGCTGCATCGTACTACAACAGCAAGATTGAAGTAGTGTCCGACAGCCTACACAAACTGAAGATGGCCTTGCTCCTTTAAGGATGCAACACAATCATCAAACATCTCTTCAATAGACTTGAACTTGAATCCCAAACTCCTCAATTTGGTGGTATCCAACTCGTAATATGGCTGATCAAGCTTCTCAAACCTAAACAATTAGTTGGTTAAGATAAAAAATTATGCATAAATAGAAGTAATAATTTCAAAAATTGAATAGATAAACAAACCTTCTAGGAATAGGTAGGGTAGGATATCGTGCACACAAAATGGATGTAAGCTCGTCATTGTCGACAACAGTTGAGCTACACAAGTAGCGGCCATTGGCATTTTCGTGCTCATAGACAAGGATATGACAAAGAGCCACATCATCTATATGTACATATCCCATCCTTCCATGATATTGGAATCTCATGGTCTCCCCTTCAAAATTTCAAGTAATTAGTTCAAATAGAACATAAGATGTATGTTGTAAAAAAAACAGAAAATGTATAGAAACTGATATATATATATATATATATATATATATATATATATATATATAATACCATGCTAATGTATATATACCTTTAAGCAAGCCAAGGACATCAGTTGCAGTTGAACACAAATGTGGTGGCAAACTTGGTCCGATGACAAAGGATGGAAGAACGGTAACCAGGTCAATGTTATTGTCGTTGCAGAACTCCCAAGCAGCCTTCTCGGCTAAGGTTTTCGACAAGGCATACCAAATTTTAATTTGTTCACAAAGTTCTACTGAACTCCAAGAGGACTCGTCCAGAGCTACATCCCCGTTACTAATTTCTCTTGCTCTTACAGTTGACGAGGATGAGGTGAGAACCACACGCCTTAATGATGGGTTCTTTTGGCAGGAACGAAGCACATTTAAAGTTCCATCGATTGCTGGTTTTAAGATTTCTGCCTATATAGATACATATTTTGTTAAAACTTAGTATCAAGCAAACAAAGCAGATGGCCATGCGATATGTGCATATAATGCACAACCAGACACAAATATGAAATATGCCTACATATGACTAAATATGCATTATGTTAATAATAAAAAAAATGCATCGTGATCGTGCCTTGGGATCAGAGGTAGGGCGTCCAAGGACTGGAGAAGCGGTATGGAAGACACCAGCACAACCAAAGATTGCATTATCAAAGCTGCCCTCCTCGGTTAACTCTGCCTTAACTAGTTGAAGTCTCTCCTTAGCTCCTTCCAGCTTCCACAGATGAGCGAGTTTCTTATCATCATCTACAAATTTAAAAATATAATTAAGGTAGTATTTCTGCATATGGGAACTGTATAATCCAGTTAAATCCGTCTCCTAACACTTTAAAGTTTTACGAGAACCAGTAACTTAACATAGTATCAAAGTAACACAGTAACGATGTATTCTTAAAAAACACATGTATATTATAGTTGCAGAATTGAACTGTAGGAAAAGAAAGAGAATATAAAACCTGGATCTCTTACAGTCCCAATGACATGATAACCAGAAAGGAGCAAGCGCTTTATGAGCCATGAAGCTAGAAAGCCAGATGCACCAGTCACACATACTTTCCCTTCCATCTCTTTGATACTTGTTAAATGTCTGTTTCTTCCTTAACACATACATTAATAGATTATTGCCTTGTCAACATTATATACATCAATGTACATATTTATATAATCGCACACATCAAGTACATGATACCAGATTTATTAAAATGTACACATAAAATGTATGGGGCTATATATATTCCAACACCATCTTTCTGTTTTTTTTTTTTTTTTGGTTTGGTGCTGGAGGAATTAGCTAGGAAGAATGTAGGAAAGTTAAGTCATAAAGTACTTGTGATGGGAATCTTTGAATCTTTAAATAATAGTCATGACTGGTGACAGCTAAAGATGATTGTGATAAACTTGTAATCATGTAAAATTATTACAAATATTAAGCGTTAAGCACGATAATGAGTTACAAATTTGCAATTAACAATTTGGATGATTAGGATTATGCAATATTATATATTTAACTAGAAATTAGCTATCATTGACCTCTTAGTACAATGATAAGATCTTGACCAGTGTATAATATGGCAAGGATTCGATTTCACCTCTAATACGTAAATTATTGGGAACATGTGCTATTTGCCCCGAGATTGGAGATAAGTTTCAAATGGACTAACGAGGGGTGTTATAATAAAGTATTGAGGTGAGAGATCTACAAGGGTGTTCCACACCACTTTTACTGATGATAGATTCCTTTTATAATTTTTAATTATTATTATTTCAAGTTGAAATGTTGTCGGATTAAGGTTTCTGATCTTTGGTTCTAATGCTTTGCTCTTTTTCTTTTTGAAATATTTGTTCTCTTAAAAATATTCCTAGATGACCCATAATTCACTTTTATTTGTGTTATTCAGATATATAGGAGAGTTCATTTTATTTATGAAAAAAAATAATAATATAGTGATAACTTAGAATTTGGATTACACAAAATAAAAAAAAAACTTAAAAGTTGGAAACAAATTTTTGAATCTATTACCTTTATTAATAAGCGAAACCCTCTTTTATTGGTACCTAAAATTTGATTCGCACTATATTTTGTTTTCACACCTAAAATCCTATTTTTTTTAGTTTGCACTATATTTTGGTTCACCCCTAAAAACCTATTTTTCATAGAATTCTATGTTGTTTTTTTTAAAAAAATAGAATAAAAATAGAAATCCTATTATAATTATAAATCTTTTATTTGTAATTACTGTAATAGATTCATATTCCCCCTAGAATACTATGTTCCTTTAAAAAGAATTAAAAATAGAATTTTTGTGACAATTACAATATATATATATAGGGTTAAGTTCTATGGAGACCAACATTTTTAGTGGAGACCAGTATCAATCAAAGCATTACAAAAACTTATTTATTGAAAATCATGTTCTATGAAACTCATTATACCATCTATTTCATTGAAAATCTTGAAGATCATATATGTTTTACATGCAAATTTCATTAAAAATCTTGAAAGTCATGTATATATGTTCTGCAAACAAAATATTGCAGAACGTATTGTTCTCCAAAACATGTTCTGCTTGCAAATCATATATGATTTTTA
This sequence comes from Kitagawia praeruptora, assembly GCA_037693485.1. NCBI lineage: Eukaryota > Viridiplantae > Streptophyta > Magnoliopsida > Apiales > Apiaceae > Kitagawia > Kitagawia praeruptora. Next base: position 69,015,120 of record CM075352.1, read on the forward strand.
ACATTTTGAATGAAATAATAATGTTAATTGAACATTCTTTGCAAATATATATGTTTTCCAATGTTTTGAGTGTATAATGTATATGGTCTCCACGGTCTCCACTCAAATGGTGGTCTCCATAGAACTTAATTTTTTATATATATATATATATATATATATATATATATATATATATATATATATATTGTTCATAATTTAGCACATTAATTTTATTATCAAATTTGTTAGAAAATGTTTAAAGTTTATTTTTTAATAAAAATTGAAATTTTCGATTATCCTCGGAGATCCCATTCCTCGTTTGGGGCAGGGATGAGAAGCAAAATATTTTCGTTTAGGAATCGGGACGGATTCGAGGAACGGATAAAGGTTCGAGGATCGGGGTGGGAGTTGTCCCAAAGTGACCCGACGCCCATCCCTAGATATAAGTTACTAGAATTAACAATATAGGCACGTATCTTTAGAAATGAAAATGCTAATGTTGACTGATTTAAAGTGTTAATAAAATTCTCTTTTTTCACAAAAAAAAAAAGAAAAAAAAGAAAATGCTAGGTACCCTAAATTGATTCCCAAAATAATTCCCAAATATTAACTGTCTTATATTAATTGGATATAATAAAATGGACCCCGCATTCATGACAACCTTCCCAATCAAATTTTTTTTAATTTTCCACGTCATATATACCACTCATTCATAACAATTTTTGGATATCAATTTGAAACACTAACATTTCTCACATAAAAGAGCATCCTATTTACATCTAAAAACTTCTTTAAATAATCGTTAATGGGCAATTAAGATCTTACCATATAAGGATTGTCAAATGAAACTAAGATTACATGGATCATCAAAGATTTTGTACGCAACATCTAACCATTTCGCTCATATGAGTACTATAAATCAACAGTGAGTTGCACACTAAGATTAATGTGCCCGTTTGGCAATTCTGGAGAAGAGCTTATAAGTTACTTATTTCGGAAAAAATTTCGTATTCACATATTTTTTTTTAGAAAAAAATGTGTATGGGGAGTTTAATATTCGTTATCTGGCAAAAATAAGTTACTTATTTCAGAAAAAAGTACATATTTTCTAACTTTTTTCCAGAATAAGTAACTTATTTCTGAAAAATAAGATTTCCCAAACGGGCCCAATGTAGTATTGTATTATACTCCCTCTGTCCCTCCCAATTCTTTACATTTTCCATTTTGGGATGTCCCTTCCAATTCTTTACATTTCCAAACTTTCCAAAAATAGTAAAGTTTTAACCTTTAAACAAATAAAAAGGGCCCACCATTTTCCACTACTTTCCTCCATCTTTCTAATCTATTACTTAAATATTGATAGGTCCCACAATTTTACCCACTTTCCACTCACTTTTTTTCTCTTCCCACTTACTTTTTTTTCCTTTCTTAATCTCCGTGTCCAACCCAATTGTAAAGAATTGGGAGGGACGAAGGAGTATCGTTTATCATATTCCACTGACCCATTGAAAATCTTCTCTAGCTACTAAAAGACAAATGGCTTAATATGCACTGTATATAATTTAATTTTGGGTTACACTTTAATCTTTCCATTAATTCACTACGACGTACATCGAAACACTTTAGTTAGTTGTTTAAAAATTTTATTCAAATTTGTCTTTCAAATAAATTAACATAATCAATACCTAATTTATCATATTAATTAAATGTGAACAATAATTTTGATACAAATATAATAGATAATCTGATCATGGGATGGGATGGAAGAAATAGTAATTAAGAGCTTCCGAAACATCTTCGACATGTACATTCTAAACATTGTAATTAACGAATCTAATCGAATTTGAATATTTTTTTTAAACATGAGCAATTTTTTTATTAAAAAAATACTTGATAATTTATTCGAACATATTTTTTGTTGAACTCAAGTTTTTATGTATATTGAATTGGGAACGCGATAAAAATAATTCACTATTTCACATGTTAACGGAACGAGTATTGACTAAAATGTAAAAACGACTTGAGAAGGAATGGAAAGTATGGTTCGATACTAAGTATATATGGTTAGATACTTTGGTCTAAATATTCAGGTGTATTAAGTTGTTGACGAGACGAATGTACAAAATGGATCTGAATCACAAGTTCACTACAGTCTCGTGGCACAGCCACACAGCCTTTACATTGTTCAGTCTCGTCCGATAACTTGTTAATTGCTTGTCAAAGTTACTAATTAAAATAGATTAAGAATAGTTAATTAGGTCCTACCACTTAAAGATTTGACCAAATTTGGAAAAAGCATGAAACCAGCATCGTCAAATTCTACCTTTGCTTCCCCTCCCCTAATTTGGAGTTAGAGATTTCATTATTTCTAACCTCATTTTTATCTTACACCGTTAATTACACACGCAGAGAGTATTTAGGGTAGCTAATGAAAAGTACCAAAGTCACAGGAATCTTACATAATTAAGCTTAAGCCGACAATCTTAGTGCTCAATTAATTATGGGGCCGTTTGGGAAATCTTTAAAATAAGTTACTTAACACTTATATGAAGTAAGTAACTTATATGAAGTAAGTAATAAGTGACTTACAACTTATATTTTTGTGTTTGGGTGTTTAACTTATAAGTTGGTAAAATATTTATTAAATTAAATTTAAAAATATTAATTATTTAATATAATAATCCCAGTACATGCATATGACATTTATAAATATAAATGTAAAAATATAAAATATTAAACAAGTTAAAAAATCAAGTAATACGAAATAAGTTGGAAAAAAGTACGTCATTACTAACTTATCACTTATCAACTTATTTGGCAAAATAAGTCCATTCTACTTGTGCACACAAACGGTCCGAAATAAGTTGAAACGGACTTATCCTCAGATAAGTCCATTTTTGTCCGTAGACAAACACCCCCTATGTCGTTTGTATCACCACTTTATTAAGTTCATTCACAACATTTCAAGAATTCAAGTACATTCGATTTTATTCCGTATCTCATTTGAAAATTTAACTGAATAATATGTACGTACGCAACTCTACCCAATTATATCTTTGAAACGATTTCGTAATAGTAATCATGTACTAACCATTTTGCATTACTGTATTAACATGATCAAAAGTAATGTGAATTATTAAATTAATTACAGTTTCATACTGGGATTAGGCTGATAAGCCAGATCTTCGCTGCAATTACATGTACATTATTGTTTGTTTAGTTTGGCCAGGTTTACTTATAGATAGGATCACGTAACCATACTCATCCTCAAACTGACAATGTTGAGCTGTAAACCTTAAACCAAGTGGATATATCGGTGGGTGACACGTCGGAAAGAGCTCGCCTGGGATCCACTTAGTTTTCAGGCAAGAACCCGAATTAGATACAAATCGGGCTTGAGCAGCTGTTGTTTTGTGGTTCATTTAGGATTAAAATGTCTAAAACTCGGCTTCATGGAGCATATATTGCCTGAAGAAATGAGGCGTGTTATGAACCCGAATTAGATAACCTAATTCCTAGTGTTATGAACCCTATGATCAGGCGTGTTTATTTTTGCTTAAATTGTACAACTTTAAGTTACTTTTTATTTTAATTAAAAAAAGTGAGTTTGAACAATTATTAAGAGTGGCACTGGCAAGTTGAAGAAATGAGCTTTTTTCCTGAAAGGAGAAATGAAAATGCACTAGAAATTGTAGTGGTGATAAATTTAAGTTAGAGGCCTATTCATAGCTAGTGCATAGTCGAAAACAACTGTGAAATAATAATTCATGGAAATATCTCCATGAATCCTCCACTACTGCAATCATATGTTTATTCGTTCTTTATGCTTTAGTTCCATATAGAAATCTCTATTAAATGTTCCACTCTCTCATACTCTCGCCTATATAAACACTTCACATAACCCTTTCATATGCAAGCTTTTCTAAGAGATTTAGAAACACAAATATCTAGCACTTACACTACCACCGATAGCCATATTTCCACTTTGTGATCGGAGAGATATATAGCGAGAAAGTTATCTTAGAAATGGCTCTTTTATCTGCTCATTGGACTCTTGTTTTTGGTCTTCTAGGTACAATATATATTCTTCTTACTCTATTCATTATTTCTTGCATGCCAATTCAATGCATGCAGTCTCTCTCTCTCTCTCTCTCTCTCTCTCTCCCTCTCTCTCTCTCCCTCCCCCATCTTTTCTAACCCCCATGCTTTTATGAGTGAAATTTGTGATTAACTTTTTATTTTCTGACTAATGCTTTAGGTAATGTCGTCTCCTTTATGGTATTTCTTGCACCAATGTAAGTGACAAACTTAAAATATTATTCATCACCTTTTGAATATGTGCATGGTGCTGATGAGTTCTAAACCAACCATTTCATTCATTACTTTACTGCGCGCAGACCAACATTCTATAAAGTTTACAAGAAGAAATCAACCGAAGGATTTCAATCAGTTCCGTATGTGGTTGGATTATTCAGCTGCATGTTATGGATTTATTATGCATTGCTTAAATCCAACACTCTGCTTCTCATCACCATCAACTCTGTTGGTTGTGTGTTTCAAACCACTTACATCTGTCTCTTCCTCTTTTATGCTCCAAATAAAGCTAGAGTAAGTTCCTTTACAAGTAATTTTTTTTTAGTTACCTTAATTATATATTTTTTAACAATTACATATTCTCTTAAATGAATCATGCAGATCCAAACCTTGAAACTACTAGTTTCAATGAACGTCGTAGGCTTTGGTCTGATCGTTATCTTAACTCAATTTCTCACAAAAGGAGCACTTAACCGTGTAGTAATCGTCGGTTGGATTTGCCTTGTGTTTTCGCTATGCGTATTTGTTGCACCCCTTGGTGTTGTGGTAAATATACAAACTCAATTTCTCGAATTCTCCAGTGCATGTTGTAATTACAAGTATCTGTACCTAATACATGAAAATATGTGATTTGCAGAGACAAGTTATCCGAACTAAAAGCGTTGAATACATGCCGTTCCTTTTATCTTTCTTTCTCACTTTAAGTGCTGTTATGTGGTTCTTCTACGGCCTTCTACTCAAGGACTACAACATTGCTGTAAGTGCATACATGATATAATTTTACGACAAATATATATCTCGACTTGATTTCATTTAGTAAATCTTTTTTTTTTCCCGTTGTTACTTAATATGTTATCAGGTTCCAAATGTACTTGGATTCACGTTTGGAATTGTTCAAATGGTACTGTACATGATGTACAAAAATACAAAGAAAGTAACGGTCAAGGACGAAAAACTTCCCGAATTCGTTAAGGACCCTGAAATAATTATAATCGATGACCAGAAACTACCGGAACTGAAAGAGAAGATAATTGATGTGATGAGGCTGGGCGCAATTGTTTGTTCGGAGATGAAACCGGCAGGGCAAAATTTGAAGGAAAAGGAACTCGATATGATTGAAGTACAAGTTGTGGTACCGAAGAAACCCATGATACTAGCTTAAAAGTGATTAATGTTTAAAATTTGTCGAGGATTGTGTGTAGTTCACCTAAATTGGTCTTGTATTTGTAGTTTGATTTTATACGAATATTAACTATGTTTCACGTACACCTTTCTTCACTATCTCTTGTGATTAATTTGCATTCACTCGAACCAAGAAAACCAACAAAATTGTGCATAGAACTTCGACAAAAAATAACGGTTCGATGAACTAATAATTTTGATTTATAGTTACTTGTATATGGTTCTGATCAGTTAAAATGATTTAAAGCAACTTCTTTTTTTTTTTGAAAATGATTTAAAGTAACTTTCGTTACACTTACATAATTTTTAAGTAACTTTTGTCACACTTATATAAATCAATGAGAGTCGATCTCCCCTGTAAATTCATTCTCCCATCAATCCATCAATCTATTCTCCCCTTCCCCATCAATCCATTCTCCAATCCTTCCCCAATCTTCTCCCATTTTTCCAGTTTTTTAAATAAAAATTGTACCAAATCCAAAAATCTAGAATTTATTTCTCAGATCTATCTTAGTTTTGAATCCGATTCCGAAAATAAAAATATCTTGAGATTCAAATTCTTCTTCTTAACATCTTACCAAAAATTGGTGTTATTCCGAGGACTTTGAATTTCGGTCTTCGTCTCGTCTTTTGACGTGTGTTTCGTCTCGCCTTTTGGCGTGTGTTTGATTTATGTTGATTTGGTTATTACTTGAATGAGTTTTATTTTTGGTTACTTTGAAAATGATTTATGTGATTTTGTGGGAGATCTATAATTTCCCAAAAAAAAAAAACACCACTTTATCAGCCTGTTTGGGAAACCGAACTTAAAGCAAAAGCTGGCTTTAAGTTGTTTTATGCATGTTTGGCAACCATGGTTTTAAGCCGGTTTTAAGTTAAAAAACTGCTTTAAGTCAAAAGTTACATTTAGGTACTTTTGACTTATGACTTATGACTTATGGAGTTTTTTTTTTTTTTTTTTTTCACAATTCTTGTAAAATTTAAATATTATGATTTTTAAATTTTTTAAAGTCAAATTTCACTTTAAGTCAAAATTATTAAACCCCCATTTAACTTTAAGTAAAATTACCCAAACACTTTCATTCAACTTAAAGTAAACAACTTCACTTTTTCCTTTAAGTTAAAAACACCCTCATTAAGTCAAAAATAACTTATTTTAAGCAATCCCAAACACCCTCTATGTTTGGTAGATGAAGTTGATCTTCGAAGATATTCTGTGAATAAACTTTCGGAACTACTAACACCATTAATTTAAGAAATAATAAGTGGTCAGTTTTGTATTTTAAACAATACATCAATATTAATATATGAAATACAGTAGCAATTTTTTCTATGATGTTCGATTTGGAGTATTCAAGTACGTAGTTGAGTAAACATGAAAAGGAAAAGGGTACGTGGTACTATTTCCCGTCACTTTTAGCTAATTATCAGTGCCTTTTGCGAGATAAAGATTATGCATTCAGGTGACATCAATATGCATGATGATCCCAGAAAAGGTGTTCTATCAATAAAAAGTGCAAGCACCAAAATCGTTGTGTGTCACTTAATTTACGAGACGTGTAGAGATATTAAAAAGGGATTGTGGATATATAGGTGATCTCATCAAGTGGATATACATGGGTTATTTTTACGGTACAAATGGCTTCATCCATATCTCTTCTGCAAATGCCTAATCATTCATACCTGCAACTATTATGATTCTATAAATTACTTTAATATACTATTGGTCGACATTTCTCATTAATTACTGTATAATTTTCCAAAAAAATAATTTAGGAAAAAAGCTTATAAATTATATTGAAAATTGAAAATAGATATATATTATGAGAAAAAAAAATTCTTAAGAAATATTACTATTGTGAGACGGAGAGAATATGATTTCAAAAGAGTCGGGTCTAAAAATATTTTTTTAATATCAAAAGTCAATCAAAGTTTAAACTTAGCAGGAAATCAAGTAAGTGGCTATTAAAGAAATGAGCAATGCTATGTATCACGGATATTTTTTCAAAAATATTCTCGAATGACGTGTTATAACACATGATTTTTTAATTTGTGGGCGCATTTGAATATACGCGGAGTCCCATATTATTATCGGAAATTTACCAATTATATAAATGTCACATCAGCATTTGGAAAAGAATTTAGAAATCTTTTCGGGATACCTAATATTTTCCTAAAGAAATTTTGTTTTTAGAATTGTGGGTGAGAAGTGCACCAATATGGAGAGAAGTGCTCCAAAATTAGAGGGAAAAAATCCTATAAATGTAAGTTGTTGAAAAATGCATCAACATTTGAAAATGGTGAGAAGTATATATGGAAAAAATTGGTAGAGAGATGCTCCTAATTTCTGAAAGGAAAATGCTAGATACCCAAAATTGGTAACCAAAAAAATTCTCAAATGACAAGTGTATGATTGTAATTGGTTATAATAAAGTGGCCCCCTGCATTCACACCAATCTTCCCAATCAAATTCCTCCAATTTGCCACATATCTATGCCACATCATTTGGGAATAATTTTTGGGTATCAATTTGGGATAACTAGCATTACTCTTTATGAAAAGAAGTACTTCATTGTTTTATTTTAAATTTTAGTAAATTTTAATAAGGTAGGATGTTGGATATGTTTGATTCAAATTTAAAATAAAAATTAGTTATGTTCCTAATATTTTTAGTGAAATAACTGTAATATTTAGGAAATAACTATAATTTTTAGTGAAGATTTAGATAGATATTCTGTTCACGTAATAGTTAACGTTACCTATATTTAGGTAAATCTGTTTTGTGTACGTGTGTATATAAAGGCTTATAACTACAGTTTATTTTTATGAAATTAATAAAAAAAAAATATTTTATTTTATTTACTTTCTGATTACTTTTTTATCATTAACTAATTTTATAAAACCGTAACAAAAATAAATTGTCCGTTGTTTGAACCGGTAAATGTGAACAGTTAAACTTGTCCCCAGAAATAATTGATCAGTTACTGAATACACCAACATTTCAGAAAATAAATTTGGGAGATTCGTAGTTTTTCACAACCTCAAGCAAAATTCTCCAACATTAATTTCCGGGGACTAGAGAACTTTATTAATTTGTCGATGTCCTACAATTATCAGTTTTTGTGCTTAAAGAAGCACGTCCCTACATTCCAATAACGCAACCAATCTCACAAATTGAAATTATTTGGGAGATTGATGAGTGAGATTATGTGCAAAGTGATCATATAAACTCAATACCCCAACATGCCCTACCATTTTAGGCTCTACTTGTCTAGTGCTTAACAAAGTTTACTATGGATGGATTTGCTTGCGAAAATTATAAATAAATGATAAAGAAAAATAGAACTTAGGGGACGAGGGTGATGCTGTAATTCAAATTCGAGTCGAATCGAACTGGATAGCTAATAAATGAGTTTGATCGGATATTTTTAAACGAGTTGAGCCATCCGTTTAATTTAAAGAAGTGCAAATTTTCGATCCAACTCGATTCGTTTAATTAACAAGTCGAGTTGAGTTTACTCGCGAGTTAATCGAGATGAGTTTAAATAAGTCGAGCTGAGTATACTCCCGTGCTCATCAATTTAAAAAGTAATAAAAATAAAAATGTATAATTTATTTTTAATTTTTAAATAATAAATATAAAATTTGATGGTAATTTAATGTGATTTTAAACATTTCGGGTTCAAGCTCGAGCTCGAGCCGATTTTTCGAGTTTTGACCCGAGTTTAAACGGGTTCGACACATACTCGATTCGATTCGTTTAACTAAACAAGTTCGATCTTGTTCGAGCTCAATTCGTATTCGAGTTCGAACCGACCTGGACAAGAATAAATGAGTATGAGCCGAACTGCTCATTCAAGCCGGATAAGGATAAATGAATTCGAGCTCGAGCTGCTCGGCTCGAAATAGAGCTCGAGTACATAACCAAGTTAGTAGACTTGTCTTTTGTTGATCCAAGGTCCTTGGTTCCATATCATGGAATAGCAAAAACTAATACGTGCATATGATGTGTAAATTGTACGTAATTATCATCTCTACTGATAAACTTAAAAGTTGGGTCCATACGTACATAAACTGGTATTTGCAGATTAATGCATAAAACAGAGACCTTGTAGGAACTTCCAGCAGCGAATCCTTGTGTGTACTGTGTACTGCTGCTGGTAGGGATATCGCCCAAATATTCTGTATATTTACAATATATAGATGGTGCAAGTAATTAGTGCATGTCATCCGAGTTTCAGATTCTATTCAATCATTGAGTCATTGATGATCAGCATTGTCTGTGTGGTATGGATAATTGATTTTAGCAGACAGATGAGGTCCATGTAGAGGGTCATGATCCTGCAGATTCCAGAGTGCTTTTTTGATTTTCTATTGTTGACACTTGAAGAATCTTTGTCCTTGTTTCATGATAATCTTTAATACTCTTCCTAGCTAGAGGGGTGACGTTACTGTCAACTCAAACATAACATTTTATCTGGTTTTAGTTTTTGAATATCTACACTTTATTTAAGATATTATTACCAAAACAAGAAACACTGTAATTGTAATACAGTATGTACACTAGTGTATCCAATGCTTCTCTGTTATAGAACCTACAATTTAATATTCGAATACCAAATAATATACGACCAGTCACGCATATTTTATATATCTTAGGACAGTAAGAAAATAAAAGACGCATGTTTGGTAATTGGTATAGACATAAATATTGGTTATAGCAGAATAAGGAATCTATTTCAGGGGAAAAAACAGAAGCAAAAATCAGAAGAAAAGTTCATACGAATTTAAACAACTATCACTAACAGGAGGAATTACAGATATAGTTCTTACGACATCTTTTCTGGACTTGCAATACGACTGAAGGCAATTTATATCCACTTTTACTAGTCTGGTTTTGCCTTCAATCTGATATGCTCTGAAGACTGTCATTACGGTAAATGCCTAAAACTGTAAACTCCATGTTAATTTTTAACATCTAGCACAGACACGAGTCATTAACATATTATTTATGTAACTTAACTGTTCAAACTAACTAACGTAAAAAGGAGTGGTCGACTACATATAATTAAACAGATACCACATCGTGAAACCATTTTTACTTGATTAATAGGTGTATTTCCATAAGGCTGACGAACACTGAGCTAGAACAGTATGATGTGCACAAACAATATTGTTGCGAGGGGATGCTATTCGCCAAACTAATGTATAAGTACAAAAAAAACAAACCAAACATACTTAACAAATTCAATTCGTATTTAGCAAAAAAAAAAAAAAAAAAACAAATTCAATTCGTAAATAGGGTGTAGGGAGGTACTTGAGATGTACGCAAAAATTATTCCTGCTCCTAAATCTTACATCAATCTCTACTCAACAGGTTAGCTACTCCAGGTGTGACGACAATAACTGTAGGCAAGAAATCCATTTTTTCGCACTGACTACTCAAATTAGAGAATTTTCTTCTTACAATCCATCGTTTCTTATTAATTAAAAAAAAATTCTGATTTTTATTTGATAATAAAGTACCTGGTATCAAATATTGGTCGATTAATCGGTCAAAAAGGGAGGCAAAATTAGAGGAAAAGAAATTTGTAGGAATCTGGCCATCAAATACATTTTGAACCACTACTACAAGGAGGAATGACAGATATAGTTCTCACAACATCTTTTCTGGACTTACAATAAGACTGGAGGCGGTTAATATCCACTTTTCCAACTCTATTGAGCTTCACTCCATATGCTTCCATTCTACGGACGTCACGTAGTATAGGTGATTGCCAAATACCATCCCACCAACCGGGGGGAAGAAGTGGTGTTAGGGCACATTGATTGGGTTGATTATCGCAACTCAATGGACCAGCAAACCTGTTCCACACATGCCCCCAGCCGACTTGATGTCGCAAACCATCTGTTAACAAATTACTGTGGAAGCTACTGAAGAATGTAAAGTTTGAACCACTAGTATGGTTCTCACCTGAAAAGTTATAAATTATAATCAGACCACATACCATGCAAGTAAATAAATGCAGATTTCAACATGTCGAAATGTACCAAGTTGTTGAGCAGCTGCTAATGCTGCAATAAGTTGTGCATAGGTAGTTCCGACACGTCTCGAAGCTCCCGAGACAACAGCATGTTTGGCACGTGAAGCTAGAAAGAAATCAACAAACGCAACCCACCTTGGTGCGGGTCCCCAGTCTTTCACTCTAAATCCTATCTGTGACTTCTCAACAGTATTCCTTCCCGAAAGGTTTCCCCTGAACATCTTGTAATCAAAATGAACTACCTAAGCAGACAAAGAGCAAAATACAAATAACATGTTCATTTGTAATTCCTCCATTTGTAATACAAACATTTAGGAACATTCCAAATAGTAATATAGGTGATACGCAAAATACCTCTGCAAATTCCTCTACTTTTGGCATGATATCATTAACAATGGAGGGTGTGTCAGACAATATAACGATGCGGGGCCTTGACAAGTATCCAGAATCATTCACTAGGGCCTTTTTTATGCAATTCAAAGCTGCTCTTACTGCTCTAGCTGGCCTAAAAGAAAGAACCAGAAACTCAATTTAAGCAAAACAACATCGAGGACCCGACCAAAACTTTACAACTAGATATAAGAATGCTATGTCCTTCACCAAAACTACAAAGAAGTAAAAGAATAAAATACATGTTCAGTAGTATGTATGTTTTTTGGGTTCTCTGGACAGGGAAAAAAAATCATATCAGCAGAGAACCTGCTCATTAGCATGCGCATGTGTAGAGCAATAAGTGGATCAGGACCTCCATTGAGGGCCCATTTAACAGCTTCTTCAACATTCTCTGTAGGAGAGATGATTACTCTCATTAGCTCTCCGATTGTATTAGGCCTATACTGAACAAACTCATTGCCTGAAAACAAAATAGATGCCACTCTTCTCATCTCATAATGAACATTTTTTAAGAAAAACTGAAATGCCACAGCATCTGTCGTGCCTTGAAACCTGTTGGGGGAAAAGAAATTGTCAGAACTACTTGCGTACTTAGCTAGTAATTGATGGCTTAGCTACAGATAGTTACCATACAATTGGTTGTTTCCATTTCTTCCAGTTACTGCAAAGGACATTTGTTTCTGAAGGATTTTCGAAATTGTCAATTCTAATGTTAAGACGCCTCTTGTACTTGCCCATGCAGTCATTCTTTTTCCATAAGTGCTTCACTTCCTTTAAAGTGAAAGAATGTTTGGTATATGACACATAATCATCAAATGGATACTTTCCCCTGAGAAACATGAAACAACATATCGAATACTTATAGTACTACAGCTTAGACCTTTATTTAAAAGTGAAGGTAGAATTACAGAGAAAGTGTATACAAAGAACTATTAATTAATACTGAGCCATTAACAGCATATTGCCAATTCCTATCTATGTCATAAGCTGCTAGGTAAATAACTTGCCACACAATAATACTGTTGTAAACGGAAAACTATTTATTAAATGTATTTGGAAACAAATTTACAAAAAGAAACTCTAGTGATGGAACCTAATCCTTCCCTTTCTGTACACTTAATTAAAAGTCATCTATACCGAACTTATGTGACACAATTATATGTTTAAACTAACCAAGAACTACATCCAAAAAAAAAAAAACCAGTGGGCCTAGAGAGATTAGAAGAAACATTGTGCCTTGTCTGCCCAATGATTAGAGAACGGTTCAACATGATACTCAATCCTGCAGCAGTCAATATCTTGTACATTTCATTCCCAAATCCAGCCTCTGATGCTTTGCCCAGTACAAAACCTTGTCTACAGAACTGCTCTTGAGGCAGACCTCGAACTCTGGAAGCTCCTGATCAAACTCAAAAAGTTAAATTAAATTGAATTCCAGTAAGGGTATCCTCTAACAACCTGGCTCCCAGACGACCCATTACTCACTTAGCATAAAGATTTTCATATCAATCATTTTTTATGTGTTAAATTAAGCTTAATTACTGAACCTGCATATGTCAAATAAACATCAGCAGTAACTTGGAGTAGAATAGCATAAATTCGACGGCTCAATCATGCATCACGCATCTTATAGATGGGTACCCAACATTAATGCTCCACCACGTTGTGCAACGCCTTTTTACTTGGTTAATAGGTGTATATGACTATATGCAAAAGGCTCAATGCTAGTACTAGACCAAACCAAACATAATATATTCCATACGTAAGTAGGGTCTTGGAGGTCAAGATGTATGCAAACCTTATCCCTGCTCCTGGATGTAGAGAGGTTGCTTTAGCAAAGACCGAGCGTTTGAGATAATTTATTTGTGAATACGTAATTTCAGTACAAGTACTTACATTTGATAAGTGAATTTCGTTAACAGGGGAACAAACCTCATCACCAAACTATGGACAACTGGTAATTTGGTGAATCAATTAGGAATTGACTTTAGATAACTGTGGGTCACCAATGAGCAAGCTACATATAAATCGTCACAAGGAAATTGAATAAAATAGACCTATCTTCTTATTATTAGACTTTTAACACCATGATTCCAATAATGGCTTCTAATTGTAAAGAAATATAATCTGAGGAGACATAAACTCAGGTCAATGTTTAATATCTACACACACATAAATTGATAATGAATGTGACTTGTGTAAGCTATATGTTAAGTCAATTAATTCATAACCATTTATAACAAGTAATGCAAAGTGATCTTGCATTAGATTTCAAACCCGAAGGCTCTCTTTACCAGAATGCTCTTCCACAGATTTTCTCAAGTAGAAGTTGCATTCCTCATTCCTTCCACTGTCGCGCAAGTGACGAGGAACCGAACTGAATGTAAAGGAAAATTTTCATATATGCTATAAATATTAATTAGTTTATATGTAAATTTACTGTACAGGGAAATTTGTGTATTTATTAATATGTGGGGCTAGTAGTTTTTTGAATATGATAAGCCTAATTGTTTTGGGCTTAGTCCATTAGGTTATGTTATTAGGTTTTCAATTCCACCTCATATACGTCATGTAAACCCCGCATATTATGAAAGAGTTCATCATTGAATTGAGACTCTTTAGTGAATGGCGATTCATCATATTTTCTCCCTTCCACAGTTGGGAAACCCTCACATAGTGACTCTTCTGCGACTAAATCATCCTAGTTTATATTCTCATTAGTTTTATTTTATATATTTCATCTTCAATAAATCTGTCCTGCGTTCATCTTTATAAACTCTGTCCTGCATCAACAAGTAAATGAAGCCACAAGCCCTTTCATGTTTCTTTTGGCAAATTTTCATGTTTCTTTTGGCGAATTTGCTTTTAAGGATGTGCAGAATTTGCGTTAAGTTATGATTGGGAAAGTAAGTGGAGGTGGATGAGCTGTTTAATTATGATTGGGAAAGTAAGTGGAGATAGATGACCGAAACAGCTCATCTACCTTCCAACACTTACCCAATCATAACTTTATTGACTCAAACGATTCTGGGAATTTCCCACATACTCAATAGCAAATCCGCCAGAAGAAAAAAGATATATGAAACACTTCATTAACTTGTCTATGCAGGGAAAATGTATTAACGATGAACATATGATATAAAAACAATGAAAAAAAAACACCATCGGTGATTGCACAATGAAAGAATCATTACCCCCTAGACCCGTAAACTAAGAGAGACTCAATTAAATATTTTGATAATCAATTTTTTCACATTATGTGGAATAATATGACTTATTTGTGAGATAGAAACCTAATAACATAACATAATGGAATAAGGCCCAAAACAAGTGAAATTTATAAACCTACATATTTAATATAATACTATCCCCGCGTACAAAAAATCTAACTAAACACTAAAAAACATATAACTAGTTAATATAGAGTTGTCTTTGTGTATGATAAGGATATCCATGGATTATTAAACTTTAATAAAACACTTCTTTCTTTTGCCAGAGGGCCACACACATCTGAACTCTCCACCCTCTAATTTTATCTAATATTTTTTTCTGAATCCATTTTCTTCTTTTTTCCTGAAATTTGATGTACATACAGGAAAGGCATGCGGTAAGTATCCCAAATTGAAACAACTTCACACACCCCATCAAGGTCTGTGTTTATATACCATCTACTAGCTATTTACTTTATGTTAATGCTCTTCTATTTATTTATACACTTTTATTGTATATTTACATATATAGTGTGTGTGTGTGTGTGTGTCGGTGTGTGGATGCACTGATTTATGCCGCTTTCTGAAAAATGTATGCCTTTACTCAGGCAATCCTCATTGGATTTGTCTAGCTCTTATCAATTTATTGTAAATGTTCTCATTTACAATTTGATGGTTTCAGGTAACAAGCGCTCTTTATTTCCAACATTACACCGATGCTGGTGCCATGCAAGCATCTTCGTCTTTTGATGCCTATATGAACATGGTACCACCACATGTGACTATTTCTATATTTCGCTACTTTATATATTATTTGTAGAGTCTACTGCCATTTTTATAGTTTCATCTTTCATTAGCTCAAACCAATGCTCAAGACATAGATAAGAGTGCGCATGTATCTTTCCGACCGAAATGGGAATATTAGGCATCATTTTCTCTTCCTATAATCCTCTAAGTGTTTCTTTTCTTTTTTTCTTTTTTGTCAAAAGCGAAAGCACATGTTGGAATAATGTAGCTAGGTTAAGATGATTAATTTTAATACTTCTTATTTTCATATTATGTTGAGAACCATGACATTTATGGTCAAATAGCCAGTGTTTACCACCCAATTCAGAGCAAGAACGAAGAGCGCGTCGATGATGGCCCACAAGGTAAGGTTCATGTAGAGATGATGAGATAGGTGTCACACAGGCTGATGAGGACTGTCGACAATGAGATAGCTGAAGGAGAGGTTGATGGTACCTATGACTACTTAGCCTCCGACTATCCGATCGTTAGCGTGTTTACATCTCCTTATGTGGCACCCATCATCTACGTGGACCATCATCTTCTGGAACATTATTGACATCCTCTTCGTTGAACCTCAAAGGGGGCCACAACATATACCCGTCAGGGGACACTTGACCACTGATTTCATGGCCATTAGCATTCTTAAAAATAACAAATTAAAGATGATCAGATTTACCTAACTACATAATACAACATTTGTTTGCGATAAGAAAATGAAAGGAACGCTTGTTTGAAAGCAAGTGATGACCAACATTCACGTTCTGGTCGAAAAGTCGCATTGGCATACTTATGTATGTCATGACTCATGAACATTGTTGTGAGTTACTAAAAGATGAAGTGGAAATAATTGAAGAACGCATAACATATAATATGCAAACAAACGAAATATAGAAATACTGTAGTCACATACAATAGCAACATGTTAAAATATACGTCAAATCAAAGATGAAGATGCTCGCACATGTTTGGAATGCGCATCCATGGACTACTGATAACCAATCAAGGGTGAGGACACTTATAAGAAACTTTGCCAAAAAAAAAAAAGATTGCTCGGAATACCAACTGATGTAGGTCAAATGTATAAAAGATGAATATTTGAAACAGAAAACAATTAAATGATAAACTATGGTGATTCAGCCACAAAGGATTCACTATCCCTAGGATTTTTGAACCACAGAAGTGTGAAAAGATGATGGACCATAACCCGTAAATAAACAGAGACCCAATTCAATTTTCAATAGTTCACCAATCAAGTTTCTATATACTATGTGGGGAATAAAGGACTCATATATGGGATGGAAACCCTAATAAGTAATAACATATGGACCAAGTCCCAAAACTACTGGCCACATTACAAATAACATACATACACTAATTTCCCTTTAAACTAAACTTCCATAAACTATACATATCATATATTAAAACTCTCCTCTATGTTTACTTAAGTTTCCCATCATATAGTCTTCTACTCCATGCCTTGTGCATTGCTTGAACTAAATTCTTGAGCTGAGAAGTTTGATTCACACCAATTGAGTGTAAAGGTTTTGAACATATAATTGAGGAATATCTTCTGGACCGTTTGGCACATTGGTGGCTCTGTACCATCTTAGTGTTCCACCACCCCCGACACAACTCCTTTTTACTTGATTAATATGTCATGAGTGCTAGAATATATTAGGTGTTTAATTGTCTTGTTTATAATGCACAAACAAACATATCCCAAAGCTAATCCATATTGGTTTGCCCACCTAAAATTAGCTTTTTCAATAACCCTCATTTAAAGCTTTCATATTAAAAAATCAAATTGAATTGAACTCATCCTGGTTATAGTACTTTCAAGACGGAAATCCAGTAAACACCTTATAATAGTAATGTAACAGCATAATCTACGAACATACGAAGACTCAAGGTCAATGTCTAACATCTAGCAATCTAGCACTAACATAAGTCATTAATAAATGTGATTGTAGCTAATTGTTATAACTAACTAATGTTAAAGGGAGTGATCAACCAATCATTACTATCTCTAATCACTTATATTGTAGACACATCCAGTAGATTAGTGATCAAGTATATACCGTGTAATGCGAAGTGATCTTGAATTAGAGTTCGAACCCGAAAACTCGAAAAATCATTTAAAGAAGAAGCAGCTCCATCTGCATTCCCCATTTCTTCAACAGTTGCACAAGTGGGTGAAAGTGTTCCATGTTTCTTCTGCTGCAATTGAGGATGTTGGGAACTTAATGAATCGTTCGAGTTGAAGTGAGTTGAGATCGGAGAAGTGAGTTGAGGCGTTTGGCTAATGGAGTTGAGATTAAAGAGAAGGAGAGACAGAGCAGTGAACATTATGAAACAGAAACCTAGGAGGAGTTTAAGTGCCCAAGTATTTGAACAGCGCATCGTTATTATTACAGGGGTTCGTGTATTCGAATTGTCCGGGGAACTCGATTCCGATGTTTTAGGGTTCTGGTCTTGGATGCTCAACAGTCAACACCACTAAACAAAGATTTATGGCCAAGAAGATTTTAAAAAAGGGAAATGTTAAATCCAGAGCATTTTTTTAATTTCCAGAGCAAAATTCTGTGAAATTACCAAATTGCCCTTGTTTTTGTGAATACATGGGGGCTAGACTTTGTTTAACTTGAGGGCAGTTTGGTAATTTTACAGAATTTTGCTCTGGAAATTAAAAAACTGCTCTGGATTTAACATTTCCCTTAAAAAATTATTGAAATTTATTCACCAGACTAATAATCATATTATTTATTTCTAAATTTATATTTATTTATTTACATTTTTATAATATTTATAATTATATAAATTATATTATTAAATATTTTTTTTAATATTTATATATATTATGATTTATTTATATTAAATTTGATTTTATCAAATAAATTTGGATATTTACCAAAAATACTAGATTTAAAGTTTCTTTTTGCAAAAATACCACCTTCCTTAATAAATTGCAATTTTACAAAACAAAGTTTCAAATTGCAAAAATACTAGACCCCTCCTCCCTCAATTTTCTCTCTCCTCCCCCTATCAACAACAGACGCCGCCGACTTTGTATTTTTTTTTTATTTTTTATTTTTTTTGATGGAGGCTATTTGGGTGGATTTTTGTTTGCAACCACATTCAATCACATTCAACTAAATGCAATCAAATCCAATTTTTTTTAAAAAGGTGGGGTGATTTTGATGGATTTGGGTTGCAAGGTCCCGCCAGGGGCAATATTCAACTAAATGATTTTGGGTTCCAAGGCCCCGCCAGGGGTAATATTCAACCAAATCAACTATTTTCAACTGTTTTCAACTGTTTTTAACTATTTTCAACTAGTTGCAACTATTTTCAACTACTTTTAACTAGTTACAACTAGTTGCAACTACATATTATTGGTTTGAGTGATTTTGGGTTCCAAGGCCCCGCCAGGGGCAATATTCAACCAAATCAACTATTTTCAACTATTTTCAACTACTTTCAACTAGTTGAAACTACATATTATTGGTTTGGGTGATTTTGGTGGTTTTGGGTTGCAAGGCCCCGCATGGGCATATTCAATTGAATGCAATTGAAATCAGAAATTAAGTTGCTGATTTCAAGTTCCATTTATATATATATATATATAGTCCAAAAATGAGGTCGAAAATGACAACTGACAAATGGAACCTGAAATCAGAAATTTAGTTGCATGTGATTGCATTCAGTTGCAAATTTAGTTGAATATGCCCCTGCGGGGCCATGGAACCTAAATCCACCAAAATATCACCCACCTTCAATATATATATATATATATATATATATATATTTCAAAAATGAGGTCGAAAATGACAACTGACAAATGGAACCTGAAATCAGAAATTTAGTTGCATGTGGTTGCATTCAGTTGCAAATTTAGTTGAATATGCCCCTGCGGGGCCATGGAACCTAAATCCAACAAAATATCACCCACCTTAAATATATATATAGAGAGTTCAAAAATGAGGTCGAAAATGACAATTGGTAAATGGAACCTGAAATCAGAAATTTAGTTGCATGTGGTTGCATTCAGTTGCAAATTTAGTTTAATGTGGTTGCATTAAGTTGAATATGCCCCTGCGGGGCCAGGAAACCCAAATCCACCAAAATAGCTCCACCTTAAAAAAAAAAAAGTATCACAATCGGCTGGAAATTGAGGAGAGAGAAATTGAGGAAAGGGGGAGGGGGAGAATTAGGGTTAGGGTTAGTATTTTTGCAATTTGAAACTTAGTTTAGTAAAATTGCAAATAGACTTTCTTAACAAAAGTAAATGTGCAAAAATTTACTTTTTCCTATTTATTTTTCAAAAGAGCCCAATAAATTTTAATATTTTATTAAAAATTAATGAATTCTTAAATTTGAAAGATTTAGAGAAAAAATAAACAAAATTGAGTATAAATATATATTAAGTTATTATTTATTAGATTTCACACGGTCAATTTACTTACTATTTTAATTTTTTGCTCTATTTTTACAGGCTACACAAAATTCAAGAAATTATTTTTAATTTAGTGATGGTTTAACAATTATTATCTTACTGAAACTACTCGAAAATTGAAGAGAAAATAAAGTTACGACTTTTTTACATTGAAAATTATATTTAATTTAGAAAACTTACTTATATTTGGTTTAAATTATTAAGATTTACTTTTTCGTATTTGAATATATCCTACTATCAACGAAATAAACATACTTTCCAATACTATATATAATTTATTCAATTTAGAATACCTACTTATATTTGATTTAGATTTTTAAATTTACTTTTTAGTATTTGAATATAATTTTACTATTAATCAAATAATTTTTTTAATATTAAATCTAATGGTTCACATCTATTTTAAAATTCAACGATCGTACTATTCTGATCAACGACCATACTATAAAAAAAATGGAAGATCTTACTTACGCTTATTCTATATAAGGGTATAATTTGTTAATTAGTATTTTGATAATTTAACATTTTTATTGGTTAGAAATGTAAGTAGACCTTTTTTAATTTTTGTATTCATGATTGTAAGATGTAATGTGATGTAATTGATATTTTTAGATGTATTTACAAAATATTATCTATATATATTATAATAGCAGGAGATCGGAGAGGCTTTCACTTAGAAGCTTCAAAATAGTTTTCTTGAATTTTCATATTTTTGATTTTTTTTATTTAAGTAATTTTCTTGAATTTAATTAATCATTAATTGTACCTATTAAATATACGTTAAATGCACTTTATTTCATATTTAATATAAAAATTTAGCAATCTATATTAGGATATTATAATTATTATTTTAATATAAAATATCTATATCTATATATATTATAATAGCAGGAGGAGATCGGAGAGGCTTTCACTTAAGCTTCAAAATAGTTTTCTTGAATTTTAACATTCTTGACTTTTTTATTTAAATAATTTTCTTGAATTTAATTAATCATTAATTGTATCTATTAAATATATGTTAAATACACTTTATTTCATATTTAATATAAAAGTTTAGCAATCTATATTAGGACATTTTAATTATTGTTTTAATATAAAATATCATTATTTATATAAAGTAGCATTATTTTAAGGTAAAATAATAAAATAAATTTTTTTAGATCGTGTTTTTTCAATCGTATTCAAAATCATTGTAATTTTTTTCGATAACAATAAATAAATGATTTTACCTTTTTAATAAATTCGTAATGAGTGACCATGAGATATTGAAGTATATATTTTTCGATTAACATCCACAATTTAAATAGAAGATATCGTAGAATTTACTTTTGTACATGAACAAATTATACACGAGGTGTGACCAACTCGATTAAATTGAATCAAACCAATTTGATCGATTAAATCAATAAAAAAATTATAAATTCGTTGTTTCATTATTTTGTGTTAGAATAAATTAATATTCTAACAATTAAGCACATTCTTATACTATTACTAATCAATTAATCATGCATGTATGTTATGAGACGGGAGACGGGATATAAGAACGTTAATTTGTTTTATTTATATTTATAAATATTTATTATAAGAAATATGTTGACATTATACTTTGGTATATGAAAAAAGTAAAAGGACTTTAAAGAGTTTAAAAGTTGATAATGTGTAAGAGGATCTTCATATTGTTTATATTCTAATTCTTTTCATCACACAGTCAAATTTAATAACAAATTAAGCAATCACGTATTTTATAATGTCAACGATAATAAAAAAAGATTCACAAATGTTAACTTTACTTATCCAATGTCAAACATTGCAAATGCATGTCAATATTGAATTTCAAAAGCAAATTTTTATGCGACGAAATAGGGTGTCATCATTATCTTCGAAATTAATATTATTGAATGTCAAACTTTGCAAATGTCTGTTAATATTGAATTTCAAAAGCAAATTCTTATGCAACGGAATAGGTGTCAATACTATCTTCGAAATTAATATTATTAATATTCAAGAGTTTAACTGAAAGATATTATTTTCTACTATTATTAATCTCTTTAATTTTTAAACATTCAAATTTAATTACAGTTCATACAATTTTTAATTTATCATACCCACTTACAAATAATAAAATTTAACACATAATGATGTTTTGTATACGATTTTTTTTTTTGACAATCATTCTGTATACGATTTTTAAAAATATTTTTGTGCCGCGCATAGCGCGACTTTATTACCTAGTATATTTTAAATTAAAAGTTAACATATTTTAATTAAAGAAAACATATTAGTGATTGAAAGAGGGTCATATAACATATTTGTTTCGAGGGATTATAATCTCGGGATAAATTAGATATAATAGTCTCATTATTTATAATCTTTGGAATTATAATCCTTTAAATTATCTTATTTTATGTTTGTTTTAAATTATTAAATTTAGCATTGGACTATAATCCTTTAAAAAAATTAATATTTTAAATTATCATGTTTCATATTTGTTTTGAGTAATAACTTATGGATTGTACTAATCCTTTAAAATTTCTAATCTTATGTTTGTTTTACTAGGGATTATAGTGAAGAGATTATAACCCTTTAAAAAAATGACTTATGGGCTTCCTCCAATCAAGTATAAGAGTGGGTTATAATCATATCACTTATCCCAACCAAACAAAAATGACTTATTTGTTTTGACGTATTAATTTTAGGATTGTACTATAATTCCTTAAAAAAAGTTAATCCTTTAAATTATCATATCACATGTTTATTTTGAGGGATAACCAATGTTTGTAACGGATGACATGCTTATTATCACCAGTTGAAGAGAAAACTTATCAATGGATAAATATAGAAACATGCACTGTAAGTCTCAACGGATAAGTTATCAGTTGCTGACATAGTTGATAGTTTTCTAAGTCATGTTGACTATCAACGGATATGTAGAATAAGTGAAATAATATTTCAACGGATAAAAAAAACTACACCAACGGATGTGACTCATCAACAGATAGCAATTAATTCCTCAATGGATGCCAGCTTCAACGGATAATCACTTCAACAAATAATGTATTGATCTTAGCAATTGATAGTAGGGATGGAAAACGGGTCGGTCGGTTCGGGTTTTGTGAAAATCGGACCTGGATCCAAATATGTATATTGGACCCAGATCCAGACCCAGGCCCGATTGAAACCCAAATTCCTGGACCCAGACCCGATCCGTCGGGTTTCGGGTCGGGTTTTAATCGGGTCTCAATTGATTTATATAATTATTTATCAACAATTTTTTTTGAAACAATAATTAATCCACTGGAACAATATATTTAATCAAATGTCAGGAAAAATGTAAATTCTAAATAAGCGCATGCATCATCCAAATATATACAATTAAAAGATGAATAGTAAAAATATGTCTCTCAATTTGTAACATTTATATGCCACAAATTGACTTGAATGCTTTATAAGATGAGTTTTTTTTTAAAATTTATGAACGAACAAATACTGTTGACGAGATTACAAGAAACTATATAGTAACTTTAACTTGAATGGGGCTTAAATTAATAGCATTAAAATAATTAGACTATTAAAACATTAATAATTAAAAATATATTATATATACACTATATTATACACAAATCTATATGTATTATACTTCGGATCCGGGTTTGATACGGGTTCGGTTCAATTTTTTCGGGTTTCGGGTTCGATTCGGTTCGGTTAGCATAAAACCCAAACCCGACCCAAAATTTATTTGGGTTTAAAAGTAAATTCCAAACCCAGATCCAGATCCAAAATTTCGGGTTCGGTTAAACCCAATCAGATCGAAACAGGTCGGTATCCATCGGATCGGGACAAATTGCCATCCCTAATTGATAGTGACTTGACATGGCTGACATGTGGCATCCCATAATCCGGGGTACAGATTTGGGACCACGGACCTCAATTAACACAATACAAACCTGGATATAAACCAACCATAATAATAAAATATCCTTGATCCAAGACCTCTTACAGGTTATGGTATGAAACAAATTATTAAATTTAATTATTACAATCCAATCTCAAAGTAACATTGTTATACAAATTGATAACAAATTAAGTCCATCTGCTGAACTAGTAAACCAACCTCTGACAAGCTCAAATCACTACCCGACGAAACCAACAACTCGAACGTCATCTCTCGCTGCTGGAGCAGGAAAACTCACTGACCACAAGGTCCACTAATCTTTTTTATTAACTGAAGAAAAATAAACAACAAGCAAGAATGAGCCAACAATGCTCAGCAAGTGTAAACAGTGATAGCAATATCAAGAACAATATAGGTTCTGATCATCAAGAATAATCATCATATGGTATGAAAGAAATCAGTCGAAGACATTAAATATCGTAACTTCAAGATGAGCCACAGGGCTCCGCTAGAATAAAATGCATTAACAATGAGAACTGATAAAAGTTCTGATAATCAAAGATAATCAGCATAGGCTTCAAAGGAATCAGGCTTTAAAGCAACTTAACCTCAATGTCTGGATTTGAATTGGATTTTTATATTTTTTAAAAAAACTAGTGGAGTTAGGCGGCTTATCAGACCCGCACTAACCCTGGACAATGCACACAACAAGGTCCCTCTAAATGGATCCATGACACAAATTGGCCTCAACTTCTGACCATTAAACTGGTCTCCCCGAAGGGACATCTGTTGACCATTAAACTGGTCTTCCCGAAGGGACATCTAAAAAAACATTCCAATTCTAAATCCAACGCACTAGGTGTCGGAACAATCGACAACCTCTATCAATCAAACAATCTGGAAAACTCACGTTCCAGAACAACTCAACTAGTAGAATAAAAGGAATCAACAGTTCTATCCTCGATATCGACAAGTTTGATATAATAGATGGGGTGATAATTGAATAACAACAATAACAATAATTATCGACGAGATCGACAATAAATGGAGTGACATCATAACTAGAATAATTAAAAGTAAATTTCCCTTGAACAAGAAGTGAAGGGAAGTACTTGCAACATGATTAACAACAATTGAAACTACAAGAATAAGGGTATAGTCAAGTGCTAAACATCTAATAAAGTTTTCCCAAACATTTTAAGTTTGCACCAACATAAGTGAAATGCGTGGTTTAAAACGAATATTTGTAAGATAATCTTAGGATAATTAATTGTAGGCCAGTTTGAAGAATTCATCCCCTGAAGAGGGTCCATTGGGTGAAAATACGTCATAACCAGGAATCGTGCTAAATGATTTTTATTAGATTTTAAAATTTTGGATTTCCTCTGTTTTAGAATGTCTCTTAATCATTTTTGAAGAAAATAAAATAAAATAAAGTAAAAGAAATGATACTCTCCTGAGGAATCCAATAACGTTCCATGTTTTAAAATATTATTGAGGAAAAGGTTATTTGTAAGATCATTTGAAAATTTGCACTTGAGCTATAGGTGGAACATATAAATATTTGCACATCATTTGAAGAAGGACGTCACTTTGTAAACATAATTTGACCGACACATTTGATATATGAATAGAATAGAATTGCATCACTTGAACAATAAGTGAGGAGCTATAACACTTGCCTCGATACACGAAGTTCTCGATCTTACAACATCGATCTGTGACTCAACTTCACATCAATCTCTACTTCTCTTCACGTCCCCTTACTCGGCCCTACTCCCATCTTTCCTTCCTAATTCGCCAATTCATGATAATACACTCGTCGGCTTCGATAACTTTCTTCCTGCTCGAAATTCCATTTACTCGTGGACTGTTCTTGGTCGGGCCTCCTACTCGTACCTATATCAAGGTAAAGTACTACTTTAGTACATCACCAAACCAA
The DNA here is from genome assembly GCA_037693485.1 of Kitagawia praeruptora. Lineage (NCBI taxonomy): Eukaryota > Viridiplantae > Streptophyta > Magnoliopsida > Apiales > Apiaceae > Kitagawia > Kitagawia praeruptora. Next base: position 69,041,317 of record CM075352.1, read on the forward strand.
ACCTTACTGATTGCTCTATTCTACCTATACGCGTCCTATAACGCTTTACAACATAACACATATAGCACATATTGGTTATACTCATAAAATACTTTAGTACAACCAGACAAACCACATAAACACGTGTATCAAATCGATTTGCAAAAAATTCTTATTAAATTACTATAAGTGTTGGGATTTATGGGTGATAGCATAGAGACAACTTAACTATATTTCCCTGTACTTAGTTTTTACTAAGTTGAACATACTATCACAGCCATAGTATGTTCTTTTTTTTTTCTTTTTTTTTTTTTGAGAAAAGCCATAGTATGTTCTTGTAATCGAATAATTGATGTCATGTAATAATTGTATGTCTTGGGAGAAGTTTATGCATTTGTTCAAGACTCAAGGAATATATCCAGAAGACAGCAAGAATAAAAGTTAATGTCATGTTCTTGACAGTAAGGTTACAAGAAGACAAATGTTGCAAAGTCACGATAAAGCTATATCTGATAACAACATTGGCTGAAGCATAGGACAGTAACATTCTCACACTTGACAGCAAGTCTGGAGTTCCGATAGCAACATTGGCGGAACCTCGTACTGTCAACTACTGAATATTCCTTTGACAGCAGACTCGACGGTTAAGGTTACTATCACACTGAATTATTTGATTTGGGTACTTTTCTCAGTCAAAGCCCGTGACAGGTTATATGTTCAGGAAACAGATTTGCTGCAACACTCTATTGTTTGTAGCAGACCTGCAAAGACTACGACAGAAGCTTGAGAGATAACAATACAAGGCTGATCAATTCTAGGTGTATGTTATATCCACATCTACTAGAATTGTATTAGCTAGAAATAGAAAGAATCTAGGTTGCTTTACTTGTAAGTTTTATCCTGTTTGTATAGCAATTTAGTAAAGTCACATGGGTGTGCAAATTGTAATGAGCATCCACTTGAAAACGACAGCAGCTTAACACCCCATGCTGTAGAGACAACAGAGTATCTTAGTCTACTTAGATACACATCTCAGATTCTTTTCTATATACGCACACACAACAACGAAGCAATCTTGTATCTCTCAAGACAACGAAGCTGGAGAAACATTTGCTCTAGGTTGTAGCAACACTTCGCACAAGATAAATAAAAAATTTATTTTCTGAGAAATCTTGTTTCACTTTTGTTTGCATACATCTACTGATAACTTATAATCTTTATCATTGTTGTTGTTTTAAAGATTGAATTTTATCAGTATTGCATTCAACCCCCCCTTCTGCAATACTCCGTGACCAATAATTGGTATAAGAGCATCCAGATTGATATGAAAATTCGAAGATCATGACGAGTGTTTAGAAGTCAAGTGGTATCAAGATTCCAGTCTCTGATAAAGAGAACTACAATTTCTACAAAAGAAAGATCTTGTTATTTATTAAAGCTGCCCATCCACTGTACATGGGAATCCTTGAGAACGGCCCCTTCATACCTTAGAAGGAAGTAGCTGCTGCTACTGTAAATGACGAAGTCATTCCAACCCACTGGGTTGCTAAGAAGCCTTCAGAGTACACAGAGACTGAAAAGGAGAAAGTAGCCTTGGATGACTACTTACAACTTATCTTACTCAATTCTCTTACATTAGACAAAGCCATGTGTGGTAATGTCATGGGATGTTCATCTGCAAAAGAGATGTGGAGTAAGATAGAGCTGATGTGTGAAGGAAGTGAAGAGGTCCGAGAAAATCAAAGGCAAATCCTTGTATCACAATATGAAGCCTTTATGGCTAAACCAGGCGAAGAACTTACACATATGTTTGAGAGGTTCAGTAAACTAATAGTTGAGTTACAAATTCATGGAAAGTTCTATGATAGAAAGGAGATTAACATTAAATTTCTGCTCACTCTCCCTGAGCATCTTGAGCACAAAGTCACAGCCATAAGAGAAGAAAGAAACTTGAATGATGTTTCTCTTGAAACTCTTTATGGTGTGCTCAAATATTATGAACTCGAACTATTTCAAAAGAGAGCTATTCAAACTGGAACCAAAGAAAAGGTAGCAAACATATCAGGAGCCCTTGTAGCTTATGAGCCCCAAGTAGCTTGTCCAAGTGAATCTTCACAAAGTTCACAACCAACATAGATGCCATCTTTGAAGATTGAAGAGGTGTTGGATGACGAGGAGAAGGTGGTTCTGCAGCTCAAAGATGTTGAAGATGAAGACTTCTACACAGTAGAAGAGATTGAAAGCATGGATAATCCAACCATGGCTTATATGGCTAAGAGATTCAAGAATATGAAGTTCATAAGGGACAAGTCATACAAGCCACAGGGTTAGTCATCTAAGTTCAAAAAGGGAAGTTTTTCAAAAGCCACTAGTGGTGCCACAAGAGGTGGATACAAGACAGGGATGGTGGATAGGTCGAATTTCAGGTGTTACAACTGCAATGAGCTAGGTCATTTTGCTACTGAGTGCAGAAGACCAAAACAGAATCAGGGAAAAGGATCTGGAAATCAGTTTAAGAGGAATCAAGGAAGAGCCTATGTGGCTGAAGGAAAATGCTGGGATGATTCTGAAGATGAAGAAAAAGAAGAGTTTGTAAACTTAGCCCTCATGGCTAAATCTGATGAAGAAGCTTCAAGTTCATCTAACCAGGTACCATCTCTTGTTTTACTTGATATGTCTAAAACTGAGTAAGCATACCATTGAAGATTTAAGTGCTGAGATGTTTAACATTCGTGTTAGTTTATCTGCTGCTAACGAAGAAATTGCTAAGTTAACTAAACAGAATGAAACTCTCAAATCTGAAAATGAAATGTTATTGCTTAGAACCAGTCCTCTAGATTCATTAGCTCAAGAGAATGCTAGATTGAAAAATGATATTGTCTGTGCTAAGGAAATAGAAGAATTTCTCAGGAATCAAATTGCAGAAAATGAGTTTAAACTTAAAGAATTTAGAAACTCTTCTAAGTTAGTCCAGAAATATCATGATAATTACACTCAGAATCAAAAGGTAGGAATAGGTTTCGAGTATGGTAGAAGGCATGGAAAGGTAATTGCTCTTGATGATAGTGATGCTATCAAACCTCATATTCTCAAAAGAGTTTACAAACCGATTTTCAAAAATCTTCAAGCTGATTTTGATGAAACCTCCTTGTTCATCAAACAAGAGCTACTTGATGAAGATGAGTGCATTGACAACACACTGAGCAAAGGAAAAGATACTATCAAGTCTCCCGTGACAGAAACTCTACCAAGCAATCAGACAGAATGTTCTAAAGTAGCTGACAACAAGGATGAGATAGAAACTTCGAAAGATACTGTCAAGAGAGAACCCAAGACAACAACTTTCAAACCTACTGTCAAGACAGAGGAAAAGAAAGATACTGTCAAAGGTAGCTCGACAACAACTTCAGAACATACTGTCAAGGCAAATGTCTACAAGCCTAATGTCTACAAGCCTAAGAATAGGAATGGCAAGTTAGGAATTGATAAGAAGAATGGATATAGTTATGTTAAGGATGCCCCTAGGAAGTTTTGCAATAATTGTGGATCATCTCAACATTTAACATTTATTTGTAAGAAACCCAAACAGACAAGGTTAATGCGACCAATGTTAGTGGTAACTTACATAGAACCCCCATTATGCAAAGAAATGTGGATTTCTGTAATAACATTGACTGTATGCCATGCAAAATTGTTGTTATGAGTACTTGTTTCAACTTTCCTATTCTGTCTACTGAAAGATGCTCCCATTTAGAAACTGCTGAGACTTCTACGCCTACCTATGTTGGTAAAAAGGTTGCTTCCACTAAGAAAAAAACCAAGTCTAACTCTAGAAAGAAGTGGACAGGAAAAGAAGTCAAACAGGAGGATTCTAGTATTGATTTAAATGTAAAGCAGAATGATATGAACAATGATGCTGTAACTGCAGGACCCAGCAGAGTTTGGGTACCAGATGCAAATTAAAATCATCTATTTTTCAGGGCAAGAAGCAGAAGCAAGTCATGTGGATCATCGATAGTGGATGTTCCAGGCACATGATTGGTGATATAGCCCTGCTATCACATTTTGTGGAGAAAGCTTGCTCAATCATAACTTTTGGAGACAACAGCAAAGGTTACACTGTGGGATATGGCTGTTTGGAAATTGGAAATGTTGTCATTGAAGATATTGCTCATGTAGATGGATTGAAGCACAACCTACTCAGTGTCAGCCAATTCAGTGACAAGGGATTTAAAGTTGATTTTGATATGATGGTTTGTAATATCTATCACAAGAAGGATGGAAGCCTCTCCTTGAAAAGAGTCAGGAAAGGAAGCTTGTTTGTTGCAGACTTAAACTCTGTGAAGAAAGACAAGGCTTACTATTTTTACAGTAAAGCATCAGTTGGTGAAAGCATGCTTTGGCACAAGAAGCTCTCCCATCTAAATTTCAAGAATATGAATATTCTGATGAAGAAAGATTTGGTGAGAGGACTACCTCAACAAGAATTCTGTCAAGAAGGACTATGTGAGGATTGTCAAATGGGTAAATTGAAAAGATCTGTGCATAAATCAAAGCAAGTGAATACCAACACTGAGCCATTCAAATTAATTCATATGAATTTGTTTGGTCCAGTAAATGTTCAATCTCTTGCAAGAAAGAGATATGCCATGATAATGGTGGATGACTATTCAAGGTACACTTGGGTGAAGTTTTTAGAGACAAATGACAAAGCTGCTCAAGAAATCATTGATCACATAAGAGTTCTTGAAAGAACCCCTAATGCTCAAGTTCAATATCTGAGGAGTGACAATGGTACTGAGTTCAGAAATGCCACACTAGGAAACTTCTGCAAGGAAGAAAGCATTGTCCAACAATTCTCCACTGCCAGAACACCACAACAAAATGGAGTTATAGAAAGGAAGAACAGAACTCTCATTGAAGCTGCGAGAACTATGTTGAATGATTCTAAATTACCAACATATTTCTGGGTAGAAGCTATTTTCATGTATTTGGGAGTAAGTGTTTCATGATGATTGACAACCATGAAAGGAAAGGAAAATTTGATGCTAAAGCTTATGAAGGCATTTTCATGGGATATGTATTATAAAGGACTACCTACAGAGTCTATGTCATTGATCACAAAGTCATTGAACAAAGTGTAAATGTCATATTTGATGAAACCAAGTTCCCAGGATTGCAAGAGGATGGTCAAATGGAGCCTCTTAGATTTGAAAATCAAGGGTATTTGGAAGAAGAAGAAATTGTTACTGATGAACCCACTTGTACTCGGGACATTGAGTTTGAAAGAAATGCTGTCAACACCAACGATGCTACTCAAACTCCAGCTCAATCTCAAACTATGTCAGCTAATCATCAGAATGAGAATGATTCTGGAGATGTTGAAGAACATGAAGGTGAAAACATTAATGGCGGAGAATCAACCCCTCAAAGAGGAGATGAACAAGCAGATCAAGAAAGAAGCTTGCCTAGAACCACTAAGTGGAATAGAGATCACACTAGCAATCTAATCATTGGTGATCCCACTACTGGTATAAGGACAAGGAGAAATGTTTCTGTTGACAGCATGTTCTCATGTTTTCTATCTCAAAATGAGCCAAAGTCAATTGATGAAGCATTGTTGGATTCGGACTGGTGATAGCTATGCAAGAAGAGCTCAACCAATTTGAAAGAAACAATGTATGGAAGCTGGTTCCTAGACCTAAAGGGAAGTCAGTCGTTGACACAAAGTGGGTTTTCAGAAACAAGTTGGATGAAAGTGGAAATGTGACAAGAAACAAGGCAAGGCTAGTAGCTAAGGGTTACTGTCAATAGGAAGGGATCGATTATGATGAAACATTTGCACCTATTACCAGACTTGAAGCTATTCAGATATTCTTAGCCTATGCTGCACATTGTAACTTTAAGGTGTTCCAAATGGATGTCAAAAGTGTCTTTCTTAATGGAAAATTAGAAGAGGAAGTGTATGTTAAACAACCGCCTGGATTTGAGGAGGCTGAGTTGTATGACTTTGTCTACAAGCTGTTCAAAGCACTCTATGGATTGAAGCAAGCCCCCAGAGCTTGGTATGAAACTCTCTATACTTTTCTCATTGAGAATCAATTCACAAGAGGTGTGGTGGATAAGACATTGTTCTACAAGCACCATGGCAAGGACATCATTCTGGTTCAGATTTATGTTGATGACATAATCTTTGGTTCTACAAATGAGAAGATGTTTGAAAAGTTTTCATCTCTTATGAAGAGCAAATATGAGATGAGCATGATGGGAGAACTGGCATTTTTCCTAGGTCTACAAATTCATCAAAAGGATGATGACATCTTCATAAGCCAATCGAAATATGTCAAGGAACTCCTTAAAAAGTTCAAAATGGAAGATGCATCACCTGCCAAGACACCTATCTCTACTACAATCAAACTGGATTTGGATCCTAAAGGAAAGAAAGTGGATTCTGGTACCTACAGAGGCATGGTGAGATCGTTGCTATATCTAACTGCTAGCAGACCAGATATTATGTTTGCTACATGTCTCTGTGCAAGGTTTCAAGCTGATCCAAAAGAATCACACTTAGTAACAATCAAGAGAATCTTTAGGTATCTTAAAGGCACTCCAAACTTAGGCCTTTGGTATCCTAAAGATACTGGATTTGATTTGATTGGTTATTCGGATTCAGACTATGCTGGATGCAAGATTGATAGAAAAAGCACAACAGGAAGCTGTCAATTTCTTGGTGGAAGATTAGTGTCATGGTTTAGCAAGAAGCAGCATTCTGTATCTACTTCAACTGCAGAAGCTGAATACATTGCAGCTGGAAGTTGCTGTGCTCAAATTCTTTGGATGAAAAATCAGCTAATGGATTATGGTTTAGAGTTGTCCAATATTCTTATTTATTGTGATAACACTAGTGTCATAGCCATCTCAGATAATCCAGTTCAACACTCCAGGACAAAGCACATTGATATCAGACATCATTTCCTAAGAGAGCATGTTGAAAAGGGAACTGTGAAGCTGGTTTATGTTCCAACAGAAAAGCAACTTGCAGACATTTTCACGAAGCCACTAGATGAAGCAACCTTCAACAGGTTGGTAAGTGAATTAGGAATTCTAAATCTGGTATGTTAACTTACTAGTTTTTACATTTTCAAAGTGGTTAAATCGCAGCTTATGACCATAGCTTTCAATGTTACTGTCATGAGAAGTTACTGTCTTATGTGCTATTTGTTTATTTGACAGCATGTTTGCTATGACTATGCTAAATTCAAATCACATGCCTGTTTTAACTTATGTAATGAGTAGTCACATGACATTAACTTAAACCATACGCGTGCTAGTGATAAGTATTCGCGTCATTTGAAATGATCCCGGGTATATTGTCAATCTTTTCTTTTAAAGTTTAATTACTTTATTAAAAAGAAGAGTTAGGGAAACTGGAACGTCACCTAGGGTCCTATAAAATGTGTACGAGACTAAATATAATTTAACACTCAATCACTCACGCCTTGAGAAAGAAAAAGAGGATCTCTACAATGGAGAACAAGGATGTCATTTCTCAGAAGCCAAAAGTCTGGTGTGAACCAGGTCACGAAGAGGAAATAAAGGAGCTCTTCAAAGTGATGGATGAAGTGTTGGAAAAATAATTAGCAGAGAAAGAGAAAGAGAAAGCTGCCAAGGACAAAGTCGAGAAGGATCTTGAGGACTGGTTGGAAATGCTAGTCTTCGTCGAGGTTCTTTTTCAGGCAGAAGGGCTGACTGACGAAACAGTTCATGTGGAACTGTATGAGCTTGCTTCTGTTGATGAAGAGAATGTATAATATTTTTAATATTTAATAAAAAAAAGAATCTTTTCATCTTTTGTACTGTTCATGCTTTTTCTGCGAGATTCCCCTACCTTGGTTATCTGCTGGGTAATGCATTGTATCTGTTTATTTGGTTGTGTGTATGGATGTTTGTGGATGTGTGCTAAACTAACAGATATGTGCTTAAATCGATTAAAATGCTAATTGGTAATTTTCGCTTAAGCAATAGGCAAAGTCGATTAAAATTCATGACATAAATTATTTCTGCTCAAGTTGCTGTCAATAAGTGAAGATGCTGTCACGATGTGCCTTGACAGCAAGTTTCTTAGACGACACAATGGAAAAAGTCTCTGTCATGAAATTTAAAGGAAATTGTATAAATTGCTTAATGATGACAGTATGTTCTTGCGACGATGTTACTGTCAAGAAAAACCTGCCGCCATCCTCTCAAAATTACTAATGAATTTGTTACAGCGCACAGGTTACTGTCGAGATTAGTGGATCGAATTAATTGGGATTTTACCTCCACGATTTACAGCCACTAAAAAGTAACTACCCACGACACCACGTGACTGATTAATGGGCTAAGACACTGCTACTTTCTCCTTTCTTAGTAAAGCATTTGTTATTCTCATGTAAGCAACTGTCAAACACACAAACACATAACTCTCAACGAAACCTTTCTCTCTCAAAAGCAAAAATCTCTCTCCAAAGCTCAAAGCAAGAAATGGCACCCAAACAATCCTCTTCTCAAACAAACTTTGTTGGTATTCTCACTGCTGGAGATCCTGGTGAAGGTTTTAAAGGACTCGTATCCTTTATCAACAAGTCCTCTCTGGGTCATGCTATAACGTCTACACCATCTTTGAACCTAGAAAGACTTGAAGAATTCTGTAACACTACCCATGTTCCAGGAGGTGCAGGTAATGACATCATAAATTGCAAAATCAAAGGAGTTACCCGCACTCTCACAATAAAAGGCATCAACGAAGCTTTGGGAACTAGACTGCAAGCTAAAGAATCATACAAGGAACTTGCAAGTGATGAAACCCTAAAGAAGTTTTTCTTGAAAATTGGGTATTCTGGTCCTGTTCTTGAAGAGGGTACATCAAAATGGTACTCAACTGGTGAAATGGACAGAAAGCATTTGAGAAAAGAATGGAGCATGATTTTTGATGTCATGGTGAAGGTTTTCTCAACCAAAACCACTGGCTGGAATGGAATTCCCTCATATATCAAGAAGATCACTCACTCTCTAGTCCATGGATACAAAGTGGATATAGGAAAAGTGCTTATGAGTCAACTCAAGTCAGCTCTGAGCAGGAAGGTACATGTCTATCCTCGCTTTCTTACTATGTGTTTAAATTCATTATGTGGTATTGATGATAATGCATCTCTTACTATGGAGTGTAATGTTTTGAAAAGAAATACACACACATCACTCAATTCACAAAATTCAAATGCACATATTCCACTCTATTTCACCAAGCACATGGCTGATCAAGAGCCTAATCTTGATTCTGCACTACCCTCTGGGTATGTTATCTTCTCCCTTAAGAACGAAGCTGAATTAGACCCAAATTTAGTTAACCCACATTCTACTCAATACATTCCTATCAGATCCTCTAGACAACCAAAGACCACAAAAACAACTCTACAAGAATCCAAGAAAAGACCCTTGGAAACTGGTGTTGATAGTAGTTCTGAGAATGTTGAGGGAGAAACTGCACTAGATGCAGCAAATAAGGATGTTAGTACAAGTGAACTGATAAGTGGATTTTATATCCATTTGGAGCGTTCCATATCGGCTTAAATTGATTGTCTTGGATTCAAGTTTGTTGTAGTTTTGATGTGTTTTGTGTAGTGTGCAGGTTTGCAAGAAGGTTGATTAAGGTTGATGCTTCTATCGTTTTTGGAGATTAAATACCGTTGACCATTTATTTAGCTATCTCTTTAAAAACTCACGTATCTCACGTTCCTCTTATCCCTTTTCCCCCCTTTCTCTTCTGTCTTTTTAATCCCTTTTCAGCCCCGATCTACTGTGTTTCTCTTATGGGCTCTCGAAACTCGGAAAACTCCGGTTCCATGAATTCCGATGAATTTGCCGCTTTTATTGGACGCGACTATGTTGTCCCAGCTCCCCCTTTGTTTCATCAGCCTCACTTTGAGGTTAATGATTCATTTGATACCGAAGCTATTAGAGGAGAGCCTTTATCTCCGGAAGCCCAAGCTCGAATGAGGGAGCAAATCAACCTCATTCTTAACGATGGTTCCGTTCAGCCAGCTACAGGCCCAGTTTTAGAGGTCTCTAGTCATGGCTCTTTTGGCTCTCAGACTACAACGCCGGAGGTATGCTCTACCACTCCTAATGTTTTACAAAATAACTTACAAGCCAATAATGGCTCCCTCAATGGTGTTAACCCGGTCAACAATGTTAACTTAGCCTCAACAAGTAAAGTGCATCCCACTGTTGAACCTCAACCGCATCAGAAACCGGCCACCTGGAGTAATATTGTCTCCCAGAATACGGACACAAATGTGCCTATTGTTGGAGAAGCTGCGATTAGTTATAACGAAGATGGCACTGCTACTGTCAAATTTCCAGATGAGTTCTTTATTAAGGCCAAGAAACAGTGGGACACTAGTATTATTGGCTACTTTATTGGGGGTGCTTTTGCCTTCAAATACATCAAAGAGCAAGCACAGAGATTCTGGAAAAACCGAGGTTTAACTGGGGTTTATTACAGCACGAAAGGATACTATACTTTTAGATTTGGAACTCTTGTGGAGAAAAACAGAGCTTTGAGCTTGAAAACAATTCAAATGGGTGGCAAAACCTTGTTTCTGTTACCATGGTCAGATGCTGCAACGTTTAAACGAAATGCCATTGATAAAATTCCATGTTGGATACGTTTGGTTGATGTACCAGAGTTGTTTTGGTTTAAGGAAGGGATAACCTCCATTGCTAGCACAGTGGGGACGCCAATTAAATTTGATGCTGCCACAGCAAGACTCGAGCCTTTAAAGTATGCTGGAGTTCAGGTCGAATTGTTGTACTCTACGCCAAGACCAGACTACGTTAGAGTTCCCATCCCAAATTCGAACGAAGAGGTTAAGATAGAAATTCAGTATGGGGAATTGCCTTACTCCTGTAAACTCTGTAACACATTTGGACACTCATTCGCTAGATGTCTAAATAACCCAGAGAGGGTAGTCAAGAAACCAAGAACGGCTAGACAAACCTCATCTACCTCAAACTGCCCGGTGGTTAACAAAGATATTGAAACAGAGAACAATGCTATAGTGTCTCATACTATTGGCACACTCTTTGGATGTCCTGTTGTCTGTGATGAAGATGGTATTATGGAGCAGACGGTAAATAATGATGACCTGGATGAATTTGACAAGGTCAACATGCTGGGATTAGGAAATGATCAGATAAACAAAGCTCGAGATGATCTTGAACCAGGGGATGTAGAGGAGTCAACAGAAACAGAGGAAATGGAAGCAGGAGAGATCATACAACAAATTTCATTGGGAAACACTTTTCAAGCTCTGACTGATTGTGACGATGCTTTTGAGCCACTTGCTATGATTGATAATGAGGGTATCTTGAGACAATCTATACCCAGTCCAAAAAAGAAGCGTAACAAAAATCCTATACAGAGTGAAACTGCAAAATCACCGCACTTACCTATTGTAGCTGTGGGTTTCATTGAACAACATCATGCTCCTGCAGCTAGGGTAAAAACTTCAGACAAGGATGGGTTTTCTCCTGTCATCAATAAGAAATCGTTGAGGTCGGCAAGTAAGTCGACAAAATATCATTCCTAATTTATGGATTTTGCTGTTTGGAACGTTCGTGGGTTAAATAAGAATTCTCATCAAAGGGAACTCAAAACTTTCATTAGAAGTAATAAGATTACCTTTATGTCTTGTGTTGAAACCAAAGTGAAGGAAAAAAATTCTCTCTCCGTGTCGCGAAAAATCGCTCGGAACTGGAAATGGCTTTTTAACTATAACCACCACTACAATGGCCGAATTTGGGTGGGTTTTGATGCATCCATTTGGAAAGTTGATGTCGTTTCTACCTCTTCCCAACAAATTACGTGCAAAGTTGTTTTTATTGAAAAACAATGCCACTTTTATGTAACTTTCATCTATGCTTTGAATAAACCTCACCAACGGATCGATCTTTGGAATGAGTTAGAGGCTCTGAGCAGCTCTATCACAGCACCTTGGTCTGTTCTTGGTGATTTCAATTGCATTTTAGATATTTCTGAGGTTACCGGGGGTATGGAGCACTGGACTCCTGATATGCAGTGTTTCAAAAATTGTATTTTTGGCTCCGGATTAGGCCCTCTCCGTACTGTGGGGGATCTGTTTACCTGGTGCAACAACAGGCATGGTGGAACGATTCTTAAGAGGCTGGATAGAACGGTTGTCAATTCTGCCTGGCTTCACAATTTTCCTAATAGTATGGTTTTTGTTAAACCAAGAGGGCTCATGGACCATTGCCCCCTTATCGTGCACTCCCCAATGCAACTGGATAAGGTAAATAAACCGTTTCAGTTCTTCAGTTTTATGACTCAATTAGAGGGATTTAATGCTGCAGTGGCTAAAGCTTGGGAATCTACCTGGTATGGCGATCCTATGGCAATTCTTAATAGGAAGCTTAGAGATGTAAAATTAGCTTTGGTTGCTCTAAATAAAGCTAATGGAAATGTTCATTCCAATGTGGATAACAGTCGCACCATTCTGCATGATATTCAATCTAAGCTCCAGTCAGACCCTCAAAACCAGAACCTCTTAGATCATCATAAAGCTCAGGCATCTCTTCTAGAGAACCAGCTAATTCAAGAGGAGGCTTTAGATCTTCAGAAATCCAGGGTGAAGTGGTTAAATATGGGAGATGGAAATAACTCGTATTTCTTTAATCAAGTCCGTGCTAACTGGAACCATAACAAAATACTGGCTCTTTCTGATCATCAAGGTAACATGGTATCTGGTCATGCTCAATGTGCTGAAGTGGCAGTAGACTTCTTTAAACGTTCTATTGGTACCCCCCATATACAAACTTCTGCTTTTCCTGAGGTCCAATGTAAAACTATCTCGAATGCTCAGGCTTCTAGTCTCACAGCCCCCATTACAAATGACCTTATTTTCAACACTCTCAAAGCTATGAAGAAAAATAAAGCCCCAGGGCCTGATGGTTTCACTGTCGAATTTTTTCTAGCTACTTGGGATATAGTTGGCCACTGTTTCTGCAATGCCATAAACCATTTCTTCAACACGTCAGTCATGCATCCGGGCATCAACTCTACGAGTATCGCTTTGGTCCCAAAGGTTCTAACTCCTACAGCAATGACAGATTTCAGACCTATTTCCTTGTGCTCGATTGCCTATAAGTGTGTCGCCAAGATCCTTGCAAACAGAATTAAGAATGTGCTTTCATCTACTATTGATATTGCTCAATCTGCGTTTGTTAAGAATCGTAGCATCTCTGATAATATCTTGATGGCCCAGGAATTGTTTCGTGGTTATAATAGGGGAACGGGAGTACCTAAATGTGCTTTAAAAGTTGATTTACATAAAGCGTTTGACTCTATTAACTGGGATTTCTTGATGCATGCCCTTACTCTAGCAGGCTTTCCTGAGCAATTTAAAAAATGGGTCTATGCCTGCATCTCTTCTGCTCACTACTCTGTCAAGGTAAATGGTAGTTTGCATGGTTATTTCAAAGGCGAGAAAGGCCTTCGCCAAGGGGACCCGATGTCTCCATACCTCTTCACATTAGCTATGAATATTCTTTCCTGTATGCTTAACGACAAACCTGAAGGGTTTAAATATCACTGGCGTTGCAAGGATATCCATCTTAGTCACTTGTTCTTTGCTGACGACGTCCTTCTCTTCACTCATGGTGACGAAACCTCCATTACCCACGTTATGAACTGTCTTGCTACTTTTTCGGATACAAGTGGTTTGACTCCAAGCATTCACAAAAGCTCTGTTTTCTTTGCAAATTGCACCAGGGAGGTTATTGACTGGTTTGATGCTCTATATCACATTCCTCATGGTGATCTTCCGGTTAAATTTCTGGGTGTTCCTCTTATCTCCTCAAAGCTCAGTGTAAATGATTGTGTTCCATTAATCGACAAACTTACGGCTCGAATCAGTTCTTGGACCACTCGGTTCCTATCCTTTGCTGGGAGAGCTCAACTTATAAAGGCTGTGTTGTTTGCAATCCAGGCTTATTGGTCGAAACATTTCCTGCTGCCTCAGTGTATTCACAAGAAAATGCAAACCATTCTAGCTAGGTTCTTATGGAAGGGTGATGCTGATTCGAAGGGGGGTGCTAAAGTTTCCTGGCAAAATATTTGTTTGCCTTTGGACGAGGGTGGCTTATCTTTCAAAAATCCTCGAGAGTGGAATAAAGCGCAGCTTATGCTCCATCTTTGTAAAATTATCAGGAAGGATAAATCGCTCTGGGCTTCGTGGGTCAATGCAACTGTTCTAAAACGTCATTTTTTCTGGTCTATTCCTGAACCTACAGATTGCTCATGGATTTGGAGGAAAATTCTAAAACTTCGTGTTGAAGCACTTCCTCATCTATCGTACAGCATTGGAAATGGTCTCACTACTTCCCTTTGGTTCGATCCATGGTGGAATGGAGTTTGTTTAGCTCAGTCTAAGAGGGATTCAATCATTTTTCAGGCCAACTCCTCTCCTCAAGCTAAGGTTAATGATCTCATATGCACTGGTTACTGGAGACTACCATTAACCAATTATAGACACCACCATAATCAGAGGCTCAGGAACTGGATTACTGAGTTTGACTCCCCTAGCTTTAATCTCTCCAATGCAGACTCCATTTTGTGGGAAGGTAAACCTATCAGCAAGATTAGTGCTAGACACATTTGGGATGCAATTCGTTTTAAGTTACCAGAGGTCCCTTGGCACAGTTTCGTTTGGCATAAACTTAAGATCGCAAGATATGCCCACCACGAATGGCTTGTATGCCATGGCCGTTTGAATACTTTTAGCAGACTGGCTTCTTTCGGTATTGACATCCCTCAACATTGCCTGCTTTGTGTCGGGGGAACTGAGAACTATGATCACTTGATGACTTCCTGTGCCTATAGCTCCTTCGTCCTTCGTAATTTTGTTAATCGTGTAGGGACTTATACTCACAGTTTTAACTCTTGGCTTGTCCTTCTTTCGAACTGGGGATCTGTTAACCATGCTGTTGACAAACACCTTCTTCTTCTGGGAGCGCAAATCTTCTGTTATCATATTTGGAGAGAGCGAAATGCCCGTCTCCATGACAAAGGTTGCATGCCACCGAAAACCCTACTGGAAGGCATTATTCGAGATTTCAAAGCTAGAATTGCTGTTTCTCCTTGGTTTCTTAATATTGCTAGAAATTCTGTTTATGCCAATTGGCTTACGTAGCAACTTAGTTTGCTGTTGTTGTTTGTTTTCGTTGCTGCTTTCTAGCCTTAATCTGTGATATGCAGATTGCCTCTAGATAGTCCCTCCTGCGGCTTGTCGTAGGGCAAGGGTTAATCCCTCTTTTTGCTGTCTATAATATATTAATTTAGCAAAAAAAAAAAAAAAATTGATTAAAATTCGGATTTTTCGGGAAGGCTGCGCAGTCTACACTGTTTTGGCCATATCTGGAGTTCTAGAAGTCCGTTTTCAGCGATCTTACAGCTCACGCAAAGCCTGGGAGATTTTCTACAATCTTGGGCAGATTTGGCTCCAGGCTGTGGCCTCAGAACTCCAGGATGCGGCCTCGAGGGTATTCTAGAAATTCCGGAAATTGTCCTAAAAATCCTGATTCACTATTTTGGCCATATCTTGAGTTCTACAAGTCTGTTTTGGACGATCTTACTGTCCACGCGAAGATAACGGAATTCTCTTTCATTCTATAGTGCTCCAGAGGTCCAATTCCAACTGGAACGGCCCAGAAATATTGAATAAAATTCAGCTACGAATTTTCCTTAAAAACCGAATCAGTTTAGGAAACGTATTATGTGGCGAACTGGAGAAATTCAACTTTGACAAGGAAATTGCTATAATTCCTACTTCTAATAAGTATAGTAATTGCTTTGGGTGACTAGAACATTCCAGAATCAGATCTACACATGGAATTTGCAATTATATTCTCATTCAAGAACGGAAATTGCCAATCTTCTATTCCAACTCTTAAAAGGCAATTTCTTGCTGGGCAAGAATTATACAGCCTATATAAACACATCCTACCATTGTAATTTAAAATAACCATTACATATCAATTACTTAGGTTTATTTGTATTCTTTTCATACTTTGTTTTTATCATGGTTTCATCAGATCCCATGATGACGAGAGGTTCGATTATGAACTAATTGTTGTCATGGGATTCTAACGGATTTATTTATGGAGCTTTAGTATCTTGATGCTTTAAAGATCTGTGTGTGATGTATATCTGATATCCTCGTATGGTTATGCTTAATTGTTAGATGTGTAGCTAACATCTAATTTGTTAATCTCTTGTGAAGTGAAAGTGGATCTTGAGATTTAGAACTTGTCATGCTAGCATAGGTTCATGATTGTTTATCAACATGATTTGTAGTATGAGATGAGAATACTTATACTGCCCTGTGTGATCTTAATGGATAACTTGTTCTTCAACCGTTATGTTTTCAAATTCTATAGACATATAGGGTCTAAGCATAATTGGTGTCTATTCATCTTCTATCTCTTTTGTGGATGTATGTTTAGTTTGGTATGCATATACTGAGAAGTAGCGTATACTTGTTTCGTGTTGTCCGATCAGATATCATAACCATTGCATATAGTGATTAAAGGCATCAGATCTAAGCGAAGTATTTAATGAAGTTAGGATTCCATGTTTTCTCTTGCAGAAGTAATTCGATTCCAATTCTTGTTAGTTAGTTAGTTAATTCTTAGTTTGTTAATTTACTTCTTAGTTAAGTGATAAGTGGATTTTATATCTACTTGGAACATTCTAAATCGGCTTAAATTGATTGTCTTGGACTCAAGTTTCTTGTAGTTTTGATGTGTTTTGCTTAGTTGTGCAGGTTTACGAGAATGTTGATTAAGGTGGATGCTTCTACAATTTTTTGGGAATTAAATGATTAAAATTCGGATTTTCTGGGAAGGCTGCGCAACTTACACTGTTTTGGCCATATCTGGAGTTCTGTAAGTCCGTTTTTAGCGATCTTACTGCCCACGCGAAGCTTGAGAGATTTTCTACAACCTGGAATAGGAATCACGTGCAAGTAAAGTACTGAATTAATTCGCGCGTGCAGACTTTGTGAAGCATGGCTGGGAAATTCCTGTTTTGCCCTTTTCGAGTTCTAATTATATTCCGGGCAGGTTTTAGCACCTTAATTAAATTCTAATTGTAATAGAATATTAAATATTTTTATTGGGCAAGAGGGAGGAAACGTTTTTTATATATCAACGTCCTACCTTTGTAATCATAACATATACATACGTTACATATTATAACCTAGTTTTATTCAGAAGAGAGAGGAGGAGAAGGAATTCTTCCAAGCTAGTGACAAGCAAGGATTATTCTTGATACCTTTGTATTCTTCTATTGTGGGAGTTCAATTCAAAACCTTATTCTTCTTCTTTATTTTTACTTGTTGATTTTAGAATTATGTTTTCCAAAGAACCCATGATGACAATTAGGTCAACTATGGGCTAATTTGTTATCATGGGGTTTTAATGGATTTTGCTATGGATTCTAGTTATTGAGTGTTAATTATGCCTTGGTGTGTGATTGAATGTATTGATTGCCTAGTATGTTTATGCTTATTCGTTATAAGTGCGTCGCGAACACTTGTAATTGTTTGTTTAATCCTAGTGAATGCGAAAGTGGATCTAGGGTTTAGAACAATTCATGCTAGCATAGGTTTTTGCATGTGAAAAACATGTATTAATTTGTGATGTAATTCTAACCGTCTTGCATCGACTATGTGGTTTAATGGGTGCTTGATTTTCAACCGGTATGTGTTCAATTGCTATAGACATATAGGGACTACACATATTTGGTGACTACTTGACTTCTATCAATTGTGGATGATCAGTAGGATGGTATATGCACAACGAAAGTTAGTGTGTATCAGTTTAGTGCATCTAATCAGTAATCAACTCGGTCACATGCTAGGCTAAAGGGCATAAGATTCTAGATGAAGTAGTAAATGAAATTGAAATCCCATGTTTGTTTATTATAAAGTTAAAGTTAAGTTATTTCCTCATAATTGGCTTAGTTGGTAATTAATCATTAGTTAAATCAAACCAATATTGTGATTGTCTTAGCAGTGAGTGTAAATCATAAGCTGGTGCATAAGTGAACATAACGAACAATTTGAGTCTCTGTGGGAACGAATCCTATTTACTCTATATTACTTGTTGACCACGTTCTCTTGCGTGAATAAGTGCGAACAAGTTTTTTGGCGCCGCTGCCGGGGACTCGGTTCATTGTTTGTTTAGTTTATGATCTTGTCATCAATTTGGGTTAAATTCACTGACTCGGACGTTTTTTTTCTTTTTACTTGATGGATTATTGGGAGCAGGAATTCGTAATTGCTTGTGAGCTGTGTGCAGGTGGACATTACACTCATCAATGTGAGTATAACAGAAACCGGCCAAATTTCAGCTGGGACTACAATCAGAGTGGTATGGAGCAATCTCAATATCCATTCTACCCGCTCCAAAATCAGCAGTTTGAAGATGAGCCATACAATCCAGGGGGAATTCAGCAGCAACAGGGGCAGCAATTTCAGCATCAGTATGCCCCAGTGCATCAACACTTTCAACCTCCTGAATTTCAGCAGCAGCAATTTCAGACTTGGTCTATCCAACAGTCGACCGAAGAAGCTGAATTAGAAGAATTGAGGTTGATGGCTAAAAGCAATGCATTGTCTCTCCAGAGAATAGGAGATCAGATTGGTCAAATTGCAAATGCATTACAAACATTGAATCAAATTGTAAGTGACACAGAAGGCCTAGATGTAGAGGAGGGGGACAAGAACCTTACTATCAGTCTTGACTGGCCTTTCTTAGCCACGGGTGTGACCATGATCGAAGTTCAGGAAGGAGAGTCTGAGGGCAGAGATGGGGAAGAAGCAGAACATGAAGCTGATAAGGAAGCAGAGTCGGAGGCAAACCAATCAGAAAATTCAGAATGTCCAGAAAATTCAATTCTGAATAATCAACCGCAACCACTTCCTTTGCAATCTGAAAATTTTGAAGAATCAGCCCAAGATCAAGAAAATTCCAAGGCTCAAGCGGCTATGCTAATTCCTTCGAAGGATGAAGAGTGTCTCAGTGTGGAAGATGATGAATTAGAAGAGCATGTTCAGTTGTTGAATGCCGCTTCGTTGCAATCTGACTTCGACCAGCTGGAGGCCGAAGAGGAAAAGAGCATCACTCCTGTTGACGAATCTACTCCGGAGAAGACTACAGAGATCATCCAAATCGATTTTCCTCCTCCATATCCACAAAGGCTTCAGAAGCAAACTCTACCCATGAATTTGCCGGCGGAGGATGAGGAGTGTTTTAGCTTGAAATTGGTTGATGCAGGGCAGAGTAAAAAGTATGACACGGAGAAGGAGAAGGCAAAGCATGGCCAACTGAGGATTTCAGTGCCTTGGTTAATGGGGCTACGTATTCCACATAAGTTGCTTGGAGTGGAAGATCTCTGGAATTCTCAGGTGCGCCTTAAGCCATCAATTGAAGGAGCTCCCGAACTCGAGATCAAAACATTGCTAGTTCACCTGGGGTATGCTTCTTGTAATTCATCTCCTTTGCTTGCTATTGTTATTGCTGCTAACTTTTCAGGTAGGCGGGAGAATGTTGTTAAGAGATCTTGTGAGGAGCGAATACGGGTAAAGCTTGTTGTTGAAGATGTCGCTCCAGAAAAGATCATTAAATGGCCTTATAGAGATGCGGTGCAGAAAATTTTCAAGATGAAAATCGTGGCCAAGTCTAGCTAAAGACGTTAAAGAAAGGCGCTTCGTGGGAGGCAACCCATGCATTAGTATAGAAAAAAAAAAGGAAAAAAAAATTTTTGAGTGTTGTGTGAAAAAAAAAAAAAAAAAAAAATATTAGAAAAATCGAATTTTTTGGTGTGTCACGCAGGAGCAAGCTGCGTTACAGGGCAAATTGCGCCCCTGTTGCGCAACTTGCGCCTGCGCAACTGGAAGGGAGGCAAACTGCGGGGCAGACGCGCAAGTAGCGCATGCGTGTCTGTAATTGGGGCAGCTTGCCTTACACGCGCGCAAGCTGCGCTTCTTCCAGAGATTTCAGAAAATTTTCAGCTGCTCCCCTGTTCTATGCGCCTGTGTTTGTGGTACATATTATATAAAAAAAAAAAAAATTTCTTCACCCCAAATTCTTTTATACCCCCATTCTAAACCTATTCTAATCCTATTTCAATTCCAAAACCTCCCATCTTTTCTCCAAAATTCTAAACCAATTTCTTTTCTAATTCTAATTTTATTATTATTATTATTATTATTATTATTATTATTATTATTTATTATTTATTATTTATTATTATTATTATTATTATTATAGTTATTATTTATTATTATTATTATTATTTTCTTTATTATTTTCTTTATTATTATTATTATTATTATTTATTATTATTATTATTTTATATATACCCATACATACACACCCAATTCATTATCTACCTCCTCTACATCTCTTAAAAATTCAAGTTTGGGGGAAAATTACTACAAGTTCACCTCTTTGATTCGTAGTGGGATTTCTTTTCTCTATTTTACTACGAATTTGTGTTCTTGTAAATTGGGGTTTTTGTAGTATTCTTGTTACGTGGGTATTTTTGGTGTGATTTGGTTTGGTGGTTTTTGGTGGGATTTTTCTTGGTGGTTTTTGGTGGTGCTATTGTTGAGTGGGGTTTTGATTATTATGGCGCCTAAGCGAATGAGGGGTGGTGCTATTAGGGTGGAGAGATTTTCTTCTCCGGATGCGGAGGTTGAGTATAATAGGTTGTTGACTAAGTCGGTGGCGAAAGAAAGGGGGTTTTTACCAACTCGTCATTATGGGTTGGTTGATGTGATTAGTGAGTTACGTTGGGGAGAGATTTGTAAGGCACCTGCTCCAGTTCCGGTGAATGTTGTTAGGGAGTTTTATGCTAATGCTAAGGGTGAGCCGGATGAGGTGTGTGTGGTTCGAGGTAAACAGGTGGAGTATAGTGTTGATGCTATTCGTAAAATTTTGGGACAACCACCGAAGCTTGTGGGGGCTGAAGATTGGGCAAGGAAGACTAGTAAGGATGTGGATTTGGAGGCAATTGTTCGTGAATTATGTGTTCCTGGTACGGTTTGGAAGTATAAAGTGGGAACCAATGCGCCGGTTAATTTTCTGTCTTCTGCTATGAATAAATTTGCACGTGCATGGTATGCATTCCTTTGTGCGAATATTATGCCTACTTCTCATATATATAGGTGAGGTCACAGTTGATAGATTGATTCTTTTGTGGGGCATTCTAAAGGGGAAGTACATTGATGTAGCCTATATTGTTCATCAGAATATTATACGGTTTTTAAAGTCTCATGCGCTATCATCGATGCCCCATGCTTCTGTTATAGCTGGTTTATGTACGGAAAGTGGTGTTATTTGGGGTGCGGATGAGGAGTTGCAGTCACCTTTGCCTTCCATTACTGATGTGTCTATTGATCGAATGCCTGACTGGCAAGGTGGGGTTCCAGATCCGAGGGGGCTTGGTTATATTGTTGATGATGTTGATGCTAGTGGTAATGGAGCGGGCGCTCAGCCACAGGGTTCTGAAGTACCGAGAGTTTTGGAGGCCCACTTTAGGCGTTTGTATAGGCGGATGGATGCTATACATGCTTGTAACAGGGAGTATGCTCAAGATATGGCTACAGCTTTGGAAGATGCAGGTATTCAGGCGAGGTGGCCAGTCTATGGAGCTCGTACGCAGTATCCACCGCCAGATTATGATTCATTCGAAGAGGAGGACGAGTAGGTATGTTTTCTGCTATCCCTTGTATTTACTTCCATTCAATGCGGACATTGAATATGTTAAGTTTGGGGGTGGTTTGAGGGATTAGTAGTTGTATATATATTGTTGTATTTTGTGTTCATATAGGATATCATGTTTGCATAATAGTGATAGTTCATGCATGATTGTTATGTTCGTATTATCTACGTTTGTTTCATATAGGACATTTTGTTTTATTTTCGTATACCATGTGAGTTTTTCATTTAGTTGCATTTTCATGGCATGCATATTTCATGATCCCTTAGGACGAGCTGATTCTGATTGATAGGTGGATGTTGATTTGGGTGTGATGATGATGAGTAGAGGGCTGATTTATAGTTTCTATGAAATTGACTTGCATGTTACGGGAACAAAATTTATTACACAGTCTCGTTGGGGTGCTTTTGGGCTAGGTTAGGGTCATGCCTGTGGGATGTTTTGAGATTTAATCACTTGTTTATATTTAGAATTTTCGTTATTCCCTTTATAGCGTAGGAACATTAAAGTCTAAGTTTGGGGGAAACCAGGAATTTTCATGCTAGTTGTTAATATGTGTCAATAATGGCTAGGCGTCAAATGGCTAGTAGCCAGCTCATATTTATATGAGTAGTCTAGGGTTGGAAATGAGAAAGGCTCATTCCAGATTGCGAAAGAAAAAAAAAGCAGAAAAAAAAAAGGAAAAAAAAAGAGTCAAGTATTGTTTGTTAATGCAAAATTAACCAGAGTGAGCTCTTTAATACTCGAGTAATTAAGTCTGAGGGGACTTAGTCCTAGTGACCTAAGGCTTTATAGTCTGGGATCCACTGACCCAACACTCGCTACATGGGTATTATTGTATAAGCCTTTTGGGGTCTCATTCATTGCACGGTTAAATAAGCATGCTTATTGTATATGTAGTGTCGTAGTATAGTAATAAAGCATGAGTTTCTGTCTACCTTGGATGAGGGTGGAGGTGTTCCTAGGTTATGGAGTGTCTACAGTCTATTCTGATTATAAACCTGTGATTGTCTTGACGGAAAGCATGTATGATTTTTGACCTAGTTCTGGGGGTATTTCTGATGAGCATCGCACACACGCACGTTTCTGTTCATGTATTGTTAGTATACGGGGACTTAGTCGAGCTCTGCTTGGATTTGTTACATTCATTGAGATATTTGCTTGTTAGTTGGTTTTGGTGAGTTTGAAGGGGATCTTGCATTTTCATATTAGTTGCATTCATGCATTGCATTGCATTAGGTTAAATGGATTTTGTGGGTACATTCGCTATAGGCCCTCACGAGACCTTACTCGTCCACTAGGGCTGCCTAGGGGTTTAAAGGGCTTGTTGCATATGCCAAATGCAACCGTGATCACCTACGGAAGTGGTACTAGTTAGTTAGTTGTAATTGTTAATGCTTGAGGACAAGCATCGGTTTAAGTTTGGGGGTGTGATAAGTGGATTTTATATCTACTTGGAACATTCTAAATCGGCTTAAATTGATTGTCTTGGACTCAAGTTTCTTGTAGTTTTGATGTGTTTTGCTTAGTTGTGCAGGTTTACGAGAATGTTGATTAAGGTGGATGCTTCTACAATTTTTTGGGAATTAAATGATTAAAATTCGGATTTTCTGGGAAGGCTGCGCAACTTACACTGTTTTGGCCATATCTGGAGTTCTGTAAGTCCGTTTTTAGCGATCTTACTGCCCACGCGAAGCTTGAGAGATTTTCTACAACCTGGAATAGGAATCACGTGCAAGTAAAGTACTGAATTAATTCGCGCGTGCAGACTTTGTGAAGCATGGCTGGGAAATTCCTGTTTTGCCCTTTTCGAGTTCTAATTATATTCCGGGCAGGTTTTAGCACCTTAATTAAATTCTAATTGTAATAGAATATTAAATATTTTTATTGGGCAAGAGGGAGGAAACGTTTTTTATATATCAACGTCCTACCTTTGTAATCATAACATATACATACGTTACATATTATAACCTAGTTTTATTCAGAAGAGAGAGGAGGAGAAGGAATTCTTCCAAGCTAGTGACAAGCAAGGATTATTCTTGATACCTTTGTATTCTTCTATTGTGGGAGTTCAATTCAAAACCTTATTCTTCTTCTTTATTTTTACTTGTTGATTTTAGAATTATGTTTTCCAAAGAACCCATGATGACAATTAGGTCAACTATGGGCTAATTTGTTATCATGGGGTTTTAATGGATTTTGCTATGGATTCTAGTTATTGAGTGTTAATTATGCCTTGGTGTGTGATTGAATGTATTGATTGCCTAGTATGTTTATGCTTATTCGTTATAAGTGCGTCGCGAACACTTGTAATTGTTTGTTTAATCCTAGTGAATGCGAAAGTGGATCTAGGGTTTAGAACAATTCATGCTAGCATAGGTTTTTGCATGTGAAAAACATGTATTAATTTGTGATGTAATTCTAACCGTCTTGCATCGACTATGTGGTTTAATGGGTGCTTGATTTTCAACCGGTATGTGTTCAATTGCTATAGACATATAGGGACTACACATATTTGGTGACTACTTGACTTCTATCAATTGTGGATGATCAGTAGGATGGTATATGCACAACGAAAGTTGGTGTGTATCAGTTTAGTGCATCTAATCAGTAATCAACTCGGTCACATGCTAGGCTAAAGGGCATAAGATTCTAGATGAAGTAGTAAATGAAATTGAAATCCCATGTTTGTTTATTATAAAGTTAAAGTTAAGTTATTTCCTCATAATTGGCTTAGTTGGTAATTAATCATTAGTTAAATCAAACCAATATTGTGATTGTCTTAGCAGTGAGTGTAAATCATAAGCTGGTGCATAAGTGAACATAACGAACAATTTGAGTCTCTGTGGGAACGAATCCTATTTACTCTATATTACTTGTTGACCATGTTCTCTTGCGTGAATAAGTGCGAACATTAAGTTAGTTTATTAAACCCAAATTTGTTAATTGTCTTAGCAGTGAATTAAAACCATACATTGTTGCATAGGTACTAAATTGAATTAAAAACCAGATCTCTGTGGGAACGAACTTGACTTATTCATATATTACTTGTGACCACGTACGCTTGCGTGATTTAGTGCAAACAAGTTTTTGGCACCGCTACCGGGGATCGTCGGTGTTTTATTTTTGGTTTATGTGCTTGTCAATAATGGTCGTTAGAGTTCACTGACTCGGATTTTTTCTTACCTATCATGTTTAGTTCGTTGGTGTTTCAGGTACTTGTCAGAGAGCGTTGACGTTGAAGATGGATTTTCTAACTCACTATGGAGTTCAGTAGGTGGCTATTGTTTGTGAGCTATGTGCGGGCGCACATGAGACGTATCAGTGCTGGAGCAACCAAGGTGGTATTCAACAGCCTCAGCCATGTGAGCAGTGTTTGGGCGTTCATGATCCCTCACAATATTGTTACTATGAAGGAGTTGATCCATATGTCAATTATGAGGAGCAACCATATTTTCAATACCATCCTCAACAGTACCAGCAAGATGTTCCAGATATGTCATATGTCTTTGGTAGTGAAGAGTTTCAACATCAGCAACCTATTCCTACTTTTCAGTCAGATGAGGTTGATGATTTGAAGGAGATTAGGAAGGAGTTTAGGATGCTTGTAGAGAGTCATGAGAAGTCTATCAAATCTATGGGGACACTTGTTGCTCAAGTTTTGAGTGCCTTGGAACAAGAGAATCAACAATTCATACCAGAAGCAATACTAGAGGATAATGGTGACTTGGAGCAAGGTACTGCATACTTAATTGAGGAAGACAAATTCCAAGGTGAGGTGAGCGTTCACAAGCCATGTGAGGAATTTGATCATGTTAGGATGGTGGATGATTTGGAAAGGGCACTATTTGGGACAGACACTGATGAGCTGCACAAATTTCAAGAATTGGTATGTGCGTATCAAGAGGCTGATGAACATGAGAAAGATGCAGATCTTCTAATTTTCTCTGAGTATAAAGATGGAGGCGAAGCTCGCGAGTGTGTGTTGTTCTACAAATTGACAAATTTTGGGTCAACAGATGAAGGGATTGGAATAGGACATAGTTGTTACACGAATAGGCCAAGCGAGGAGAAAGGGCAGAAAGTGTGTCGCCGTGATGAAGATGAAGTATCATGAAGAGATGACCAGGCAAACTATTATCATCCTTAATGGAGGCTTGGAAGTAACGTCAAGCTATTGACGTTAAAGAAGTGCTTCGTGGGAGGCAACCCACGCTTTTCGGCAATTTTATTTAGGTATGTTTTCTACTATCCCTTGTATTACTTTCCATTCAATGCGGACATTGAATATTTCAAGTTTGGGGTTGGTTTGAGGGATAAGTAGTTGTTGTAGTAGTTATTGTGTTCATGTAGGATCTCATGCTTTGCAATATTAGTAGTAGTAAATTATGCATTATTGTTCGTGTTATCTACGTTTGTTTCATATAGGACATTCTATTTTTATTTTCGTATATCATGTGAGTTCATAATAGTTTGCATTTTCACCCATGCTTGATAGTAATTTTGTGTTGTTGATGCTTTTGATTGAAAAGTGATATGCTTTGTTCTTGTGCACACACATACACTAGTAAGTTGAAGCTAGTAGACTTATTGAATGTTGTAAGTGATTAGAAGGACATGAATATGTGCAAGATGATTTAGTTTGCATGCTTTGAATACAAGTAGGTGCGTTAGAGAGATTTTTGCTTGGGATTGAGTATGTTTTTCCACCAAGTGAGCTTTTGAGCCTATTGCATATATATTGCAATTTATTCGTTTGCTTGAGTGTCCACTGATTGTTTGCATTGCTAGCAGTTGTTTGAGGTCTTTCTTGAAACGCATGACATTATTTGACGATTAAAATGATAAAGTCATTAGGAATAACCGCATATTTTCCCATATTTCCATACCATGTTTACATGATCAATTAGTTAACCCGTTGAGCTTAATCCTATTTTTTCGGTGACATACCACATTACTTGCCTAGACCTTTTCTTGTATTAGCCTTACATTAATTTGAACCCACATTGTCAAAGGCTAGTAGAGTGCTTAAGAGAGTAATAAGGTGTGCATTGAGGGGTTTATTATTGGTCTTACTTTTGGGGGAAATATTGAAAATTGGCTTTGTTTACTTGATAGTCGGCATGTGTAATAAAATTGTGGGATCGTTGTTATTGTTTATATTATTGTTTTATTTAGCTCTCGAAGAAAAAAAAAAGAAAAAAAAAAAGAAAGAGAAGAAAAAAATAGAAAATATATATATATATATTTGCCTATATTATATATATATATATATATTATGAGAGCATATTTGTGTTTATTGTGATCCTACTTTAGTCGACTAGTCGAGTGTTTGTTTTGAGTAAAAATTATGTGGGGGGAAATAGGGTGTTGTGTATGATTTATTATGGTACTTACTATCTTTTGACACTTCACCTGTTTTGGCTTATTTGACATACCTTGTCCCTAGCCCCGTTACAACCCAAATAAAGACCTTTTGATTATCGTCATTGATGTATGTTGTGTTAAGAGTTAGATTGATACCAAATGTCAAGCATGCTTATGATTTTGTTGGAATTGAGTGATACACTTACCCTTGTTCTTGAGTGAATATTCTTTTGTGAGTGGATTGTGAGTGTTTACTTGTTTTTGCGTATGAGATCCCAAGTTTTGTCTCAAAGATGTACTCTTGTAGGCTTAGCATGTTTACTAACTTATTCTTACATTTGACATGGGCTTTTGAGAACTTATGCATGTTCATTGAGTAGACTATGTGAATACTTGCACTTTCGACACCAAGACATTGCGTTATTACTTAAGTTGATATGACATGAGAGGATTTGAAGGTATAGTAGGATATTAGTACTAGATTATTTGCATTTTCATTTAGTTGCATTGCATTGCATTGGATTTTGTGGGTACATTCGCTATAGGCCCTCACGAGACCTTACTCGTCCACTAGGGCTGCCTAGGGGTTTAAAGGGCTTGTTGCATATGCAAAATGCAACCGTGATCACCTACGGAAGTGGTACTAGTTAGGTAGAGTTAGTTGTTTATGCTTGAGGACAAGCATCGGTTTAAGTTCGGGGGTGTGATAAGTGGATTTTATATCCATTTGGAGCGTTCCATATCGGCTTAAATTGATTGTCTTGGATTCAAGTTTGTTGTAGTTTTGATGTGTCTTGTGTAGTGTGTAGGTTTGCAAGAAGGTTGATTAAGGTTGATGCTTCTATCGTTTTTGGAGATTAAATTGATTAAAATTCGGATTTTCCGGGAAGGCTGCGCAGTCTACACTGTTTTGGCCATATCTGGAGTTCTAGAAGTCCGTTTTCAGCGATCTTACAGCTCATGCGAAGCCTGGGAGATTTTCTACAATCTTGGGCAAATTTGGCTCCAGGCCGCGGCCTCAGAACTCCAGGATGCGGCCTCGAGGGTATTCTGGAAATTCCGGAAATTGTCCTAAAAATCCTGATTCACTATTTTGGCCATATCTTGAGTTCTACAAGTCTGTTTTGGACGATCTTACTGTCCACGCGAAGATAACGGAATTCTCTTTCATTCTAAAGTGCTCCAGAGGTCCAATTACAACTGGAACGGCCCAGAAATATTGAATAAAAGTCAGCTACAAATTTTCCTTAAAAACCGAATCAGTTTAGGGAACGTATTATGTGCCGAACTGCAGAAATTCAACTTTGACAAGGAAATTGCTATAATTCCTACTTCTAATAAGTATGGTAATTGCTTTGGGCGACTAGAACATTCCAGAATCAGATCTACACATGGAATTTGCAATTCTATTCTCATTCAAGAACGGAAATTGCCAATCTTCTATTCCAACTCTTAAAAGACAATTTCTTGCTGGGCAAGAATTATACAGCCTATATAAACACATCCTACCATTGTAATTTAAAATAACCATTACATATCAATTACTTAGGTTTATTTGTATTCTTTTCATACTTTGTTTTTATCATGGTTTCATCAAATCCCATGATGACGAGAGGTTCGATTATGAACTAATCGTTGTCATGGGATTCTAACGGATTTATTTATGGAGCTTTAGTATCTTGATGCTTTAAAGATCTATGTATGATGTATATCTGATATCCTCGTATGGTTATGCTTAATTGTTAGATGCGTAGCTTACATCTAATTTGTTAATCTCTTGTGAAGTGAAAGTGAATCTTGAGATTTAGAACTTGTCATGCTAGCATAGGTTCATGATTGTTTATCAACATGATTTGTAGTATGAGATGAGAATACTTATACTGCCCTGTGTGATCTTAGTGGATAACTTGCTCTTCAACCGTTATGTTTTCAAATTCTATAGACATATAGGGCCTAAGCATAATTGGTGTCTATTCATCTTCTATCTCTTTTGTGGATGTATGTTTAGTTTGGTATGCGTATACTGAGAAGTAGCGTATACTTGTTTCGTGTTTTCCGATCAGATATCATAACCATTGCATATAGTGATTAAAGGCGTCAGATCTAAGCGAAGTATTTAATGAAGTTAGGATTCCATGTTTTCTCTTGCAGAAGTAATTCAATTCCAATTCTTGTTAGTTAGTTAGTTAATTCTTAGTTTGTTAATTTACTTCTTAGTTAAGTTAGTTTATTAAACCCAAATTTGTTAATTGTCTTAGCAGTGAATTAAAACCATACATTGTTGCATAGGTACTAAATTGAATTAAAAACCAGATCTCTGTGGGAACGAACTTGACTTATTCATATATTACTTGTGACCACGTACGCTTGCGTGATTTAGTGCAAACATGAACCCACAGTGGTTCCTCTTGAGCCTAAGAAGAAGTGAGCTAAGAGGGGAAAAACCACTGTTAACCACCCTATAATCTCACAAAAGGCTGTGGAAGATAAAAGGGAATCAAACACATCCCTAGGTGCTTCTTCTCAACAAGAAGTATCTATTGAAACTGGCCTGTCTTCCAAGGAATCCTGTAAAGAGTCAGCACAACCTCATGTACTCACTCATGAGGAGCCTACACTTGCAGAAATGCACACAGAGTTAGGGCACAGTGAGGGTCATGAAACTTGTACTCTTGATGTTCCACAAGTTACCCCTATGAAACAATCAAAAATCTCTTCTATACCATCATCTTCTTTATTCTCTAATCCATAAATTGTTTCTTCTCAACAACCTAGAGAGGGGGACAGTCCCAACCCTTCAGGTTTTGATCATCCATCTCAAGTCATGGATGAGCCCCCATCAAGTGGTCCACAAGAACTCATTTCTCAAAGTGAAATGGATACCACTCCCTCAAACACTGAGCTAGATCAAGATGGTACTCTGCCAGATAATGAAACAGCCAACATCTTGGTCGAACTCCAAAAAGCAACTAACCTTCAGGAAGTTGCTGTCACAGCCTCAGCTACAGCCTCAGCTGCTGTCAAAGATACCACAAAAGTTGCTATCAACCCACCTGTGGACAGTAACATTTTGGGTAAAGATATTGTCACCTCTACACAGCCTGATCATGATACAGTAATTGTTGAAGATGCTTCTGATGATGATCAAATAACTATCTCTGCTATGAAGGTACAATCTAAACTTTCTACTTCTTCAACTAAAATGCATGCAAGTACTGCTCATACCTATGCATCTAGGATGAGTGAGGGAGTGAAAAGAAAAAGAGAGATAAAAGAAAAGAGAGGTGAGCATAAAAATGAGAGGCAGCCAAACGAGCTGGCAAAAGGTGAGGGACTTGAGCATGTCCAGAGTGAAGTTGAGGGAACCCCACATACAAAGGCACTAGGCCTTGAGAGTCATTCTGTGAGGAGTGATGAGATCACTCAGAAAAACAATGAGTGTGTGAGAAACCCTATAGCCACCTTGCCCCAGTCTCTTTCTTTGCCATCAAAAAGATTGAGAACTGGTGGTCCTTCTAAACAAGTTAAATCAAGGTTGAAATCCCTTGAGGGCAGATGTGCATCCATGGAAGCTAAACTTGATGCTCTGTCCACTATGGTAGCTACTGGTTTTGATGAGATTCAACAAACTCTTCAATCGTTCTCTGCTGCCCTTGGTGGTGCCAACTCAACTAAGGGGAGAAAGTGGTAGATCAGAATAAGGAGAAGGTGGTAGATTAGAATAAAGCAAACCTGGTAGAGAAGGAGAAACAAGGTGGAGCTACAGGTGAGGGGGAGCCAAGGAGTGAGGGGGAGCAAGTTATGGGAGAAGATGGAGATGAAAGTGAGGGGGAGCAAGATGAAGAAGAAAGAAACTTTGGTGAAGAACTGAAGGAAGCATGAATTGGTGAGTTGATTGAAGGAGAGATTGATGGTGAGGCAGTGTTGTTATCTAAAGAAGTATTGGAGCAATTAAAGAAGACTCAAAAGTCTGAGAGAACAGTATTGCCACCACTAAAAATCAATGAGCCAAATTTTGAAGAAACCAAAGCTCCATTCTAGAAGTTGTAGAAGGAATGGAGAGAAAAAGAAATTCAAAATGCTCTAGGTAAAGGCAAAGGCAAAATGCCTGAGTATGTGAACATATCTACTGGAACTACTTGGTCAGATGGAAGTGAATATGCCTCTAAAGATGCAGAACTGATGATGGTTGACCACATGGAGAGTACTTTGAACAACCAAGATGAAGAATTTAGTAAGTTGGTGGATGAATCAATTAGTGAAGCAGGGGGAGCTTTTACAAAATTGGCATCAACATTGAAGAGCAAAGTAATAAGTATCTCTGTGAGAATCAACTTGGAAAGAAGATGGGTTGTTCAAGTTTATCTGAAGAACCGTTTGACCATATTCATCACAATGCAACTTTTACAAAGTCTGCATGCTAGAGTACTCCAAGTCCTTGGAACCTTGGTAGTTAGAAATTCAACAACCTTCAATGATAGTCTGTTAGCACAAATTAAAAGGATGGTTGAAGACAAACTCCCTGAGGTGATTCAAAATCCTTATGGTGTGGGTTTCAGAAGGATCACAAAGACAGGAGCAAGAAGGTTGGATTTCTTACCATTGGATAAAGTTTCAGGACTAAGCACTGAAACAATCATGACAGTGCTGAAGAAAATTCTCAAATCCAGTATCACCAGTGACAAGGTTAAAGCTGTCAAAGATATTCACAGGCTATTGGCAAAAAGAGATGAGGACATTAGCTCAATCATAAAGAAGCTGATCTCTGATGCTAATGCCAAGATAGGAGGAAGCTGCACCTATGATGATACATTGGATGATGATGAGAATGACATTGGAAGAAGTGGTGGACCTGGAGAAATCAGGAGTTCTAGAAGAGAAGCCTCTGAGAATATTGAAACACAAACTCAGATGGATGCTACCTAAGAAGAGCAAGAAACTCCCAGTACTGAAAAGAAAGATGCTGTCAATGATGAAGGGGAGTTAGAAATTCTCGAAGCCTTGGAGGCTAGTATCTTGAGACTTGTAGTTGAATGCTTTGATGCTGAAAAATATACTGTCAACAAGGATACTGTCAAAATGGCTGGAGACACCCAAGTGAAAGATGCTGTCAAGAGCCAAACAAAAGAAGCTGTCAAAGATGCTATCAAAAGCCAAATTGAGGAAACTGTCAAAGTACGAAAGCTTGTTAAGAACTTCACGTCTAACAGAAGAAAGACTAGAGCTCAAGCCTATCGTGCAACCAAAATAAAAGGGAAGACAGTTGCAACAGCAAGGAAAAAGAAGCATGGAGCAGTTTTGACAGAGAAGCCCATTGACAAGAGAAAAGTAAATAGTTTTGAACTGTTGAAAAAGTCGATTGATGGGAGCATTACATCTGTCTCAGTGAAATTGGACCCAGTCAATAACAACGTACTCAAGTATGATCTCAAGGACTGTGGAACTACATTCATAACTGTAGAACCAGATTTCACTATGGAGATAGTTTCGCATGTGGTAGGCAGTTTTGATCTTTCGTACAAAACTGTAAAGGTAAGGAGAAGAATTGATTTCTTTGTTCTGGAAAGGATGATCACCTCATGGATGTGACGCCCCTAGATCCGGGGTCATGAATCCAGGTCATCACGGTCCAATTCCCATTTAATAACATTATATTCTTGACAGTCGAAATATAAATACTTGCTAATACTTATACAATAGACCCCACACTATAACATTACACACCAGTCATATGCTCAGAGAATAACTTCCATAATAATAACAGTTTAAAGTTAAATGAGTTATTACAACCCAGAATCTTACTTAAGTAGTGTTGCTGAATAATACTTCTAGAAGAAGCATTTCAACAACCAAAAGTTATTACACAAGCTTACAGTACACTTAATTTACATATGTCTACTAATACCCATTCGTCCTACAAGAGCTACCTCAGGGATAGGCGCCAGTACTCTCTCAAAAGCCCTTACCCTCTTCCGGGGTGTAGTGCGAAGTATTGGCATCTGCCTTAGCTGTTATATAAATAAATAGCAAGAGTGAGCTATAATAGCCCAGCAAGATATTATTGCCAACCAGCATCAGAGGAAAACATACATATATGTTAATAAATGGAAAACCCATCATAATCATTAAGAAAAGAATTAATTCTTACTTATTAAATACACCATCCATTTTCCTTTATAAGAAAAGAAATATAGAACGATATAATATCAGTTTCTCTTCTAATATGATATAATATCAGTTTCTCTTCTAACCATAAAAATAATTCCATAATTTCATACCATTTTTCCTTTTTCAGTATGTCGATCTGTAACCATTATCAATTCTTTCTTTAAATACTTTGGGGATATCTGCTATCGCCTGATACGTTAGGACGATGATCAGTCGCCTAATCGTACATGCTCTCTGTTTACTACTAGTAGAAGGAATGATCCAACCTGGTCATCATCCCTGGAGGAAGGCTCTCTGCTACATCCCCCTTCGACATCCGTTGGGCAGTAATAAAATATTGAGTGCTGGACTGTGCCGAACACAGCCTCTTACGCTTGCTGTTGCAATCCCCCTTTTTGTCAAATCGTTATTCCATTTATGAAACACCATTCCATATTTTCCATTTTCTGTTTCTATTTCCATTCACATATATCATTTCCATTTCCATATATCATCATCTTTAAAATACATACATCATAATACTTTGATTATAACTCAGACATCTCCCCCGTATTTAATAAAGTCAAGTATGCTCTTATATACAAAATATTTCAACTATTTTAAAAGTATTAAATAATAATCAAATTATATTCATTAAATCACAAATGTTTAAAGATTATCTTTAACATAATATCATAAACCATATAACCCTAGATAACAACTGATATCATTCTCTTTCATATCCCTTTAGATCATAGAGTATATTTGCTCTACTCATATTCATATCCATAATCCATATCCATAATCCATATCCATATTAAATAATCTCAACAAACAGGGAATATATCCCTAACCATATATTGATATAAGATTCATATATTATCTAGCAAAACCATTTTCTTTAAACATAAACAGTTTATCAAAATAAGGATAAAAGAAATCTTGCCTCGATCTCTAATCCCAAGAGGAATGATCCGGTGTTCGTCTCGAGTATCTATAGAAACGAAAAGGAACACCATTAGAATATATTTCACTTAACCACTTATATAGTAATACCCTTAACACATACTATACGTTTAACATACTATTTATAGACCAAAAGTTCCAAGAACTTATCCATTATTAGACTCCATAAAAGTTTCAGTGTTTTTCACCACTTCCTTATTAACCACACATGACTGTAAAATTTCTCATAAATTATTAATTTCGAATCTTGACACAAGGTCAGTGGGGTTTGACTCTATATTCACTCTAATATATTGTCTCAAAATTTCATAACTTTTAAAGATGTTTAAATATGGTAATTATAGCCTCAAAGTTACACAATTGCCTTTTCTCGGTTTCCGAACGATTTTCACTAAAACTCACTTTTCTCCTAAACCGTTCATTGGATTTTGACGTTCTTTATATCAAAACGATCTATGAACTAAGTTTTATCCTCTCATGGTCAGTTAGAACCCTGGACAGAATCCTAACCATACGAATATGGTTGACAAAAACAGGGCATCTTTTGGTTTAACGAAAATCGGGCATTATAACGGCTATATTTTCATACTTTCCATAATATAACTCCTCCAAATCCAACATCCAACACATATACCAAGCCCTACACCATGTGGTCATCATATCAACCATGGTTACAAGCACTCACAACACCTCCATGATCCATCAAAACACTTATAAACATTTATATAACCATGATTTTATATTTTACACTAACTTATTCCAAAAACCAACCATAAACTCAATATTCAAGCTAGGGTTTCAAGTAGTATACCTTTCTTGGGGTGTGTACAAGCCTTAATACACCTTTTATAACCTTTATATCACCTTATTATAGCTTAGATCTTCCAAAGAAACCAAGAAAACTAAAGTTAGTTTCTAAGATTTACTATTCATCATCAATCTTGTAAAATTCATAACAAATCGAAAAATAAGAGTTTGGCTCTCAAATGTTTACCACATCTTGGCCTCTTCATAAGCTTTGATTCGAGCTATAGATAACCAAAAACAAAGCTTCCTAGCTATGGTTTTGATCCCGTTTTCCCACTGGACAGAAGATGTAAAGGACTAGTCAGGTTCGGTTCTTCAACTTGGGGAAGGGATTTGACTAGGCTACATTACTTTGTTGGCCATGAAATTTTGAACGAATGATACTCATGGAGTGTAGAATCTATGATTAAAATTTGGTGATTTTATCATGTATAGAAATGGAGATATGAATTTTTCTTTATGCTTGGTTCATGCTGGGCAGTTTGGGAGAGTTTTGTGTTTTGGTTTCTTTTCTCTTGGATAATGATTGTAATGCTTATCTATTCTTTGTTTAGCCAAGCCTCATCCATTTTAATGTGTTGTTGAAGCCTATTGGTCCAAGTGTTGATAGTCAAGCACCTTACTCCACTTTTATTTGCATGGAACTCCTTAGCTTTATGTAAATTGCATCCAACATCCTTTAAGTCTTATAATTCTTCTACTTTGGTACTTCCCTTCTTAATCCACTTAAAATCAGCCCTTGAATGTGATTGGGCCAATGGTAAGGCCCATATCTTGTTATTGGTTTTATACTTGGCCTTGTCCAAGAGTTTCCAGTTGTTGGATTCATCGAAGGATTTCTGTGATCGTCTCAGTGGTTCCTCATTTGTAAACCTCTTGGATACATATTATCCTCTCCCACATTATATATTAGTGTGTTAGGGTGGTTCTAATCCTCAAGTAGGTATTAAATCCAACATCCTTTGCATATTCTTTTTATCTCAGAATTTGCTCTCCCGGTTTCTCAAGCGTTCTCCAACTAGTTGCATTCTCTTTGCTCTAGGATTATATTCTCAATCCTCTTTCCCTTTCATAATATATCCTCCCTTGGACTTCTAATATTTAATATCCTTAACCCATGATTCGTTCGCTTGAACGCTTAATCTCGTTATAAAGTCTCAGCGGTTTCTAGAACGTTCGTTTCACTGTCTCAGTAGTTTTCGTTCTAAATTCTCAAATCAAATATAATAAAATTCCAAAATATTAAATCCTCAATTCCTCAAATTTAATATCTCATTTCCAAGTGGTTCTAAATTGTTTAACAATCCAAATTCCTCTGGCATTCCCTTGACTTAATAATCCCCTGGTTTAACCTAATTTCACATGTTCCTCAAAGTATACACCCTTTTCATATTCCATACTCTTTAATATCCAATACAATAGTGCTCAATTGAAATCAAACATCTCAAAAATCTATACTCAGGAATTTCTAAAATCCGTCATCATTTCGAGTCACTCATTTTCATAGTACGACGCTAATATGGTTTCTGATTATTCATTTTCTATTTCACTTATAGGGTACCTACATACCATTTCCCTAATTCCTCAAAATCACTATTCATTTAAGCACTATAACATTTCTAAAGTTAGGGTTATTACAATGGAAACAGACCAAGATGTTTCCAGCAGTATTTTAAAGCATGTCAAAGAATACTATACTAAAAGATATGCTGAATTTTATGAGAAGTATGGTGATTGGAGAGCACATGATGATGCAGACCTGGAAGTTAGCTCTGATGGTGAGCCAATGCCTGATGTGAACATTATAGAAGCACATCACCCTTTTACAAAGGCTGGCATGGCTGAATATGAAGCAGAACAAGCTTTTCAGGCTACTACAGCTAAATCATCCCAACCTACCAAACCTACCAAACCTGCCAAACAAAGTGCTAAAAATCTAGAAGCTCAACTGAAGGAAAGCTACAAGAAAATCAACAAGCTATTCAGTGAGGAAGCAGGTTATCAGCCCTGTGTACTGGATGATCCTCTGAGAATCAAAGATGAAAAGCAAGAAATCTATGTTGATAGTTTTCACAAATTGAGGACCAGTATACTGAAGGATCTCTACTGGAAAGTTGTTGGATCAGTTCATAAGCTCGAAATGCTAGTTGCTTGGGAACTAGAGGTTATATTTGATCAAAGGAGAGGTGAAGATCCAAAGCTAGACAGAAAGAGAAGAGCATCTCTGAATGCTTTTCCTGGAAGGAGATTCAAGATCATCCAAGGAACTCTGAAGTTCAGAACATTCACGTATGATTTTGAAACTTGGTTTGATCTAAAAGATGCTGAAGTATTTCCTTCTCGAGTGATTCAAGGGTACATTGAAGACATTGAAGATGATGCCAAATCACCAGAAGAAAAGCTTTAATTGAAGACCTCAAGAAGGCAAAACATGAAGCTCTCAGAAGAGAGGGAAAAATCTGAACAACTGGAGACTGCTAAAATCAAGTTAAGTTAATCTCTGATCCGCTCATTCAATAGGAGCAATTGATTTGCAGTTAGTTCATAAGCTTCATGTTCTAGATTTTTCTTAACATTTATCAGATATGGTATTTCAACTATTCTGATCTATGTTAGTTAAGTTGTCAGCACGTTTAATTGTAAATTTGTTGTTATTGTCCATAAAAACAAATTGGGGGAGATTGTTGGGATTTATGGGTGATAGCATAGAGACAACTTAACTATATTTCCCTGTACTTAGTTTTTACTATGTTGAACAGACTGTCACAGCCAGAGTATGTTCTTGTAATCGAATAATTGCTATCATGTAATAATTGTATGTCTTGGGAGAAGTTCATGCATTTGTTCAAGACTCAAGGAATATATCCAGAAGACAGCAAGAATAAAAGTAACTGTCATGTTCTTGACAATAAGGTTACAAGAAGACAAATGTTGCAAAGTCACGACAAATCTATATCTGACAACAACATTGGCTGAAGCATGGGACAGTAACATTCTCACACTTGATAGCAAGTCTGGAGTTCCGATAGCAACATTGGCGGAACCTCGTACTGTCAACTACTGAATATTCCTTTAACAGCAGACTCGGCGGTTTCATCCTTTTTCAAAATGTGAGGCACTTCCTCTTGAACAACTATGCCATCTTCAATGACAGCATAGCCTTTCCTATGTTTAAGAGTGCCATAGTCAAGTCCAATAGCAGCCTTGGGTTTAGCTTGAATTTTCTCACAATAGGATTGCACTAGACCAGATGATTTCTTAAAGGCTTTCAGTTTGAATTCATTTTCAGCTAGTTCATCCCTAAGAGCCTTTTCAATTTGACTAGCACATAGAACCTTATTCTGCAGATATTCAACTTCTTTCTTAAGGTTTTCTACTTGCATAGCAGTTAGCTCAAGTTCCTCATTCTTTTTGATTAACATTTCATTTCTAGCAGACAGTTTAGCAATTTCCTCATTAGCAGCAGTCATACTAGTATGAATATTAAACATTTCAACAGATAGTTGTTCAATCATGCATTTGTATTCAGAAACAGACATGTCTATGGTAGTGAGAGATGGTACCTGAGAGTCTGATGAAGATGTGTCATCCTTGGAATTGGCCATCAAGGCATAGTTGCAAAATTCCTGCTCTTCTCCATCACTATCAGAATCATCCCAACACTTCCCTTCAGCTATGTAGGCCTTAGCTTGTGTCTGCTTTTTCAGAAGGGCCTCATACTTAACTTCAAGCTCTAGAAACTCCTAATCCTTCTTTTTAGGCTTCTTGCATTCACTGGCAAGATGCCCTAGGTCATTGCCTCTATAACACCTTATAGATGACCTATCCACATGGCTGGTTTTAAATTTATTCTTGTTTGCTTTCACAGGTGCCTTGCTTTTGTTGAATAAATGGTTTTGGGTTTTAGGTTTGAAGGGTTGGTTCCTGTAGAATCTGATGTTTGGAAATTTTCTGGCCATGAAAGCATATGAAGTGTTTTCCATTCCATCTAGTTCTTCAAGAGTATAGAACTCTTCTTCCTCCTTCTCCTCAACCGGTTCACTTTCCTCAGCTTCAGTTTCTTCATCATCTACTATCTCCTCTATCCTTAGCTGACTTGTAGATGCTTCTAGGTCTTGAATAGATCTGTTGACAATCAAGGCACATGATGTGTTTATCATTCTGCCTTGGTTGGCTTGGATAACCCTTTTCTGAAGCAACTCAAGCTCATGAGTCTTTAAAACCCCATAGAGCACATCATAAGTGATTTTGTTCAAATCTCTTTCCCTTAGAGAAATGACCCTCTGCTCTAGGTGATTTGGAAAAGACAATAGAAACTTCATATTCAACTCCTTGGTGCTGTAAACCTTGTCATTCATCTGCAACTCAGTAACTAGCTTGTGAAATCTCTCAAACATCTCAGTGATGCTTTCCTTGGGCTGTTCCATGAAAGCTTCATACTGTGTGACCAGTATCTGTTTCTTGTTTTCCTTGACCTCATCAGTTCCTTCACATAACACCTCAATATGATCCCACATTTCTTTGGCAGATGTACACGATGCAATGTTTGCAAACATTGACATATCCATGGAATCAATAATTAGCAACATGAGGTGACTGTCAAGAGTAACCATCTCCTTTTCTGATTCTGTCCATTTGGATGGTTCCTTGGCCACATAAGATCTTGGAACAGTTATGGTTCCAACAGTCTTCTCAGGTATTTCTTGTTGTGGAACAAAGGGACCATTCTTGAGAATCTCATGATATAAAGGATGAGAGGCTTTGATGAACAACATAATTTTATCTTCCAGAGGTTGTAATTTTCTTTGTCAAACTTAGGGACTTTCACCGTTCCTGTGGTCTTTGGTGTATTCGAACTCATGATCGTTTTTCTGTTTTTGAAAAAACAACCCGCTCTGATACCACTTGTTTAGTATTGAATACAGCAAAAGAATACAGAGGGGGGGTGAATGGATTCTTGAACTTTTCTTGTTCTTGAATCTGTGTAGCGAGATAAGTGTTTGTGTGTGCAAGATGTAGGTGCGGATAAAAAACAACACAAGACACAATATCACTTTAATCTAATATTGTATTAGATAAAGGTTGCTACAATCTGTGAATACAAATGGTAGTATTCTCAGCTTCGTTTTTCTCAGATAGATATATCTTACAATGTATGAAAAACTTCTTTTTTAACTAAAGAAGTGAGATTGTATTCTAATAGAACACGAATACAACTCAGTTACTACAAATAAGGTTATAGGATAAATTACTTTCTTGTATGTCTATCATTTTTGAGTAAGCATCCAAACGGCTACAGATTTGACTTTTCAAAGTTCTGTTCAGATCCACTTCTTTAGCTCTTTGTCTCTTCTATATCTCTCCAAGCTTCCTTGTAGGCTTTCCAGAGCACGTTACAGATTGTGGTCCATAAAGTGCATTGGCTTGTTGCAGGTTTCAGATTTGTACAATTTCTTTAGTATTTTGTCTCCAAGAATGTATTCGAGAAGTGGCTAAGTGATTGATTCGAGAACTAGGATTAGATAACTCTGAGTTCTCGAATACTGTATGATTGACATATCGAATCACTTCTCGAATAATACTTTTATCCAGGATTCCTTGAGTTGTCGAATAGAACACTTGACTTGTCGAATCCTTGAGATATCTAATATCTTTCCGAGTCCTTGAGATATCGAATGGAACTTTGACTTGTTGACTCTTTGAGAACTCGAATATCACTTTGACTTGTTGACTTCTTGAGTTTTCGAATAGAGTATTTAGACATGTCGAATCTCTGAGATATCGAACAGTTCATTTAGAGATATCGAACAGTGTCTTATCAGATATCGAATATCTGACTTCTCGAATAGACAAAAGTACTTCTCGAATTGGTACTTAGGCAAATTCTTCATTTCTTCAAATCCCAACTGTGATTATTTGAAAGTCTTTATCTTCTTGCTTGAGGCATGAACCTTGGAACTTCTTTCAAGCATTATTCTTGACTATATAAGTACAGTTACACAACTAGGATTTGATGCCTATTGCAAGTACAAAACAAATAGAAACTCTACAACTAGAGGTTCCCTCAGTTAAGAGGTCATGTAAGTAATGCAAAGCATTACAAACAATTAGGCTTGTTATTATATATAAACAGGCATGCCTCTGTGACTAACAATCTCCCCCAAATTGTGAGTGAGACCTTTAGTCACAATTTCATGTCTGATAACAAGCCTAACATACATAAATATAGAACTTGAAATGTACATGTATGTAGATTGATTGAAGAAAATACATAGAAGTATTCTTACAAGTTATGAGGAACTACTAGCCATATCCTTTTGGATTCATCTTTTGAGCTTTGGCTTGCAGATTCTCATTTTTCATCTTTTCTTCAGCTTCTTTAGCTTTCTTCTTTGCATTTTCTTCCATGGCAAGAATAATGTCTTCCATTGCAGTGAGTTCTTCAATTAGAGGGGAGCCTGACAAATCCTTGAGTACTTCATTCAGTTGTTTCTCAGAATAGGAACTGATGTAGTCCATTTTAATCTTTACATTTCTACCATATTTCTTGTATTCAATGATGTAAGGATTAAACTTGACTCTACACAGACCCATAGCCCTCAATTCATCATCCTTAGCTTCCATTACAGCAAACTCCTCCTCCCTTTTATTTAGTAGCTCTTCACTGTTCTTTTTCTATTCTGACTGGTGATCTCTCTTCATTTTGACAAAGTCAATTAACTCCAGCTTCCATACCCTTTCCACTCTGTCTTCAGAATCCAACATTGCAATTATCCTTTCTATATCATATAGCCTGCCCCAGTGCTGACATGTCCCTTGTCTGAATTTCTTCTATCTTCCATCAGTATATTTAATTTCAAGAAAATCATCAACAATGGCAACATGATAGATTCTTTGAGCCCATAGGAACTGCAGTTAGTCTTCATCATAGTTTTCATCTAGAGGTGGTAGGTCTAATCCTGGAATGATTGTCAGTGCCTTTGACTTAGATAACTTCACCCTTCTTGCAGCATGCTTGAATTTAATTCTCTTTACTTGATTG
Organism: Kitagawia praeruptora; assembly: GCA_037693485.1. Lineage (NCBI taxonomy): Eukaryota > Viridiplantae > Streptophyta > Magnoliopsida > Apiales > Apiaceae > Kitagawia > Kitagawia praeruptora. The sequence goes on from CM075352.1 coordinate 69,083,469, forward strand.
CTAGGCAGAAACTTATGACCCTTGCTTGTAGACCATTATAGTACTCCATTAGCAGTTTGCTTATGGAAACATACACCTGGTTTCTTGATTTGAATCTTCTTCTCTTCTTGAGGTGGCAAAACAGTTGCAGAAGCCATTGAATCAGATTTTGGTAGGTCATTACTAACAGTATTCACCCTAGACTTAGAGTCTTATGTTGTGGTGAGTTTACTGCTAGCAATGCCTAAGGCTTGCTGTTTTCCAATCTTCCTCTCATAGACTTTGCCTTGGTCATCACCATCTTTCTTGTCCTTGTTATTTTTCTTCTTCTTCTCATCTCTATCACCCTTATCACTCCTGTGATGACTTCTCCTCCCATCACTTTTGTCTTCATCTTCATCATCCTTATTCCTCCTAGGTTGGGCCATCTCTGGAATTGCACCAGTTGCTATGAAAGATCTGAGGATGTGTAGTGCTTCTATTTCTTCAGCATTTCTGACTCCAACTTTCTTCGGTAGTTGATCAATGATAGCAATAACAAGTCTGTGATTTCGAGGAGTGAGATCATTGGGAATGACCAATTGTTTAATGTCTTCAATTTTGGTGCCAGACTGATAGATGATTGTCCATGGTTTCTTAATCACTTCTGGCAGCCTTGAAGGTTGTCCATTCCTCAGGCCATCATACAGACTTTTATTGTTCTCATTTCTCTTCTCAATAAGCTCAAGTAGTGCATCTATCTTTGAGTGTTTTAGGGCTTGTAGAGTCTTATAGGTTAGATGTCGTATCGTGGACTTGGACACCATCATTATCTCCTTGAACCATGAGTTGTTGACTTTCTTGGGTATGACAGTGAGGTAGTCAATCTTCTCCTTCAACTTTCTCAGATAGAACTGAGTGTTACCAGCCTGTTCCCTTGTGGCTTTCAGAAACTCCAAGAAGGCTTTATCATGATAGACATTTGAATTAGCAACTTCTTGTAGCTTGGCCTCAGTAATAACTTTCACTTCTGCAGGCTTGGCACTTTCAGTCTTGGAGAGGAGAGGTTTGTCAGATGGCATGCTCCCTGCAACCACTGTGGTTGTGATAGATTGCTTTTGGCCATCAGGAGTAGTGATGTGCATAGTTGGTAGAGTGACAACTGACAGAGAGGTTGGAGGCTCATCAACTTTGGATTTGCCTTTGCCCGAGACATGAGGTATAGATTTTGCAATCCTTTGGTGACCACCCTCAATTAACTTGATTCCTTTAGCTTGAGGTTTCTCCCCCTTTGTATTTGAGTTCCTTGATGTCCTCTTCTCCCCCTTAGGATTGTTGTCAGGCATAGAGGCTATAGGAGTGACCTTTGGGGTTGAAGATTCTTCAGGTAGAGGGAGGCCCATGTGCTTCATCATTGCAGACAACATTGATTGCTGATGCAGAAGGACATTAGCTGTGGTGGTGGCTTGAGTGTCCAACTGTTCATTGAGAGTTTCAACTTTGTCTGTTAGCTGAGCATTGGACTTTTGGAGAGAGGTCACTTCCTGTTAAAGAGATTCCACCTTTGTGAACAGCTTAGTGGCTTTAAAACCAGATAGTCTCTCCACCTCAAATTTGGCCATCTCATGCACAGGGACCTCAGTCACTAGCTTATCTCCATATAGATTTTTGAACATAGTCCTCAGCATGGCATTGGCATCTGTTGTCTAATCAGATAGAATTTAAAATTTATGCCCCAGAGCTGTGACAGTATTCTTGAGTAGAGCTAGCCCATTATCCACCTTAGTGCAGGTGGTGTTGCAGTGTTTGAGGTCCTTGAACACACTGTCCAACGGAGGGAATTTGGCATCAAAGGTCCTCTTGATTTCTTCCACTGTAGTGGCCGTCTTATCACACACCCTGCTAACCTCAGTTTTGACTACTTTTCCAAGATAGTGTGCAGCCTTGAAGAATCCCTTGTGTGAATCATTCATGGCCTCATACACTTCACCAGGGGTCAGAGATTTGGCATTGGAACCCGGTGAAGTGATGTATTCCTCTCTGAGATTTTGAAGAGCTTCATCAAGAGTGATATCATATTTTCCTTGCAACCAGGCATCTACATTGCCATCTCTCTCAGAATCATCAATTATCTTGGCCTTTTGCATCTCCACATCATCCCTATGGCATAGTAGAATGGCTTCATAATCTGGATTAGGTATGTTGGAGGTGACCAGGTTCTGAGCTATCTTGACAAACTCAGGAATCTGATCCACAATTAAGCTTTGAAGTGCTTCAACCGTCAATTGTGGTGGAACAGACCCTGATCCTAAAGCACTATCATGTTGTACAGGCTTCAGCCATTATGACATGAAGTCAGAGCTAGAGCTAGGCAAGCTAGACTCCTCAGTTACAGATGCAACTTCTGTAACCGGATGGAATGACTCTACTACTATTGTCTCCACAGGAGTGGGATGAGTTACAACAGTAGTTGACACAGGCACAGAGTCTCTAGTAAAAACTAGTGAATCCTCTGTGTTTGTGATGGTGTCATCAGGATATGCCCCAGCTAGCATTCCCTCACCATCTGAATGTGGTTTCTGGGTGGTGAGCAAAGTGTCATGCACTAAGTCACTTAAATTCATTGGCTCACCAAGAGAAAAGAATTCTTGGTGATCAATGCCTTGCTCTTCAATTTCTTGAATTACAGGCTCCAAAGAAATTTGAGATGTAGATTCTGGAAGAGAAAGGTCTTTTGGAATGGATTTTGGCAACTCCCCCTTAGAAATAGAGGGAGTTTCAATTGTGATGTGCTCTCCACTCAGTGTTGTGCCAGCCTTATCACTTCCATGTGCTGACTCTTTACAAATATGTGCATTGGGGAGGATGCTTGATTCTATAGATGCACCCTGTTGAGAGGATACATCTAGTGAACTGTTTGCCCCTGATTTTACAACTTCAGCCATTTGTGTGACTGAAGAGGTGGTTTTAGATTTCTTTTTCTTCTTTGGCCTTATTAAGGGTGACTCAGGTTCCTCACTTTCTAAACCTAATTCAACAGCCAGTGCTGCTTCTGATAATATGGTCAAAGGTGCAGAAGCAACCTGTTTTCTCTTCTTCTCCTTTTTACTAACACCACCCTGTTCAGAGGATGATGTAGGTGGCTCTGTGTTTGGTAGAGTGTTTGGTTGAGAGGGTTGGTTAGGAGGCCCTGGGTTAGCATTGTGTTCTACTTGCTTGGGCTGTGCTAACTGAGATTTGGAATCAAATATTGGCATGTTGTGGGGGTAAGTCCGAAACAAACCCTCCATATGAGGAGTTATGTTAAGTCTTACATCCACATCATTCCTAGTCTCCAAATTACCAAAAATGAGTTTGGTCATGGATTTAGGATAGCCTATTCTATTTCTATCTATCCCAGGTAATTCAATCAATTTAACATCTTTAAAATTAAGTACAGATTGAATAAAGCGAGGGAAGAAGATATCAGTACCTCTCTTGGTTGAGTTCTTACCAAGTCTCCCATACAGCTCCTGCATAATCAGTTGGCCAACATTGATCTTTTTCCCATAAGCTAAGGCATAGCCTATTTGCTGAGTAGGTGCACTAATCTGATCAAAGCTTGACTTCCTAGCTGTGAAGACTCGAAGAATGGTGGCAAAGACATAACTCCATTCCTTCCTCAAGAACTTCCTATTCAAGTGCCCAAGTTGATTTCATCTGAGTAGTTGATAAAATCAAAGAAGTCCTCCAATTCACCATTTGTGGCTTGGTCATCATACATTTCCTGTTGTAAGCCCAGTGCTTGATTCATATCTTCAGTGGTGATAGTGATTTCATTGTCCTGAATCTTGCAGTAGATTATATATGATGTTATTGCGCTTTCTAGGGCTACAACTTCCACAGTAGCAGTTCTCCAAAACTGTTCTAAGAGGTCTAGATACAGAGTTGGGTTAGCTGAAATGTTAACTCGAATAACTTGTAGAAGGGGGGGGTTGAATACAAGTTATATAATCCTGTCTGATTTTTGCTTGATTATAAAAACAAGAATAAACGAATGAATCAAACTCTTGTTTGTATTAATAAGATCAAATACAAACTCTACCAAAGGTGTACAATACCTTTAGCAGCTGCTGACAATACAAATATCTCTCTGTTTGTTTCGAACTTCTCGAATACAAACCTTATACAGAGCTACGCACACGAACTCACAATTTCGTCTCACGCCTCACGAGCTACGCACACGAACTCACAATTTCGTCTCACGCCTCACGAGCTACGCTCTTTACAATGATATTGAGAGAGTATTTATAATGCTACCTATCAACTAATAACAGAAAGATATAATCTATACATGACAATGTTCTGCCTTCTAGTCGATAGTTTCCTTCAATAGAAAACTCTTTCCTTCATAATATCTTCTTGCTTGTTCTTCAAACAACGATCCTGTTTTATAGCACTTGCCAGTTTCTGTAGCATCCATAATGACATCATCAGTAACACGACTGATATCAGGATCTGCACACTGCATCAGTATCTGATCAACCATCAGTATTGGACACGTCATCAGGATTTGCTCTCTGTTCCTGACATGTAGTTTCCGATACACTGTTCATTCCTGATTAAACTATACAGATAACTGTTTTACACATAAAACCTATATACAGTGCTAAATCCTTTATAAGATCAGGATTACAAGAAGTATAATGTGTAAATTCTATTCTTAACATCACAACTTATGAATTATTCCTAACAATCTCCCCCTATTTATGCTTTACAATCTGAAGCATAAATCTAAGTTGTGGATGTCAAAACATATAACAATACAACCAGAATAGAATTTATGAATGTAAAATTATGAAGTTTAAGTACCTCCTTCACAGATGTAGACGTTTATCTAGTACTTAGAAGAAAGAATTTTAACTATTAATGCTGCTCTTCCTTTACCACTTCCTAGCTGAGATTCACCACTGTCACTCCTGGTTCTTCTTTTTACTACCATTTGTTTGATCTTTATCTCCCCCAGCTTTAGATTTATCTTTATCTCCTTCAGTCTGGTAGTGTTGTTGTTGTCTTTGAATTGTCTTTATCTCCCCCTTTTTGACATCAGCAACATTAATTCCAAGAGATTCAGAAACAGAACAAATGAGATTCATAAGAACTGCTTGATTTTCCATAATTGTGACTTGGTTATCTTCAAGTGATTGAAGTCTTGTTTGAATAGCAATTTGAGAATTCTGAATATCTTTCAAAACATCAGAATGAACTTCAATGTTGGAAGTGCTTCTAGTATCTTCAGTATCAGAATCAGAAAGAACTTTATCTTCAAGTCTTGTAGAAGAAGTTGCTTGAGTTGTATGATATTCAAGTAATAAAACCTGATTAGAAGTATCAACGTCTTCATCTTTCTGTTCTGGAACTGAAACATGATCATCATCTCCTTCACCAGTATTCTGTGTACTAACATCTTCAAATCCTGACTCCTCCTTAGAGTGATCAGAGACTGTTGATGTCTCAATTCTAGCTGATATTGGAAGTACATACAAAGGAACACTAGGATCATTAGGATCTTCATCTGGTACATATGTATCAAGAGATTGCTTTATCCTGGCACCTCTTCTGTTAATGATTTCTGCAAGCCTCTCCTTTTGCTTCTGAGCTTTAACTTCTGGCTTTGCATTGTGATGTGCTAGGTCATTCTTCTGATACATTTTGATGAATGAATAAGTACCAGCATCCATATCCAAATTTTCAGACCAAGATTCAGGAAAAACCTGATCCCAGAAATCAAATGATGGTTTCCTAATTTTCTCTCCCTCACTATGGAGTTGATCATCCATACCCTCATTCTCATTTTGACTTTCTAAAGTCAACACTCTTTCTACCTCACCTTTTGCCTGGTCAGGAGCCAGCCGCTCAAATTGTGGATCTAAGTCCATCTTTTCAACTGTATCACTCAAATTTAGATAAGTGCTCTCATGACCTACAGAAAAATAGAGTTTAGAAGGAGTTTTTATACCTGAACTCACATGGAGAGAGGGTTCCTCATATGGCATGTGGCTTGAGGTTTTCTCCAAGGAGTGAGCTGCTATAGTCTCTGAACCCATACAATCATCTTCTTTCCTTTCAGAAACTACAGGCTCCAGTATACCACTTTCAGGTTGTTTACTAGACTCTGATGTCTTCAGTAATACTTCATTAGACACCATAGTTAGTATATCACCGTCTTTAAGTGTTGTTTGCTGAGACACACCCTCAAGGTGGATAGACTCTGACTGAACAAAATTTGTTTGATCTTCAGAAAAATCAACCAAAGTCATTCCTCCCATATCATAGGGTATCTCACTTGCATTCTCAGTCATCACAGAAGACCTTTCAACATCAGCTATCACAGCTCCTGAGTCATCCTTCCTCTGACTAGATGGTTCTTGTGTTACAGTGACTGTGATCTGATCTTTCCTACTATTCACCACTGGTGCAATAGTATCTTCTGTTGACTGCTTCATTCTATCTACTTCCTCCAGTTGTTCACCTTGAGCTGAAGCATCTTCAATAATTACATCCTTGTCAAATAAATATGCATGAAGTGATTGAAGTGCAACATGCTTCGAGAGTCCAAATTTCTTGACTAATTGTCTTCTGACAGATACATAGAAATACATCTTCATTAAGTCAAGTCTTTGATGTAGAAGTCCATATTCATCTGGAAATAAAAGTTTTGGTACTTTTTCAACCAAAAAGTCTAGAACAGGCCTTGACAACTTCACTTTGAGAGAAATTAGTCCCATAGCCAGTCTATATGATAATGTAGTTTCCCATGAAGAATCAATATCCAGATCTCTCTTGTCAAATACTGACATAGATGTAGCTTGATTTGTAGAAACCTGCATGATATTAGTTGGACTAGACTCTGTGTGTGTAGGTGACAATTGAATCTTTCTCCTTGTTCTCCTGATATAGTGAGCAAAAGATTTATCCTGAGAAGACTCAAGAGGTGTAGACACAGAAGTGATCTTGGGATGAGATCTTTGTTCAATAGACACAGTCTTTTGAGAGACAGTATCCAGTAACTGTTTTCCCTTTTTAAGAACTACAGCCTTTTGAGAGACTGCAGCCTGGCTGTGACTAGGTTTTTCATCTCTTTGTGCTAACAAAGAAAGTTGAATTGCAGCCTTCAATTCTGCTCTCTCTGCAAGAGTTAAATCATCATCATCTTCACTAGAATTACTACTACTACTTGACACAACAAATCTTCTCTTCCTTACAACTGATGTCTTTTGAGAAACACCAGAGGTTGGTTTCTTTGAAACAATAGGCTGTTGATCAAAATTTGGTTCTTGAATTGTTTCAGAGACTATGATGTTTTGGGCTACTTGGGTAGACACAGGTGGGTTCTCCTCCATTGAGATTCCTGAGCCATTTCACCACAAAAGAAAGAAGAATTGTAGATAGTAGGAAGATGAGTGTTAAGAATTACCTGAAAATGATGTGGATAATGAATTGCAGGTATTTCATCTAGATTCTTTTCATTGTCCTTCTTTGTAATATCAGAGAAAATTCTCTTTTGCTGTTCATAAGAAGAAACACAATGTTCCCTACCAAATCTAGCTTCAACATCAGGAATAAAATGGTTAATAAACAATTGCATAAATCTATGATAATAAACCATTTTCCTGTTTTGATCTCTTGACCCAAGTTTAATACTCATCTGACTTAAGATAATATGACCAATGTTAATTACTCTGTCATAAAGCAAACTATAAGCAATATGTGATGTAACAGAAGTAATTTGTTGAAAAGAACTACATTTGCCAGTAAAACATTTAGCAATTTGATCAAAGTAAAAAGACCATTCCTTTCTAAGAAAAGTTCTATTCAACTGGCTCATGTTATCTAGAGGTCCACTATAACCTAATTCAGACAACATTGTTCTTATATTATCATCAGATGGTACATTCTCATAACTATCAGTAACAGGTAAGCAAAGTACTGAACTAACAACAGATTCAGTAATGTCAAATGAATCTTGTCCTAAATGTAGAACAATCTTACCTGATTGACTCTGAGTAGAATCAATTACCTCAGCATTCTCCCAAGCTTGTGAAACAGCTACTTGATTAATCTGTGGAGATGCTGTCAATGCATAACTTAATGGTCCATACACCAGAAAGTCCATGATTGGATGAAAATCAGATGACACTCCTTCCTTGTTGGTAATAGCTGCAACATGATTGTTTGTCATAAAATCAAAGTCACCAAACTTGAAGGCTACTGATTTAGGTAATCTTCTCTGAGCTGCCATTTTTGATCTGAAAAGAAACTTGAAAAATTCTTGAAATGGATTAGTGATTTTGAAAACTCAAGAGTGATTTTTGCTTTAGAGAATGTAAGATTAGAGAAAGCAATTGCACGATTAGAGTTTTAAAACAAATATATTTCACAAATCTTTCAGACCACTATCCCACGTTGACACGTAGATTGACAGGTGTCAGTCCCTAAAAAATGCGGTTACCCACGATTTTTGGAAAATAAAATCCAAAATTGATTTTCATGAAATAAATCAGGGTATAAATAAGCAATACTGATCAGCTTCCTTTTCCTGATGACCTCTCATCAAAATAATCACAAACAATGATTTTCACATCCTGATGGTCACACATGAAATCCTGACCAATATTATCAGAGACTTAATATGGAGTTTTTCACGTGGCATTTTTCTTTTATCTGAAAAAGAAAATAAACAATTAATCTGAACAGAAAATCAATTGGTTAGATATTTTCAATATTTCTTGAAACAAGAAATACAGTCTCATGCAATAATTAGCATTTGACTTCATTAAGACTTCCAAGTGACTGCTCAACTTCTCACGTCTTTCTTTAAAAGAACCAAACGCCTTATGCCATTCTCCATAACCTTTCAATTTCTTTTCTTCTCAACAATGCTTCTCAAACCAAAAATCCCTTCAAACCCATTTTTCAGATTTTTCTTGGTCGATGAACATCCTGTTCTTGATCATCTCTTTGAACAAACGACTCTTCTCATCGAACTAATCATGAATGGATTGGTTTTCGATAATATCCAGAGGTTTCTCCTAGAACATCCATCTGTTGGATACAATCTTCCCCTAACCTCCTCAAAACTTGAGGATGAAGAATTTGGCCGAGAGTCTGAGGTTGATCTTGATGGAGATGCTATTCATTTAAGTTAGCTGCTCTCATTCAAGTCGCCCAGACAAGGAATCCAAGAGCAAACGAGGCTTTCATCCCCTAATGGATTTCTTGAGATGCTCCTTGTCCTGTTCCTCAGAGTTCATATCAAAGACAAGTATAGAATAGAGATTTAGACAAAAAGATGTTGTATTTCATTTCCATGTAATGATTTTTATTAATGAAAATACATTTTCTTGTTATCTGCTTGTCTTTTGATTTCTGAATGATGTATAAATTATCAGTATGCAAATATCAAAACTTGCTATCATAGACTTAACACATCACAGAATCAGATTACTACACAAAGTAAACGTCGGGATCTGAAACAATTTTCATAATCCTGATACTGACACAATACTGATGACGTCAGCATCCTGATAACAAATCTAATCCTGATGATTATTAACAAGTCTATCATACTGAAATTTATCAAGGCAATGTGTTATAGCTAAAACATTTAACAATCAAATATAGATCCTGACAAGAATATCAAGTCTATAAGCTAAGAACAACATACCTTGCTACTTTTGCAGATGTTAAAGATTTAAAAATTTAACATTCCTAACTCACTTACTAGTCTACTGAATGTAGTCTCATCAAGTGGTTTAGTTAGAATATCTGCAAGCTGTTTGTCAGTAGGAACAAAATGAAGTTCCACAGTACCATTCTCAATATGTTCTCTAATAAAATGATACCTGACATCAATGTGCTTAGTCCTTGAATGTTGAACTGGATTTTCTGCAATTTTAATAGCACTAGTATTATCACAAAACATAGGAATATTACTAAGTGTCATACCATAATCCATCAACTGATTTCTTATCCAAAGGAGCTGTGCACAACAACTGCCTGCTGCTATGTACTCAGCTTCTGCAGTTGAGGTTGAAACAGATTGTTGCTTCTTGCTTGCCCAAGAAATCAATCTATTTCCCAAAAATTGACATGTACCTGTAGTGCTTTTCCTGTCTATCTTACACCCTGCATAATCAGAGTCTGAATAGCCAATTAGAAAGAAATCAAATTCTCTAGGATACCACAAACCAAGATTTGGAGTTCCTTTGAGATATCTAAAGATTCTCTTCACAGCAATTAAATGAGATTCCTTAGGATCACCTTGGAATCTAGCACATAAACAGGTAGAAAACATTATATCTGGCCTACTTGCAGTTAGATATAACAAAGAGCCTATCATGCCTCTATAACTAGTATTATCCACACTCTTCCCCTTAGGATCAGAGTCTAGTTTAGTGGCTGTTGCCATGGGTGTTTTTGCAACTGCACAGTCTTGAAAGTCAAACCTTCTTAAAAGATCTTTGATATACTTTGACTGATTAATGAAAATACCAGTCTCAGTCTGTTTGACCTGCAAGCCTAAGAAATAATTTAGTTCACCCATCATGCTCATCTGATACTTAGACTGCATAAGCTTGCTAAACTTAGCACATAACTTCTCATTAGTAGAACCAAAAATAATATCATCAACATAAACTTGAACTAAAAGCAATTCACCTTTTATCTTTCTAAAGAATAGAGTTTTGTCAATTGTACCTCTTGTGAAGCCATTTTCAAGAAGAAATTTAGACAAAGTCTCATACCATGCTCTTGGTGCCTGCTTTAGTCCATAGAGTGCCTTGTCAAGTTTGTAGACATGATTTGGAAACTTTGGATCAACAAATCCAGGTGGCTGTTCTACATATACTTCTTCATCAAGTTTGCCATTTAGAAAAGCACTCTTAACATCCATCTGGTATACCTTGAATTTTGAATGAGCTGCAAATGCAAGAAACATTCTGATTGCTTCCAATCTTGCTACAGGTGCAAAGGTCTCATCATAATCAATGCCTTCTTCCTGAGAATATCCCTTGGCCACCAGTCTTGCTTTGTTTCTTACAATCATACCAGATTCATCTAGCTTGTTTCTGAAAACCCATCTTGTACCAACAATAGATCTACCTTTAGGTCTTGGTACCAGTTTCCAAACTTTGTTTCTCTCAAACTCATTTAACTCCTCCTGCATTGCAATTACCCAATCAGGATCCTGTAAGGCTTCTTCAACCTTCTTCGGTTCATTCTTTGAGAGAAAGCAACTATACAAGCATTCATTTTGAATTGATCTTCTAGTTCGAACACCACTATTTGGATCACCAATTATTAAATCTTCAGTATGATCCTTTGTCCATTTTCTAACAGGTGGTAGATTAACTCTGCTAGTCTCTCCCCCTAAGTTAGTGGTATCTTTTGTAGAAGAATTCTCTCTACCTTCAACAACTCTCCTTTGATCAATAGAATCAGTAGATTCCATATTGCTGCTAGTTACTGATCTTTCCTCAGTAGACTCTGAAAGGTCAGTTCCTGATGGAGTAGACTCTGAAACGTCAATTCCTGATGGAATAGACTCTGAAAGACTAGTCTGCTCCTGATGATCACTGTGTTTTCTCTGATTGATTTGCTCCCCCTCAACAGTAGCATTCCTTTGAGAAGCAATAGAAATTCCTTCTGGAGAACCTTCATCATCACTTGAGAGTATCTCAGAAATCTTCAGATTTTCAAATTCCAATTTGTCATGGCTTTCATCAGTTTGCAAAATTCCAAATTTCTTATCATCAAATGCAACATGAATTGATTCCATAACAATGTTAGTTCTGAGATTATAAACTTTGAAGGCCTTAGATGCTGAATATCCTAGAAAAATTGCTTCATCCGATTTGGCTTCAAATTTTCCAAGTTGTTCTGGATGAACTTTTAGGACATAGCATTTACATCCAAAGATGTGAAAATATTTCACACTTGGTTTCTTTCCTTTGATCATCTCATAGGGAGTCTTTCCATGACTATTTACCAAGGTACAGTTCTGAGTGAAACATGCAGTGTTAATAGCTTCTGCCCAAAAGTAGGTTGGAAGTTTTGCATCTGCAAGCATGGTTCTTGCTGCCTCTATGAGAGTCCTGTTCTTTCTTTCCACTACACCATTTTGTTGAGGTGTACCAGGTGCAGAAAACTGTTGAGTAATTCCATTGTCTGCACAAAACCCCTCCATTGTAGAATTCTTGAATTCTGTACCATTGTCACTCCTAAGTACTTTGACTTTGTACTCAGAGTTATTATGAATATTCTTGATGAGTTCAATGATTTGCTGAGGAGCTTCATCCTTCTTATGTAGAAAAAACACCCATGTAAACCTTGTGAAATCATCCACCATAACTAGAGCATATCTTTTCTTGCTGATAGACATAATGTTTACTGGACCAAACAGATCAAGATGTAGCATGTGAAATGGTTCAGTAATTGAATTTTCAGTCTTGCTCTTGAAAGTGGTTCTTCTTTGCTTTCCAAACTGACATGCATCACAAAGTCCATCTTGCACAAAATTCGCCTGAGGTAGGCCTCTCACCAAATTGTATTTAACAAGTTGATTAAGCTTCTTGAAATTAAGATGTGAGAGCTTCTTGTGCCAATTCCAGCTTTCATCATTTGTTGCTTTGCTGTAGAGACATCTAACAACTCCTTTAGATGTATCACTTAAGCTGGCTTCATATATGTTACCATGCCTTTGACCAGTTAGAACAATGTCTCCATTCTGCATATTCAAGACTTTGCATCCTTCTCTGTCAAAGATTGATTTGTAACCTTTATCACCCAGTTGACTTATGCTTAAAAGAGTATGTTTCAAGCCTTCAACCAGTGCTACATTTTCTATGATGACATTCCCCAAAATAATTGAGCCATATCCCAGAGTTTCTCCTTTGTTGCCATCTCCAAAAGATATTACTGGGCCAGCTTTCCTCTCAAACTTTGTAAGCAGGGACTTCTTTCCAGTCATGTGTCCAGAGCATCCACTGTCCAAGATAATTGAATGCTTCTTTCCTGTGCCCTGCAAACAAAAAGTAACTAGTTAGAATTTTTTAGGACCCAACTTTGATTGGATCCTTTCTTACTAGATTTAGAGACAACAGATTTTGAAGATTTTGCCTTTATTTTACCTGTTGCAGAGTCAACTTTAGACTCTGATCTCACAAACTGTTTGTGACTAGGAGTTTCAGATTTCAAAGAATAATAGTCATAATACAGTTCATGATATTCTCTACACATGTAAATGGAATGAAGTAAACTACCACAATGATAACAAGCTTTTTGTGGTTGGTATTGAATTTTCTGAGTCTTGGGGAATCTGGACTCAGTTTTCCAAGAAGGTTTTTGATTGCAGTCTAGGGCCAAATGATTATGATTTCCACACTTATAGCATTTTTTCCTAGGTGCATCAGGTACATTCTTGTAATTATTCTCTTTGTTAATACCTTCTTTTCCATTCCTATTTCTCTTGATCTTGCTAGACTCTGAAAGACCATCTAATCTCTGTTTCAACTGAGACTTAGACAGAAACCCTATGTTTACATTCTTAGGTTTCTCTAACACTTTCTCATCTGAATAACTATTGTTAATTCTCTTGTGTACAACAGGGGTACCTTTTGAATCAACAAATTTAACATGATTAGGTTCAGAAAAAATTTTCTTACCTTCAGATTTAGATGTGCTAGCTTCTACCTTACTATCATTATTGACAATAGCTACTTTTTCTTCTTGTCTAGCCTTATCAAAACCTAAACCATTAACCTTACCACGAATTCCACTCTCAAAGATTTCTATTGTCTTCTTACTGGAATTGTTAATGGTCTTAATCACATCTCTCTCTTCTTCTAGTTCTTTTCTGACATAGTCATAAGCCTCAAGAATTACACTATAATCATGCTTAGCTTTATCAGAACTCAACTTGTATTCTTCCATTTGAATTAATTCAGATTCAAGAAAATTATTTCTATCAACTAATTTATCATTCTTAGCCTTAAGTTCATCTCTTTCAGAAGTAAGAATTCTAAAATTAGTCATAAGATTCTTAAACTCAGCATGGATAGATCTAATTTCATCAGAATTTAAGCTATCAAATGAATCAAGAGAGTGAAGTGATACCTTATCAGAGGATGGAGAAGTTTTCTTTGGAGATCCAGGTTTGTCTGAACTATTGGCCATCAATGCAATGTTTTCATAATCCAATTCAACTTCAGAGTCACTGGAATCAGCCCAATCCTTCTGTGTGACCATAAGTGCATTACCCTTTCCTGAATTCCTAGGCTTCTTACACTCACTAGCAAAGTGTCCAAGCTCGCTGCAGTTAAAGCACTTGATCTTGGCCTTATCAAGCTTGACAATTGTACTTTTGCTCTTGTCACTCTTTTTCTCCTCCTTCTTTTGAAAAGGTCCTTTGCTAAATCTTCTCCTGTTGAATCTGCCTTTCTTGAAGGCTTTAGCAAACATAGCAAAGAGTTCTTGCATCTCAGATTCAGAATCATTGTTGTCAGAGTCCATATCAGTAGTCTCTGACTCAGAACTTTCTTTGCTTTTCTTCTTCCTCGAATTCTTTACAGCAATCTCTTCATGCTGTTCTTCAGGAAGCTTCTTTACTTCAGATTGAGCAGTAAGTGCAATAGTCTTCATCTTTCCTTCACTCCTGCTCTTCTTCTGCTGCTTGTCAAGTTCATAAGCTCTCAATTTTCCATAGACTGCCTCTAATGAAATCTCATCCAGATCATTAGCTTCCTCAATCGCAGATATCTTCTCATTGTAGAAATCAGGCAAAGCTTTCATGAACTTTGTATTCATGTCCTCCAAGTCGTAATATTTACCATGCATGGCCATCTCATTGATGAGTTTTGTAAACCTATCAAAGGTATCAGTAAGTGACTCACCAGACTTGGATTCAAAGTACTCATACTGTTGTATAAGTAATGTCCTCATATTCTTCCTGACAGGCTTAGTTCCTTCACAGTGAACCTTAAGATTGTCCCATATATCCTTAGCAGTTTTACAAGAGAGAACATAATTAGTGAGAACAGAATCAAGACTATTGAATAATATGTTTCTCACTTTAGCATCTTTAAGAACACTCTCCTTGTCCTTATCTGACCATTCAGATTTTGGCTTCTCTGCTGTATGTTCTGGAACAACCTTACCATCAACAGTTGCTTGTCCAACGACCTTTGTTGGAACAAAAGGTCCATCTCTGATTCTGTCAAGATAATCAGGATCTGTTGCTTCCAGATGATGCAACATCTTTACTTCCCATAGAGTATATTCGTTTCTCTTGAGCATAGGAATCTTAGTATTCCCATCCTTGTAACCAGACATGATTGCAGATCTTTATGATTATTCGAAATCAACCTGCTCTGATACCAATTGTTAACTCGAATAACTTGTAGAAGGGGGGGGGGGGTTGAATACAAGTTATATAATCCTGTCTGATTTTTGCTTGATTATAAAAACAAGAATAAACGAATGAATCAAACTCTTGTTTGTATTAATAAGATCAAATACAAACTCTACCAAAGGTGTACAATACCTTTAGCAGCTGCTGACAATACAAATATCTCTCTGTTTGTTTCGAACTTCTCGAATACAAACCTTATACAGAGCTACGCACACGAACTCACAATTTCGTCTCACGCCTCACGAGCTACGCACACGAACTCACAATTTCGTCTCACGCCTCACGAGCTACGCTCTTTACAATGATATTGAGAGAGTATTTATAATGCTACCTATCAACTAATAACAGAAAGATATAATCTATACATGACAATGTTCTGCCTTCTAGTCGATAGTTTCCTTCAATAGAAAACTCTTTCCTTCATAATATCTTCTTGCTTGTTCTTCAAACAACGATCCTGTTTTATAGCACTTGCCAGTTTCTGTAGCATCCATAATGACATCATCAGTAACACGATTGATATCAGGATCTGCACACTGCATCAGTATCTGATCAACCATCAGTATTGGACACGTCATCAGGATTTGCTCTCTGTTCCTGACATGTAGTTTCCGATACACTGTTCATTCCTGATTAAACTATACAGATAAATGTTTTACACATAAAACCTATATACAGTGCTAAATCCTTTATAAGATCAGGATTACAAGAAGTATAATGTGTAAATTCTATTCTTAACATCACAACTTATGAATTATTCCTAACATGAAAGTGCATCCTTGATGTATGATTCAGACATCCACTTTACAAAGCATTTGAAATTGGTATTGGGAGCTTCAATATCACTTGAGATAGCGATGAAGTTGGTGTTGAATTTCACAGTTGCCATTGATACAGAGAAAAGCGAGAAGAGAATGAAGGTTGGAGAAGAAATTTAGCTTTTGCAGTTAGGGTTTTCAGAGGTTCTGGAGTTTTAGATGCTTGAGAAATCGAATGAAATGAATCGAATAGATGTAGAATTGTATAAGTATGAAGTACTTGAATTGTCTATTAGATATATGTTTTGTATCGACAAGTCAGGCATTCGAGAAGTAGAAAACAACTATTCGATAAGTCAAGAAAGGCTTATTCGATAACTCAAGCAGATTGTAACTCACAGCTGGCATTATCTAACTTAGAAATAATTCTAAATTAAATAAAATGTGTTTTTATGAGTGAATTAAAATTTTAGATAAAAATCCAAAATCGGTTGAAATTCAGCGAGAATTCAGCCTTTTTAAATGATTCGAGAACTCAAATACAGTATTCGAGAACTCAGTCATTAGAGAACTCAATTACTATATTCGAGATGTCAAGAATACCTCTATTCGATATCTCTAAAAGACTCTATTCGAGAACTCGAGAGTGCTCTAATGAGGCTTGTTAGAGATGTCGAACAGTGAACCATTCGAGAAGTCTGACTTATCGAAATATACTCATCACTCACAAAAATCAATTTTCACTATCTTTTAAAATTTACCAGTCATATTCAATGAAGAATTTTCTAGCAAATTAAACAGTGATTTTCTCAAAATTTCATCGAAATTTCAAGTTGACAAAATATGATTTTCCAACATATGCAACAGATTTGAAATATTTATAAATCATATTCCAGCCAACACTTACTCCAAAAATATTGAGAATTTAGATAAAGTAAGTGTTTACTGCTGCAACAATCTAGATGATATATTCACTTAGCCAGAATTTGAAGAATTCAGCATTCCAATCTCACTAACCAACCTTGTGAAGGTGGCTTCATCTAATGGCTTAGTGAATATGTCAGCTAGTTGTTTATCTGTAGAGACATAATGCAACTCAATGGTTCCATTAGTTGCATGTTCTCTAATGAAATGATATCTGATGTCAATGTGCTTTGTTCTAGAATGATTGACAGGATTGGAAACTATAGAGATTGCACTTGTGTTGTCACACATGATTGGAATTCTTTCCAACACAAGTCCATAATCTCTAAGTTGATTTCTAATCCAAAGCACTTGAGCACAGCAACTTCCAGCAGTTATGTATTCAGCCTCAGTTGTAGAAGTTGACACAGATTGTTGTTTCTTGTTGTACCAAGAGACTAACCTTTGTCCAAGAAATTGGCAGCTACCTGAGGTACTTTTCCTATCCACTCTGCATCCAGCATAATCAGCATCAGAATAACCAACCAGATTGAACCCTGTGTCCTTAGGATACCATAAACCCAAGTTTGGAGTGCCCTTCAGATATCTAAAGATCCTTTTTATAGCAATCAAATGTGATTCCTTTGGATTTGATTGAAACCTTGCACACAAACATGTAGCAAACATGATGTCTGGCTTACTTGCAGTGAGGTAGAGTAGAGAACCAACCATGCCTCTGTAGACTGAGATATCTACTTTCTTGCCTTTAGCATCTTCATCCAATTTAGTGGCAGTGGCCATGGGTGTCTTTGCAGGTGAGCAATCTTCTAAGTCAAACTTCTTCAATAAATCCTTGATGTACTTGGTTTGACCGATAAAGATACCATCCTTCCTTTGACTGACTTGCAACCCAAGAAAGAATGTCAACTCTCCCATCATACTCATCTCATATCTGCTCTGCATGAGTTTAGAGAATTTCTCACACAGCTTCTCATTTGTAGAGCCAAATATAATATCATCCACATAGATCTGAACTAGGATAATATCATCACCATGTTTCTTGTAAAACAGTGTCTTATCCAATGTGCCTCTAGTGAATTGATTTTCAAGGAGAAATTGTGATAAAGTGTCAAACCATGCCCTTGGAGCCTGATTAAGTCCATACAATGCCTTAAGCAATATGTAGACAAATTCTGAAAAATATGGATCCTCAAAGCCAGGTGGTTGTTGCACATAAACTTCTTCTTCCAACTCTCCATTCAGAAATGCACTCTTGACATCCATTTGATAAACTTTAAAGTTTGAATGAGCAGCAAATGCCAAGAATATTCTGATGGCTTCCAATCTAGCAACAGGGGTAAATGTCTCATCATAATCAATGCCTTCCTGTTGAGAGTATCCTTTTGCAACCAACCTTGCTTTGTTCCTTATTATTACACCATCTTCATCCATCTTATTCTTCAGAGCCCATTTTGTTCCAACAATGGTTCTATTCTTTGGTGAAGGCACAAGTTCCCATACTTTGTTTCTTTCAAATTTATTCAGCTCCTCTTGCATGGCAATAATCCAATCTGGATCCAACAGTGCATCATCAAGTTTCTTAGGCTCAATCTGAGATAGAAAACAGCCATAGAGGCACTCATTTTGAGTTGCTCTCCTAGTCCTTACTCCTGCATTTGGATCTCCAATAATTTGCTCTGTAGTGTGTGATCTATCCCATTTCCTTGAGTGCTCAGCCTGATTTCTCATTCTTGATGTTGCTTCATCATCCAAGTCATGATCATTCTCATTTCCTCCCCCTGTGAGGTTGCTACTATTCACAGGTGTGTCTTGGATGCTTGTTTCTCCACTATTGATTGGCACAAATTCTTCTCTTGTATCATCATTCACTTGAGTTTGTTAAACTTGAGTTTCAACTCCAGTTTCAATCTCTTCATCAGAATCATCTAGATTATCAAACTTCAATGGATCTTTATCTTCATCATTGGCTTCTTCTAATCCAGGTAGTTTGCTGTCATCAAATGTCATATTTGTGCTTTCCATAATTTTCTTCTGAATGATGACATAAACTTTGTATGCAATTCTTTCCATAGAATAGCCAAGAAAAATTCCTTCAAATGCCTTTGCATCAAACAACATTGTTCTAGCAGCTCAATTAGAGTTCTATTATTTCTCTCAACAACTCCATTTTGTTGTGGAGTCCTTGGAGCTGAGAATTGCTGAGAAATTCCATTCTCTTTGTAGAATGCTTTAAGTATGGCATTACTGAACTCTGTTCCATTATCACTCCTTAATGCAATCACACTTGCATTGTTGGCCTTTGCTTCCTTGTCAACTTTCTTTATGTGCTCAATGATTACTTGTGGAGCCTCATCTTTTGATGCTAGAAATTCCACCCATGTATACCTTGTAAAGTCATCAACCATCACCAAGGCATACTTCTTTCTTCCTAGTGACATAATATTGACAGGCCCAAACAAATCCATATGAATGAGTTGTAGGGCTTGGTTATTGATGTCACTGTCTTTGACTTGTGGCTTGATCTTTTCATCTTTCCTTTTTGACAAGCCTCACACACTCCTTCTTGACAGAATTCAAGTGTGGGCATGCCTCTCACTAACTCTCTTTTGACTATAGAACTAATGGCTTTGAAGTTCAAGTGTGATAACCTCTTGTGCCATAGCCAACAATCTTCATTTGATGCTTTTAAGTAGAAGCAAAAAATTTTGTCCTTGTTTGCAGAGTCCATATTGGCTACAAACAGGCTTCCTTTCCTCACTCCAGATAGAGCAAAATCACCAGTCTTCTTGTGGGTGATCAAACATTCATCTTTGTCAAAATCCACTTTGCCCCCTCTATCAGTAAACTGACCAACACTTAGCAGATTATGCTTGAGTCCCTTGACTAGTGCTACATCTTCAATGATGACATTACCAACTTTCAACTTACCATTTCCCAATATGTTACCCATGATGTCATCTCCAAAAGCAACAATGGGGTCAACCTTCTCCTCATACTGCAATAGCAGGGCCATATCACCAGTCATGTGGTTTGAGCATCCATTGTCCAAAATCCACATGACCTTTTCACTTTCTTTGCCCTGCAAACACAAAGGTATTACTTCTCCTTTGGTACCCAAACAAGTTTGGGTCCATGTGACTTAGAAACAGTTTTATCATAAACAACATGCTTATCAACTTTCTTGGTGTTAGTCTTCTTGTCACTGTTAGAAGTCTTAGAACCTGAGGTTTCAGACTTAGGTGACAGAGGTACCTTCCTAACTCTAGGAGGACTTGAAGACTTTGACCTTGTGTAGTGTGTGTGAGAATTGTGACTGATACAACCATCAATGAATTGCCTTCTCAAATTGAAGCAACTACTCATAACATTCATATTGCATGGCATAGAGTTAAATTTATCACAAAATGGAGCATCTCTGTGTCTTAAAGGCACAGAACAATCATAGAAAGGTTTGGGCACACTACCAGCAGGTTTCTTGCATGCATGAGTTAAATGATTGGTACTGAAACAATTTTGACAAGTTTTCCTAGGGGCATTAGGCATATAAGCATAGTTGTTATCTTTGTTAATCCCTAGCTTGCCATTTCTGTTCTGTTTCTTCTTAGTCACTTTCTTCTCAGATTCATTCTTCCCAGCTGAAACGAACTTAACAAACTTCTTAGGTCTAGACCTATCACCTACTGGCTCCTTGGCTTTTGGCTTGACACTCTCACACTTAGAGGATGCTTGTTGTTCACATGATTGTGCCTCATCCTCATCATTCAACATTTGCTTGATGAGTAAGGCATCCTCATCAATTTCAAATATTGATTATTTAAAGATTGGAGTTTCAGCCTTTTTCAAAATGTGAGGCACTTCCTCCTGAACAACTATGTCATCTTCAATGACAGCATAGCCTTTCCTATGTTTAAGAGTGCCATAGTCAAGTCCAATAGCAGCCTTGGGTTTAGCTTGAATTTTCTCACAATAGGATTGCACTAGACCAGATGATTTCTTAAAGGCTTTCAGTTTGAATTCATTTTTAGCTAGTTCATCCCTAAGAGCCTTTTCAATTTGACTAGCACATAGACCTTATTCTGCAGATATTCAACTTCTTTCTTAAGGTTTTCTACTTGCATAGCAGTTAGCTCAAGTTCCTCATTCTTTTTTATTAACATTTCATTTCTAGCAGACAGTTTAGCAATTTCCTCATTAGCAGCAGTCATACTAGTATGAATATTAAACATTTTAACAGATAGTTGTTCAATCATGCATTTGTATTCAGAAACAGACATGTCTATGGTAGTGAGAGATGGTACCTGAGAGTATGATGAAGATGTGTCATCCTTGGAATTGGCCATCAAGGCATAGTTGCGAAATTCCTGCTCTTCTCCATCACTATCAGAATCATCCCAACACTTCCCTTCAGCTATGTAGGCCTTAGCTTGTGTCTGCTTTTTCAGAAGGGCCTCATACTTAACTTCAAGCTCTAGAAACTCCTAATCCTTCTTTTTAGGCTTCTTGCATTCACTGGCAAAATGCCTTAGGTCATTGCATCTATAACACCTTATAGATGACCTATCCACATGGCTGGTTTTAAATTTATTCTTGTTTGCTTTCACAGGTGCCTTGCTTTTGTTGAATAAATGGTTTTGGGTTTTAGGTTTGAAGGGTTGGTTCCTCTTGAATCTGATGTTTGGAAATTTTCTGGCCATGAAAGCATATGAAGTGTTTTCCATTCCATCTAGTTCTTCAAGAGTATAGAACTCTTCTTCCTCCTTCTCCTCAACCGGTTCACTTTCCTCAGCTTCAGTTTCTTCATCATCTACTATCTCCTCTATCCTTAGCTGACTTGTAGATGCTTCTAGGTCTTGAATAGATCTGTTGACAATCAAGGCACATGATGTGTTTATCATTCTGCCTTGGTTGGCTTGGATAACCCTTTTCTGAAGCAACTCAAGCTCATGAGTCTTTAAAACCCCATAGAGCACATCATAAGTGATTTTGTTCAAATCTCTTTCCCTTAGAGAAATGACCCTCTGCTCTAGGTGATTTGGAGAAGATAATAGAAACTTCATATTCAACTCCTTGGTGTTGTAAACCTTGCCATTCATCTGCAACTCAGTAACTAGCTTGTGAAATCTCTCAAATATCTCAGTGATGCTTTTCTTGGGTTGTGCCATGAAAGCTTCATACTATGTGACCAGTATCTGTTTCTTGTTTTCCTTGACCTCATCAGTTCCTTCACATAACACCTCAATGTGATCCCACATTTCTTTGGCAGATGTACACGATGCAATGTTTGCAAACATTGACATATCCATGGAATCAATAATTAGCAACATGAGGTGACTGTCAAGAGCAACCATCTCCTTTTCTGATTCTGTCCATTTGGATGGTTCCTTGGCCACATAAGATCTTGGAAAAGTTATGGTTCCAACAGTCTTCTCAGGTATTTCTTGTTGTGGAACAAAGGGACCATTCTTGAGAATCTCAGGATATAAAGGATGAGAGGCTTTGATGAACAACATCATTTTTATCTTCCAGAGGTTGTAATTTTCTTTGTCAAACTTAGGGACTTTCACCGTTCCTGTGGTCTTTGGTGTATTCGAACTCATGATCATTTTTCTGTTTTTGAAAAAACAACCCGCTCTGATACCACTTGTTGAGTATTGAATACAGCAAAAGAATACAGGGGGGGTGAATGGATTCTTGAACTTTTCTTGTTCTTGAATCTGTGTAGCAAGATAAGTGTTTGTGTGTGCAAGATGTAGGCGCGGATAAAGAACAACACAAGACACAATATCACTTTAATCTAATATTGTACTAGATAAAGGTTGCTACAATCTGTGAATACAAATGGTAGTATTCTCAACTTCGTTTTTCTCAGAGAGATATATCTTACAATGTATGAAAAACTTCTTTTTTAACTAAAGAAGTGAGATTGTATTCTTATAGAACACGAATACAACTCAGTTACTACAAATAAGGTTACAGGATAAATTACTTTCTTGTATGTCTATCCTTTTTGAGTAAGCATCCAAACGGCTACAGATTTGACTTTGCAAAGTTCTGTTCAGATCCACTTCTTTAGCTCTTTGTCTCTTCTATATCTCTCCAAGCTTCCTTGTAGGCTTTCCAGAGCACGTTACAGATTGTGGTCCATAAAGTGCATTGGCTTGTTGCAGGTTTCAGACTTGTATAATTTCTTCAGTATTTTGTCTCCAAGAATGTATTCGAGAAGTGGCTTAGTGATTGATTCGAGAACTAGGATTAGATAACTCTGAGTTCTCGAATACTGTATGATTGACATATCGAATCACTTCTCGAATAATACTTTTATCCAGGATTCCTTGAGTTGTCGAATAGAACACTTGACTTGTCGAATCCTTGAGATATCGAATAGCTTTCTGAGTCCTTGAGATATCGAATGGAACTTTGACTTGTTGACTCTTTGAGAACTCGAATACCACTTTGACTTATTCACTTCTTGAGTTCTCGAATATAGTATTTAGACATGTCGAATCTCTGAGATATCGAATGAGATATCGAATAGTTCATTCAGAGATATCGAACAGTGTCTTCTCAGATATCAAATCTCTGACTTCTCGAACGTTAGACTTCTCGAATAGACAAAAGTACTTCTCGAATTGGTACTTAGGCAAATTCTTCATTTCTTCAAATCCCAACTGTGATTATTTGATAGTCTTTATCTTTTTGCTTGAGGCATGAACCTTGGAACTTCTTTCAAGCATTATTCTTGACTATATAAGTATAGTTACACAACTAGGATTTGATGCCTATTGCAAGTACAAAACAAATAGAAACTCTACAACTAGAGGTTCCCTCAGTTAAGAGGTCATGTAAGTAATGAAAAGCATTACAAACAATTAGGCTTATTATTAGATGTAAACAGGCATGCCTCTGTGACTAACACGTTTTCTCTAGGTTGTAGCAACACTTCGCACAAGATAATTTTTACGAAAATCGGACAGCACCTCCTTTATAAAGTGGACTAGCCCATCGGAAAACAACCGACTCAAATAACTCAAACATCCATTTAAAACAACATTCAATCACAATTATCGACACGAACTACAATTACGACAATCCAAGTATTAAACAATTTAAAGTATAGCTACTCGAACAATTCCAAATCAGTTCCCTTACACTAATCCGAACACATAATTCACAGATTAAATAACTGAACTCTACCAATTAATTCGCACATCAAAATCGAATTGAATTTAATCAAGACCAAGCAAGACTAGAAATTGAAATCCACTATAATTAAATTATCAACAACGTATTAGTTAACACAGAACCACAACGATTTCATCATCAAAGTAAATCAATTAAGCTCGAAGATTTAAAGGAATTTAAAGGTTCATTTCGTTCTCACTGTACAACAATAACAGGCATTCACACCGCCACAAAAGAGTTCAGACCCCATCGCCATAATGCCATAACACAACCAAGCTCGAAACCAAACTCGGAACAAAGAAACGCTTACGCACCCAGTATACACACACGCACATTGAATTCGTTTACACACACACACGGAGTTCATACTCACAGGTAGATACACACACATAGCTCATATACGCAACACTCATCGAGAAGGGACAAAAGGAGGGGGAAAGGGTTTGATTTATCTGCAGAAAAACCATCAAGACATCAATTTAACCACCCACATGCAGCTACACAACTGCTGCATTACAGGCGGAACCACACACACATTTACGCTTGCAGCAAGGGGGGGGGTAACAGCTCACACATACCCATACATACACAAGCCACAACTCGATATACACCACACGCAGTCCCAATTTATCACACAACAGCCACGAACATGGGAGATACAGAGGTGGGGAAGGGGGTTTTACCCTCAAGAATCGTAAAGAACAAGGTGATTTGAGCTGAGAAAACACGCGAGGGAGAGAAGAGAGATGAGAGAGAGATTGATCGAGAGATAGTAGAGCTCGAGAGATTGTAAAAGAGAGACAACGAGAATAATCTGGAACCACAAGAAAATCTGAGAAGATAAGGAGGATTTTTTTAGAAATTTCAAAATTCTAAAAAGTTACTTAAAATCAACTATCCACCCTTTTAAGAAAATCAAAATCAAATAGAAAAATTAGTGGAAATTTAAAATTTTCTTTTTTAAAATAAAGAGTGTAAAATTATGAACACCCACATATTTTTAAAATATTTTTAGGATAAAAAATGAATTAAATATGATTTTACAAGTTTTGATCCTTTAAATACAATATTACTCGTAAAATCAATTAAAATACTGAAACACCCAAAATAATTCTCCCTATAATTTTAAAAACTCAATAATATCATAAATATAATAACACAAAAGATTTCATGATTTTTTAACAACTCCGATGATTTTATAAAAATCTCAGAAGATCAATAATACATGATTTAAATACATTTAAATCCTAAAAAATATAAATAAAAATATACAGACTTACACGGCACACACAAATCATCATATAAATACATGAACACAATATCACATATATTGACCTTCTCACAAATAATCACATCTTATCATCCATATTTAATATTAAATAAGAAATTTTTAAATACGCGGTTTTTTTCTAGGTCGTTATATGACAGATCACACGGGTTAATGGACTTTCAAAATGAATGGTAGTCAGTACTAGAAACGAAGAAGAAGAAAAATATTAATTTTAAATTTATAGAATTTTTAAATTTATAGAATTTTTTTGTATGAAATTGTTTATGTATGTTAAATGTTAATTGTGTATTAATATGTTAATTATCACAAAAATCTTATGTACAACATGAAATTGTTTACGTTACAATTTTTATTATGAGCATCATAAGAGTCTTTTGAGTTTTGAGTTTATTTATGCATGCATGCACATGCATTTATCATTTTATTGGAATTAACATTGTTCACAGTTATCAATATAGACAAGTGTATAAATGTTTCTTGTTTCACGTGAGGACCAAAACAAACCCTCAAACGCCTTATAAATGGGACCAGAGGGAGTACAAGCAAGTTGGATGTAAATCTCAAGGAAAATTCTGTCAAAGACAAACAACCAACTTGACTCACATAAAGATAAGGAGTGATGTAATATGCCTGCTAGACTTTGACTATTGTAATATATTGTTTCCAGTAGGTGTGTATACTTGGGGGATATATAATCCAAGTTTAGCTTTGCTTTTAATTTAAGAAAATATTGAGAATTGTAACTTAGAACTCTTAGGTTTTCTTATTCTAAAAAGCTTTGTAAAACAGCAGCTGTGAAACTCTTTCACATATTATTTCTTCTATATATATCTCAGGTGGAACAAACAGTTACACCTGAAATTTTAAATATTGTAAAGTGTTTGCATTTGCTTTTATTTACTTAGCTTTTATGTCCCTGTTCTATCAATACAAACTATTTATCCTCAAGAAATTTGAAAAAAATTAGTGAAGATTGTATTCAAGCCCCTTTCGACAATTTTGGGTTGTATTGTTGGGATTCAACACAAATCATAAGCATTGCTAATTAGTCAATTTAAATTTGGTGTATCTAAAATACTACACATACTTATCAATAATGAACAATCAAGAATGTTATAATAATTTGTTGTGAAAAAAATTATAAACAATGACATGTACCTTGTATGGATTATTATCATTTAATTAATCAGCTAAATTACTAGCATTTCCAGGTTAATAACGTCTTACATGCAAATCACACACATGACTACTTAATTAAGTTGCATTTGATATACCTGAAACACTACACCTTATTTATCCTTAAACAAATAAAGAATGCTAAGATTATATGTTGTACAAATATAAACTAACTTACATACAACAATATCATATTACCCTTTTCAAGGTTACACTCATTGTTGTACCAATTTATTAAATATTTTTCACAGTTAACAACAACGTATTTAAAATTGATAATTCTTCTAGACCATTAAAAATGTGTTTTATAATTTTCAATGTATTTAAATGTTGTGTTTTATATTATTTATAATTTTCAACTAAATACACATAAATTATATTGTACACAAAATGAAGTAAGGATATTAGAACAAAATAAGTCATAGACAAATAAAGGTGTATAAAAATTAAATTGATGTTTTCCGGATAACATTATTGCACCCGTATTCGGTACCTTCTAGAAAATAACCCGTGCCTCGCACATTGACATATCCCTACTTATATATCAACCAACTTAACAGAATAAATATATTCCGTTTATCACACGGAAATATGTGCAACCTTATCTTCATTTAAAAAATGTTTACGCTATTTCAGAAAATATCCTCAACTTAATATAGTAAAAAAATTATATACAACAAGTAATTAGTTTTCCCGAGGTTATCTTATAAAAAATTCTTGAGATTTAAAATTTTCTCATATAAATACACGAGGGTGTTCTTGTAATTAAAGAAGTTTATTAAAATGTCATAATTGTTTTATATAAAAAACACTTCTATCTCAGGTAAGTTCCCTGAGATAATCTCAGAAATTTTATTCTCAAATAACAATACATTATGTACTAAACAAACATAAATCTAATCGAAATTTGTGAAGTGATCGAAACAGTATCTTAGTCTATTAGTTTTTTTTATATGGAACTTATCTTTACTGTGGTGTCTCTTGACACAAAATCGGCTACAACTACCGATGGTAAACAAAATATTTATCGAAAAAATTTGAGAAAAATACCCCAAATGTCACAATTTTAAACTAATTGGTCCAAAATAGCATAATTAAAAAAGTTGGTCCCAAATATCACACTAAAACACTGCATCGTCTAGCGTTCCATTTTTTTTAAAAAACATTTTAATGTTGCATCGTGTAGCGTTTAGGAGATAAGGGGGTGGGAAATGCTATATCATATAGCGTTTTCGGGGAAAAGGGGAAGGACGCTACTTGGAGTACCGTTGGGGGAGGGGGAGGGGCGCAACGCTATTGGAAGGGGTAGGGTTTTTTTTAAATATAAAAAATTCCTATATTATTTTTTCAATTAATATTTTAAGTTTTTATTGGTATTTGCTTTTGGGTTAAATAGTTTTGGGATATTCCAAATGGTACCACCGTATAATTGGCTTTTCCATTTGGTACCATCCAACATTTTTGACTTTCAAGTGGCACCACTATACTTTTGGCTTCATCCATTTTATACCATTCTGTCAAGCTAACGTTAGTCGGATGTTAGATTATTCTTAATGGTACCACTATACAATTGACTTTTTCATACGGTGCTATCCAATATTTTTGACTTCTACATGGTACCATTTTTCTCTCACTAAAATCAATTTTTTCTTAGAATTTTCACAACTTATCTATATGCTTTGTCTGTAATAAGATTCTCTAACTATCACTATTTCTGATAAGCAATCAAGTCATTCATTAGACTCGGATCCAATTGTCCAATCATAATAAACTTTGATCAATAGTTCAAAATATTAAATTAATACATAATATATAGAATCAACCCGTATGAACATATACATACATAATGTGTGCTCGGATTTGTTCAAGAGCTTCCGGAGGGTTTACTTTGACCGATGAAAGCGTTGAAAGAAGCTGAATAATTTGA
The DNA here is from genome assembly GCA_037693485.1 of Kitagawia praeruptora. NCBI lineage: Eukaryota > Viridiplantae > Streptophyta > Magnoliopsida > Apiales > Apiaceae > Kitagawia > Kitagawia praeruptora. The sequence continues at coordinate 69,112,133 of CM075352.1, forward strand.
ACTATATGTTTATTATGATAAGACAATATGATATAAGACTAATTAATGACTTGGAGGCTCATCAGAAAAAGTGAGAGAATCAATGACTTATTATAGGGTAAAATGTATAGATAAATTGTGAAATTAAGAGGAAATTTTGACCTAAGTGAGAAAAAATGGCACCGTGTAGAAGTCAAAAATATTGGATGACAGCGTATGAAAAAGTCAATTGTATAGTGGTACCATTAAAAATAATCTAACGTCTGACTAACGTTTGCTTGACAGAATGGTATAAAATGGATGAAGCCAAAAGTACAATTGTGCCACTTGGAAGTCAAAAATGTTGGATGATACCAAATGGAAAAGCCAATTATACAGTGGTACCATTTGGAATATCCCAATAGTTTTTATTTGGGGTTTAACGGGTTCCATTTGGTGTTTTAGAAATATTCAATTTTCTAATTAAAAATTTCAAATTTATCTTTATTCCCTTCGGGTTCAACAGTTAACTTTTGGGGTTCAACGTTTCCATTTTGGAATTTAGAAATATTCAGAATGAAGAGTTAACCGTATACGAACTTAGGATTTAGGACCTAAACCCTAACTTTTCCATTTTGGATTTTTAAAAATCAGGCCGCCTAACTTAGTAAAAAAACACAATTTAAATTGATTATTTGATTATAATTTTTTAATAATGTTTGCAAATACATATTTAGGAAAAAAAATAAGGTAACACCACTTAAAGTTGTGTTTTGGGTTAAAAACACCACTTTAAGTAGAGTTTTGAATCCTAGAATTAGAGTAGCGTTTTCAAAAAAAAGGCAAAACGCTACATGACATAGCGTTTTCATAAAAAAATTAAAACGGTACATAATGTAGTGTTTTACTGTGATATTTAGGATCATTTTTTCAAATTATAATATTTGAAACCGTTTAATTTAAAATTATGATAGATCGAACTAACACACAAAAAAAATTATAAAAAAATATATTTTATAATATTTGTCACCCAAGGCGCGCAGCCTAGTAGTGAGCCCAAAACTAAAGCATAACCCACATGAAACTAGGATCGTCACGGTCTAACCGATACGTCTCCGAGTCATCCATAGATAACATATACGATACGAGTGGACAATCTAATAACTCAGCTCGCTACTCAAATCACTCGAGGTCCGAATGGAGAACTCACAGGACCCGAATTTTAAAGAGCTCTACACTATCCCAAGCTACTCTCGTAAGTATACATACACTCTCCTCCTCACTTTCTCTCTTTTTTATCTGTTTTTATATTCAAACCCTAACCCTAATTTCAATTTCGTGCTTATTTTTCTCCCCCAATTGTTGCATTGTTTTTACTAGGTTGGTTTTCTTGGGACGATATTCACCAAGTAGAGCGATACTCCCTCAAAGAATTTTTCGATGCGAGTTCGATTACAAGAACCCCTAAAATTTACAAAGAATATAGGGATTTTATTATATCTAAGTATAGGGAAGATCCTAGTAGGCGTTTGACGTTTTCCGAGGTACGAAAGGCGTTGGTAGGGGACATTAGTTTGATTCACAAGGTTTTCGTGTTTCTCGAGTCGTGGAATTTGATTAATTTTAATGCGGGGAAGCCAGAAGAGGATGATGATTATGTTGGCGGAGAAGATGAGTGGAATGTTAGGGTTGAGGAAGGGGCTCCGTATGGTGTTAAGGTTGTGGCCAATCCGAATTCGTTGAAGCCGGTTTTGCCGCCTCCAGTGTCGGTGAGTGGGGGTGGGAGTGGGGGGATTGTGTCGCCTTTGGCGTCGTTTAAGGATAGGTATGGGGAGTTGGTGAAGAAGAAGTTGGTTTGCGGGAATTGTAAGGGGAGTTGTGAGTCGGGATGCTATGAGTATACAAAGGTACATTGGTGTTATATATAACTGTCTGTTTGAACTGGTAATACTTTGTTATTGCGATGTGTTGCTTTGTGATTTTCATTAGAAGTGTAATATAGTGAGTAATATGATGACAATGTTTTGTCAAAGTTAATGATTATTCGAGACTTGTGTCATTTAAATTTCAAAATTGGGGGGACATGTGGGTAGAAGTGTGGTTATACAATTACAAATCCCCTCTACCCTGTCTTGTCATTATGTGGTGATTTGTTGGTGGTCTAAATTCTAATATAATCAACTAATATATTGTGCATTTTCTTTCTATTTTTACTAATAAAAGTGACTGCATCACAGTTGTACTAATAAAAGCTAACATCTTTCCTTTGACGGCACATAAATGTGTATACTTGCGTTTGCTCTATAGATTGGTCTACATTATACATTATGAAAGAATTGTGGAATTCATAGGCTACACCCAAGAGTTTGGGAAATTATTATTATTATTATTATTAGACTTATTATCTTCCAGATGGTATTATTATTGCATCTTTTGCTTTTCATTAACAAACATTCCGGTTTTATCTATAAGAAATTACAATGACTTTGCCAAGATACTTAACAGTTTCCGCAATATGTCATGATTTATAATCTTACAGTGTGTTTATATTTAGCTTGAGAAGTTCTACATATTTGGTGCATACTTACCTGTGATGCTCTATTCTGGAATTTGTGCCTTCTCCAGAAATTAATTTTGATTTGTAATGACACTCAAGTAATAATGTTATGATAATTACAGTAATGAAATTATGAAGTAAATATTAATTTTAGTATATAAGGTTACGATGATAATGAGGTAGCAACTGTATAAATATTAAAGCTATATATTTGCATCTCGAGCAATACAAAATAACATATCATTCATGTTGAATTTACTGTTTTAAGCTCTCTAATATTACATGATTGAATAATGTCTTATCAAATTTGGAACTGTTTCAACATGTCAAAATTTAATTAATTCTTATATATTAAATTCGGCACCACATTTGAAAGCTTTTTTTCATACTTTTTATTTACTGATCCTTGCTTCAGGATAGGAACTTTGTAATTTGTCTTGAGTGCTTCAAAAGCGAAAACTACGGGGAGAAAAAGGCTGCGGTCGATTTTAAATTCATTGATTGCACTCTGAGCAATGGAAATCTCGAGTCTGCGTGGTCTGAAGCAGAAACTCTACTTCTGTTAGATTCTGTATTGAAGTATGGAGATGACTGGGAGATTGTTGCTCAACATGTCCAAACAAAGAGTAAACTGGATTGTATTTCAAAGCTTATACAGCTACCTTTTGGGGAGCTTATGTTTGGATCTGGCTATGGTAAACCTAGGTTGTGGGATACGAGTGACAGCATAAGCAGCATCAAGCAAGTGAACTTAGAATCTAGCGAGTCTTCTGAGATCACAAAAACAGTGAAAGCACCAGTTTCTAATGCCAGTAATGATATTAGTAATGAGAATGCTGAGGATATAACTCCTCCACGGAAGAGGTTATGCACTGTGCGAGTTTCAGATGCCAGTGATTCATTGATGAAACAGGTAGAAGTTTTAAGATACTCTGCGATTGAGATTTATATAATTGTATGATATTTATTTGGAGTTCTAGAAATATATTTTATGTAGACAAATTTTACTTTTAGTTTAGACGATGTTATAAATTCTTTATCTGCGAGAGGAAGTTGTATGGTAGTTTTTAATTGAAACGGGGTCACTAGCACACCATATTCTTGATTTGTTTAATTAAAGACCTCAATAGTTGTTTGTTCTGTTTTAACAAAAAGAGTGGCTGAATGTGATTGAACATTGGATTGCTGCCTTTAGGTTTCTCGCCTTTCCATGATGGTTGGCCCAAGTATTACATCTTCTGCAGCTGAAGCTGCTGTTGCAGCCCTTTGCTATGAGAATTTGTGTCCGAGAGAAATATTTGAGGTTAATGATGATGGCAGTCACAAGTTCGGGTTGTCACAAAACGAGAGACAGAGGTGCTCCTTAATTGATTTGGAGGAATAATATCTTCTTTATATTTGTTTTGGCTTTTAATTCTAAAGTTCAAAGTGTTTGATATTGTTTCCAGAGCCTCTCCAGCTAAGGACTCAGACATGGAAGGAAGATATGCTTCAGGTACTTCTTTGAACATTATGCATTATAAATGTGCCATTAGTAGTGAAGGGTAAGAAGTTCAAACTTTCAATTCAGTAATATCCTTGATTAATAGTTATTATTAGAGACTAGAAAGATGCATTTTTTTTTTCAAGAGTGCAGGACAAGTTTCTTTATTAAACTCAGTTATAGTAGTACTTGGATTTTTGCAGAGGTGATAAAATGAGATAAATACGTATTTCACCCAGTTTTTATTATTATGGAATGTGAGAAAAAGCATTAGTCTACTATCATCACTGCATTCTTGACAGAATTCAGACACTAATTTTTGAACATCTTTCTATGTTTTCTTCAAAAACTAATAAGCATAATTACAATCACAATCATGAAAGCAAGTGCTAGATCTGAATAATTGAATATGCTACAACTACGATTAACTAGAACAGATCACTCCACAAAAACTTAAATAGATAGATATTAATAAGATTTGACGATACAAAATACGCTCACTACTTATTACAGTTCTGAGCTTTTCGAGAGGCTCAGTGTCTCCCAATAACTGTTAATTCTTTCACTTCTAATTCGATACCCTAATTCCTCTTCTTTTCCCTCTTTTCTACTACTACATCCTGCATTTCCCATTATACCCTTCTGCTCTGTTAAAAGACCTTTCTGCCCCTCTTCACATTACTCTGTTTTTGTCTTTTTCTTACGTCTTGTGTATTTTATCAGTTTTGCCTCCTCACTCCTTGCAATACCCGCCTCCCAAAGAGCCACCTTGTCCTCAAGGTGAAACTCAGGAAAACGGTGGTTCAACGCCTCAAAGTCTTCCCAAGTCGCCCCAAACTCGGCCATCCCCTGCCATTTCACTAAGACCTCCACCAAAGTCGTGTTTTTATTTCGTACTCCCATCACTTTTTCTGGCTCAGCCATCTGCACTAAATCTGCTGTGATAGTAGCCGGTATTGTTGGCGACACTGGTCCCTCCCCTACTACTTTCTTCAATTGGGAGACATGGAAAACTGGGTGGATCTTGGACAGTTCTGGCAACTGTAACTTATAGGCGACCTTGCCCACTCGTTGAATGACCTCAAAAGGCCCATAAAATCTTGCTGATAGCTTCTCCCAAGCTCGACGGGCCAAAGATTGTTGGCGATAGGGTTGAATTTTCAAGTAGACCCAATCTCCTACCCCATATTCCACCTCCCTCCTTTTCTTATCCTCCTGCATCTTCATGCGTTGTTGAGCCCGTAAGAGATTAAAACGGAGCTCATCTAACATTGCGTCTCTTGCAGCCAACTGTTCTTCGATGTTGTTGACCCCTGTATCTACTGTTACTCCTTTAATCAGTGGCAAAGGATCTCGCCCATACAGTGCTCTAAGAAAGATTTTATCACGGTCAGAGACAATGGTAGAAGGGAACCCATGAAGCCTCACGATTTCTTTCACAAACACCATGGCCACCGACTGAGCATTGAATGGGTGCTTGAGTGCTATGAAGTGTGCATACTTCCTGAAACGATCGACCACGACCAAAATACTATCATATCCTTGAGACTTTGGTAGACCTTCTATAAAATCCAATGAGATGTCATCCCATACTTTAGTCGGTACCGGCAAGGGTTGGAGCAGTCCCGCGGGTTTTAAGGTTGAGGTTTTATACTGTTGGCAAATGGTGCAAGCCTGCACATACTTATCAATCTCATGGCGCATGCCTGGCCAGTTCCCTGGCAATGCGTTGGTAAGTCTTCCATTCTCCCGCGTGACCCCCAACTGCAGATGTATGATACTCGTGTAAAATCACCGCAATAAACTTACAGTTCTTTGGCAACACCATGCGTCCCTTGTACAACACCACCTCCTGCTCCACCGTGAACCCTTTGGAACACTGTCCACCTGCCACAACCTCATGTTTTAACTTGACTATATACGGGTCATTCTGCACCAGTGTTCTCACTCCTTCCCAATTAGCCCCATGAGTAGACACCAAACTGCTCAATTCTGCACCCTCCGTAGCTTTTCTTGACAAAGCATCGGCCACTAAATTCGAAGGGCCTGGCCGGTACTGGATGTCGAACGTAAAACCCATCAATTTGCTAACCCACTTTTGATATTCAGACCCAATTTCCCTTTGTTCCAACAAAAATCTCAAGCTTTGTTGATCTGTTTTAATGGTGAACTTCCTCCATTTCATCACTGATAGTACAATTGCCATCAGTTCTTTTTCGTAGATTGATTTTAGTCTCGCCCTTTGCCCCAAGGTACTGCTATAGAATGCGATTGGATGGCCTTGTTGTGAAAGGACAGCTCCTAACCCAAAACCAGAGGCATCTGTCTCCAGCTCGAAAGGTAATTCAAAATCCGGTAAAGCCAAGATTGGCGTGGTTGTCATAAGCTGCTTGAGCTGTTGAAAAGCCTGATCCGCGGCCGAATTCCACCCGAAACTATCCTTCTTTAACAGTTCAGTAAGAGGAAGTGAGACCTTTGCATAACCCTTTATGAATTTCCGGTAGTAACCGGTCAGTCCCAAGAACCGCGCAACTCCTTCACGTTTTGGGGTACCACCCAGTCAACCATTGCCTTTATCTTTTCTGCATCAACAGCCACTCCTTTCGACGAAATAATATGGCCTAAGCCACCTCCGTTCGCCCAAACCACATTTCTTGCGGTGAACATATAGTTTGTGTTTGTGTAGAGTCTGCAAAACCAAGGTCAAGTGCTCCTTGTGTTTTTCCTTCGTGGAACTATATACCAATATATCGTCAAAAAAGACTAAGACGAAGCGCCTCAAAAATGGCTTGAACACCTCGTTCATTAGCGCTTGAAAAGTGGCTGGCCCATTCATTAACCCAAATGGAAGTACCCGAAATTCGTAGTGCCCTTCATGGTCCGAAAAGCGGTCTTAGAAATGTCCTCCTTCATTCGAATTTGGTGATAACCCGATTTCAGATCCAATTTTGAGAAATAAACTGCCCCATGTAGTTCATCGAGGAGCTCATCGATTACCGGAATTGGGTATTTATCCGGGACTGTTACTTTATTTAAAGCTCGGTAATCCACAAAGAACCTCCAAGAGCCGTCTTTTTTCTTTACTAAAATTACTGGGCTCGAAAACGAACTTCTCGATACTTGGATAATTTGAGCTTGGAGCATTTCTCTGATCATTTGCTCAATTTCGTTTTTCTGAATTTGTGGGTACCTGTAAGGTCGTACGGTGACTGGTTATGTTCCTGTTTTGAGGTTAATGGCATGAGCAAAGGATCGATGTGGAGGCAGCCCTACCGGCATCTGAAACACACTGGCAAACGGTTGTAACAGAGGTTCTATCTAGGCCGGAATTTTCTCCTCTTCTGATTCACTTGTCAAACAATTTAACTCCACCAACACCCCTGCTCATGTCTTCCTTATTGTTCGTATCATAGCCTTTAACGAGATCAGCGTTTTCCCCAACGAAGGATCTCCCTTGATTGTCACCGTCTCTCCTTGTACTCGGAAACTCAGGGTCTGCGTTTTCCAGTTGGTGCTCATCGTTCCCAACTTCTCCAGCCACGCAATACCCATATTAAATCTGAATTTCCCAACTTAAGAGGAAGGAAGTCTTCGACCACTTCGATGCCTTATATCCACACGGCCACATTCTCACAAACTCCTTTTCCCTTGACTGATTCCCCTGTACCCAATGTCACTCCAAACCCTTGTGTGGGAGTTATGGCGACCTTTAACCGTTGTACAGCCTCTTTGGATATGAAATTGTGGGTTGCTCCCGAATCTATCATCACGATTACTTGTGTCTCCTTGACCATCCCAACTAATTTAATCGTCTTTGGGGTTGTTAAACCCACCACTGAATTCAACGATACTTCCGGCTGCACTATGTCCCCCCCATTGTCTTCACTCTCTGTACTTTGGCTTAACAGTAAACTCCTTTCATCGTCTCCTTCTCCTTGTGACAACAAAACACTCAACTCTTTTTTATTACAACGATGCCCCACCTACCATTTTCCATCACACTTGAAACACAATCCTTTTTCCCTCCGGATTTGCCACTCTTTATCACTAAGTCTCCGCACCTCTCCTATGGGCTTAGCAATTGGAAACAGAGCTGTCGACCGTAACGCTGAACTTGATTGATTCGAGATCATCGTAGGCGACCTGGCACTACTCTGCGAACTCGCTACACTCTTTTGGTCATCAGAATACCTAGATGGGTTGTATGACTTTCCTGAAACAGAGCCGTACGCAGTGTTGTTAAACGCGATATTCGCACAGAAGCGCAAAAGCCTCATGGGGCATAAGCGCAACGCGCAACGCGCAATGCGCGGATTCATCGAAGACAACTAAATATTAATATATATATGATATATAATGCAGAATATTATAAATTTATAGATAAAAAGGCATTTAAAAGCCTTTAGCATTTCTTTTTCCTCCGATAAGATGTTCCTTCATCCTAAATACTCCTCTAGTTGTTTCTTTTCCACAGAAATTACAACGAAGTTGAACCGAACTACCCTTGTTCACTGCCTGTGCATATTTCCATGCCACATCTTTTCTATCAGCCATCACTTACTGCAATTAAACGAAGAGCAGCTGTAATTAGTATGTAATTACATACTATAATCAGTTAATAAGTTTAGTAAAAAATCGTATGTATATATACAAGAATCGTATGTATATATATACAAGAATCATATATAACTGTGTATGTGTATATGTGTGTATATGTGTGTATATATGTGTGTGTATGTAAATATGTGTGTATGTGTGTGTATATTTGTGTGTGTTTGTGTGTGAAGATAAAAAGATGAGAAGATAATTACCACGAAGATTTCTTTGCCTGCTGCTGCTCTGTGGGTTCTCTGTTGCTGCTCTGTGTGTATATGATGGCTGCTCTATCTGTTTAGGGTTTTTTAGACCCATTTCTTATAAATTTTTTTTTTTTTATAAAAATGACCCGGTCAACGAGCCCGGTCAACATCTTAACAAAGGCGCGCTTTTTTTGCGCATTGCGCACTGCGCATAATCGATAGAAGCGCACAAAAGCGAGCGCATCACTGAAGGCGCATCGCATCTCCAAAGCGATGCGCTTCAGGTGCGCATCGCGTCGCTTCTCGCATATGCGCGCATTTAACAACACTGGCCGTACGAGTACTGATTGTACGTACCTTTAGTTCCTGATGCCTGGTTTGTATTCTTAAATTTGTTTCTCGCCTCTCCACTACACCGCAATTTATCCTCTATTTTGACTGACAAATCCATCGCGTGGTCTAAGCTCCGGGGTCCCAATAGCCTCAATTCTGTCTTAATCTCATCTTTTAAACCATTGATGTATTGCCCCTCCGCTATTTCTTCCGGCACCCCCACCAACGGAGCCATGAGTTCAATGAATCCCCTCCGATACTCTACCACAGAATCCGTCTGCGTGTCCCAACCATTGCTCTTGCAGACTGCCCATTGCCGTAGGACGAAAATGATGAAGGATTATCCGTTTCAATTCCGGCCATCCCCGTATCGGTCTCCTATTATCCTCCCACTGAAACCACGACAAGGCATCTCCCTCCATGGCTACAATCGCTGCTTCGAGTTTTTCTTCTTCAGTCAATTTGTAAAAATTGAAAAATCTCTCCGCTCTAAGAATCCATCCATCTGGGTTTTCTCCTGTAAAAAGTGGTATATCCAGCTTTTTTGCTCCCCAATGAGATCCACTAGTGTACCCTGGATGTGACAAACCCACCAATTCGGATCCACCTCGACTTGTTCCACGACCCGACCCAGAGATCTCATTCAGTACCGACCCACACCCGCCTCCAGGACCCGGCCCAAACCCATGGCCTCTACCCGACCCGATTCCAGACCCTTCGGGTCGGTTTACCACCCCGTCTTCCTGGGTCAAGCCCGACGTAACCTGAGCACGACGAACTGGTTCCAACGTCAATCTCATCTCCTCCTGGAACCTTCCCTGCTCTCCTCTCATCGCCTCCACCACACCTTCATATTTCTCTCGCGACTTCGCCATCCTTTCTTCCATTCGCTGAACTTGCAGATCGAACGATTTTGTGAGTTGGTCGATTAATTTCTCATGAAGATCTTGTGTGGCGGCTTGAACCCCGACGGTGATTTGCTCCGCCAAACTCGTCCGTAACTCACTCACCCCTTTCTCCAACAACTCGATCCGGTGCTGATTCGAAGGAGGTGCTCCCATACTTACCCGAACCGTCACTGCTCTGATACCACTTTGCTAGATCTGAATAATTGAATATGCTACAACTACGATTAACTAGAACAGATCACTCCACAAGAACTTAAATATATAGATATTAATAAGATTTGACGATACAAAATACACTCACTACTTATTACAGTTCTGAGCTTTTCGAGAGGCTCAGTCTCTCCCAATAACTGTTAATTCTTTCACTTCTAATTCGATACCCTAATTCCTCTTCTTTTCCCCCTTTTCTACTACTACATCCTGCATTTCCCATTATACCCTTCTGCTCTGTTAAAAGACCTTTCTGCCCCTCTTCACATTACTCTGCTTTTGTCTTTTTCTTACGTCTTGTGTATTTTATCAGTTTTGCCTCCTCACTCCTTGCAGCAAGCTGAATGCATTCAAATAAAATTTATATACAAAGATCAATTGACAACTTAACATGTGTAATTATGTTGCCAATGAATGTGAACTCATATTATTTTTACAACAAGATGATAATAGCAATGATGATCTTCAAGGATCACATAGAGAACGTAGAGATATAGTAGTTTAGAGCTAGGGTTGGCTGAAATCAAGATAGAAGATAATATAGGAGGATAGTTATTTTTGAATGAAACCTAGGAAGCAGAGCTTGATTGTTATAAAAAAGAAAACATGCCGTCAACAGGGTGGCTTGGATATTTAAAATTTTTGTTGACTAGTATAATCTGAATGTGTTAATAAATATGAAGCAAGGATACAGTTTCAAAATATGGATTCAGTGTCATATCTTGTAAAATACTCCCTCCGTCCCTTTTTAGTTGGCACATTTGCAAAAAACACACATATTAAGAAAGAATTAATTATGTAATTTGTTTCCATGTTTGCCCTTAATCTTAAGATTAAATGATGACTTATAAGTATGTGCATTAAATATAAAGTCAAACATTGGTATTAGAAATGATGGGTAGGTATGGAAAAATTGGTAAAAATATGTATTGGAAGAAGGAATGTGACAACTATTTAGGGACAAATTTTTTTTTGCAAATGTGCCAATTAAAAAGGGATGGAGGGAGTAGGAATTTGTGCTGTACCTAAACATTATCTTCAAGTATACTCCTATTATATTGAACTTGGTGTATTATTAGTTATAAGTTGTGCCTGAAATATTCGCAAGTATTACGAAGACGGAAGGGAAAGAAGCATTGTCCATTAAGGAAGGGATTCTCAGCCGATGGAATTTGTGAAATGTTAGGTTTTTTCCTTTCTTGGATCTTGGAAAGAAGTATGCAAATTGACTTTAAATCACACTTATAACACCAATAAAATTTCTACCTGTAAACTAGATATGTTGTGATTTTTTGGTCTGATATAGGTTATTCATAATTAATGGTAGGAGTCTGTTACAGCATGCCTGAAGCATAGTAAGATCTGATCGAATTTGGCATGACAACGTAACTTAAGATTCTATAAAATGAAGAGAGAAGGAAAAGAGAGGTGTACCTGCCAAATAACAGCCGCCTGCTCAAAAGATATTGCAATCCAACGAAGCGGTCCACCTGAATTGTTAGATTTGGGAACTGACCATCTGTTAGGAGAAGATTCAATTTCTGTATTTGCCACTCCCCCCTAAAAAAATGCACACTTCCCGTCCCAGTTCACACCTATAAAGCAATTAAATCTTACATGCCAATTAGATCTGCAGTAATTTGATCTATGATGGTGGTTCGTAGTTAATCTTTTCTTGGTGCTGAAGGGGGGAAATCTTGGTGCACCTTAATCCTGCGAAATCTTACCTGCCACCTAGGTCTGCAGTGATTAACTTAATTAGGGTGATTCATAGTTGATCTTATATTGGTGCTGCACTGGGGGAAATCTTGGTGCACCTTAATGCTGCAAAATACCGTTTTGGGTTTTCAAAGTTATTTGTTGTGTCTCTCCTTCGTGGTTTGGCGAAATTTATTCGCATTAGAATGATATGACATGTGTCAATTTGCAGGACCTTGATGAAAAAAGTGGAGCAAGGTGTCTTGAAAGTAATCTGGCCATAAAATCCCCAATTTTGTAAATTCTTGTGGCAAATATTTTCCATTTTGGAGTTGGAAAGTGCTACCTAGTTTGTGACAAGTCATCGCACATAACATTATCGAACATCTATTACAACCTATGACCATGTTTTAAGCACCAAATCAGTTTAACATTTATTTTTTAAATAAATATATGACTGTAATAAATTTCTTTTAATTAAATATGTATATTTTTTAAATTAATTAGTGGATTGTAAATCAAAGAACATGACAAGACATAAAAATTATATTTATTTCTAATGTTTTTATTTTAAAACTTATATTTAGGGATATATATTAACTGTTGTAGCGATGGGGATTTTGGGGCCGGGGAGGCACTAATACTCCCGCATTCCCCGTCCCCCGAAATTGTTATATAAAAGTTCTTGTTCCCCATTCTGTAATCTGAAGCTTATCAGTTCTAAAAAAGATGACTGGGAAATATGACTTGGTAGATTGTACTTTGATGCATGACAGAATATTAAATCGAAGATTTATTGAACAAAAACAAATAAAACAATGAATTATACGAATCCCAAGAATAATTAATAATATTATTCCCAAGAAAAATGTATAATCAAATCTTAGTAATATGTGGGGGATTACATCACTTATATAGAATAATTAAACCCTAGTACTAAACCTAATGGACCTAAGGCCCGTAAACAAATGGGCTTTATTCTAATTAAACTACTTAAATAATAAACTCCTAGCCCCACATATAAAACGTAAAGATTAATACATCATTTATATGTACACTAGACAAGTATAAACTAATAATAAACATATATTTTAATTCTTTATTTCCGTTCCTCATCATTCTCCCCTTGTTGGAGAAAACTCGACCACGAGTTTTGTAGAAGTCAAGAACTTGGCAAGACTGAGCTGGTACAAAGAAAAAGTGTTTCCACTTGAAGATGTATGGATTAGATGCAAAAAACTTCGAAAACTGACTAGCAAGCGAAGGAGGCTTAGGCAAGTGCTCTGGAATGATGAAGTCGATATGCTCAACCTCAATAATATCATCAACTACTTTATGAACCTCAATAGTTTGAAAGCAGTCAAAATGCTCAACCTCAATAATATCATCAACTACTTTATGATCCTCAATAGTTTGAAAGCAATTAGGTTGTGGCTTGGTTTCTCCCACTTGCTCCTCACTAGCAGCCTTTGTATGCTCAACTTGTTTAACCTCCTCAATTGGATCTTTCGTAACTTGTTTAACCTCCTCGACTGGATCTTCTGTAGCAGGATCTTCCGTAGCAGCTTCTTCAACATGATGCTCAATTTCCATTACAATTACATTCCCTTTGACCTTTTTCTCATTTTCCAAATGTACAAGACGTTCAACCTGAGATGTGAGCGTCTTAAGAGTCCTCTTTAGTTCCTAATCTGCACGTTTGTACCTTTCATCTGCACGTTTGCACCTTTCTTTGCTCAACGCAATTTTGTACTTCTTTTCCAATCTTTCAAGTTCGTCATATTGATTATCTAACTCCTTCAACGTAAGTTTATATTGAAGTAACCAACGTTCACGATGACACACGTAGACTTCGTAGTGCAACACTTCATATTCCTCCTCAAGACAACAAATATTATACTTTACCCCCTCAATTTCATACTTTAAGCGCTCAGACATAATTTAAATCATGGAGTAGTGCATCAATTGGCATCAGAGCCGAATTCCTGAAATTTTGTTACTATTCATCAATCGACGTTTTTACTATTCGTCACCGTTTTCACTGTTTGCATCGTCGGTTACTGTTCATCCGTCGGAAACACAACAGCCGCCATCCTTCTCACTAGCCACCACTGAGATACACCACCATTCACCCACCAGAACGCTGCCCTAACTCCATAAAACCAATCAGAACCCTAAATCCCCAAATTCTGGACCCTAATTAGATACCTGACCCGACCCGAATACAATCCCTAATTCCCAAATCAAGTTAATCGGACCCTAATAACCCAAATCGACCCGACAATACAATCCAACCCGCTGCTATTCATCTATTTTGTACTAATCAGCAATCAACGAATCCAATCAGGAGAAGAGAAGTAGCAGATCGGAAAGACCATAGGAACAGACCTGGACGCCGCCGTTGCTACCGCAAGTCGTTGCCAGAGCTTTTGTTTGTCCCTGCTGCATCGAAGTGTTGCGGATGTCGCTGCCATAGTTCGTGTTCGGTGTTCGGTGCTGCCTCTTCTCTGAACTTCTTTATCGGTGGCAGTCTATTGCTTGCTGTGTCAACTACAGTTAGGTGCCTCAGACTTTGCTGGATAACATAAATCAGTCACTGAAGTTTACACATATCACAAATCAGCCCCTGCGGTTTCCATAAATAACAGTCCAGTCCCGAAAGTTTCCAGATAATTGCATAACAGTCCTTGAAATTCGCAAAACTGCCTTTGGACTTCAGAATGTTGGCAGGTCAGACTTTTTAAACTTCTGAATTTTGATGTTTCAATCCCTTGTACTCCAGAAGTCATCAAGATCAACCCTCTTATCTTTGTTTAAGCAATGTTTTCTTACATCAAGCGTCAAATCGATGGCGTGGAGGATAATATTTATTTCCTTGAGCGTGAGCGTGATGAGTTGCATTACGAAGTCTATGTTTGTCATCGTGAACGTTGGTTACATCAATATAAACTTACGTTGAAGGAGTTAGAAATTCAATATGATGAACTTAAAAGCTTACAAAAGAGGTATAAAATTGAGTTAAGTAAAGAAAGGGACGCACGTGCAAGTGAGGAACTAAAAAGTGCAACCGGGGAAGTCAAAATGCTCAACCTCAATAATATCATCAACTACTTTATGATCCTCAATAGTTTGAAAGCAATTAGGTTGTGGCTTGGTTTCTCCCACTTGCTCCTCACTAGCAGCCTCTGTATGCTCAACTTGTTTAACCTCCTCAATTGGATCTTTCGTAACTTGTTTAACCTCCTCGACTGGATCTTCTGTAGCAGGATCTTCCGTAGCAGCTTCTTCAACATGATGCTCAATTTCCATTACAATTACATTCCCTTTGACCTTTTTCTCATTTTCCAAATGTACAAGACGTTCAACCTGAGATGTGAGCGTCTTAAGAGTCCTCTTTAGTTCCTAATCTGCACGTTTGTACCTTTCATCTGCACGTTTGCACCTTTCTTTGCTCAACGCAATTTTGTACTTCTTTTCCAATCTTTCAAGTTCGTCATATTGATTATCTAACTCCTTCAACGTAAGTTTATATTGAAGTAACCAACGTTCACGATGACACACTAGACTTCGTAGTGCAACGCTTCATATTCCTCCTCAAGACAACAAATATTATACTTTACCCCCTCAATTTCATACTTTAAGCGCTCAGACATAATTTAAATCATGGAATAGGGCTGATTTTTCTCAAATCCAGAAGTTGCAAGGGCTGGAATGTAAAAAAAAACTAGAACTGCAGTGGCTGACTTGTCAAGAATCTGAAGTTCAGAAATTGATCAGAAAAGCTTAAGGATTCCAAGGACTGTTCTGTGATTTCCAGAAACTTGTGAAACTGATTTGGAATTTCTGTGAACTCTCGGGTACTAAACCATTTAATTCCTCACACACAAACAGAAAACAAGTAATTGAAGATGTTCAGGAAAGAGGCAGCGGTGACTCGTCGAACTGAGATGATGCTAGCAGCAGCTTGACAGCGGTGGCAGACTCCAGTGAACCTGTCCAGGTGGTCCTTTCTTCTCTCTCCTATCTGATTCTTCTCTCTTCTTGTCTGATGACGGTTGTTTAACAACAAAACGAAGGGTTTTGGTAGGGTTACAAGGGATTTGTCTGAATCTGATTTTGGGAATTATGGATTTTTATATGGGTCGGGTCGGGTTTGTAATTAGGGCTTAGGATTTCGGGCTTTAGGGATCTGATTGGTTTTGTTGGACTTTGGGCAGCAGAACTCTGGTGGTTAGATGGTGGTGCTGTGGTTGTGAACAGTACTGGCGGCGTGAACAGTGAAAACGGCGATGAACAGTAAAACCGATGAACAGTAAAAATTGCAGGAATTCGGCTCTGATACCAATTGATGCAGGACAGAATATTAAATCGAAGATTTACTGAACAAAAACAAATAAAACAATGAATTATACGAATCCCAAGAATAATCAATAATATTATTCCCAAGAAAAATGTATAATCAAAGCTTAGTAATATGTGGGGGATTACATCACTTATATAGAATAATTAAACCCTAGTACTAAACCTAATGGACCTAAGGCCCGTAAACAAATGGGCTTTATTCTAATTAAACTACTTAAATAATAAACTCCTAGCCCCACATATAAAACGTAAAGATTAATACATCATTATATCTATACTAGACAAGTATAAACTAATAATAAACATATATTTTAATTCTTTATTTCCGTTCCTCATCATACTTGGCATTTGAAGTTCAGTATTTCCATCTATTAATGATTTGTTGGATCATATTATATATTATATATATGTAAAGGTGTATAGAGTCGAACTACAATAGGATCTCTGTATAATATACAAAATAGGAACTAATTTTAAACTTTTAGATTAGAAATAATAGAAGGTTAGAAACTTATCTATTTATAAGAATAGAAGGCAGTGTTTTTTTTTTTTTTTTTTTAATAAATAACCCTGGCACAATTTATTTACTCCCTCTTATGTTTCTCATAACCCCAAACAGAGACGACATGCACAAGCATAAATCCCTCCCTCCCCCTCCCTCCCCGTGTGTATGTATACTAGCGTATATTTCTGCGTGCATTTTTTATCCTCTCCTCTCCCCTCTCTTTTCTTATTAAAGATTCATGAGCAGTAATTGATGTTTTCCATCACTCTTTACATTTAAAATCTCAACAATAGTTATATGATGTATGTAAGAGTTCGGGGTTCCAAAATCAAAGAAGTCTCGATTTTTATATCGATTTGAAACGTCAACTCTTTCTTAAATTTAAATGGAATTTTGTTTCTGGATCCAACAAATAATTTAGAGGTTGCAATAAATAATATATAAGATTTAAGTGGGTTTATACTGTATAGTATCATTTTGACTTGTAAGTTTGGCTTCTCGTATGCATTATAGTAAATTTGAAGAATATCTGAGATTTTTATTGAATGCAAGGTTCACAAGTTCTGATGAATGTTACAAATGTATTATATTGTATGTAACAATACTTGCATTTTATCTTAAAATGGCAACTATCATTAACAGTGTACAGCTCTTGACATTTAAATAGGTGTGATTGAGCCCATTTTATCTGTTTTACATTTCTGTTTTATCTTGTAATCATTGAGTTGGACTGTTAATCTGTTTTACTGTCAGAATCATGTAGTTTGTTCATTTGTTGGTTAAATACGTTAAAAATTTACATACTAAAAAAAAAGTTGGATCCTCAGTGTGCATATTGAAACTACATGACAAACATATTCTCAGTGATTAGGAGATTGTGAGGAAGACATTTCTGTTGGAGGGTGGAATTTGTCGTAATATGTGAACATGTGGATGATAAAGAAATGTAGGCTCAGAGAGAGAAAGATTGATGAGATAGAACCTAATACTCGAAGTGTTTATGTACATGTTTCTCATTTGTGCCCACTAGTGTTAATTTCCCTTGGTTTCGTGCTATGTAAAGAGACTCTTAGATTATACCTTGATCCAAGGGTCCTATCTAGTTCCTGTTTTGTATTTTAATGTAGTTTTTTGTTTTAAGCCAAAAGCTACGTGTGTATTTTGTGTGTTTGTATATACCGGGTAATTATCAAAATAACATTATGCTTAATGTGTAGACTACTGCCTAGTCAACGCTGGTGGGGTCTGTGACAATTTTACAGACCATCTTATTTTTCAGCATATCATGGTGCTAATAATCATCTGATATCTAATACATTTTCCCTGCAGATATTCAGGACACCTCCTCCACAAACACTATACCCGTAGCTTTACGAATGAGAGCTGCAACTGCAACAGCTCTAGGTGCTGCTGCCGCCCGTGCAAAATTATTGGCAGATCAGGAAGACCGAATAATAGAACATCAAGTCGCAACAATTGTTGAAATGCAGGTGAGATGCAGTAATTTTGACGTTTACAAGTAACTGTAGTTTGGGTTCAGTCCTCTTAACAACACACACACACACACACATATATATATATATATATATATAGGCTTTTGCTCAAATACAAACCAATCCTTAAATACAAACTACAAACTAACACTAAATTAATTATATTTCATCTATTCTAAGTTTCCCGCCAAGGGTACCTTCACGAAAGATGCTTAAAATAATTGGCTCTATCCAACAAAAAAAAAAAAATCAAAAAAAAAAAAAAAAAATCCCTGCCGTGGAAATGCGAAGCATTTAAGACAGTAAACGGATGAGTTAGGTATTCATGAGGGCCGAAGGTCCTCGACACACCCGTCAATCGTCTATTGCCTTTACCATTGATTGCCATTCCTTACAACTTTAGAATGATAAAGGCGCGAAGCGCCGTACAAGAAGGTGCGAAGCACCGTTAACCAGTGAAATCCACTGCCACGTCATCACGTGAACAGTGATTTTTTATTATTTTTTTTATTTTTTTTTGTTGGATAGAGCCAATTATTTTAAGCATTTTTTGTATTGGGATACCCCTAGTTTGATCATTAGATTAGCTTGAAATATTAGATTAGTGTTTAGTTTTTAGTTTGTAGTTAATTTTAGTTTGTAGTGGAGTAGGACCCTATATATATATATTATATTTCCATTACCTATAGCCTACTTAGTGGGTTTTTTCTGTAACTTTCTCTGACATTTGTTCTGGAAATTGATGCTTTTATAGGTGAAGAAAGTGCAACGCAAAATGAGGTGTATCGAAGATCTTGAGCTGATTATGGAGAACGAGCACGTCCGAATGAAGGAGTTAGTAGAGTCGTTCCTATCAAAGAGAGTGAGTGTGCTAAAAAAGATATTTAGTGCCGGGATATCTAGATGGGGGGATCGTACACCTGTAACGGCGAGCATGCACCATCTGTGCCTTGAGTAAGCTGTTAACAGGTCTGTAACTTTCTTTTCCTATTCATTTTTATGAGAAGGAGAATTTGGAGTAACATTAACTCCACATGTAAAGTTTGAAGAACTGGTTTTACTGAAAACAGCAAATGTTTCTGAAATCAGTTTGGGTAGTTTAAGGTGTATCTGTAAGGTCAAATCACAAATGTGTATCAGAATCCAGAAGGTTTAGGGTTATAGATGAATCAATCAGCTTTGCACCAACCAAGTGGTTGGAATGTTTTAGTCTTTGTTTTGGAAACATGGTAGATTGAATCTTCCTTACATGCTGATTGTGAGAATGTGAAATTTTTAAACTGTTTTTTATAGTGTACTTGGGGAGTTGGGAAATACAGTATTGAGAACATGAACTGTACACAAGTTTTAAACTAGACTATGCATTTTAATTTTAAGTTTTATAACCACCAAACTCGAACACTAAGCTATCAGCCTATTTATAATTTTATTCCCCCAATGCAACACCACATCAAGATTCCTAGATTGAAAAACGTAATTGTATCTGTTGTGCCTTTTATACACTTTGTTCTGCATGTAAACAATTATTTTTATACTATTGTTCAGTATGTGAAACAATTAGTTGCACTTTAACACTCATTGCCTTTGCATTATGGTAACTGAGAGGTTCCAGGTTTCCCTTGAGTACGCTTGAGTTGTTAAGAAAACCCAAGTATGGTCCAGAAATCCACACTATGGTGTATTTTAGTTCAGAACCGTGGGTTTGATTCCCGTGCCACTAATTTTTATATCTACAAGTGATTTTCTTTCTGTAGCCAACAAAAGTTACTTAAACCAGCAGGTGTTCTTCAGAAAAGGCAGTTCAAATTCCCCAGATTGTTCTTTTGGTGCAACCTGCAATTTTTTCCTGGCTCCACCGCTCTCTACAAGTGATTGTTTACAACAAACTGTTCACAATTTTAAAAGGCATGTAGGTAAACATACTAAAATATTTGTTTCAAGGGTGGACAGAGAGTCGGTGAACCTTCTATATCTTGTAGCAACTTTATTGCAGTAATCGCTTGCTGAACATGGACCCAATGATAAATGCAAGTATACAAGTGCCTTGTGAATTCAGTACATAAAAAATAGAGAAAGCTGGACTTGAGCTTGTCGTCATAGATCTCTTCTGAGATTATAACACAAAAAACCTAAAAAATTATTGGCCCTATAGGAATATTTTTGTAAATATCATTTTTTTCAGGAATTTATCTAAATACTCTTATATTTGTATTGAAAATCTTTGAAACAATGACATAAATACCATTTTTAAATAAAACTGACCAGAATAATACAAATCATGGATGGTGGCCATAAATATCACTATATTACGCATTTGGGAGAGTGGTAATAGATTTTATACATATTACGCATTTTTCAGAGGGATAATAGGCCTGCCAGTGAAGCCTATTACGCATTTGGAAAATGGGTAACCCCTATTACCCATTCTCAAATGCGTAATAGTAAAAAAATTTATACTAATTACCCCAATATCAAATGCATAACCCTATTACTCTCATATGAAATGCGTAATAAACTGATATTTATGGTCGATTTGTGATATTCTCATCAGATCTATTCAGAAAAATATTATTCTTGGCCAAAGCCCAAAATCTTTTAATCTCACGTGGAACATTGAGGCAAACTTCAAAGTAGGATTATAGTTTAACAGTACAAAGTTCATGAACACATAAAAGGTCCACATACTATTATTCATTACACCAGCTAAATTAACAAGTAGAGTAAAGAAAAGATAATGTAACTATTACGACTGTCTAATCAGTTTTGAGGTCGGCTGGTGGCTCGGCAGCCCCTCCATAGAGAGCCCTCGCTCCAGGGAGCTCCGTCATCTTCTTATTAAGTGATTCATGAGGTGAAGCCCCTGGTTTGGTGATGTACTGCAACCAAACAAACACATCCAGAATCTCCGGGCAAAAGATTTTCAACCAGTGGCTGATCCTAAACCACGCTGGTTCTACCAAGTACCTATCTCCCCTGCACGCACTTTTCAGTTTTCACTATTGTCTTGGCACATGCTATTACACTTCTCACTGGCACTAAACCAGCCTGAGCCTGTACAAACAGACACACACAAGCATTATATAAATTTTTGCGATTTTACACAACATTACCCTATTTAGAATTTTAATTTTAATTTTTTTTTGCTAGTCCATCAAAAATAAAACTATTTCTGGCAAGGTCTTGGATAAAGCTATGATGTGTATGATCTTTGAAGTTTCTAAAGACTTACAATGAAAATACCAATACAAATGAAGCAGAACTTACATCTCGCATGTCCGGGTCAAATTCCATTTTACCTCCCTTGAACAGGAATTTGCCTTGAATCATTTCGGACTCGATAAAACCAGGTGTTACAATTGTCACTTTGATATCAGACCCAAACTCGACCCTCAACGTGTCGAAGAATTGTGCTACAGCAGCTTTGCTTGCCTAAGACAAGCTAAACTCATTAGAAAAGTAACTTTATATACTAGAACATAGGAGTTAAATAATTTAAATCGTTCATAGAAATATATGTCTGTATTATACTATAGCAAAATTAATCAGAAAATTACAGTAAAATAGAAAAAGAAACAGTAGTTGAAGCAGAAAGATGCAATAGAAATTTCCGATAAGTAACTGATGGCAAGGTTGCTTACATTGTAAAAGCTCGACCTGGGCATAGGAAACCAAGAGGCCCCGGAAGAGATGACAACTACCCTTCCGTGGCTACTTCTTAAATGAGGAACTGCAAATCGGGTTGTGTAAACCATGCCCCAAAAGTTTGTTTCCTGAGAGATAGCCGTAGTTTCACTATCAGGCCAACTTAAAAACATCAATTATTTGTTTACATCAAAGTACACAATGAAGATTTCCTTTGTCACTCTAGTCTTACTAATAATTTATAGTATTACTTAACTACCCTTACTTAATTATTTATAATTACTAATAACTAATCAATTTTCTTTTTCATGTAAAACATGTTACCTTTAATAACTAATCAATTTTCTTTTATGTTTTTATTACTAATGATTGATCGAGAACCTTTTTTTTTTTATCAAAAACGTATCATTTTTTTTTTATATTTTCTAACAAAAATCCCCATTTTCTAGAAATATCACGGGCAACATTTATATAATCATAAGCAGATCATATCATTTAAAAATTTAAAAACACAAAGTTCATGTCTTAAAAAATTTAATTGAAATTAAAAAAAATCATATGATTTTAAAGAAAATCGGTACTTATATTTCACACTTGCACTTTATTCGCTCCCTTATTTGTTGTAACTTCTTTTTTGATCCATAATTCTACTTAATTGAATAAAATAATATTATAAGTACCAATACCTAATCAATTTTCTTTTTCAGCTGAAATATGATATATTTTCTTCTTTTTTTTCAGTAACCAATCAATTCCAATTTTCAGATAAAACATATAATATTTTGCATTCTATTTAATTAAAATATCTCCATCTCAAAATACTACAACGAGTTCTATTTAATTAAATTAAATGATACTATTATAATTAGTACTAATTAACCAATTATCTTTTTTCAGATAAAATACGTTACATTATTTATTTTTTCTGATAGAAACCTATTATTTTGAAATATTAACCTGAACAATTTTAT
Organism: Kitagawia praeruptora; assembly: GCA_037693485.1. NCBI lineage: Eukaryota > Viridiplantae > Streptophyta > Magnoliopsida > Apiales > Apiaceae > Kitagawia > Kitagawia praeruptora. Next base: position 69,135,052 of record CM075352.1, read on the forward strand.
TTAAATAAAATAGAATAATTAATAACATTATAATAATTAATAACTAACCGTTTACCTTTTCAACAAAAATATATCATCTTATATATTCATGGTTAATTAGTATATATATAATCAAATCACATTATTTATAATTTTAAACCTATAAAATTCATATCTTTAAAATTTAAATTAAAATTAACAAATTAACCAAGAGAATACTAATTAACAAATTATTTTAATTTAAATTAAAATTAACAAATTAACCAAGAGAATACTAATTAACAAATTATTTTAATTTAAATTAAAATTAATGAGCATAGGGTAGTTATTTTGATTAAACCAAGAGGCCCCGGAAGAGATGACAACTACCCTTCCGTGGCTACTTCTTAAATGAGGAACTGCAAATCGGGTTGTGTAAAGGAGTAGCGAGAGAGTTTTGTCTTTCATAAGCAGGGACAAGTCCAGAGGATATGATTATTTATAACATAACATGTTTTAATTTTATAACATAACATGTTTTAATTCATGTAAACATTAGTAATGAGTTAACACAGTTATGGGTGACCAGAATTAAATACCATGACTGATCTAAAAGCTTCCATATCATCGACTTCATCAAACATACACACCGAACCAATTCCAGCATTGTTCACCAAATGATCCACTACAAAAACCGCATCAGCCCATATGAAAATTGGAAAGTAATTTGTACTAGAAACCTCTGATTAACAACTAAGTAAAATAATTGCGATAGATAACTTAATTAATCATAGATATAAAACTGCAAAAGAACCAGGCACTTACATCTTCCAAAGTGATCAACAGTTTGATCAACCATACGCTTGCAATCGTCAATCTTAGAAACATCAGCAGCAATTACAATGACATCAGGAGCCCCGAGCTCACGGGCAGCTTGTGCTACTTGCTCTAGCCGATCAACCCTCCTAGTGGCAAGAGCCAAACATGCCCCATGGCTTGCATATTCATAAGCTAGATGCTACACATAAATGTACTATTAGCCTATATTCAATATAACTATTGCTTAAAAATAAAATCAAACAAATCTTAGCATGCATAGGTTAACTAATAGAGATTTGAAATTGCAAGTATTACCTCTCCGATGCCAGAGGAGGCACCGGTGATCAGGACAATATTTCCGGCGAGATTTTCAGCAGAGAAAGAGCGGAAGACCGAAAAGAAGTACTTGAAAACAGCATATGGAGGTAAGAAAAACATGAGGGTGAAGAAAGTGAAAGGAGGTGCAACCAAGTTCAAGAATCCGTTTATCAACTCCATGGCTTTCTTCTTTAATTTGTACCAAAAACAAATAAGTAGAACAATTACAAATGATTTATTGAAAAAAAATGTAGGGAATTATTACACAATTAGTACTCACGGATTGACATGCAGCAACTTTATCATTTTCTCTCGATAATTCCAGATTCTTATTTAATTTTATTCATATATTTGATAATTATCTATAAATTGTTATTGTAGTACTTTGGACATATTCGTATGAAAGAACCAGAATCATCGTTCTGTTAAGTCTTTAGACAAAACAAGAATTAGCTAATAATAGTTTTGGTAAAATTATAGCGGCGTACACAAAATGAGTTACGTGAATGGAGGTGCAACCAAGTTCGCAAAGTCATTTAGTATTTTCTATGATCTTCTTTTTAATTCGTATGAAATAGTCATTGCGATTTTATTTTTGATCAGGACATTGTCATTGCAGTTAAATTACTGAGAATTGATGTGAAAACAATATTATACATCTGAAATTTACACAGTCGAATTATTAAACAACGATCACAAATAGAATTATAGACCGCGATAATGCAGACCAATTTTCTAACCATAGCCCTAAACTGAATGAAAATGCTTACAAATGTATAGTTACTTAGTTGATATTGATCAGACTCCTAGCTGGTTTTAGTTTTGCCAGACTCCCTGGGCCATGTAATTAAAACAACACGGGAAGACCACTCCAGCAACTCTGGACAAAAGATATTCCAATAGAACAACGGCCGAAGCCAAGCAGGTTCCATCAAGAACCTATCTCCAGATCTGCTCCCGTTCACTATGGCTTGGGCGCAATCTTCCACAGACTCCAATGGTACAGATTTCGCCTTGGTCTGATTAATTTAAGCAGTAAAGTCTTAGAAATACCCAAAAAATCTAAATCAAACAAATTGTCCACAAAATTTAAGGAATCATTGCAGTTACTTTTCATTTTAAAATACACAACACAAGATTCCTAACATAGGAACTGTATGGTAACAACAGGTTGAAAGTTTGAAATCATTCGAAACTTGTGTGTGTGAGTTATCAGGATAAGTGCCCTGTCGTAAAATCCTACTCTGCACAAGCCACTGACAGCATACTTCACCTTAAGTTTATTCTTTATAAATTTATTGGAAAACGAAAATCTTACCTTTGACAGAAACTCGTCATTTGTAAGGTCTGATTCAAGCATACCAGGAGTTACAATAGTTATCCCAATTTCTGATCCCACCTCGGTGCGCAGTGTCTCAAAGAAGCTAATTAGTGCTGCTTTTGTTGCCTGGACAAAAATACGAACTATTTTATATATTATTAGCCAGACTCGGAAGAATAAAAATTTAGGCAAAGGAAGAGAATATTGAGAAAAAGAATAGAAATCACGTATATGGACCATATCTTACACAGTAAATGCTTAATCTCGGCCAACTGGACCATCCTAATACAGAACTTATCACGATAATTTTTCCTTTGCTCTGTTTTAGGTGTGGTAGCGCAAATTGAGTGCTGTATACTGCGCCCCAAAAATTTACATCCTGTACAATACAAGTGAATAGTGATGGTATTACTTTTGAACTTACCTAAACACAAAGAATGATACACTCATAATATAGCCGTGTAGACATCAGAAAACTGTATGATGCAGCATGTTAGCTAATTACCATTGCCGATTTGTGATCATTGACATCCTTGTAATCTTCAAACATGCAAACAGGAGCAACTCCAGCATTGTTCACCAGGTGATCCACTGTTACATTTGATCTTTTTAGTTAAAGAAACTAAACCAAAGATACTCCGTATGTCCCACTGGGAAGTGGTATACAGGGATTACGATTCGAACCTGGGACCTCTGCGTTTCTGAGCTCTGATACCATGTTAAGTAACCAACTCATCTAAAACCTTAAGGTGTTAGAGGGGGGCCTTATATGGATCTTATATTATATGTTAACAGTTTTCAACTTCTATTTCATATCTTAAAAGTTAAGCATTTTCAAAAAAGTATATATCATTTGGAAATAATCGAGGTACTCATTATGCATTTTGGATTATGATAAGATATTGCTATTGAAATTTGAAGTAATAGATGACTTACATTTATGAAAATGTTGAATCGTTTGATCAACAAAATTCTTGCAATCTGCAGTACTGGAAACATCAGCCTTGACAACAAGCACATCAGGAGATCCGAGCTGCTTAGCCTTATCGGCTACTTTACGAAGAAGTTCTTCTCTTCTGGCAACAAGGACTAAACACGCACCTCTTTTCGCATACTCATAAGCCACATTCTGAAAGGCAATTAAAATCACATTCGACATATTACATATAGTTGTTTGTTCATATGCAAATTATGTCAGCTAAAAAAGACAGTTATATTACATAATACCTCGCCAAGGCCCGATGATGCTCCCGTGATGACAACAACTTTACCAGCAACATCTTCAATCAACAAAGTCCGTTTGAGCAGGGAAAACACAAGCTTGAACAACACAAATGGAGGTAGTATAAACACTGCCAATATGATTGATATTAATGGTAGCAAATAGTTCATATATTTGTGAATGGCCTCTTTCATTTTTGTTCGCTACACCAAGAGATGAATGCACAGCTATTGATTGATCTTTTCTCTATATTAATTAACGAAACGAAATGCCTTCACGTTTGTTTTCTTTACCTTGTCGTCAGTCCTTTATGTGTTAAAATATCACAGATGGCTGATTTAACAAACTTTTAGGTTAACGCCCAACGGACTTTTCGCCAAATAAATGTTTTACTTAAAATAATGTAAGGTGGAAAATGTGTATAAATGTTATACTAATTCATAGGGTTTTTTTTTTGTCAAAAAAAATTCGTAGGGTTTTTTTTTGTGAGGTCTAGTAGTGGCAAGGGGATTAATAGACAAGTATTGATTTGAAAAAATATTTTTGATGCTAACATAAAATTTCTATTTTAATTTAAATTGCTTTTTTTTTTTGAAATTTCAAAGCTTTTTTTTACTGGCAATCATTAACGATTACAACATGAAATTCAGTACGATCAACAACATAATAGGATGCTCTAGCAAGAAAGTGAGCAACGCTATTAGCAGACGGCCTAATAAATAACAACGAAACATCGGATAACTCTACTAGCAACTCCTTACAATCACTAATAATGCTACCAAAATACGAAAGCATTGGTAAGGCACTGCGAATGGATTGTACTACCATAAGACTATCCATTTCCACTACCACTGCATGCCATTGCTTCTTCTTTATCCAACTTAGAGCTTCTCTAACTCCCAACGCCTCAGCCAACTCCGGATTCACTGCACCTTCTCTACAGCTCGTTATTGCCTCCAAAACACTCCCAGCATGATCTAAATTCAAGCAATTTTAAATTTATCTAACTTTTTATCTCTCCAAATTTTATTTTTTATATTTCTAATTAATTGCTAGTATGGTAAATATGCATATATCAATAATTGATTGCAAATATATAAATGATGAGATTCCAAATTATAGGATTGGACTTGCTATAAGATAAGAATGTATACTGTAATGTATTTCCTTGACTTAATTAATAACACATGTATCGTACTTGTTGTAGCTCGATAAAAATCAGTGTTACTTCCATTAATTTGTTCGTGACATCCAAGCACAAAATAAACAAACTTTGCAGTAGCATGTTATAATTACACAGTATAATTCAAGTACATAGACAAGTCCCAACGACAGATACAGATTTAGTACTCAAGTACAGAAACAAGCCCTGCGGACTAAAAGATCTGACCTCATTCATGAAACTAGCTAATTAGCATGAACAAAACAGACCATCCAATCAGCTTTGCCGTCGGCCGCCTGATCAGCAGCCCATCCACATAATCATTCACAACAACAGTAGGGTAGCGTAGCACTGACCTCAGTAATGTGCTTTGGCCTGGATTACTTGGTGTTGTGTTTTAAAATATCATTGCTGCTGGTCATAGTCTTACTTCTAGCTGGTTTTTGTTTTCCCAGACTCACTAGGCCATGTTACTAGAACAAGAACCACTCCATCAGCTCTGGACAAAAGAACTTCCAATAGAATAACGGCTTTAGCCAAGCAGGTTCCGTTATGAACCTATCTCCACATCTGGTCCCGTTTACTATGGCTTGGGCGCACCCTTCCACAGACTCCGATGGCACAAATTCCACATTAGTCTGATTACAGAAGTAAGGGATTAGAATTACCCAAAAAAATCCAAATTAAGCAAATTGTTAATAAATTCTTAACATTGGTACTAAATGAATACTTGTTCCTTAATGGTAACAACAGGTTAAAAGTTCAAGATCACTGGAAACTTGTGTGTGAGTTATCAGGATAAGAGCCCTGTTGTAAAATCCTACTCTTCTTTTAGAAAATGAAAAATAAATGGTTGTGCTAGTTCGTTTTAAGAACTTGACCAAACACCTTACGACACAAGCCAATGACATCATGCTCTGTAATGGCTTGTTATATATATTTGATACAAATCAACAATAGGTACGAAGAACAATGGGTTGAACAATAAAAGATGGCTTAATTGATAAATGAAGTCTTAACACACCAGTACACAACGATTAAACAAGAACAAAGTGCAGAGCCTTCGAGTCGCTCGCTAACTCCTTAGACTTCTAGGGTTTACTAACACAAAACACATCCCCCGATCCATCTCCCTCTTTTCTCTTTTAACTAATTCCCCCAAATATTACTTGTGAAATTACCCAATTACCCTACTCCTGGCTGGGTACTTCTTTTATTTGCAAAACGACGTCGTGCGTAGGTCAATGAGTCAAACTTCTTGTTTGGAGTCATTGCAATACCCTACGCCTGAACTCTCACCTTGTCCTCAAGGTGGAAGAGTGGAAACTGCTCCTCTATGGCACTTGCTTCCTCCCATGTTGCTTCGAACTCTGGTAGACCTCTCCATTTCACCAGTACTTCAGTAATCACCTCCTGACCTGTCTGTTTGTTTTTAACTGCTAGCACTTCTTCAGGTGTCACCTCGAACTCCAATCCAGCACTGATGTTAGGTGGTAGTGTTGTAACTTGTGGGGATTTCCCTACCGCTTTCTTCAATTGAGAGATATGGAAGACATGATGAACTTTACTGGTTGCTGGTAGAGCTAGGCGATACGCCAATTCTCCAATCCTCTCCAACACTTCAAACGGGCCATAGAAACGAGCTGCCAGCTTCTCAAAAGGTCTCCTAGCCAGTGATTTCTGCCGATACGGTTGCAACTTAAGATACACCATCTCACCAGGTTGCAGTTGCAAGTCTCGACGATGGGTATCTGCAGCACTTTTCATAATTTGCTGAGCTCGCAGGAGATACAATTTCAATTCATCTAACATGACATCCCTTGCCTTTAACTGTTCTTCAAGGCTGTCAACAGGGGTCTGCCCCGTTCCTATTCGAAGCAGGTGGGGTGGCTCACGTCCATACAATACTTGAAAAGGGGACATTTTAATGGAGACGTGGGGTGAAGTATTGTACCAAAATTCTGCCCAACTGATCCACTGTGCCCATGATTGAGGATGGTTGGATGCAAAGCACCGTAAATAAGTTTCGAGACACTTGTTTACCACCTCAGACTGCCCATCGGTTTGTGGGTGGTACGCAGAACTCCTCTTAAGTGTAGTACCCTGTAGTCGAAAGAGCTCTCTCCAAAAAAGGCTCATAAATACTCTATCACGATCTGAGATGATCTCGACGGGATAGCCATGAAGTCTGACCACTTCTTCCACAAACACCGAAGCTACTGTTAGTGCTGTAAACGGGTGCTTTAATTTGATGAAGTGAGCATATTTAGATAGCCTATCCACCACGACCAAAACAGTGTCAAACCCCTTGGATTTCGGTAATCCTTCGATGAAATCCATGGTGATTTGGTCCCAAACCAAGGTCGGTAAGGGTAGAGGTTGGAGGAGGCCAGCTGGGTTCTGATTGGAGGCTTTACTTCGTTGACAAATTTCGCACTCCCTTACATAATTAGTCACATCCTTCCTCATGCCTTGCCAGAACCAGTCGTTAGCTATCCTCAAGTAGGTTTTTAGTTCACCCGAGTGACCCCAAACCGGAGAGTCATGGTATTCTTGTAGGAGCTTGGGAATAAAGGTGGAGGATTTAGGAATTACCATCCATTGTTTATACATAAGACGTCCTGCCATTATTTCGAACCCTGGGATTTGCCCCGTTTTCTCCCCCACATCTCTCTTGAGGCGCTGCATAAACCCATCCTGCTCAATCTCACTCATCAGCCCACTCCAATCAATGGTGGAGGTGGTAATCATCTCCTGTAAGACCATTTCGCCCTCTGTCTTCCTCGATAAGGCATCAGCCACCTTGTTAGAGGACCCCAACTTGTACCTGATTTCAAAGTCAAAAGCCATTAACTTACTAATCCATCTCTGGTAATTTGCTCCCACCTCTCTTTGCTGCATTATGTATTTCAAGCTCTGCTGGTCCGTATGGACAAAGAAATGCCTCCCCAATAAATATGGTTTCCACTTCAACACAGCTAAACAAATCGCAATAAGCTCCTTTTCATAAATTGATTTCTGTTTCGCTTGGGGCCCCAACAGTTTGCTATAGAATGCAATGGGCCTTTCGTTTTGCATTAAAACCGCGCCTATACCATATCCAGACGCGTCCGTTTCCACCACGAATGGCATGGAAAAATTGGGCATGGCTAATACCGGGGCAGTTACCATCGCTTGCTTCAGGTGTTCAAATGCTATTGATGCTTCCTCACTCCACCCAAACTTGTCTTTTTTCAATTGATTGGTGAGAGGCTGGGCTATTTGGGCATACCTCGCCACCAATTTCCGGTAATAACCGGTTAGCCCCAAAAACCCCTGGAGCTCCCTCAAATTCTTGGGTTCAGACCAATTTACCATGGCTTGTAATTTACTTTGATCTGCTGCCACCCCCTTGGCGGATATAACATGCCCCAAATACTCCAATTTCCTCCTCCCGAACTCACACTTCTTTAGATTCACTACCAGGCTGTTGTCATGCAAAGTTTGTAGAACCGCCGCCATATGTTGCACATGAACTTCCGGTGTGGGGCTGTAGACCAAAATGTCGTCAAAAAAGACCAAGACGAACCAGCGCAAAAACGGCTTGAAAATCACATTCATTAGTGATTGGAAAGTGGACGGCGCATTCGATAGGCCGAAAGGCATTACTAGAAATTCGTAATGACCCTCGTGCGTTCGAAAAGCCGTTTTGCAAACATCCTCATCCCGTAACCTTATTTGGTGATAGCCCGCTTTTAAGTCCAACTTGCTGAATACTTTGGCCCCGTGTAGTTCGTCCAACAATTCATCAATTACGGGTATCGGGAACTTATCCGGGACCGTCTCTTTATTAAGAGCCCTATAATCGACGCAAAAGCGCCATGACCCATCTTTTTTTTAACTAGCAATACCGAGCTCGAGTAGGAACTTGTCGAAGGCTGAATGATTCCCCCGTCCAACATCTCACGGACCAATCTTTCAATTTCATCTTTTTGGAACTGTGGATATCTGTAGGGTCTTACACTCACAGGATTGCTGCCCTTCTTCATTACAATTGCGTGTTCATGTCCCCTGTACGGGGGAAGTGCCTTAGGTTCCTTAAAAACGGCCTCATACTGCTCCACCACTGGTTGCAAGTACCCTGGTATGGGTGGTGATCTTGCCTCTGGTTCTTGTTTTTCCACCTGCTTTAACTCCAGTAGCAGGCCCCAACCCTCCTTACGCACAGTTTTTACCATTGCTTTCAATGAAACTCTCGAGTGCAGCAATGTAGGATCCCCCCTCAATTCTACTGTCTGTTTTCCCACTACGAATTTCATCCTTTGTGACTTCCAGTTGGTGGTGACTGCCCCTAACTTCTCCAACCATTGGACCCCCAAGATCACATCCGAGTTGCCTAATTTAAATGGTAAGAAATCCTCCACAATGTCTAGTGACTCCAACTGTAAATACACGTTCCTACACTCCCCTGCACCCCGTACTGCCTCACCGTTTCCCAAAGGTACCCCAAATTCTTTAGTTTTTACCACCGGAATTCGTAATTTTTCTACCAGGTCTATAGACAAAAAATTGTGGGTTGCCCTCGGGTCAATCATGACAATTACCTCGCTTCCGAGAATGTTGCCTCTGAGCTTCATTGTTTTAGGTGACGACAAACCAATCACCGAGTTCAGTGACACCTCTGGGTTGATGGGCTCTTCTACCTCAGGCTGCTGCGCACAAATCTCCTCCACTGTCTCCTCCTCATCTTCATAAGTTAACAAAACACTTAATTCCCGTTGTTTACACCTATGCCCTGCCACCCATTTATCATCACACCTGAAGCATAAACCCTTCTCCCTTTTGTACTGCAGCTCCTTCGGGGATAGTTTCTTAATGGTTGCCAAGGGCTGGGCGATAGGAATCGTTTGTTTACGGTGCGGGGGCTGTTTTGAGATGTTTGACTATAGCTGGAATGGGTGGTCGACCCCGAACTTGGAGACAGTGACCCTGTTTCTGACTTAGTTCCCCATCCCCCTGGTTTGTTGCCTGAGGGCCAGGAAAAATTGCTTGTCCCCCTCATTCCACTGGACATTTGCAGCAACGAACTGGGCCTCTGAGAAGTGAACGATGTCGACCTCCCCTCTTTACTCAATACTCCCTTAACCCTATTCTTTTCTTCCACTTTGAGAGCTAACTCCATTGCTTGTTCCAGCGTATACAACCCCAACATTCGCACCTCTGCTCTAACCTCCTCCTTCAACCCATTCACAAATTGAGCCATCACTACACTCTCCGGCATCTGTTCCAAGGGTGCAGCTAACTCGATGAATTGTCTCCTATACTCCTCTACTGTTCTTGTCTGTTTTACTGCCATCCATTGTTCACACAACGTCCCCGAATGGAGTGGTCGAAAACGCTGCAAAATTAAACTTCTCATATCCTCCCATGTCCTAATCGGTCTCCTCCTATTCTCCCATTGGTACCATGACAGTGCGTCCCCATCAAATCCTACCACCGCCGCCTCTAGTTTTTCTGCATCATTCAAGTGATAAAACGTGAAATATCTCTCCGCCCTTAGGATCCACCCATCTGGGTTAGTCCCATCAAACTGGGGCAGGTCCAGCTTCCTATACTTCCAATTACTCCGGTGTACCTCGCCTTCACCACTACCCCAACCAGCCCCCTTAGTAATTATTTTGTCACGATTACCTCCTCCACCTCGACTACCACTGGACCCTCCGGGAAACACTCCCCCACCACGGCCCCCAAACCCAGACCTAACACCTTCACTCAACTGTTTATGCCCCTCTACATCTCCCCCTGCAGTCGTTGAGTGGAGGGATTTAAGTGTTGTCATCGTAGAACGCATATCGGCTTGAAACTCAAACTGTCTCCTCTGCATTTCTTCGATCATGGTCTCGTTGTTTTCTCTTGCCCGATCTATACGCACCTGAAGCTTCTGTGTAATTTGATCGAGGTTTGAGGTTATTTGATTGGCTAGGGTTAGCTGCATCTCCGCGGCGGCGCTGTTTACGGCCGCCTTCACCTCTTCCAACATCGTCTTCTTTAGATCAGCCACCGCGTCTTCCAATAACTCGATCCTGGACGCTTGACGCGTTTCTGGTTGTGGTGCCATCGTCGATTTGCTCTGATACCAGATTTGTAATGGCTTGTTATATATATTTGATACAAATCAACAATAGGTACGAAGAACAATGGGTTGAACAATAAAAGAGGGCTTAATTGATAAATGAAGTCTTAACACACCAGTACACAACGATTAAACAAGAACAAAGTGCAGAGCCTTCGAGTCGCTCGCTAACTCCTTAAACTTCTAGGGTTTACTAACACAAAACACATCCCCCGATCCATCTCCCTCTTTTCTCTTTTAACTAATTCCCCCAAATATTACTTGTGAAATTACCCAATTACCCTACTCCTGGCTGGGTACTTCTTTTATTTGCAAAACGACGTCGTGCGTAGGTCAATGAGTCAAACTTCTTGTTTGGAGTCATTGCATGCTCCACCTTAATTGTATTCTTTATAAATTTATTTGAAAACTTACCTTCGACATAAACTCATTATCTGTGATTTCCGAGTCAACTAGACCAGGAGTTACTATAGTTATCCCAATCTCTGATCCCACCTCGACTCGCAGCGTCTCAAAGAAGCTAATCAGTGCTGCTTTTGTTGCCTGAACAAAAATATGAGCTAGTTACAGCTTAGTGATCACACTTCAGTAGAATACAGATCAAGGAAAAAGAACAGAATATTGAGAACAAGATTCGGAATCACATGTTTGGACCATTTCTTACACCGTAAATGCTTAATCTCGGACAATTGCACCATCCCACTACAGAACTTATCACAGTAATTTTTCCTCTGCTCTGTTTTAGGTGTGGAATTACAAACTGAGTGCAGTATACTGAGCCCCAAAAATTAACATCCTGTACAATGCAAGTGTTGCCATTACTTTTGATGTTTCCTTAACACAAGAATGATACACTTATTAATTAGCTGTATAGACATCAGAATACTGTATGATGCAACAGGATAGCTAATTACCATAATTGATTTGTGATCACGGACATCCTCGTAGTTTTCGAACATGCAAACAGGAGCAATCCCAGCATTGTTCACTAGGTGATCCACTGTTACATTACATTCAACCTTTTTAGTTAAAAAAACATACTTAGAATGTCCCACTCGGAAGCAGCATACGGATTAAGATGCTTTTTTACAGCTACTCCTATGAGTAGACCCCTGCAACCTTATGATAAACGGATACCTATAATAATGTGTAGAGGTAGTGATTTAGGTTTGGGGAGGATATGTTGAATGCAAACTAAATAGCGCAAACCTTTCATTTGTGCTGCATGCGCACACACCTACTTGGTGACCGTTTTCAACTTCTATTTATAATCTACAAATTCATCATGTTAAGAAATGAATATTGAAGTTTTGGGTTATACAAGCACTTACGTTTGTGAAAATGAAGTACAGTTTGATCTACAAAATTCTTGCAATCTGCATTATTGGAAACATCAGCCTTGACAACAAGCACATCAGGAGACCCGAGCTGCTTAGCCTTATCGCCGGAGACGGTCTTCTCTTCTGGCAACAAGGACTAAACACGCACCTCTTTTTGCATACTCATATGCTACATGCTGAAAGGCAATAAAGATTACATTCGGACACACATACATGTTATATATAGGTTGTCGTTTATAGACAAATTTGTTTTGCTAACAACCTGCAGATTACTTGCTAACCACAAACCACGAACATACCATTTCTACACCGTTGGATCAACCATCATAACTAACATACCGTTTGTTGCCAAACCACAGCCGTTGGATGGTTGATCCGATGCAGAAACCGTTTGTTGCTAAACAGTTAAATAGCAAACATATGATGAGACCGGAGCCTTTTAGGAGTTGCAAACTTCATTTTAAAGAGTTGCAAACTATCATAACTAACATACCACCACAATTTAAACTTTAAGAAATTCCAGTCGCTAGCCTTTTCCAGATGACAAAATTAATCATTTGAAACAAATAGCTTGAATTTCACCCAAAAATCTTTTTAGCTCCTATTATTGTTTAAGAGATAATCACGATTCTATCGACAAGTAAATTGACTAACAATGCAAACTTATCAGTTACAAGTGCAGCTAATCTAATTATCTAACTACCCGAATCCTTAGGCTATGCGTGTGTGTGCGCGTATGTGTAGTACCTCGCCAATGCCAGAAGATGCTCCAGTGATGGCCACTACTTTACCAGCAACATCTTCAATAAAGATAGTTGTCCTCGCCAGAGAATACACAAGCTTAAACAACAGAAATGGAGGAAGTATAAATACCGCCAGAATGAATGATATCAGTGGTAGCAAAATATTCATGAATTTGTGAAGTACATCCTTCATATTTTTTGCTCAATCAACATACAACTACAGATTTATTTTTTAATTTTTTGTAGCATCTCCATTCTCCAAGGTGATAGTCATAATTGTTAGCTAAAATTATAAAAATAGATGATTAAAATTATAAAAATAGATGATTATGTAAAATTTGCTGAACCTATAAGCATCGAATGGTATTAGTTATAACGATTAGTTATATTTAAAAATATGTTATTTTATTATTTTCAAATTCTAACAATTATATTTTTAGATATTATTTATTTATTGTGGATAAAACTCATAACTAAATTTTTTCTAAATTCAATAAAATAAATTTTTTGTATAAATATGTATATTAAATAATTAATTTAAATAACTTTATTATTTAAAAATATGTTATTTTATTAATTTAAATAACTTTATTATTTAAAAATATGTTATTTTATTATTTTTAAATTCAATAAAATAAAAATTTTATACAAGGATATATGTTATTTGATTAAATAAAATAGTTTTAATAATTAAAATAATTTAGAATGAAGTTAATTGAATAAATGTATAGATGTAGTAGGAAGGAAAGCCAATGACGTGGAAAATTATAGATGACCATGAATGAAGTAACAAATATAGAAGACATGTACCTGTTATTTAAAATTATTCCTAACAGCTGGGTGTGTTGAAGAAACCCATTTTTTACATATTAGGTATAAACGTGGAAAATTATAGATCACCATGAATGGATCAACAAATATAGAAGACATGTAACATGTTATCTAAAATTATTCCTAACAGCCGGGTACGTTGGAGAAGCTCATTTTTTACATATTAGATATAAATGGAAATCACGTAGAATTTTTTGTTAACAGATGACCAGGATTGGAGATGATCTAACAAAACAATGACCTGTTAGTTATCCTTACCTTTTCGGTACCTAAATAATTTGGCTGATATATCTACCTAAATGTTTAAAATAATGTAAGGTGGGAAAAAACAATTGTCACTAGGCCACTAGCATTAGGATGATACTCCGTACATATATTGGGCATAATAAAGTGGATTTTCTAAAAGATCGAAACAGATGGAACGTTTATTTCATGACCTTAATGTTATAGGGTCCCGGTCCCCGGCAAACGCATGCCAGGCACGGGTTATCGAGCATATGGTTTTTAAGTCGTTGGATCAGTTGGATCTGATTTAAAAAAAAAAAAACACTGTATCGCATAAACTTTATGCGGTACGGAGTAATTACCAAAATGTCCCTACTGTTCACGTACCGCAGAAAGAACAGTAGATTTTTTATATGAAAACAGGGGAGCATTTTGGTAATTACTCCGTACCACATAAACTTTATGCGGTACGTTGTTATTTTTTTTTAAATCACAGCCGTTGGATCGTTGATCCAACGGCTTAAAAGCCGTATGCTCCATAACCCGTCCCTAGCATGCGTTTGCCAGGGACCGGGAGCCAATGTTATAATTACACAGCAACTTTATTTGATTTATATTTAAAATAATAAATTATTCCTAGATATTTACAGGTATGTATATCCTTATTAACTAGCATCAATCAACATACATACCAAAAATAATCCTTTACTAATTGTGATAATTATCAATTTCTCGTTCATAACTCGATATGCATAAGTACCTTAAGAAAGCTATACAATATTGGGATCGGTTATTTAAATGGTTATGAAACCAGGAGAACCCGGAAGACATGAGTACTAACTACTACCCTTCCTTGACTATTTCTTAAGAGATGAGTGCTAAGGGTATCAAATTGGGTATCAAAATTTGTTATCAAATGACATGGCATAAATTACTTGGCATTTTAGAACGTTTTAATTGAATGGCCTTGGCGAACCCATTATAATTATAACCAATCAAAATCATTTGATAATAATTTTTAGTACCCAATTTGGTACCTCTAGCATTTTTCATTTCTTAAATGAGGAATTGCAAATCTATTTGTATAAACGTCCTTTAAAAAAAACAAAATCTTGACAGAGAACCAGAATAATACTACTTCCGTCTCATAATACAATTTTTTTTTTAAAAAAAATTACGCATTTTAAGAAAACATTAATTAAATGATACATTCCCTCTTATGCCCATTATATTTACATTAATTTTTTAGAATATGAGCTATTTTATATTCTTGGACATCCCTCATTAATTGCTATATAATTTTCAAAAAGGATAATTTAAAAAAAATATCACAAATTTATATTTAAAATAGGAAATGGACATGTGGGAAAAAAATTCTCTCAAAAAAAATTACTTTGTGATACGGAAGGAATATTATTTAAAAATTAAACTCGGCAGAGAAACATGAACACGGAGACAATTTCAGCATTTCATACCACGTGATCAACTACAAAAAGTGAAAAAACACATCATCCCACGTGATAGTTAATTACTACTCCCTCCGTCTCTAAATAAGTTTCATGTTTTGACTGGACACGTTTGTCAACGCATACTTTTTTTTTTGCTAAGCTGTGTATATAATAGAAGCGAAACAAAACAGGGATGAACCCTTGCTCTATGACAAACCATAGAGGAGGACTATCTATAACCAATCTTTAGGGAAAGATTGGAAATAGAAAGCAAAATTAGGTATGAAGCCAGCTACTACAATCACTATTGGCTATTTACAAACCACTTAGAACTAATAAGCCTAGATTTTACATCAGTTACAATTCCATCTATTAGGATAAAAGGCCCTTTGCATCCCTTTCCATGCAATCTACGGTTCCTTTCTCTCCACAGATGATAACAAAAGACTTGAGCAATAAGCAAAAGGATATGTTTATGTAACACAATCTGAGTGTTACCCCCAAGCAGTCAATAGGTCGAGCCAGGAATTGTAATTGACCCAGATGTTTGAGCCCACCATCGCAGCAAGATGTTGAAGAATAAAGGAGCTATATGGGCAAAGCACAAGAATGTGGTCAAGGCTCTCAATCCCACCCACACAGAATGAGCAGTGATTGAGATATTAATTCCGAGAGAAAACAGTCTTTGTAATGTTGGTAAACGACCATGGCAGGCAACCCATTCGTGATGAGCATATCTATTAATTTTCAATCTGTGCCAGACAAAAGTATGCCAGGGAACCTCAGGGAGTTTGAAACGGATAGAGTCCCAGATATGTCTGGTACGAATCTTATGAAGATTAATACCATTCCAAAGAATAACGTCTCTTGCGTCTAGATTGAAAGCAGGAAAGTCAAAATTCTGCAGCCAATGAAGAAGCGTAGTGCTGATGTGATGATGTCTTGGGTTGAAATTTGAGAGATGCCAGGCACCTGAGTTGATAAGGGCGTTCACCGAAGCATTGATATTGGAGTGGGCTTGAGAGATTATGTAGTCATTGGGAGAACGAGCCAAGCAGCAGCCATGCCACCAGGGGTCAAACCAAAGAGAAGTATCAGCACCATTACCAATAGCGTAAGTAAGAAACTGAAGGGCCAGGGGACGAAGCTTTAAGATTTTCCACCATATCCAAGAACAATCTGAAGGCTCCAACATGTTCCAGAAGTGTTGTCGTTTGAGAATAGTTGCATTAACCCATGTAGGCCATAAAGATTTGTCCTTCCTAATGAGTTTGCAAAGATGGTACAAAAGTTGAGCTATGTTCCATTCTCGAGTATCTTTTAAACCTAAACCACCTTCTTCATAAGGAAGATAGATATGCCGCCAGCTAATCCTGGCCCCCCCTTTTAGCCTCAATACTACCTTTCCAGAGAAAACGAGTGAATAATGACTGCATACGTTTATGGACAGCTTGGGGAAGAAGAAAGTGATTAGTCCAGTATGCTTGAATAGAGAATAAGACAGCCTTGACCAATTGGACACGACCAGCCAGGGAGAGTAATTTTGAAGTCCAAGCAATAATCCGCCTTGTAAGTCTATCAATAAGTGGAATACAGTCATTTACACTGAGATTTGAAGAAATGAGAGGGACACCAAGAAACTTGACAGGGAGTCCACCATGGGGAATGTGGAAGTTGCTATCAAACCATTGTATAACCTCAGCACTGCAGTTAGCAAGATATACAGTACTTTTATGCACACTTGGGTATAGACCACTCAATTCCGAGAATCTAGTTAAACAGGACATAGAGTGACGAATTGAGGCTTTGTCACCATGTGAGAAAATAAGCACATCATCTGCAAAGAAGAGGTGTGAAAGGTTTAACTCCTTGCACCTCCAGTGATGCTTATAATATGACGGTTTGTCTCTTAGCATACAGGATAGAACATTCATGGCAATAGTAAACAAATAGGGGGACATAGGGTCCCCTTGTCGAAGACCTTTACCCCCTTTAAAGTATCCTTGGAGACTGCCATTAACCTTCACAGAGTAGCGAACCGTTGAGATGCAAGCATAAACCCAACCTTTAAATTTAGTAGGAAAATTCATCTTCGATAAGGCTTGCATGAGAAAATCCCAGCTTATGGAATCAAAATCCTTGTGCAAATCTATCTTCAATACACATTTTGCAATGCCAGAGTCTCTAGTATAACCTCGAAAAAGCTCTTGAGCCATCAGAATATTATCAGAGATGTGTCTCCCTTTGACGAAAGTAGACTGAGCAATGTCAATAATCGAAGGAAGGACATTTTTTATACGATTAGCTATGATCTTGGCTATGCATTTATAAGTAACTGAGCATAGAGAGATGGGCCTGAAGTCTTTCATTGCATTCGGGGTTTGGTTCTTCGGAACTAATGTGATGCTAGTGGAGTTGATGCCAGAATGCATGATGGAAGTGTCAAAGAAGTAGACGACAGCCTCACAAAAGCAGGGGCCAACAGTATCCCAATTAGCAAGGTAGAAATCAACGGTGAAACCGTCCGGGCCTGGGGCCTTGTTGGCTTTTAAAGTTTTCAGAGTAGAAAAGATTAGATCATGCGTGATTGGGCTTCAAGAGAAGCAGCTTGAGCCTCAGAGATTGTATTACAGTTGAGATCTTCCATACTACCAGAGGTGCGAGCAGTAGTGCCAATAGTACTTTGAAAGAATTCTACAGCAACTTTAGAGCACTGTGAGTGACCAAAAACCATGTTTCCTGCCTCATTTTCTAGAGCCATTATCTTATTAGAATTCCAATGAACACGGGTTTGATTGAAGAAGAACGAGTTATTACCATCCCCAAGTTCTAGCCACCTCACCCTGGACTTTTGTAAATTGAGGGCTTCTTCCTGAAGCAGGTACTTGTCAAGAAGAGCTGCTTGTTCCTTCTGTTGAATAATGAGATTATGATTCTGAGGATCATGAATCATTCTCTCTTGAATCGCAGAAAGTGCATCACGACAATTTTTGACATTGGAGTGCACATTGCCATTAGCCTTGTTGAGAGTTACCAGGGCTTTCTTGACTTCTTTGAGTTTCTGATTTAGGATGGAGAGGGGGTCACCATACCAAGTTGAGCTCCAAGCTTGCTTAATTGCATCAGGGTACCCATCAAGCATACTCATGAAATTAAAGTATTGGAAAGGTTTGTTGATTCTATCAAGTTGCATCGGTGTGTGCACAACCAAATGACTGTGATCCATCAAGCCTCTAGTCTTCACAAAGCCAACACTGTCAGAGAAAGAGTGGAGCCAGGTAGGATTAACAAGGATCCTATCTAAACGTTTATGAATGATATCATTAGGCCGATTGTTACACCAGGTGTACAAAGGACCCAAGGTTATTAAATGACTAAGGCTTGATTCAGAGATGCAGTCTTTAAAATTCTGCATGTCTTGAGTCCAAAGCTCCCTTCCTCCATTAACCTCCTCTAATTGAAGAATACAATTAAAGTCTCCAAGGGCACACCAAGGTAGGCTTATTTGTCTACTGAGAGTCAGCAGATCAGACCAAAGAAGCGAACGTTGATGGGGCCTGTTAAGGGCTGATAAGTGGATTTATATCCACTTGGAGCGCTTCATATCGGCTTAAATTGATTGTTTTGGACTCAAGTTTGTGTAGTTTTGATGTGTTTTGCTTAGTTGTGCAGATTTACGAGAATGTTGATTAAGGTTGATGCTCCGATAGTTTTTGGAGATTAAATTAATTAAAATTCGGATTTTCCGGGAAGGCTGCGCAGTCTACACTGTTTTGGCCATATCTGGAGTTCTAGAAGTCCGTTTGAGGCCCATAAGCAGTCCACGCGAAGCTAACGAGATTCTCTATCATTCTAAAGTGGTCCAGAGGTCCAATTACGATTAGAACGTTCTAGAATATCTGAAAAAAAGTTAGCCACGAATTTTCCTTAAAAACAGACTCAGTTTAGGAAACGTATTTTGCAGAAATTCTATTATAATTCTGTTTTGGTATTTTCTTGCTGGGCAAGACTTCAAGAGCCTATATAAACACATCTTGGGACATATTATTAGGGAGGTAATATTAGATCAGATAATATAGTTTAGAGTAGATTAGTATTATTAGTGGGAGATGTAGAGAAACACCATGACTCTTCTTTTGGGTGACAACATTGAAGTTTGAAGGTTTTGTTCTCTTAATCTTTTCTTTGTTCTTATTAGTTTAATTATGTTTTCTTCTTTTACTAGTTGTTTTACTTGTTTAATTATTAGCGAGTAGTTATTTCTAGGGCTTAAAGGGAAGCCATGTTTGCACTAATATTGACATGATTTTCATAGTGATTTGATTGGTTATGGTTAATTCTGATTGATATGTTTTAATCGTTAATTTGTGTAATCGGCCGATATCATGGATTAAATATATGCAAATAGGGGTATGGATCGAGAGATTTACTTACTAGAGGCACACATACGATTAGCAGAATTGAATTTGAGTGCAGAAGCATCATTGGATTTCTGAGAGCGTTAATGCTTGGAAGAGATTAACTTGACTCTAATTACCTGATTGATTGAATTACTAAAAGTGGTTAATTGTGTTGAATGTTTCGAGAGTGTTAATGCTTGGAAGAGATTAACATACTCTAGTTATAGGATTACATTGATTGCTTTAGCTTAAGAGCCAATTGTGTAAGCATGGTGGACCTGATTGCCCTAGGTTTTAAATAATTTGTTTATCATCTGTTTAATTAGTGTTAATCTTGTTTAATTAGTTAATTAATATTCTCCAATAATCGTTCGTCCCTGAAACAATTAGCGATAACTGAAAAGGAATTAGTAGAACCTGTCTCCTTGTGGATTCGACCCGCTTGCCATCTGTACTAGAAATAGACACCGTGCGCTTGCGGTTAGACATAATTTTACACATCAAGTTTTTGGCGTCGCTGCCGGGGAGACAGCGAGTTTCTATTGCTTTTAATTTAGTTGTTTAGATTGTTTCCATTGTCTCATTGGAACTTTTGTTCTAATTGAGGCAGATTTTACGTTTTCTTGGCTTTGTTGAGAGTTTACAGGTTTGCAATGGGTGAAGTTGATACTTTTGCACAAGGAGTTGCACTCTTATCTTCCCTAGTAGAGGCACATACTCGAGAAATTGCCTCATTCAGCCCTACAGAGCCCACTATACGTCCAATGAGTATCAATGAGATGTCACAAGTGGCCCCTAAAACTTACAACTTCTGTCAAGTTTGTGGTATTCAAGGTCACTATGGTTATGAATGCTCTTACAATGTCTATAATTCTCAGAATGCTCAGTGCGGACAAATGAATTCTTTTGAAGAAGGATATGGGTACAATCAGTATTCAAACACTTTTGATCAAGAATGTGTGAATCAACCAGATTTCTACTACCAGGACAATGGTGCTCAAAATTTTTCATATCATAATCAGCAACAGTTTGAGCAACAATATTATCAGTCATATGAGCAGCCGCCACAGCAAGAATATCAATATCCTCCTCTACAAGAAGATCTACATGTTTCTCAACCCAGTGTAGATGTGCAAGCTGATCAGACAAATGAGATGTGGGATATCCTGAATAAACTGCTAAAGAGTTCTGAAGAACAAGCCGAGGCGATCAAAGAATTAGAAACTCAAAGTTTGGCGATTGAATCTCAAATTACAGAGTTGGCTAACTCTTCTACTACAGGGCATCTCGACTATTTACCATCATCATTTATCCGATCCGAAGAGGACCTGATTGCTATCAATCTCACAAGCGATCAGGAATATGATAGTTTCTCCATGTATGTTGATGATGAGGCCATTGATAAAGAGAAGAAGTATGCCACCGATGACAAGATCAATGATGTTGCTGCTACCAAGGACAATGTGACTGATGATGAGGTGACAAAAGAAAGCAATACAGAGATAGTTGTTGTTTCTCTTCCACAACCTGTGACTAAGCTACCATGTATTGGTAAATTTGCTTTCGGTCTGGCCTCTACTTACAAGGCTTCTTTTCTCAAGAACACTTATTTCAAGGTTGATGTGATAACAAATATTGTCCAAGATGATATTTCTCAAATTCTGGTTGAGGATCCATACAAAGTGGCTCCTACGTTTCAAGCTCGAGGAGAGGGAGAAGATGGAAGTGTCGGCTTAATCTTTGATGTGATAAGCCAAGATGTCCGAATGACTCCAGTGAAAGTGAGGAGTGAAGAAAAGCCACCACCAGAACCTCCACCTTATGTCAAGGGAGTTCAATATTTTCGTGATGTCGAATTTTATCGCTGTTTTATCACAAAGTTTTCCAAAACTGCACAAGCACTCTCTCTATTGCTTATTAATGACATATTTTATTTTACTGATGCTTGTTTGAAGACTTTCTGCAGGATAAAGACAATCACTAACACTCTTGATACTTTTTGTGGTGACGAGTTTATGATCGAGAAAGTGGATATTACGCCTTTACCGGAGTATTTTTGAGGAGGTCAAGCTAATGACTCTAAAAAAGCGCTTTTTGGGAGGCAACCCAAAATTTTATTGTACACTTTAGTAGGATTATTTTTACTTCATTCTTTATCTCAAAAAAAAAAATCACGAAATTTTCATTTGTCAACAGGTTATGTTTCAGGCCGCGTCGTCAAAGTTGAGGCTGCAGCGCCATAACCATTCTGTCCAGGTAAAAAAAAACGTGTGATTTGTGTAAAAAAAATAAATAAATAAAAAATACACAAAATACAATTTCTGCCGACAGGAGATGTCCAGGCCGCAGGCGCCAGGTTAATTCTTCAAGTGTACAAGGCGCGTGTTATGTACTGTCCAGGTAAGGGTTTTGGCGACCAGGAATATTAAAAAAAATGATGATCATCAGTTTGTGTTCAAGGCTGCGGCGCGGTTTTCCAAGGATGCAGCGCCTTTATGTTACTGTCCAGTACGAGTTTTATCGAATATGTGTGTTTTTATAACAGAAATTTCTCACACCTCTCCTTCTTATTGTTATACCCCCAATCCCTAATTCCTAATTCTAACCCAATATTAATTCTAAACCTCTCCAAAATCCGTCTCCTATTCTAAATCTCTACCATAAATCCTTACATATTTACCTCTATATATATCTATACACACAAATTTTTCAAACCAATCCCTAAATTAAAATCTCTAAACCTCCACTCCAATTTCAAGATCAAGAAGGATACAAGTTTGGGGGTTTTTTCATTGCAAGTTCACCTCTCCGATTCGTATCGGGTAATCTTTTCTTTTATTCTTGTTATTATTTACGAATTTGTGGCTTGCAAAAATTAGGGATTTTGTGATTGCTTGTTATTGTGGGATAATTTTGGTGTGAAGTATTGTTGGGTAATTGGTGTTCTTGCTTGAGTTGGAAATTGTTTGTAATGGCTCTGAAACGTAAGAGAGGTGGTTCTAGTACTCGTCCATCTTTGGATGAGGAAGCTATTGTTAAGAGGTTTTTGAATAAGGAGGCGCAGAATGAGTATAATAAATTGATGGAAAGGTCGGTTGCTAAAGAACGAGGTTTTGTGCCAGAAAATTATGTAGAATCCGCCTCCTGATTCACCCGAGGAGGGTGATGATCCTGATGAGTAGGTATGTTTTCTACTATCCATCGTATTTACTTCCATTCAATGAGGACATTGAATATTTTAAGTTTGGGGGTGGTTTGAGGGATTAGTAGTTGTTGTATTATGTGTTCATGTAGGATTTCATGCTTTGCATATTAGTAGTAATAAATTATGCATTTATGTTCGTGTTATTTACGTTTGTTTCATATAGGACATTCTGTTTTTTTTAGTACAGTATATCATGTGAGTTCATAATAGTTTGCATTTGCACCCATGCTTGATAGGAATTTTGTGTTGTTGACGCTTTTGATTGAGAAGTGATATGCTTTGTTCTTGTGCACACACATACACTAGTAAGTTGAAGCTAGTAGACTTATTGAATGTTGTAAGTAATTAGAAGGACATGAATATATGCAAGTTGATTTAGTTTGCATGCTTTGAATACAAGTCGGTGCATTAGAGAGATTTTTGCTTGGGATTGAGTATGTTTTTCCACCAAGTGAGATTTTGAGCCATATTGCATATTTTTTGCAATTTATTCGTTTGCTTGAGTGTCCACGGATTATTTGCATTGCTAGCAGTTGTTTGAGGTCTTTCTTGAAACGCATGACATTATTTGACGATTAAAATGATAAAGGCATTTAGGAATAACCGCATATTTTCCCATATTACCACACCGTATTAACATGATCAATTAGTTACCCATTGAGCTTAATCCTATTCTTTCGGTGACATACCACATTACTTGCCTATATCTTTTTCTTGTATTGGCCTTACATTAACTTGAACCCAATTGTCAAAGGCTAGTATAGTGCTTAAGGGAGTAATAAGATGTGCAAGGAGGGGTTTATTGTTGGTCGTACTTTTGGGGGAAATATTGAAATTGGGTTTGTTTACTTGATAGTCGGCATATGTAATAAATTGTGGGATCATTGTTATTGTTTATATTATTGTTTTATTTAGCTCTCGAAAAAAAAAAGAAAAAAAAAAGAGGAAAAAAAGAAAAGAAAAAGAGAAAAAAAAAAATATATATATATATATATATATATATATATATATATATATATATATATATATATATATATATATAGGCTAGCGTTCAGATAGAAACCAATCTTAGAATAGAAACTAGAAACCTACACTAAATAAATTATATTTTATTTATTTTAAAGGCCCCGCTAGGGGCACCTTCACAAAAAACTTATAAAATTATTGGCTCTATTCAACAAAAATATTTAAAAAAATATTAAAAAAAGTTACTGTTCACGTGCCACGTCATCACGTGAACAGTAACTTTTTTTAAAAAAAATTTTCAATTTTTTTTTTTGTTGAATAGAGCCAATAATTTTAAACGTTTTTTGTATTGGGGTACCCCTAATTTGGTCATTAGATTAGCTTGAAATATTTAATTTAGGTTTAGTTTCTAGTTTTTATTCTAAGTTAGTTTCTATTAGAATAAGACCCTATATATATATATATATTATGAGAGCATGTTTGTGTTTGTTGTGATCCTACTTTAGTCGACTAGTCGAGCATTTTTGTTGAAAGAAAAATAGTAAAGTTATGTGGGGGGGAAAATAGGGTGTTGTGTAAGATTTATTATGGTACTTACTAGCTTTTGACACTTCACCTCTTTTGGCTTATTTGACATACCTTGTCCTTAGCCCCATTACAACCCGATCAAAGACCTTTTGATTATCATCGATGGTGTATGTTGTGTTAAGAGTTAGATTGATACCAAATGTCAAACATGTTTATGATTTTGTTGGAATTGAGTGATACACTTACCCTTGTTCTTAAGTGAATAATCTTTTGTGAGTGGATTGTGAGTGTTTGCTTATTTTTGCGTATGAGATCCCGAGTTTTGTCTCAAAGATGTACTCTTGTAGGCTTAGCATGTTTACTAACTTATTCTTACACTTGACATGGACTTGTGAGAACTTATGCATGTTCATTGAGTAGACTATGTGAATACTTGCACTTTCGACACCAAGACATTGCGTGATTACTTTGATTCTTAAGTTGATATGGCATGAGAGGATGTGAAGGTATGGTAGGATATTAGTACTAGATTATTTGCATTTTCATATTAGTTGCATTCATGCATTGCATTGCATTGGATTTTGTGGGTACATTCGCTATAGGCCCTCACGAGACCTTACTCGTCCACTAGGGCTGCCTAGGGGTTTAAAGGGCTTGTTGCATATTCCAAATGCAACCGTGATCACCTACGGAAGTGGTACTAGTTAGTTAGTTAGTTAGTTGTTTATGCTTGAGGACAAGCATCAGTTTAAGTTTGGGGGTGTGATAAGTGGATTTATATCCACTTGGAACGCTTCATATCGGCTTAAATTGATTGTTTTGGACTCAAGTTTGTGTAGTTTTGATGTGTTTTACTTAGTTGTGCAGATTTACGAGAATGTTGATTAAGGTTGATGCTTCTATCTTTTTTGGAGATTAAATTAATTAAAATTCGGATTTTCTGGGAAGGCTGCGCAGTCTACACTGTTTTGGCCATATCTGGAGTTCTAGAAGTCCGTTTGAGGCCCATAAGCAGTCCACGCGAAGCTAACGAGATTCTCTATCATTCCAAAATGGTCCAGAGGTCCAATTATGATTAGAACGTTCCAGAATATCTGAAGAAAAGTCAGCCACGAATTTTCATTAAAAACAGACTCAGTTTAGGAAACGTATTTTGCAGAAATTCTATTATAATTCTGTTTTGGTATTTTCTTGCTGGGCAAGACTTCAAGAGGATATATAAACACATCTTGGGACATATTATTAGGGAGGTAATATTAGATCAGATAATATAGTTTAGAGTAGATTAGTATTATTAGTGGGAGATGTAGAGAAACACCATGACTCTTCTTTTGGGTGACAACATTGAAGTTTGAAGGTTTTGTTCTCTTAATCTTTTCTTTGTTCTTATTAGTTTAATTATGTTTTCTTCTTTTACTAGTTGTTTTACTTGTTTAATTATTAGCGAGTAGTTATCTCTAGGGCTTAAATGGAAGCCATGTTTGCACTAATATTGGCATGATTTTCATAGTGATTTGATTGGTTATGGTTAATTCTGATTGATATGTTTTAATCGTTAATTTGTGTAATCGGCCGATATCATGGATTAATTATATGCAAATAGGGGTATGGATCGAGAGATTTACTTACTAGAGGCACACATACGATTAGCAGAATTGAATTTGAGTGCAGAAGCATCATTGGATTTCTGAGAGCGTTAATGCTTGGAAGAGATTAACTTGACTCTAATTACCTGATTGATTGAATTACTAAAAGTGGTTAATTGTGTTGAATGTTTCGAGAGTGTTAATGCTTGGAAGAGATTAACATACTCTAGTTATAGGATCACATTGATTGCTTTAGCTTAAGAGCCAATTGTGTAAGCATGGTGGACCTGATTGCCCTAGGTTTTAAATAATTTGTTTATCATCTGTTTAATTAGTGTTAATCTTGTTTAATTAGTTAATTAATATTCTCCAATAATCGTTTGTCCCTGAAACAATTAGCGATAACTGAAAAGGAATTAGTAGAACCTGTCTCCTTGTAGATTCGACCCGCTTGCCATCTGTACTAGAAATAGACACCGTGCGCTTGCGGTTAGACATAATTTTACACATCAAGGGCATAAACAAAAGTGGCTACAAAAGTAATTTACTTTTCCAGAAAAGTAATGCAACGGGTAATATGCTGAGCTGAACTCGCAATAACCGAAACATTCCAAATGGAGCTATCAAAGCCAACCCAAACACGACCATTAAAGTGATGATTATAATTGAAGATCAAATTCCAAGAGCGAGCAATATTTTTAGAAATAGCAGAAGAATTATGAGCTTTCACTTTTGTTTCGAGGCAAGCCATAAGGGAAATATAATTAGTAGATATAAATTTTTTGAGTTCCTTTTGATGAGAACATTTATTAAGGCCACGGACATTCCAAGCAGCAAAATTCATGATTAACGATAAGTTTTGGTCGGTTTACCTTCCAACCTCAGGGACCTTTTGATAGTTACCGGAGTGAATCCATCATTATCTTCTGCTATTGTATCTGAAACTTGTGGTTGTGGAGCTAACTTACCAGTGGAAGAGTGCTTGGCTGGACTATGAACATAATTCTTTTCTTTATTCCTCTTCCTTTTCGTTGGAGTGTGCAATTCCACAACCCCTACGTCAGCTTCACCTATTTCTGTTAATGATTGGAAGGAATTCGCCAATAGCAAAGCAGGAGGTTCTGAGTTTAATTCCTCTGTATCAGCAGTAGGTATGAGTTCTCTGTTTTCATTTAATGGGACAACATCAAACTCATCCAAGTTATCTTCATTATTGACATGACTATAGTCACGTTGGGCATTTTCGAGGATTTCATCCTCGTCCATCACAACCGGGCACCCAAATAGCCTACCAATGGTATAAGGTACCAATTCTCTATTGCTGACATAATCTTCTTGATACTGCTCCTCTTCATTAACATGAGTACTAGCATTAGGAGCATTTGATTGATTCTCATCAGATCGTGTAGTTTGAGATTTGTGTGTTCCCTGTTCATTTCTTCTTGGTGGTGTTCTTTTCACTGCATCTGGATTATTAATGCATCGGGATAAAGAATGACAAAAAATCTTTACACAAGCTACAGGAATACTGCAATTGGGGATATTGAATGGCAATTTTCTCCTTTTCTTCTATTCACAGGCTGTTAATAACTTTGGCCCAAACATGGTCAGGCCTCGGGCTATCATATTGCAATTCAACTTGAATATTGGCGTATTTGAGTGGCTCAAAGCGTGCAGTAGCTTCATCAAACTTTAGAGGTTTTCCGACAGCTTTAGCAAGCAAACTAAGGCCCTCTCTAAACCAGTAGGAGTGTGGAACATCAACTAGCCTAATCCATACAGGCACACGGTCAATCACAATTCTTTTGAAAGTTGAACCCTCCATCCATTGGATGAGGTACATTGTTTTCCCACCTATTTGCACCGAATTGAGATTCAGAATTTTGTTCTTCTCTTCCACTATTTTAAAACGAAAGGTGAAGTAACCTTTTGAGCTATAATAAACCCTGGAGAGACCCATGTTACTCCATAGCTTCATTGCTTGCTCACGGACAAATTTAAATGAAAAGCTACCGCCAATAAAATGACCAATTAGGCTAGAGTCCCATTGTTTCTTAGCATTAACCAGGAATTCACGGGGGGGGGGGGGGGGATATGTTTGCAGAACCATCTTCGTTATAAGAGACTTCAACATTTGGCATGCTGGTGCCAGTTTGTTGAGGAATTGAGTCAGAAACCAAGGAACTCCATGTGACATTCTTTTTAGCTTTGCTAGATTCGCCAAACTCGCAGTTTGTGATGCTAAGAACACCATTTGTAACCTGAATTTTCTCGTGAAGGGATTCTAGGCTTGCACCAGAAACCACTGGGTTAGCATTGTTGGGGGTTTGGGGAAGTGTACCTGGAGTCGGTGCTGAGTTGTTTGAGCGATGGACCGAGCTGGCTGGATGTGCTGAGTTAACCTCCTCAGGAGATTTAGTTGGAGGGGAACCATGACTTGATTTAGATGAGATTGCAATAGTGGGACCACTTGCGATTTGCTCAGTTCCATCATTAAAGATTAAGGCAATCTGTTCTCTCATCCTTTGCTGGGTTTGTGGAGATAAAGGCTCACCCATCACTTCATAAGAGTTAAAGGACTCATTCTCAACCTCGAGCAGCAAGTGAGGCTGAAAATTAGGAGCCAGCATAGCAGGGGATGCATAGATCCAGAGTGTTCGGAATTGTGAGAAGCCATTGGGAGAGGGAAGTTAATAGATCGAGGCTAAAACTACCAAGAAAAGACAGAGGAGAGTGAGACGATGAAGGATAAGAGGAGCGTGTAGAGAGTGTGGAGTCTAAGGGGATGGTCAGGGCGGTCAAAGGTGGTCGGAGATAGGCTCATCTTGAAAGGGTGGAGAGAGCATTGTCTACAATCAAATTTGATTTATTAATGATCTGATGCCAACGCACACTTTTGATCGTTAATATCTTGAATTTCGTATTAGTATTAAATATAAAAACTTCACTATATTAAAGTACTCATAAATACGAATCCAACAAGATCACTCATAACTATATTTGGTCTTATAGATTAGACGTAAATTAGTAATTTGTCTCATGTTATGAACAGTCCCGACATTTCAAACGAGCAATATATTATGAGACGGAGGGAGTACTACTCATATGGTAATGGAACAAGTACCTAAAAGCAGCATTTGGAGGCATGAAAAAACAACAAGGTGAGGAAAGTGATGGAGGTGCAACTAAAATAAAATGCGATTACTAGCAGCCTTGTCCTTGCCTCAGTTTATATACCAACTACCAAGTGCTCTTAATAGATTTCTAACCCAAACCATATCATAGAAAACAAAACTAGCAAATGTATTTTTCCAGTGATAACTCAAAAGTATTCTAAGCATTAATCCAATTACCCAGCTTTGCGATCACACGCATTCTTCCTATACACAAATCACACTAAGCATTATTAGCTACTCATCTTTTCTATTACAACTGCAACTTTATAATGGACTTTATAGTCTCCCGATAATAATATGCAAGTCAATCTCAATAAGTCAAGGAAGCAGGTCAAGGCTGGTTAAAGTCAACTCAAGGGGCATAGTTGTCATTTTACTGAATAATTCTGTTAGGAAGTTTGTTACGTTTTCTTGAGCTCATTTGAGCATATATACTCTGCAATATAACAATCTGCTTTCTTAAACTTGTATGCTGTGTTCTAAGGATAATATAAACTTCTTCTTCAAGCTGTGATCACCTTGTTAAATTCTTTATGGTATCAGAGCTGTGATCCGAAACATCTTTGAAGAGAGTTTATTCCATAGGTAGAGCACGAAGTGATACAGCTGAAAAGATACTGAAATTGAAGCTTTGTCAATGGCAATGATAGTTTGATTGACGAGTTGAAGCTTGATTTCTGTAAATTGAAGTGTTAATGGCGACGACGAGTCAATTTTCGTTTGCAGATATGCAGAATCCACTGTTTCTGCATCCGAGTGATGGACCTACGTCTATCAATGTCGTGAAATTGCAAGGTTCAGATGATTACCGCACCTGGAAATGATCGATGGAGATTCAATTGACATCGAAGCGTAAACTAGGGTTCGTAACTGGATCTGAGAAGCGAAGCATGACTGAAGCAACAGATGCTGTGCAATGGGATACGTGCAATAATATGGTAATGTCGTGGATCCATAACAATGTTTCGGAATCTATTAAGAAATCGATATTGTTTGTTAATTCTGTTGTTGATGTATGGAAGATACTAGAACAACGATTTCAATTAACTAATGGATCACGAAAAAATAAACTAAATAAGGATCTGTTTAGTGTAAAACAAGACGGATCATCTTTGGTTGAAAACTTCACGAATTTGAGTTCAATCTGGGAAGAAATTGAAGCTATGAATGTTATGCTTGTGCTTAATACGCTTAGTGATGAAATGAAGGAGTTTTTGAAAGTTTTAGAAGTACAGAAACAAGAAGCACGTTTGTTTCAGTTTCTGAATGGTTTAGATGAGTGCTATGCTTCACAGCGTAGTCAAATCTTGATGTCTGTTCCGTTGCCAACAGTGGAGATGGCATGTTCTGTGATTCAGCAAGAGGAATCACAGAGAGCAACACTTGGTGAGGGTCAAGAAAGACATGAAATTGTAGCTATGTTTAGTAAAACACAAGATAGTAGTAGTTTCAGTAAAAATGCTGGTGAAGTTTGTCCAGAGTGTGGTAGAAAAGGTCATACTAAAGTGGACTGTTGGCGTATTATTGGCTATCCAAAGTGGCATAGTAAGCACAAAAGATCTGGTGTCTTTGGAGCTCAGAAAGGAAATAATTCTGGAAATACAAGCAATTGGAATCAGAACAAAAGGATGGTGAATGTTGCACAGACTGCTTGTGATGCAGATAGTGACAGCAATATGAACTTGACAGCAAAACAGTTGGAGCAGTTGCTGAAATTGCTGCCAGCATCTTTGAGTTCTATTGCAAGAAATATAGCTTGAAGATCCGCAGTCCATTTGTTAAATGATTCATTACTTGAAGCCCCAGGCTTGGAAATATAAAATAACTAAAGGACCATGTCTAATATCTCCGGGCAAAATAGCTTCAACCAGCGGGTGATCCTGATCCATGCTTGCTCCACCAAATATCAATCTCCCATGCACGCGCTCTTCATTATTGCCTTGCAACACCCCACTGCACTTATCACCGGAGTCAACCCCACTTGAGCATGTACGTAGCAAATAGTAGATAATTTGTGTATTATGTGCACAACACAAGCATTGATCAAGTATTACATCTTATATGTAGCAGTGGTAGAGTTCTAAAATGTCAAAAGCCCAATGCTTGCCTTTAGAGAATCCTGGTCAACTTGTAGTTGTCCTCCCTTAAATAAGCCCTTGCCTTGGGTCATTTCAGACTCTACAAAACCAGGTGTAACAATTGTTACTTTGATCGCAAACCCAAACTCGATCCTTAGTGTTTCAAATAATTGTGCAACTGCTGCTTTGCTTACCTGTAACAATCATAAACAATGTTAATTATATATACATGATAAGAATTAATATCGGTTTTCTTACCCTGCATTATCTAATTATGCTAATACTATCGAAATACACATATACATGAAAGCAGAGGATGATCCTATTGACATAAATGTGCGCGCATATGCAAGTCAATGATAATGTAAATCGATTTTGGTTCTTAAATAATACTAGTAGCTTACATTATAGAAGCTGGACCTGGGCATAGGAAACCAACAGTCTGCTGAAGAAATAACAATCACCTTTCCATTATTGTTCCTTAGTGGAACTGCAAATCGAGTCATGTAAACCGACCCCCAAAAGTTTATTTCCTGCCGCATAGACCCAATTATTTTTACTTTCTACCTAACGATAAGGAGCTCATCTTATAGAAATAATATTTGAGCTAAACTTTGTAACTGATTATAAATTATCTTTGATCAGAACTTTTGGGTTGAATGCTCAGTGAAAGCATGCGTCCACTTTATGATCCGTTAACAGTGAAAGTATGGGTGTGTCATGTGTGAGTCAAAAATATATGCTTAATGAATTTATACAAGAAAAATAACTAGTATATAATGGGAAATAGTGGAAACACCATGACTGATTTAAACGCTGTAATAATCCACTTTCTCGAACATGCAGACAGAAACAATCCCAGCGTTATTAACCAAATGGTCCACTAAAAAAATTATATATTAGCAAATCATTTGATCATTATTACAATGTACTGCATTTTTAGGTATACACTGGACTTGAGATGGAAATCATGGAATTACATCTTCCAAAGTGATTGACGGTTTGATCAACAATACGCTTACAGTCATCAATCCTAGAAACATCAGCTGCAATGACAATAACATCAGGACACCGAGCTCACGTGCAACTTGTGCTACTAGCTGTAGTCGATCTTCTCTCCTTGCCGCAAGTGCTAAGCATGCTCCTTGGTTTGCATACTCATAAGCCAGATGCTACATCCATGTACATATACATACAATCAACTCTAATAAGAATAAACACTACTTCCTACCTCCAGAAAAATAAGAATTTACTTTCATTTTATTTTGTTAAGTAACCAACCCATCTAAAACCTTAAGGTGTTAGAGGAAGATACCAAATGGATCTTATATTATATTTCAACACTCCCATCACTCGAGAACCCATTTTTGATTGAAAATATGTTATTAATGATTCAAATATTGACTTAAATATATAATGACGATTAAAATGTGTTAGTACTATTAGTTCGTGAAAATAAATTAAAAAAAAAAAAGAATCCAATTTTGAATCTCAAGTTTTATGTGGTTCTTGTTCTTGGTGGAACCTTACTCTATATAACTATATACTACAAGGGTCGCACATGTAATTTCTATATAACCCTGCTTTTGAAATACTTTATGTTTAGAATAACTACATTTAAGTACAATAAAGTAATTTTCACGTGTGTAATGATAGTGACTCGCTAGTTGGTTTATAATTATTTAATAGTAATAATAATATTTTTTATATGTCATGCTCTTTTTTACACCTCATAAAGTGAGTCCAGTAATATAACATATTATACATTTGAAATGTAACTTTCACGTGTAATGAAAGATAAATGAACTGTTTTTTATTAAACTTTTTGTAAAAGCAATTAGTACATATAAATCGGTACTGAGGGAGTATATAATATAAGAATATATTTTCAAACACACTAAAAAGGAGTTGAGTTGGTAAAATCCAAAGAGTTGAGGTGGTAAAACCTGAAATAATCCGAAATCCGACACAAACTCGATAGGTACGAGTTACTATTAAGAAAAAATCAATCCGAAACAACCAGATACAATCTAACCCGATACGAATGTTAACACAATATCACGCAAGTATACGTGGTCACAAGTAATATAGATAGAAATCAAGTTCGTTCCACAGAGATCTGGTTTTGGTTCTAATTCAGTCGATGTACCTATGCAATAATGTATGGTTTTAGCTCACTGCTAAGACAATTAACAAATTTGGGTTTGATTATCTAAATTAAACTAAGTTGCAAATTATAAAACAAAGAATTAACTAATTGACAAGAATTAAAATCGAATTACTTATACGAGAATAAACATGGAATCCTAACTTCATTATCTACTTCACTTAGAGTTGCAGCCTTTAATCAATACATGCGATGGTTTTGATATCTAATCGAATAACACGAAACAAGTAAAAGTTACCTCTCGGTATACTAGTACCAAACTACGCATACATCCACAAAAGAGATAGAAGATGAGTAGACACCTATCATGTTTAGACCCTATATCTCTATAGAATTTGAAAACATAAAGGTTGAAGCACAAGTTATCTACTTAGATCACATAGGGCAGCATAATATCTCTATTGATGCCACAAATCATGATGTTAAAACATCAACCTATCCTATGCTAGCATGGCAAGTTCTAAATCTCAAGATCCACTCTCGTTTAGCAAGAGATTAACAAATTAGATGTTAGCTACGCATCTAAATACATGAAACACAACCATACGAGGATATCAAGAATTCACCACACATAAATCTTTAAGGCATGCAAACTACTAAGCTACATAGATAAATCCGCTAGGATCCCACGACAACGATTAGTTCATAATTGAACCTTTCGTCACTATGGGATTTGATGAAAACATGGTAATGAACAAGATAACAAAGATGAATAAATCAATAATGTAACAAGGTTTAGAGATCAAATCCGTGAAAGTAACAAGCATCCAAAAGATACGCCTCCATAAAGGAATACAAGAAAAACTAAATCTAGATCTTCTTGTCGTCACAATCCTCGCCTTGGCTTCTCGATCTCGTGCTCTAATGGTGTGTATGTGTTATGAAGTAGATCTGATCTCTGGTGGATGGGTGATGATTTTTATGTCCCCCAATGTGTGTATTTATAGCCCCAAGTTGCCTCTCCTCCAAGTAATTACCGTCTTTGAATTAGAATAGAATTACGGCAATTCCCGATCTTGAATGAAAATAGAATTGCAATTCCATGTATAAGTCTGATTCTAGAAGCTTTTGGTCATCCAAGGTAATTCCACAATGATTAGAATTAGAAAATAATGCAATTTTCTTGTCAGAATGGGTTTCCAAAAGTTCTGGAATTTTCTAGCAGTGTCAGGTGCTCAAGACCACTTTAGAATGAAAGAGAATTCCGTTATCTTCGCTTGGACTATAAGATAGCCCAAAACGGACTTGTAGAACTCAAGATATGGCTAAAACAAAAATCAGAAATTCTTGCTGATTTTTCCCGCACCGCCCCGAAATTAGTACTCCCTCTGGTCCGTTTTTTAAGTCGTTCGCAGTCATTACACACATATTAAGATATTTGTAACTTCTATTCTTATCTCTTTAATCCTCATCTTGGAAATACTCCTGATCTTGGAAAATTGCAAGATGTAATTAATAGGAGTATACGAGCACTCTCCTACTTCCCGAGTAAATGATTATTGACTTATTATTTTTGTTTTTTTACATGACATCCATTTTTTTTATATGCTGAATCTTAATTACATAAAAAAATCTCCAAACTTAAGATTAAAATTTCATTTCTTTTTATGTAAATCAAGTGTTGATTATGTTAATTTATTTGAAAAATAATACATTTTTTGGTAATTATGAATTTGTTTGATATGATTAAATAAAAAATGAAAATCTGATTGGTGATAAAATGGGTGGGATGAAGAATGCATTTTAAGATTTTATTTTTATAAATTAAAATATATAATTAATATTTTTATTCTATCTGTGTAGTCAAACCTTTTAAAAAACATGTACCAGAATTTTAAATGAAATAATTTGTTGTAAATGAAATAGCTTTAAAATTTGTTGGATAATTAAAAATTATTCTTATTGTGCATCTTGTTAAATTGCTAATCAACATTTTTTATAGCTATATCTAACAAAAGTTTATAGGATTTTTTTTGTAATATTTGAAACCAAATGTTTAACATTCTATTTAAAAATTCTACTAGATTTCATTTGAATTCTTTCAATCAATCTCTTTTGTCTTTCTCATTTGATAATTACATAGTTCTATGCAAAGAAAATTTTAAATTGTTTCGAAAGAAATGTTTTAATAAAATATAAACTTTTATTAATAATTAAATGTAAGAGTTAAAAAAACAGAAAAAATAAAGTAAATGAACAAAAGAAAAGTATAATGGAATTAATAAATTAAAGTAAGTGAATTTAATGAGAAGGAGAAGTGTGGCTGGCAGCTCGAGCATCTATGCATATTTACGGTTTCTAGGATAACAATCAACCTCGTTTACGTTAACGCCCTATAATATGGACCAAACTTTTCTCCCTCAAACGTCCTATAAAACGGACCAGAGGGAGTACAAATTAGGCGCGCCCGCGCTCGACCTACTGTTCATTTGCTGATTTTGCTCTATTTTCTTCGTTTTAACTCCGATTTTCATTCCGTTTCTTCCGGCTCTCTCGCAATTTCATGTACTTTCATTCTTGACCTCAAAATCCACCATCTAACCATGGAAAACATCACCCCACATCCGACTCATATTCCTGCACGAATTCACTAAAAACACATAAAAAAACACAACATACTTGAGGTCAAGCGATCACTTTAAGCCGATACAAAGCGTTCCAAATGGATATAAAATTCACTTATCAACGAACCCAACCCAGAACCCGAAATTGCGATCCCTAGGGATGTGGCGTTTGTGATGTTGATGTGAATTGAAGTAAGGTTTATCTCTCTTTTTTTAATCAAAAGTAAGGTTTATCTTAATTAATAGTCAAAGTGATATGACCAAAAAAAATGAGATGGAATCTGGGATCCACTTTAAAATAACCTATAGCGTATAAATTTCTCCTAAATGAGAGTCGGTCGACCCCTCTTCCCCTAACCCTAATCGCAACATCCCCTCCTCCATCCCCATCCCCATCCCCTTTATTTTCCCATCTCCATCCACACAAACACTTCTTCTCTTGTTTTTTCAATTTTCTGTCAATAAAATCGAGATTTGTTACACAAAACTCGCAAAATCCATTTGAGTTTATTCACCTTAGTTTTCAGATCTACTAAAGTTAAGAGCTCAAATTTTATAATAAAATTTAGTTTTGGATTCAAAATCTCTGGTATAACATCATATTAAAAATTGGTGTATTTCCGAGATATTTGAATTTTTGGATTTTTTTTCGTTTCGTTATGTTTGAGTTATTAGTTGTGTGTTTGATTGTCTCGCTTTGTGCGATGTGTTGGCTATGTTGAAAATGAATTTTGCGGTGTATTGGGAGATATGGATATCTCGCATCAACACCACTTTCGACAGGTCTATAGCTGGTGTTCGGCAAGTAAATAGCGGAAGTGCGTTTGGAACGGTGGTGAAAATCGCATGTGCTCACCTCTCACAAAAAATATTTGTTCATAACATGAGGTATCTAAGTTTAGTTTTTGTAACTAAGTCCTCTGAACATTGCACTATCCATGAAGTTAACGTGAGGGTCAATTGTGAAGCTACTGTTTTAAGGGGAGATGCAAGTTGGATTGCTCGGGAAATTGTTATCTTCATTTTTAATTTTAAGAATATTTGTATTCAATTAGTTAATCAATTCGGAAACAAAACTACTAATTATTTAGTTTGTTTGTTTGTTTTTCAACCTGGTTACATGATCAGTTGGGGGTTTGTCCCAATTGAATCTTTTCCAAAGTATTAATGAAATATGCTCTAAATTTGGCAAAAAAAAGAAAAAAAAACCTATAGCGTTAAGATTTAAGATATACAAGTGCACAGATTTAGGATAATTTTCATTGTCATATTTTGATATAAACCTAGTGTCCTCCATAAATTTATATATAGTGACACGTGGCACCATGGCATGTAATTAACATGACACGTTGTAGACTTGTAGAAGCAGAAAATTTGTCATCTTCCTATAGTTCCTTTCCTTGTATATACTCCCTCTGTCCCATCCATTTTTTTACAATTTCTATTTTGGACTGTCCCACCATTTCTTTACATTACCCAAAATAGTAAGTTTTAATACTATTACACCCACTACTTCACTTATTTTAACAATACTTTACACTATTTCACCCACTACTTAACTTATTTTAACAATAAAATCACTATTACACCCACTACTTCACTTATTTTAACAATAAAATCACTATTACACTCACTACTTCATTTATTTTAACAATATTACACTCACTTTACACCCACTATCCTTGACCTCCGTGCCCAACCGCCATGTAAAGAACTGACTGGGACGGAGGGAGTATATCTTTAGGTTTTTTTTCAAAACTGCTCAGATTTTTTTAAAAAAATATGATACAATTAATTTGAAATATAATTGTTACAATTTAAAATATAATTGTTAGCAACATGTTGTACGATAATATATACAATTTTTACATATTTTTGGAAAAAAAGGTTTGTAAACATGAATATTTTTGATTTTCCTTATTTTATTTTAGGATTTTTTTCAAAAATATTTGTTGCAGATTTTTTTTAAAAAAAAATATGGTGCAAGCAATCCTAAATGCAATTGTTACAATCTAAAATATAATTATTTACAACATACTGAATAATTATATATGTATTTTTTACATTTTTGAATAAAAATTAAAAACATGAATTAATACCTTATATAATAAACATAAGGGAGATCTTATCCAAATTTTTGGTCGTCGTCATTGTACTACCAAAAGCATACGATCCGTTGGATTAAAAAATTGGATTAAAGTCATCCGTTGGATTATAAATTATATCTTTATATATTTATTTATAATTTTCACTTTGTTAATTTACTATAATACCCTTTCTTCATCGATTTGTTTTTTTTTCTTCATCATTAGAAATAAATTTAATTTAAAATATTTTTATAAGAGGGATCTTATCCAAATTTTTGGTCTGGTTGCTGTACTACCAAAATTATATGATCCGTTGGATTGAAACTAGACGATCAAGATTAGATCACTTAAAAAAGAAATTATAATCTAAAAAGGATATAATTATAAAAGGTTGTATTAGAAGTGAATTTTAAAAGAAAATTATAATCTAAAAAGGATATAACTAAAAAAGGTTGTATTATAATTGAATTTTAAAAAGAAAATTATATTCTAAAAATGATATAATTAAAAAAGTTGTATTAGAATTGAATTTTATTTTTTATTTATT
This sequence comes from Kitagawia praeruptora, assembly GCA_037693485.1. Lineage (NCBI taxonomy): Eukaryota > Viridiplantae > Streptophyta > Magnoliopsida > Apiales > Apiaceae > Kitagawia > Kitagawia praeruptora. The sequence goes on from CM075352.1 coordinate 69,173,855, forward strand.
AGTATTAAATAATTTCATATTTACTATTTGTCCTCTATCTTGAGATCTAGAAATCAGATTTGAATGATTTTACAATCCATGCGAACCTCATAAAATTATCTTTAATTTAGTAATGCTTTAATAATTATCATTCAAATAGAAATACTCAGAATATCAAGAAAAAATATAATCACGAATTTTTACATTAATTCTAATCTATGTAAAAGTTCAACATTGATAATGCTATCAATTGTAGAAAACCTAATTGTATATGATTTAAATCATTGACATATACATTTTCGTATTTCAATATAAATAAACTTTTTATTTTATAACATATTAAAATATAAAATTATAATCTAAAAAGGATATAATTAAAAAATGTTGTATTATAATTGAATTTTAAAAAGAAAATTATATTCTAAAAATGATATAATTAAAAAAAGTTGTATTAGAATTGAATTTTAGTTTTTTATTTATTAGTATTAAAAAATTTCATATTTACTATTTGGACTCTTGAGATCTAGAAATCAGATTTGAATGATTTTACAATCCATGCGAACCTCATAAAATTCTTTAATTTAGTGATGCTTTAATAATTATTATTCAAATAGAAACACTCAGAATATCAAGAGAAAATATAATTACGAATTTTTACATTAATCCTAATCTATGTAGAAGTTCTACATTGATAATGCTATCAATTGTAGAAAACCTAATTGTATATGATTTAAATCATTGACATATACATTTTCGTATTTTAATATAAATATACTTTTTATTTTATAACATATTAAAATATAAAACATTTTTTATGCTAAATCCAACGATTTTCATCTATTTATTTTAAGATCTTTATCGTAAGGAGGAATAGTCGATTATCAAAATTTTGGACAAAATCTATCTTATATAAATATATATACGGAGTACTTTTTAGTTTATAACATATTAAAATATAAAACATTTTTATGCTAGATCCAACGGTTTTCATCTATTTATTTTAAGATCTTTGTCATACGAAGGAATAGACTACCGATTATCAAAATTTCGGACAAAATCTCTCTTACACTTATTATTAAAATTATATTTGATTGTGAGTGTTAACACAAAATCACGCAAGTGCACGTGGTCACAAGTAATATAATTAAAGTTCGTTCCGCAGAGATCTGGTTAAGTTTTAATCAGTAAATATGCCTATGCAACAATGTTTGGTTTTAATCCACTTCTAAGACAAATAACAAGAATGGGGTTTTAATTATCTAAATTAAATAGGATGCAAGTTATTAAGCTAAGGATAATTAACTAATGAAAATTAAATCTGAATTACTTATATGAGATAAAACATGGGACTCTAACTTCATTATCTACTTCACTTAAAGTTGACGCCTTTAATCAATGCACGTTATGGTTTTGATATCTGATCAGACAACACGAAATAAGTAAACGCTACTTCTCAGTATACGAGTACCAAACTAAACATACATCCACAAAAGAGATAGAAGATGAATAGACACCAATTATGCTTAGACCCTATATCTCTATAAGATTTGAAAACATAACGGTTGAAGAACAAGTTGTCTATTAAGATCACATAGGGCAGCATAATATCTCTATTGATGCTACAAATCATGATGTTAAAACATCAACCTATCCTATGCTAGCATGGCAAGTTCTAAATCTCAAGATCCACTCTCGTTTCGCAAGAGATTAACAAGTTAGATGTTCGCGACGCATCTAAATACATGAAACACAACCATACAAGGATATCAAGAATTCACCACATGTAATCTTTAAAGCATCAAACTACTAAGCTACATAGATAACTCCGTTAGAATCCCATGACAACGATTAGCTCATAATTGAACCGTTCATCGTCATGGGATTTGATGAAAACATGATAATAAACAAAATATAAATAAAAGAAGCAATAATATTAATAAAACGAAGAGTTAAGAAAACAAATCTATAATCCACCAAACTACAAGGATATCAAGAATTCACCACACGTAATCTTCAAAGCATCAAACTACTAAGCTACATAGATAACTCCGTTAGAATCCCATGACAACGATTAGCTCATAATTGAATCGTTCATCGTCATGGGATTTGATGAAAACATGATAATAAACAAAATATAAATAAAAGAAGCAATAATATTAATAAAACGAAGAGTTAAGAAAACAAATCTATAATCCAGAATAACACAAAAGATGAAGTAGATCTAGATCCGTTGCTTGTCACGAGCGTTGAATCCTTCTCTCCTTTTCTCCCTTGCAGATCTAAGCTATGTTACAATAATAAAACTCTCATGATTTACAATGCTAAGATGTGTTTAAATAGGCTCTAGATTTCTTTCCCATCAAGAATTTATCTTCTATTACAATTAGAATTTAATTAAGGTGCTAAAAACTGCCCAAAATACAATTAGAACTTAAAAAGGGCAAAACAGTAATTTCCCTGCTCCCAACATTCTGCTTGTCGTGCTGTCTGCTCTTACCACATGCAGCCTGCTCGTGCAACACCTGTTCCATGTTGTAGAAAATCTCCCAAGCTTCGCGTGGGTAGTAAGATCGCTGAAAACGGACTTATAGAACTCCAGATATGGCCAAAACAGTGTAAACTGCGCAACCGTCCCGGAAAATCCAAATTTTAATTAATTTAACCTCAAAACACGACAGAAGCATCATCTTAATCGACATTCTTGCAAGCCTGCACATCTACACAAAACACATCAAAACTATAACAAACTTGAGTCCAAGACAATCAATTTAAGCTGATATGGAACGCTCCAAGTGGATATAAAATCCACTTATCACACCCCCAAACTTAAATCGATGCTTGTCCTCAAGCATAAACAATTACAACTACCTAAATAGTACCACTTCCGTAGGTGATCACGGTTGCATTTGGCATATGCAACAAGCCCTTTAAACCCCTAGGCAGCCCTAGTGGACGAGTAAGGTCTCGTGAGGGCCTATAGTGAATGTACCCACAAAATCCATTTAACCTAATGCAATGCAATGCATGAATGCAACTAATATGAAAAATGCAACGATCCCCTTCAAACTCACCAAAACCAACTAACAAGCAAATATCTCAAAGAATACAACTAAATCCAAATAGAGCTCGACTAAGTCCCCGTATATTAACAATACATGACAGAAACGTGAGTGTGTGCGATGCTCATCAGAAATACTCCCAACACTAGGTCAAAAATCATACCTAATCTTCGCCAAGACAATCACAGGTTTATAAATAGAATAGACTGTAGACACTTCATAACTTAGAAACACCTTCATCCTCATTCAAGTTAGCCAGGAATTCATGCTTTATTACTACACTACTACCAAATACTATATAAATATGCAGGCTTATTTAACCGTGCAATGAATTAGACCCTAAAAGGCTTATACAATAATACCCATGTAGCGAGTGTTAGGTCAGCAATCCCAAACCACAAGGCTTTAGGTTACTAGGACTAAGTCCCCTCAGACTTAATTACTCGAGTATTAAAGAGCTCACTCTGGTTAATTTTGCATTTAACAATTGGATTTTTTTTTACTCTTTTTTTTTTCTTTTTTTTTTTCTGATTTTTTTTCCATGCAATCTGGAATGAGAATTCTCAATTCCAACCCTAGACTACTCATATAAATATGAGCTGGCTACTAGCCAATTGACACCTAGCCATTATTTAACAAATATTAACAACTAACATGAAATCCCTGGTTTCCCCCAAACTTAGACTTTAATGCTCCTACGCCATCAAGGGAATAATGAAAATTCTAAATATAATCAAGTGATTAAATCTCAAAACATCCAAACAAGCATAACCTCAACCTAGCCCAAAAGCAAACAATGAGACTGTGTAAAAGTTTTGTTCCTTAAACATGAAAGTCAATTTCGTAGGAACTATAAATCAACCCTCTACTCATCATTACCACACTCAATTAAACATCTACCTACCAATCAGAATCAACTCGTCCTAAGGGATCATGAATTATGCATGCCATGAAAATGCAACTATAATGAACTCACATGATATACGAAAATAAAAACAGAATGTCCTATATGAAACAAACGTAAATAACACGAACATATATGCATAATTACACTAAACATGCAAACATGATATCCTATATGAACACATAATACAACAACTACTAACCCTCAAACTACCCCCAAACTTAAAATATTCAATGTCCGCATTGAATGGAAGTAAATACGAGGGATAGCAGAAAACATACCTACAAGGCCTCATCCTCCTTGGTTGAATCTGGCAATGGATACGGCGTACGAGCTCCATAGACTGGCCACCTTCCCAAATAACAAGAATACTACAAAACCCCCAATTTACAAGAATACAAATTCGTAATAAAAATAAGATTAGAGAAAATGAAATACCCAATACGAATCAAAGAGGTGAACTTGCAATTAATTCCTCTTTAGAATTGAATTTTTAAAGATTTAAATAAATAGAAGAGGAATTGGATTTGTATGTATAGGTGGGTCTATATAAGATGATGGATAGGATGAATATAAATTTTAAAAGAAAAAAAAATTGAGATATATGGTATGAAATTTGATGTAAGATAGAAATAGGATTTAGGGATTAAAAATAATAATAATAATAATAATAATAATAATAATAATAATAATAATAATAAATAATAATAATAATAATAATAAGAGCTTTTTTCATAAATAAATAGAAAAAAGTAAATTTTTGCACATTTACTTTTGTTAAGAATAGCTATTTGCAATTTTACTAAACTATTTGCAATTTTACTATACTAAGTTTCAAAATTGCAAAAATACTAACCCTAACCCTTCCCCCCTTCCCTCCTCTTTCATAATCAGCTGTTTTTGTCTTTTTTTTTTCTTTTTTTTTTCTTTTTTTTAAGGTGGGATGCTATTTTGGTGGATTTGGGTTGCATGGCCCCGTAGGGGCAACCACTTTCAACTGAACATGCAACTAAATTACTGATTATACATATATATATATATCAGAGTCCAAAAAATAGGTCGAAAATCACTTTTGAAAAATGGAACATGAAATCAGTAATTTAGTTGCATGTTCAGTTGAAAGTGGTTGCCCCTGCGGGGCCATGCAACCCAAATCAGCAACTGAATGCAACTTTTTTTTTAAGGTGGGATTCTATTTTGGTGGATTTGGGTTGCATGGCCACGCAGGGGCAACCACTTTCAACTGAATGCAACCACTTTCAACAAGTTGAATGTGGTTGCATTTGGTTGAATATTGCCCCTGGCCGGGCCTTTCAACCCAAATCCACCAAAATCATCCCACCTTAAAAAAAAAGTTGCATGTGGGGTTGCATTTGGTTGAATGTGGTTGCATTCAGTTGAATATTGCCCCTGGCGGGGCTTTGCAACCCAAATCCACCAAAATCATCCCACCTTAAAAAAAAAGTTGCATTCGATTGAATGTGGTTGCATTCAGTTGCTGATTTGGGTTGCATGGCCCCGCAGGGGCAACTACTTTCAACTGAACATGCAACTAAATTTCTGATTTCATGTTCCATTTTTCAATTGTCATTTTTGAACTCTAATATATATATATATATATATTAGAGTTCAAAAATGAGGTCGAAAATGACTTTTGAAAAATGAAACATGAAATCAGAAATTTAGTTGCATGTTCAGTTGAAAGTGGTTGCCCCTGCGGGGCCATGCAACCCAAATCCACCAAAATAGCATCCCACCTAAAAAAAAAGTACACAATCGGGTGAAACCACGGCACATGGAGGGCACATGGGGGAGGGGGGAAGGGTTGACCTAATTTGTAGTATTTTTGCAATTTTGAAACTTAGTATAGTAAAATTGCAATTAATTCAAAGAGATAGTATATTTGCAAATAGAAACTTTAAACATAGTATTTTTGGTAAATATCCTAATAATAATAATAATAAATATGAATTAGAATAGATATAGGTTTAGAAATTTGAAGAAAAGATGGAGGGTTTTGGAATTGAAATAGGAAAAGAATTAGATAGAATGGAGGTATAAATAGAATGGGGATGAAAAGTTTTTTTTTATATATATAACAGCTGAAAACAGAACAAAAAATCGGACAACAACTGCTCAAAACGCAAACTGCGCGCGTACAGGCAAACTGCTGAAAGTCCAGACGCGCAGGCGCAGCCTGCGCAACAGACATGCAGGCTGCTCCAAGACCAGTAACGCAGGCGCAGCCTGCGTTACACACCTGCAACCTGCGGAAAAAACAGAAACGCAGGCGCAGCCTGCGTTACACATCAAAATTCGATTTTTTTTTAAATACAACACTCAAGATTTTTTTTTTCCCTACACTAACGCATGGGTTGCCTCCAACGAAGCGCTTATTTAACGTCAATAGCTTGACGTTACTTCCTCAACTCATGGCGGTTTCAAAAGAACAACTGAACCGTCCTCAACAAATAGACCATTCATACGAACGTTGACATCTTGGTTGCTTGCTTTCCACAAATCTCTTTCATCAGACTTCAACCTGATTTTACTACCCAACGACCAAATCTTCTTCTTTTTCTTCTTCACACCTCTAAGGTGCTTCTCCGACTCAACTGGCGGAACAAAAATTTCTTCTTCCTTATCATCGGTTTTCCACCTTCGCAACACGTTATCATGCCCCTCTTCAAAAATCACTAGCTCATTATTCAAAAGGACATACCTCAAATGTGGTGGAAGTTTTCCAAGCTTTACACTCGAAAGATCTCGAACTGAAGAATTGTCAATAGAAACAATGATGGGATGCTTTAGCACGTGTGTGTCCGTCTTTTCACTCAATAACTGATCAAACTTCTTTATCTGACCCGTATCAACTATTTCCACACTACAACACTCTTCATCCTCTGTTGGAAATTTCATGGCCTTGAACACATTAAAGATGACATTCTGATCTTGCACCCTCATTGTATGCTCTCCTTTTTGCACATCGATCAAAGTACGACCCGTAGCTAGAAAAGGCCTTCCCAAGATTATGGAATCTTCTTGTCTTCTTCGAAATCTAGAATCACAAAATCGGTAGGAAATATGAGCTTATCAACCTTTACCAAGACATCTTCTACTATACCCCTCGGATAAGTAACTGAACGATCAGCCAACTGCAAAGAGATGTTAGTTGGCTTTGGCTCCGGCAGACCAAGTTGCTTGAAAACAGACAAGGGCATGAGATTAATAATAGCTCCCAAATCACATAAGCATTTGCCGAATGAAAGGTTGCCAATCGTGCACGGAATAGTAAAACTTCCCGGATCTTTAAGTTTAGGTGGCAACTTCTGCTGCAGAACGGCACTACACTCCTCCGTCAATGCCACTGTTTCGAATTCTTCCAACCTTCTCTTCCGTGACAAAATATCTTTCATGAAATTTGCATATCTTGGCATCTGCTCCAATGCTTCAACAAAAGGAATGTTAATGGACAGTTTCTTGAAGACATCCAAAAATTTCTGAAACTGTTTCTCTTGACTTTTCTGCAAGCGTCCAGGAAATGGAGGAGGCGGATAGATCTGATTATTCTTTGAAGATTGCTCTGGAATAGACTTTTCAACAGGTTTCTTGCTCTTCTCAACATCAAGCTGATCAGCCACTAAATCAGATTTCTCAATTTCTGGCACTGCAGATTTTTCAACCTGCTGATTCTGAACATCTTCATCTTCCTTAGTTGTTGATTTTGGGCCTGAGGTAACCTTTCCCGATCTCAAAGTTATAGCCTTCACCTGTTCCTTGTTGTCTCTCCTGCCTGGATTAACCTCTGTATTACTTGGAAGAGTTCCTTGTTGCATATTTAGTAAGGCACTTGTAATCTGTCCCATCTGGTTTTTCAAGATCTTTTGAGAAGCTGTCAGGTTCTTCATCATCATCCTCATCTCATCCATCTCTGATTTTTCTTTAGAAGATTGCCCCGCATGAGCCTGGGGTTGTTGCTGCTGAAATCCAGGAGGTTGATATGGTGCCCTCGGAACATAAGGCTGTTGATAGCCTTGATTGAATGGCTTCGCTTGCTGATAAGGTTGTTGTGCACTTTGATTGTTGCTCCAGCTAAAATTGGGACGATTCCTGTTGCTAGGATGATAAGTAGCTGGAACTGGTGCAGCAGGTCTCTGGAAATTACTCACGAACTGTGCTGATTCTGAAGAGATAGCACACTGATTCGTCTCATGTGCGCCCGCACATAACTCACAAACACTAGCCACCTGCTGAATTCCATAATTTGCAAGAGAATCCATCTTCATAGTCAACGCCTTCAACTGAGCTGCAATAGCTGAAGCTGTATCCACCTCAAACAAACCTGCTACCTTGCCTTGAGAAAGCCTCTGGGTTGGATTCTGATATGCATTAGTAGCCATCGTCTCAATAAGTTCATAAGCTTCATCGTAGCTCTTAGCCCATAGAGCTCCATCGTAGCTGTATCCACCTCAAACAAACCTGCTACCTTGCCTTAAGATCTTTGTCATACGAAGGAATAGACTACCGATTATCAAAATTTCAGACAAAATCTCTCTTATACTTATTATTAAAATTATATTTGATTGTGAGTGTTAACACAAAATCACGCAAGTGCACGTGGTCACAAGTAATATAATTAAAGTTCGTTCCGCAGAGATCTGGTTAAGTTTTAATCAGTAAATATGCCTATGCAATAATGTTTGGTTTTAATCCACTGCTAAGACAAATAACAAGAATGGGGTTTTAATTATCTAAATTAACTAGGATGCAAATTATTAAGCTAAGGATAATTAACTAATGAAAATTAAATCTGAATTACTTATATGAGATAAAACATGGGACTCTAACTTCATTATCTACTTCACTTAGAGTTGATGCCTTTAATCAATGCACGTTATGGTTTTGATATCTGACCAGACAACACGAAATAAGTAAACGCTACTTCTCAGTATACGAGTACCAAACTAAACATACATCCACAAAAGAGATAGAAGATGAATAGACACCAATTATGCTTAGACCCTATATCTCTATAAGATTTGAAAACATAACGGTTGAAGAACAAGTTGTCTATTAAGATCACATAGGGCAGCATAATATCTCTATTGATGCTACAAATCATGATGTTAAAACATCAACCTATCCTATGCTAGCATGGCAAGTTCTAAATCTCAAGATCCACTCTCGTTTCGCAAGAGATTAACAAGTTAGATGTTCGCGACGCATCTAAATACATGAAACACAACCATACAAGGATATCAAGAATTCACCACATGTAATCTTTAAAGCATCAAACTACTAAGCTACATAGATAACTCCATTAGAATCCCATGACAACGATTAGCTCATAATTGAACCGTTCATCGTCATGGGATTTGATGAAAACATGATAATAAACAAGATATAAATAAAAGAAGCAATAATATTAATAAAACGAAGAGTTAAGAAAACAAATCTATAATCCAGAATAACACAAAAGATGAAGTAGATCTAGATCCGTTGCTTGTCACGAGCGTTGAATCCTTCTCTCTTTTTCTCCCTTGCAGATATAAGCTATGTTACAATAATAAAACTCTCATGATTTACAATGCTAAGATGTGTTTAAATAGGCTCTAGATTTCTTGCCCAACAAGAATTTATCTTCTATTACAATTAGAATTTAATTAAGATGCTAAAAACTGCCCAAAATACAATTAGAACTTAAAAAGGGCAAAACAGTAATTTCCCTGCTCCCAACATTCTGCTTGTCGTGCTGTCTGATCTCACCACATGCAGCCTGCTCGTGCAACACTTGTTCCATGTTGTAGAAAATCTCCCAAGCTTCGTGTGGGCAGTAAGATCGCTGAAAACGGACTTATAGAACTCCAGATATGGCCAAAACAGTGTAAGCTGCGCAACCGTCCCGAAAAATTCGAATTTTAATTAATTTAACCTCAAAACACGACAGAAGCATCACCTTAATCGACATTCTTGCAAGCATGCACATCTACACAAAACACATCAAAACTATAACAAATTTGAGTCCAAGACAATCAATTTAAGCCGATATGGAACGCTCCAAGTGGATATAACATCCACTTATCACTGAGTAGAACTATCTTTAAATAATTATAAGGATATTTTGATAATCAAAACGAATTATAAGTAGAATTCATAAATCAAATAGAATTTTCAACTTTAAAAATCGTCAATTTCTTCTGTTTTTTGTTTCTGTGTAGATTTAATTATAATAAACCATCATTTATTTAAAGATTATTTTGTTAATTTCATGTGGGCTGTAAACGTCCAAATCAAATTTGAATTCAAGATAGAGTACAAATATTAAATCAAACATGTAAAATCTTATATATATATATATATATATATATATATATCAATTTTTAAACACCAATTTGATATGTAAATTAATAACTTATAAAATTTCATAAAAGTAATATAATTGTAAATATTAAAAAGGAGCCGTGCGTTGCATGGGTTATAAGCTAATATTTTGATAATTTTCCTTATTTTTTATGTGCAACGTCTTTGTAGACTCTGGTCATGTTAGCATATTGGGTTTAAATGGGTCCTCTGTCCTTTTCATAATAGAAACCCATCTTTTCATTTAAATATTATAAAGCCCAGCAGATATTGGCCTCGTTACCCAACCTTTATTTCTAGGCTCAAGCCCATAACCTTTACCCGATAAAATTGTCACTTCTTCCACATCACCTTGCCATTGTCTCTAGAAAATAATAAATGAGTATTTAGTTAGATTTTAAACTACACTAACGATATGTTCGTGCTACGCATCGCCTACATAACATAAATTAATTGTTATCTTTTTATTAAAAGATAAGTTAATGTGTTTTGTACTCGATCGAAATAATCCAAAAAAAGAAAAAGTCACAACTTGTATCTGGTGCTAAAATATATTGTCTTCTCTCTTATTTTGTGGAGAACTTGGGGTTATGAAGACTACTATTATCCATAGCAATCAAGGCCCTCCTATTATCAATAGTACTGGGTTGGCTATACTGATCACTTATCACTATATGTGTACACAGAGTAAGAAAATAATAGATTAAGTATCAAAGTGGTCACGGATTCGTTCACCAATTTTTACAGGATATCATTTGAATCATTAAAGTCATAATAAATAGCAAATGAATATCTTTAAAATATACTCGAAAAGTAAAAATAATTTTTCATTGAGTTCTACACATTTTTTTTGAATGCTTCCATAACCAAACGAAAAGTTAATAATTTTAGTATTTCTGATAAAATATTTAGATTTTTAAAAATTTATTTACTATTTATTTTTAATTTTATTATCATTTTCCATGTTTTAATTAAAAATAAATAGTAAATAAACCTTTTAAATTCTAAATATATTATAAAAAATAATGGAATTCATAATCTTTCATTTGATTATAGTAGCATTTAAGAAAAATGTGTAGAACTTGATGAAAAATTACTTTTACTTCCCGAGTACATATATACAGGTATTTGTTTGATATTTATTACGATTTTAATAATTCAAATGATACCCCATAAAGATCCGTGAACAAATTGATATTTGACTTCCACTTCAGTGACCACTTTATACTTAACCCGAAAATAATAATTCACCTTGCACAGAGCACAGTAAAGAAATGAGATCCACTTTCGGACACCAGGCTTCATTCTTTAAAAGAAAAAAAAGTGATGGTGTTATTTTGTACTCTTGTACCTCTAGTTTGTTTACATTTTTCGTTTTTGGATGTTATTTTTAATTTTTTATATTTTAGAAAAAATGAAATTAATTAAAATTTTAATATAAAAATCAACCATATCTACTATATCATTTTATACATTAAATACTTATTGATCACATCATTTTATTCACTTTTCTTTACTTTTAGCACCATTTCTTAAATTTCATACCCAACTTATTTATAAATAAATGTGAGGAACGGTGGTAATATACTAAATATAAAATACTGTGACAAATTACAATTTTAACTTTAACCTTTACAATTCTATCAATTATGTACTACTCCTATGCAGTATTATAAAAAAGGAAATTCAGAATAAAGTGGTGAAATCAAGATTAATTGGATAATTGAGAATTAATTAAAATAATTAATTGGATCATTAATCAAAATCAATTTTATATTATTTTTTATAAAAAAATTATTTTTAATACATACAATATAAACTTTAAATGAATATTCCATAAATATTTCATAAAACTCAAATTTACTATCTTTTTTAAAAAATTTGACTGAACTTGATCACTTTTTGATCGAATTTATCGTTTATTGATCAAATTATTCACTTATTTTACAAAAAATGATTTTTATCCCGATTTTACTAAAATTCGTTTAAAGAAACATAAATAATAGTTGATCAGCCATTAATCCCGTTTTGTAGAACAGTGCTTCTATGTACTGTATTTAATTGCGGATGTAGAGAGTGTGAAAAGAAAAAGTGAGGAAGAAGGTGAAATAAATGATTGAAGAACTGAATTACAGTGGCAATAATGTGGAATAGGCGAAACTTACCTAAAAGCAAAGGAACCAACTTTTATGGGATACGGTAGCTAGCCCTAGATCTTGTGAATCTTCAATTCATTAACTTTGTCAGTCATGTCTTTTCTCACTTTCACCAATTTACTGCAACAATATCTGCGGTACAGTTGCAAGTGGATTACACATTCTCAGTATTATTATAGTCTTATTTTTTTAAAAAACAATTACATGAGAAAATCAAATAACTTATAGGATAATGAAACAGAACAAATAATATTTTAAAAAAAGATAAATATAAAACGAATTTTATAACATAAGATATTTACAAATATGAACCCCTCTTATATTCACATCAAAATTCTGTTTTACACGTTTTAATTTGATATTTTATACCCTCTGTTATAGAAATCGGTCGATTTTTGAAAAATCGCCGATAAATCGGTCAAAAATCGATTAAAATTTTGAAACCGATTTGATCGATTTTGCAAAACTCGCCGATTTTTCAACTGAATCACCCGATAAATCGTAAATCGATACCTCAACCGAATAGTTCCGATTTCCGAAATCTGCAACATTATTTATACCATACATTTATTATAGACCAAATATTGATCCTGAAAACCTACATAATTTTTGTTTTCAACGAAATTCAAATTCTAGATTTTTATTATATATCCGAAAGTAAGAACTATTTGATAATAATATATATTTTTTTAATCATTTTACAATACCGAAGAATTTAGTTTTCCCTCCCTACACTGGTTTATTTGTAAGACTAGTAACAAAAAAGTTGGTAACTGAACTGACGGACACGTGTCATCCTCGAACTATTCTGTTTTAAACCAAAAGCATAAAAACTGATCCATTACAAGTTACAAGTTACAACAAATATATCACACTCTATCAGAAAAATAGAAAAATAGGTAAAAGTAATAAAGATACTCCCTCCGTCTCTAAATAAGTTGCCTGTTTTGACTGGACACGTTTGCCAACGCACACTTTTGATCGTTAATATCTTGAATTTCGTATTGGTATTAAATATAAAAACTTCACTGTATTAAAGTATTCATAAATATGAATCCAACAAGATCACTCATGACTATATTTGGTCTTATAGATTATACGTAAATTAGTAATTTGTCTCATGTTATGAACAGTCCCAACATTTCAAATGAGCAACTTATTATGAGACGGAGGGAGTAAAACTTACAAAAGAAAAGGGACAAAAGCCTTATTAAAAGCACGACATCATGACGACATGTAAAAGTGAGTAGGACAGCACACTGAAGGTCACGTGATTCTCAGTAATTACCTACGTATAAAAAAAATAAAAAATAGTACGCACTTGTTATTGACCACGGCCCCACTTTCTATAGTGCCACTGTCACCGTGCATATCTTCACAAAATTCTAAGCATTTAAATATATTTATAAAAATTGAGAATTATTTCATGACTTGAAAACATAATTACTCCGTATTTTTTAACCTTTTTCTTAAATTTTTCCTCAACTATAATCAGTGTTACAGATTTCGGAAATTTGAATTATTCGGTTGAGATACCGATGTACGATTTATCGCGGTGATTCGGTTGAAAAATCGGCGATTTATCGGTGATTTTTGCAAAATCGATCGAATCGATTTCAAAATTTTGACCGATTTTTATCGATTTATCGGCGATTTTTCAAAAATCGGCCGATTTCTATAACAATGACTGAAAATCAGCCGATTTCTATAACAATGACTATAAGAGCATCTCCAACCCATCACACCATTTTGGTGTGATTTTTACACCAAAATGGTGTAAAAATTACACTATTTTCAAATTCAACTCCAACCCATTTACTCTAAATTTTACACCATTCTTGTATTATCTAAGTTATTTTATTGCTAAAGTACAAAAGTAAGGTACAAAAGTAAAAAAGTTGGTTGGATACATATGGAACAAATTTGTTTTAGGGAAGGAGAACAAGGGCAAAGTTGGGATTAACAAACTAAAAATTTGGTGTAACACCAAATTTGGTGTAAATTTTGGTGTGACACCAAAATGGTGTAAGTTTTAGTGTTGAATTGGAGAGGAATTTTACACCAAAATGGTGTAAAAGTACAAATTTGATGTTGGGTTGGAGATGGTCTAATACATAAGCTAACGTTAGCCATATATATATATAAAAAAAAGATGCTAACATCATTTTTATGTAAAAACATTAGTATTGTCAGTACTCAAATTATGCCTCGGACACACCAACTTTCGGTATGCCAAGAACAGGTTTCGATAGCTCCTGCAAAGAGAAGAATACGAGGGAATTACCCCCCGATTCACCTCCGGTGTGAGAATCAGTAGAATGTGGTGGAAACGTAAACGTAAAGCTTTATGTAAAACCAGTGTATTTCAGAGTGTGTGTGGTTGTGTTTATCACCTGACAATTGAGTCTATTTATATTGTGTCCAGGAGTATACCGTTGTTGATTCTCTTGATTCTCAGTTATGGAGGGTAATAAATATTAAGGCGTTACACTGACAACGGTCGATTGTTTTTTTAGCGACTTCGGCTGGGCTGTTCAGATGGGCTTGATCCTTTCATATAGTTCCAAAGGGAATGAGCCCAAAGGCTTATTGGGTTGGGCCCCAAATGCTTATAATATTCGGGCCCCCTAACATGTCCCCAGGCTTCGGTCGGTTTGGAAATAAGACCGAAGCCTACCTTGGCCGCAGAGTCCAGTCGATCGGTGTCTTTCCCTTGAAGGCACGCCTTTTGAGGCGACAGTTGTATTCAATTCACATCCATTTTGTTTAAACGGTCCTCCACGTGTCATCATCTAGGACAGGGATATTGAACCGTCTATACATCTCATCCATTCATTTATGTATATATATTCACGTCCGTGTATCTTGCTTACTCTATTTGCCTTCTGGATTTATTTTTGTGCGAGACCTCAGAGCAATCAACGGATTTTCAACTTTCGTCGTCGACCACTCTCTTCAACAAGTAAGTCCATTCTTGCCGTATTACTTTGCATATCTTTGATGTTTTTCTTTTAAAAATACTTTTAGATAATGCGTTTGGTTTTTACAATGTGTAAAGTTTCTTCGAGTGTCCAATTTGTTTTTCTTGATTCTGAGTGTAAGAACTTCCTTCGCCGTAGTCCCCCTTTTCTTTGTCTTCTTCAATTCGTCGTTGGTCTATTCATACTCGGGGATTTCCTTCGATTATAGTTTATTATTTTCTTTTTGTCTTTCTGTCCCCGCGTATCGGACTAACGACTCACCTTTCTTTTTCCAGATTCGATGGCAAACCCTGAAACAGGCCCTTCGGGTCATGCCGTTGGCCATGTTCCTACTTTGCTTTTTGAGGATGGCACTGTATATGCTGCCGCTAATCAATCGTCTGTCATGAAACAAGAGGACTTAGATACTTTTAGGGTCAAATTCGATTTTCCCGAAGGTTATCGTTGTTTTCTACCCGATTCTACCGATCGTATATACGACACTCCCGGCATATCAGTCAATGATCAACCCGAAGAGATAGCCATGGGTGTATCGGAGACTGCTTTCGTATGTGGGCTTCGATTTCCTTTGTTGCCCCTTATAAAAGTTCTTCTGAGGGATATGGGTATAGCAATCGGTCAGCTAGACCCGAATAGCTTCATTCACATGAACGTTTTCCAGTACCGATGCCTGCAGCATGAGGTTCCTCCTTTATCGGTTCTTTTCTGGCATCACTATGACTTTCGTAAGAATGCTAAGTCTCCGGGTTTTTATAACATTACCCAAAGAGTGGGTCGTTCCGATTGGATGACCACTAACTCAAGCAATAAGAAGACGCACGACCATTGGTGCTATGTCACTGGTCCTGGTCTTCATAGATTTTTGGAGTGGAAAGAAGTTGAGACTGATAGGGTCAAGCTTAAAGCTCTTTCCGATGAAGAGAAGACTCTTTACCGAAAGCTAAATAACCTTTTAGTTCCTGATAACAAGCTCCCTTTGTCCACTACTAGAGATGGGGCTTGGCTGAAGAACATGATGGGTACTTTTAGTATTATTTTACTTCTTTGCCTCATAATTTTTAATAGCTGACCTCCTTTTATTGTTTTTCTTTCAATGTCTACAGCGGTCGATATGAGGAGGAGAGCGGCCGAAAGGAAGGCCTTGTTAGCTGGTGGCCCTGGGAGCACTTCTCAAGGGAATGTTGCTTCGACTCTACAAGAGGGAGAGGCTGTAATAACCCTAACTTCAGTAAGGCTACAGTGCCCAAATGAATAGTAAATTTTGAGGATTTAGAGAAATGGTATATAGGTACTCTATAATGGAAATGGAAAATGAATAAACAGAAACCATATTAGTAGTGTACATTGAAAATAAGTGAATCGAAATGACGTTAGATTTCAGAAATTCCTGAAGCATGAAATTTTGAGGATTTTGATTTCGAATAAGCTTCTATTGGACACTAAGGAGCATGGAAACATTATAAGAATTATATATTGAGGGATTAATGAATTTAGAATTGAGCCAGGGGATTTTTAAGTTAAGAGAATACCAATGGAATTTGGATTGTTAAATGATCTCAAAACCACTGAGATAATGAGGTACATTCGTAACGAACCACAATTAGACGAATATGGAGATTAAGCAACCAAGATTAGTATTATAACAAGGATACATACCACATTATTTATCAATGTACTTAGCATTTTACTTAAAAAATTCTAGAAAACAAGAGATGAGATCATTAAGATTACATCATCTTCCACTAAACCAAATTAAGGGTAGATTAGTCTTTTAACACCTAGATTTTTACCAAGCTTCCAAGACAAGCTACACAAACAAGTAATTAGTGAGATTAAGATAAGATGAGATCAAAAACCAACACAAAACTCTCTCCCCTCTCATTTCTTCAACTTTCGGCCAAATAGAAAAAAAGAAGGAAAATAAAAATCAAAACCCTAGTTAGCATCAAGATCAAATCCAAGGAAAAATCATGGAGGTTCTTGGAGACTAGAAAGAGATATCCACCAAGTTTCATAGCCATCTAACATCATTTGCCAAGGTAATAAAATCATTCAAGTACAAGATGAATAGTAATGAATAGTAGTTTTCAAGTTTTAATCTTTGTTTTTATGGCTCCTTTAGTTAATCCAAGCTAATTCAAGGTTGTTCAAGGTGTGTACAAGGATTATTAAGGATTATTAAGTGTTCTTCAAGCTTCAAAGAGGTATAACAACCCTTGCCTTTTGTATTTATAGTAGATATTGAAGTGATTAGTAGTTAAGTGTGGTTAATGGAAAGTTTATGATGAATATGTGTTATGAATGGTTGGGTGTGATATGAAATTTGTGTTGTGAACTTGGAACCATGGCTGGAATGTAGTCCACATGGTGTGGGGTTTGATTATGGTGTTTGATGATGGTTTTGGAGTGGTGAAATTTTGGAAAGTATGAAATTACAGCAGTTATAATGTCCGATTTTCGTTAGAACTATAAACTGCCCTGTTTTTGGACACCAATGCAGTACGGTACCTTACTGTCTAGCACACTTAGTGACCATGAAATGATAGAGCTTAGTTCATAGATCGTTTTGATATAAGGTGCGTTAAAATCTGACGTACGGTTTAGGAGAAAAGTCAGTTTTAGTGAAAGACGTTCGAAAGTCGAGAAATCGTAATTGTACCAAATTTGAGGTTATAGTTACCCTACTTTAACATGTTTAAAAGCCACGAAATTTTGGGATATGGTCGTAGTGTGGTCAAAGAACTAATACCAGTTGACCTTGCATTAAAATTCGAATTCTAAAATTTATAAGAAATTTTACAGTCGAGTGTGGTTGTTAGGGGAAATGGTAAAAACCCCTGAAACTTCGATTGAGCTTATAAATGGTTAAGTTCTTGAACCTTTGGGATAATAATAACACATTAAACATATGTTGAAGTGTAAAGGGTTTTGTTATACAAGAGGATAGTGAGTAAGAGATGTAGTGTTCTAATGACGGTCCTTTTGTGTTTATAGAAATTCCGGAGGAGGAACCAGCCCTACTGTCAGGACACAGAAATCGAGGCAAGATCTTTCTACCCCTACTTTAAAAATTATTTATCTTCGGAATAATAATGATATCATGGAATATATTTATGTATATGTGATGCTTTTGTTGCTATATTGCAAAGAATATATTTTCTTGATTGTGGGAAGTTAAAGAGAGATGAATATGTTTTCTGAAATATGAATATAGAGATGATTATGAATGGAGCGAATATGCTCTAGGATAAAAGAGATATGAAAGAGAATGGTATCAGTTGTTATCTAGGGTTATATGGTTTATAATGTTATATTATAAACATTCTTTTAGTGTATGATATATACATATATTTTATAGAAATAATGTGCGAGAATGGAAATGTGAAATGGTGTTGATAAATTGAATAATGATATTATAACAAGGGGGATTAGCAACAAATTTGCATAAGGGGCTATGTCAGGGCTGTGTGCGACATAGTCTAGTATTCATAATTCGGCACGAAGATGCCAAGGGAGGATGTTATGCAGGTGGCCTTCCTCCAGGAGGATGTTATGCAGGTGGCCTTCCTCCAGGGATGATGTTATGCAGGTGGCCTTCATTCCTTCTACTAGTAGTAAACAGAGAGCGGATACGGTCAGGCGACTGATCATCGTCCTACGTATCTGGTGCCAGTATATATCCCCAAAACTTGAAAGAAAGAAATGAAAATGGTTTTCAGATTTCTATAACTGAAAACAGAAAAGTGATATGAGACGATGAAATTATTGATATAGATGAAGAGAAACTGATTTTATATTAATTTATAAAATTACTGTATAGGAAGGAAATGAGAAGATGATAGTGAGAGATTTATTTAATTATTCATATTATTTTAAAATATTACACTGAAAGGGTATATTGATTATTACATTATTTAAGAAGAGAAACTGATACTGTATTATCTTAGATTCCTTTCTTATAGTAGTAAGTGGATGATGTATTATTAAATAAAAGTTTTATTCTTCCTTAAAGTTTATAAATTGGTTACTGCTTACATATGTATATACATGTATACTTGGTTACATTTTAAATTCTAGTTTTCAATATTATCTTGCTGAGCTATTATAGCTCACTCTTGCTACTTATCTATATACAGCTAGGTATGCCCATACTACGCAGAACGCCCCGCAAGAGGGTAAGGGAAAGGCGACCTTCTGAGAGCTCGTTAGCATCAATCCCTGAGGTAGATGACCATCGCAAGGGGTTTAGTGGACTTATGTATATTAAGTGTGTAAGTTTGAAAGATTGTAATAAATTTGGTTGTTGAAATGCTTCTTGTAGAAGCATCACTCAACAATGTACTGAAGTATGATTCTGGGTTGTAATAACTTTTTAAATTATAAACTCTTATTATGGTGAATGTTGTTCTCTGAGCATATGACTGGTGTGTGTGTGTATATTACTGTGGGGTCAATTGTATAATTATAAAAAAAAAAAAACCCAAGAGATATTGAATTTGAATGGAAGTTGGTTCATGATGGCCCAAATTCATGACCCCGGATTTGGGGCTGTCACAGTTGGTATCAGAGCTAAGAGTCATAATGCTCAGGAACAAGAGTGATAATAATATTGTATCATTTATAATATTAAATTTTGAACTTCCATCAAGTTCAGGGGTGGTATATCGCAGGTAGTATTTATTTTAAGTATTGTTTATAATTTTATAGACCGTTACTAATAGAATTTTATGTTTTATTATAGGGCGTAGAGATGGGAGAGCCCAGTCATGTTCGTGAGATTGGAGAGCCGGGTCAGGACCCCCAGTGGCTAGGACTACCTGAGCAGGAGATTAGAGACTTGTTGCTGGTAGGTGTAGAGGTTCCAGAGTATGCTATCACTGACCTCAGGAGGAGAGTTCGCGCAGAGGCCATGGAGAGACACCAGATCAGGATGAGACTTGAGGAGGCAGAGGAGCGCAGACAGAGGGATGCTGTGGCCATAGTGCCATACATTGGTAGACCATATGTAGGACCTGATGGGGCCGGTCCTTCCCGAGTGCGGTCGGATATTCCTGAGGAGGAGATGCCCTTGCGTAAGAGGCCTAGGTTATCTGTTATACCTGAGGAGCCGATTGAGTGGAGGGACATTCACGTGACTCCTACTCCTGCCCCACCTGTCCCAGTGCCATCACCAGTTCCATCTCCTCCACCTAGCCCCGACCCTTTTGAGGATCCAGTTGAGCAGTTCACTCCACCAGGGCACTTTATCATGTCAGAGGATGAGTTGGAGGATGACCCTTCCGAGGATGCGGACACAGAGCCAGTCCCTCCATCCCCACCATTTGCACCACCACCACCTCCACCAGTGGATGCACCCCCACTTGTAGATGTACCTCCCCCAGATGCTATGCCACCTCAGGAGGCACCTATGTTTCCAGCTGGCCAGTTGCCAGCTATTTTCTTGTCAGAGTACTTTGCCCTTCAGGGACAGCTGGATGAGTCCCGTCGGACTATAGATACGCTTATACAGAGGTTAGACAGGGCGAGAGGAGGAGGAGGTGTGATACCAGATGGGTTGAATTTGAGCATAGTCAGTATCGAGCTACGGGCACTCGGTGACATTAGGACGATGTTGGGAGACAGAGGGGATCCAGTATGGAGGGCTCGGATAGTTGATACAGTCACCACTATGGTAGCACAGATCAGGGACGTTATCAGGGCGTCGTTACCATGATTAGGAGTAGTAGTTTTGGATACTAATCAGACTAGTCATCTTGTGGATGTCATTTTGGGGATTAGGTTAGTTGTTTACTGTCTTAATCCCAGTCTGATTAGAGGACAGCTAGTAGTGCTTTTGTTATAGCGAGTTAGTATGTACAGTTATGCTTTTGGGGTTTCGAACCTTGTACTTTATGATGTATGATATTAGTAGTAAAAGATGTTGTACCCAAGTTGTAAAATATTTATGTAAATTAATGAAGTTTATGTACTTTGCCTAATTTTATTGTATTTCGATATTAAATGTTGAGATTCAGAAATATTGGTATACATGAGGTGATTGACTTAAATGAAAAGGTTATTGTGCTAAAGGTACTAAGCTTATTTGTCAAAGTTGTATTATGATTAAATATTACTTGTGTGAATTTAAAATACTGGGATGCATAAATAAGATTAACTAATGATATAGTTGTGCATATATGGAAATGATGTATATTATACCCTAAATTTGGGTGATTAATGGAGAATATTATTATATACAGAATCATGCCGCCTAAGCGTAATAATAGAGTGAATGCAAGGGAAAATGAGAGAGAGGAAGCAAGTCAGAATAGGCAGGATGAAAACGCTCATAATGAACAAGATCATGAGGAAGAAGAAGATGAATCAACTGGCCAACAGGGAAGTCAGGGTGGTAACCCTTTTAACCAATTTATGGAACTTTTGAGGCAGAATTTAGCTAATCCACATAATCCGCCACAACCACCTGTTCTTCCCAACCAGGCAGCTAACTCTTTTCGTGCTTTTAAGTCACTAAAACCCCCAGAATTTGAGGGAACCACTAACCCAGTAGCAGCCAGGGCATGGCTGAAAGAGATGGAGAAGGCTTTTGAGATACTGAGGGTAGAGGAAGATCAGAAGACAGTTTTTGCAGCCTATCTCCTAAAGGGAGAGGCGAATTACTGGTGGGAAGCTAAAAAGAATCTGGAAGGAGCGGGAGTGATAACCTGGGAGCGTTTCACTAGGGTGTTTCTAGATAAATATTCCCCTAGGTACTTGGAGAACCAGATGGAAATAAAATTTTTGGAGCTTAAGCAGGAAAACCTATCAGTGGCAGAATATGAAACTAAGTTTACAGAACTGTCTAGGTTTGTTCCAGAATTCGTGCGTACTGAAGAGCAACGAGCGAAGAGGTTCCAACAAGGATTGAAACCATGGCTACGTACTAGAGTGGCACCATTTGAGTTGACTGATTATGCTGCGGTAGTTCATAAAGCATCTATTATCGAAGCTGAGAGTGAACAGACTCAAATAGGACGAGAGAATAAGAAAAGAAAATTTGAAGGTCAAAAGGGAGGTTCAAGTGAAGGAAGCTACTTTAATAAATTTGGTAAAGGACAAAAACCCCAGTTTGGAGGAAAGTCAGGGAATAATAAAACTACCAGTGAGACTGTGAATCAGGGTGGTAGATCCACAGGAACTTTTCAATCTAGTCAATCTCGAACACCATTTCCAGACTGTAACACGTGTGGTAAGAAGCATTCAGGAGTGTGTAGAGCGTTAGAACTAAACTGCTTTAACTGTGGACAAAAAGGACACTATCTTAGTCAGTGCCCATCGGCTAATACCAATCCTAAGAGGGACATCAAGTGTTATCAGTGTGGGAAACTAGGACATATTGCCAGAGATTGCCGTTCAGGGGGATCATCCGTGCCAGAACAGAGTGTGACTGCTTCAAACAGGCCTACTGCTAGAGTGTACAATATGACTTTAGGGGAGGCATTAAGAAAGCCGGATACAGATGCAGGTGAACATTTTTCTAGTATTTAAATTTTTAGTGAAAACGTTTGGTTAAGAATCAATGTGGTCAATGAATGGTATAAGTAGGTTGATAATCTAGATAAGGAAAATCAGTATCTGTTAGGGGTTAGAAATTTTATGAAAAGGAGAATAATAGTATTTTGGGGGTAACCCATAGACTTATTTAAATACGAACAGGAAATATATATTATAGGTAATATTTTCTTACAATTGTTTCAAAGAATCTTATTCTAGTTGGATTTCTGGAAGATTTTACAGAGACAAGATATAATAAGAGCGAAGTATGTATATTTTATGTCATGATAGAGATCAACATAGGGATAGACCATAAGTGAGATACACTACCAGTCAGGAGAGGCCAATGTGGTGGCCAATACCCATAATTAAAAGAGGAATGTTGATGAATGACAAGCAAGTTTATGTTGGTGTAATTCTGCACAAACAAGATAGAGATATTATGAAGGAAAAAGGATGGAGAAAGTGATATAAAAGTTATAAGGTGTAGATAAAAAGGTATCTATGGACAATTCTGACGTGATTCCGGGACGGAATCCTTTTAAGGGGGGAAGGATGTAATAACCCTAACTTCAGTAAGGCTACAGTGCCCAAATGAATAGTAAATTTTGAGGATTTAGAGAAATGGTATATAGGTACTCTATAATGGAAATGGAAAATGAATAAACAGAAACCATATTAGTAGTGTACATTGAAAATAAGTGAATCGAAATGACGTTAGATTTCAGAAATTCCTGAAGCATGAAATTTTGAGGATTTTGATTTCGAATAAGCTTCTATTGGACACTAAGGAGCATGGAAACATTATAAGAATTATATATTGAGGGATTAATGAATTTAGAATTGAGCCAGGGGATTTTTAAGTTAAGAGAATACCAATGGAATTTGGATTGTTAAATGATCTCAAAACCACTGAGATAATGAGGTACATTCGTAACGAACCACAATTAGACGAATATGGAGATTAAGCAACCAAGATTAGTATTATAACAAGGATACATACCACATTATTTATCAATGTACTTAGCATTTTACTTAAAAAATTCTAGAAAACAAGAGATGAGATCATTAAGATTACATCATCTTCCACTAAACCAAATTAAGGGTAGATTAGTCTTTTAACACCTAGATTTTTACCAAGCTTCCAAGACAAGCTACACAAACAAGTAATTAGTGAGATTAAGATAAGATGAGATCAAAAACCAACACAAAACTCTCTCCCCTCTCATTTCTTCAACTTTCGGCCAAATAGAAAAAAAGAAGGAAAATAAAAATCAAAACCCTAGTTAGCATCAAGATCAAATCCAAGGAAAAATCATGGAGGTTCTTGGAGACTAGAAAGAGATATCCACCAAGTTTCATAGCCATCTAACATCATTTGCCAAGGTAATAAAATCATTCAAGTACAAGATGAATAGTAATGAATAGTAGTTTTCAAGTTTTAATCTTTGTTTTTATGGCTCCTTTAGTTAATCCAAGCTAATTCAAGGTTGTTCAAGGTGTGTACAAGGATTATTAAGGATTATTAAGTGTTCTTCAAGCTTCAAAGAGGTATAACAACCCTTGCCTTTTGTATTTATAGTAGATATTGAAGTGATTAGTAGTTAAGTGTGGTTAATGGAAAGTTTATGATGAATATGTGTTATGAATGGTTGGGTGTGATATGAAATTTGTGTTGTGAACTTGGAACCATGGCTGGAATGTAGTCCACATGGTGTGGGGTTTGATTATGGTGTTTGATGATGGTTTTGGAGTGGTGAAATTTTGGAAAGTATGAAATTACAGCAGTTATAATGTCCGATTTTCGTTAGAACTATAAACTGCCCTGTTTTTGGACACCAATGCAGTACGGTACCTTACTGTCTAGCACACTTAGTGACCATGAAATGATAGAGCTTAGTTCATAGATCGTTTTGATATAAGGTGCGTTAAAATCTGACGTACGGTTTAGGAGAAAAGTCAGTTTTAGTGAAAGACGTTCGAAAGTCGAGAAATCGTAATTGTACCAAATTTGAGGTTATAGTTACCCTACTTTAACATGTTTAAAAGCCACGAAATTTTGGGATATGGTCGTAGTGTGGTCAAAGAACTAATACCAGTTGACCTTGCATTAAAATTCGAATTCTAAAATTTATAAGAAATTTTACAGTCGAGTGTGGTTGTTAGGGGAAATGGTAAAAACCCCTGAAACTTCGATTGAGCTTATAAATGGTTAAGTTCTTGAACCTTTGGGATAATAATAACACATTAAACATATGTTGAAGTGTAAAGGGTTTTGTTATACAAGAGGATAGTGAGTAAGAGATGTAGTGTTCTAATGACGGTCCTTTTGTGTTTATAGAAATTCCGGAGGAGGAACCAGCCCTACTGTCAGGACACAGAAATCGAGGCAAGATCTTTCTACCCCTACTTTAAAAATTATTTATCTTCGGAATAATAATGATATCATGGAATATATTTATGTATATGTGATGCTTTTGTTGCTATATTGCAAAGAATATATTTTCTTGATTGTGGGAAGTTAAAGAGAGATGAATATGTTTTCTGAAATATGAATATAGAGATGATTATGAATGGAGCGAATATGCTCTAGGATAAAAGAGATATGAAAGAGAATGGTATCAGTTGTTATCTAGGGTTATATGGTTTATAATGTTATATTATAAACATTCTTTTAGTGTATGATATATACATATATTTTATAGAAATAATGTGCGAGAATGGAAATGTGAAATGGTGTTGATAAATTGAATAATGATATTATAACAAGGGGGATTAGCAACAAATTTGCATAAGGGGCTATGTCAGGGCTGTGTGCGACATAGTCTAGTATTCATAATTCGGCACGAAGATGCCAAGGGAGGATGTTATGCAGGTGGCCTTCCTCCAGGAGGATGTTATGCAGGTGGCCTTCCTCCAGGGATGATGTTATGCAGGTGGCCTTCATTCCTTCTACTAGTAGTAAACAGAGAGCGGATACGGTCAGGCGACTGATCATCGTCCTACGTATCTGGTGCCAGTATATATCCCCAAAACTTGAAAGAAAGAAATGAAAATGGTTTTCAGATTTCTATAACTGAAAACAGAAAAGTGATATGAGACGATGAAATTATTGATATAGATGAAGAGAAACTGATTTTATATTAATTTATAAAATTACTGTATAGGAAGGAAATGAGAAGATGATAGTGAGAGATTTATTTAATTATTCATATTATTTTAAAATATTACACTGAAAGGGTATATTGATTATTACATTATTTAAGAAGAGAAACTGATACTGTATTATCTTAGATTCCTTTCTTATAGTAGTAAGTGGATGATGTATTATTAAATAAAAGTTTTATTCTTCCTTAAAGTTTATAAATTGGTTACTGCTTACATATGTATATACATGTATACTTGGTTACATTTTAAATTCTAGTTTTCAATATTATCTTGCTGAGCTATTATAGCTCACTCTTGCTACTTATCTATATACAGCTAGGTATGCCCATACTACGCAGAACGCCCCGCAAGAGGGTAAGGGAAAGGCGACCTTCTGAGAGCTCGTTAGCATCAATCCCTGAGGTAGATGACCATCGCAAGGGGTTTAGTGGACTTATGTATATTAAGTGTGTAAGTTTGAAAGATTGTAATAAATTTGGTTGTTGAAATGCTTCTTGTAGAAGCATCACTCAACAATGTACTGAAGTATGATTCTGGGTTGTAATAACTTTTTAAATTATAAACTCTTATTATGGTGAATGTTGTTCTCTGAGCATATGACTGGTGTGTGTGTGTATATTACTGTGGGGTCAATTGTATAATTATAAAAAAAAAAAAACCCAAGAGATATTGAATTTGAATGGAAGTTGGTTCATGATGGCCCAAATTCATGACCCCGGATTTGGGGCTGTCACAGAGGCTGCCCTATCGGTGCAAGAAAGTACGCCGATGCAGACTAAAAGGGTAGAGATTCCTACCATTAACACTGTTACTGTGATCCCTTCGGAATCTCCCGTATTGGACGGAAGTAAATCCGAGAAGAAGAGGAGGACCGATGATTCAATTCCCGTCTTGAGGACTTATCGTCCTTCCTGGGGTGTCGTGGACACTGACTCTTTCGGTGCTCCTGCCCCGAAGCCTGCCAAGGAATTATGTCAAGACTTGTGCAGTTCTTTTATTCTTCCGGCCGATCGCTTGGTTTATGATGTAGCTCCTACTGTGGAAGCTTGCGAGAACATGCTAGGGCACCTTAGTTTGGTAAGTTCCCTTAAACATACTTTATTTTACATATACATCTTTCCCTTTCCTCGATTTGATGCCTTTTGTGGTGCATTTTCAGGCCGTTCCTTGGGCTGCCGCTGTGACCGAAAAGGTCAAAGATCAGGCTGCCATCATTCGGGGATTCAATGCAGAGATCGGTTCTATAAAGGATAAGGTTAATCCTTTGGAGAACCAGGTAAAGAAGCTTGAGGATTTTCTGGCAGAGTCTCAACGAAAAGAAGGCCTTATTCAACAAGAGAAGAATGATCTTATCCTTCGCAATGACACCCTGATTGGGGAGAAGCAAAAGCTGACCGAAGAAAAGGAGGCCGATCAATTGGAGCTGCGCCATTTGAGGAAGGAACTGAAGAAGGCGAGGAAGACCATCTCCCGATCCGAAGATAGGGGTTTTGCAGTGGGATACGATGATGCTGTCATTGCTGCTCACAAGGCAGGTTTTGACTATAAGCAAATCCTTTTCAATTTTGAAGACGATCTAGTCCTTCGTCCAGAGGCGCCCGATGTACCTTTGGTTGTTTCCTCCGATCCCGATTCAGAATAAGTAGTTTGTAATTCTTTGTAACGAACTTATGCCTTCGGGCTTGTGATGTAATTTTGCCTTCGGGCCAGCAGTGTATTCTTGCCTTCGGGCTTATTTTTGCTGAATTTTCTTTAAGGTTTTGCTCCATAATTAATTAATTCTAGAATAACTTTCTCCCCGTAATTCTCTAAGTATTAATGAATCATACCTGAAATATCCTCTATGCATTTCTCGATAATTCCGGTATTTAAAAATATATTCGAAAATCACTTACTTGGAATAATTTTCGTTTTCGTAAATTCCGTGCTTTAGACGGAGTCTCTTCGGAATTTTTCATCCTTGTATTAAGTTTCTTCGGATTCACCTCTTCGGGTGGAACTCCTCTTCGGGTGGAACTTATCTCTTCGTGTTGCCCCCGAGTCGTAGTTCGACCGAAGGTTTCTTCCTTCGGTTCTGGGCGAATTGTGCCTCCCGAAGACCTTTTGGGCGGACTGGGACTTTTATTTGTGTCATGACAAAGATCTTTTCTCCACATTCACCTTTTTTTTTTCTTTTTTCTTTTTTGAATGTGGAGACTCTTAGTATTTCCCCCAATTTAATGGCCGTTTGACCGCTCCTTTCTTGGGAAGACACGTGCTTTTGTCCTAGGCAGAGGTTGTTCAAGCGGCACTTCATCAGGGCCATTAATTTCTTTTATAAATATATACTTTCAATCACATCACTCCATCTCGCTCAAGACTTCTCCATCCTTTCCCTGACTTCCATCAAACTCCAGTTTCTTCCAACTCATCTTGCGGATAATCAGTAAGTGTGTTCTGATGTTTGTTTCCTTCATCTTGATATGTGGTTGATTTGATGATTTGTAGCGACTAACACTTTTTCTTTTTGTTCCAGTATCGAGTCAATCAGAAATGAGGAGGAGAGCGACAGAGAGACCTTCTAAGAATTTGCCAACTGCCGATTCCTCTGTTCCTCCTTCCTCCCCGAAGGATGATCCTCCGAGCATCTCGGAGAAGAAAAGCCGTGTCGAGGGTACGAAGTTTAATAAGAACTCTTATCGGCCCTCATGGGCTGTGATGGAGGCAGATTCCTTTGGGGCTCCTGCTTCAGCGGCTTCCAAGAAAATTGCTGGGGATCTGTGCCAGTCATTCATTCTTCCGAAGGACCGTTCCCTTTATGATGCTGCTAATACAGCCGAAGCTACCGCCAATCTTTTGGGACATCTTTCTCTGGTAAGAAGTGTTTTTCTCACCGAATTTGTTCTTGTTTTATACATGGTTTTTAATTATTATTTTTTTCCAGGCTACCCCTTGGGCCGCTTCTGTGTCTGAAAAGGTGAAGGATCAGGATCTCCTACTTTATCACCAAGGGAAACTGATTAATCAAACGATTCCTTCGTTGGAGAAGGAAATCGGGGAGCTGAAGGCCAAACTTTCTACTGCTCGGGCCGAAAATGCAGAGCATCTTAACGAGAACGATGCTTTGTGGCAGCAGAATGATAAGATGATGGCCGATATAGAGGAACTGCTCGATTTGATGGCACATCGAAAGGTCGAGCTAGGCCAATTGGGGGAGCCGGAGAGTGCAGTCCCTTGACTTATTGTATATATTTTTTCTTCGCTTTTTTAGGATAATTTGTAATTTTTAATTAATGAAATCAAGGCCTTCGGGCACTTTTGTTTCACATTGTTTATTGGGCAAAAATTTGGATTTTTTTAAGTTACTTTTTTTTTCCTATGCATGTGCAATTTTCGAATTTTTAAGTAACTTGTATTTCCTTTTGCTTAAACAATTTTTTATATTTTTGGCCATCCTCTTAGAGGTTTTCTGGTTGGGTGTTCCTATACTCGAAGTTTTCTTTACTTGGAGTAATCTTTGGAAATTCAATGTTTCGGGCGAAGTCTCTTCGGACTGGCCTCGTGTTGCCCCCGAGTCGTAGTTCGACCGAATGTTTCTTCTTTCGGTTCTGGGCAATTGTGCCTCCCGAAGACCTTTTGGACGAACTGGGACTTGTGTTTTGGGTTTTTTTTTGTTTCCAACCGAGCAATGCTTCGGCCATTCGGGTTATGTAATCGATACAAATATAAATGGGCCAAACAAAATTAAGCCTTTATTGATAATCGAAATTTGAAATTTTTCTTACAAAAAGCTTACTGATAAAGCTTGCGTAAGCGGGAAGCATGCCATGTGTTTTTCATCGGACTCCCGTCTGGTTCAGTTAGTTTATAAGTCCCTGGTCGAACGACTTGGACGATCACATAGGGCCCTTCCCAGTTTGGCTGAAGCTTCCCTTGCTTGTTTGGCATAGAAGTTGCTAATTCCCGAAGGACTTGATCTCCGACTTTAAAAGACCTTTTCTTTACTCCTGAGTCATAGTATTGAGCAGTTTGCTGTTGATACTTGACATTCCTTAGGTGTGCCACTTCTCTGGCTTCTTCCAACAAGTCCACATTAGCTCGGAGACCTAACTCGTTTGTTTCGAGGTTAAAAACTTCGCTTCGGTATGATTCTAGGCCGACTTCTACTGGGACCATTGCATCGGTGCCATATGCTAGACTGAAAGGAGTTTCTCCGGTCGAAGATCTCGGTGTGGTGCGATAAGCCCACAACACATATGGTAACTCCTCAGCCCATAACCCTTTGGCTTCTCCGAGCCTCTTCTTTATTCCATCAAAGATTATTCTATTTGCGGCTTCTACCGCCCCATTTCCTTGTGGATGACCAACCGAACTGAATTTCTGTTGAATCCCGAAGAAAGCCAAAAATTTCTTGAACTTCTTTCCGATGAATTGGGTCCCGTTATCCGATACACAAATCTTGGGAATCCCGAATTTGAGGATTACTTGTTCCAACATAAATTTCTTGGCAGCTTCTTCGGTAATGGAGGACAAAGGGCGTGCTTCTACCCACTTGGTCATGTAATCGATTGCCACAATGTAATATTTTACTTGTCTGGTGCTGGTAGGTAGGATTCCAAAAATATCCACGGCCCACATGGCGAAGGGAATGGGGTTTAAGACAGAAGTCATCTCTGTGGGTGGTTGCTTCGGAATGTTGCTGAAAAGCTGACATTACCTGCATTTCTTTGCATAACTCAATGCGTCGGCTCTTAGGGTCGGCTAAAAGAATCCTTGCCTTAGGATTTTAAAGGCCAAGGAACGACCTGCCAAGTGTTCCCCACAGATTCCTTCGTGAACGGCTTCAAGAGCTGTTTTTTGTTCTTCGGGAGCCAGGCATCTCAGCAGTGGTTCGGTTGCCGATCTTCGGTACATTTTCCCTGCTATAATTGTGTACTTGGTGGCCCGATTTTTGATTTTTTGAGCCTCGGTTTTTTCCAATGGTATGGTCCCCTTTTCTAGGAATAGTCGAATTGGAGTCATCCAATCTATCCCTTGGTGAATCTCGAAACATACCTTCTTATTGATGGAGGGCGCTTTGACTTCAGTGAGGTAGATTGAACCTGTGAGATTCTGAGTGTCGGCCGAAGCTAGTCTAGATAATGCATCTGCTCGGCTGTTGTTTTCTCTGGCTACATTGGTTAATTCAAAGGACTCGAACAATAGAGAATTTGCTTTTACCTTGGCTGCATAGGCTTTGGTTCGGGCATCCCTTCGTTCATATTCTCCTGAGAAATGTTTTACCACCAGCATTGAATCGCTGAATGCCCGAAGGTGTCTGACTTCTAGGTTCTTTGCCAAGTTCATCCCAGCCAGAAGTGCTTCGTATTCAGCTTCGTTGTTGGTTAAAGAAAAAGTGAATCGGATGGCCTGACATATTTCGAAACCATCAGGGCTTGTAAGAATTAGACCTGATCCGCATTTACTTCCGGCCACCGAACCATCCACAAACAACTTCCACTTGCCAGGAGTTTGGATCAATTTTTCTTCGACTTGCACCCATCGGAACCAGCGAACGAACACTCTACTATGAAATCTGCCAGGGCTTGTGCTTTTATCGCAGTCCTTGGCACATACTCCAAATCGAATTCTCCCAATTCGATGGCCCAGGCAACAACTCTGCTTGAAGCTTCTGGTCTCTGTAATATCTTTTTCAGAGGTTGATCGGTCGTGACCTGTATCGTCCTCCCCTGGAAATAATGTCGCAGTTTTCTTGAGGCCATGACTAACCCATAAGCAAAATTTTCAGCATTCTGGTACCTGGTTTCTACTTCTTTTAGCATGTGGCTGATATAGAAAACTGGATATTGATTTCCATTGTGTTGTTTGACCAAGACGGCCCCTAATGTCCGATCATTTACGGCCAAGTATAACTGTAAAGTCTCTTGTGGATCCGATCTCATTAGCAACGGAGCCTTCGTTAGATACTCCTTGATATCTTCGAAAGCTTTTTCACATTCTGGACCCCACGAGAAAGTCTTCGTACCTTTCAATACCTCAAAGAAGGGTAAAGCTTTATCGGCCGATTTGGAGATGAATCTTCTTAGGGCAACCAATCTTCCTGTCAGTTTCTGAATATCCTGAATTGTTTTCGGAGCTTCCATGTCGATTATTGCTCTTATTTTTTTGGATTGGCTTCAATGCCTCGAGCACTCACCATATAACCCAGAAATTTGCCGCTGAATACTCTGAATGTGCATTTGTTCGGGTTGATTCGCATGTTGTTTCTTCTTAGAGTCTCGAAGCACTCTCTCAAGTCATCGGCGTGGTCCCGAAACAAAGACTTTATTATCATGTCGTCCACGTAACACTCCATATTTCTTCCGATCTGATCTTTAAAAACCTTGTTGATCATCTTCTGAAAGGTGGCCTCGCATTTTTCAAGCCGAAAGGGATAACAATGAAAGCATATGTTCCTTTTGGAGTGATGAATGCTGTTTTGGGGATGTCTTCAGATTTCATGGCAATTTGATGGTAACCAGAGAAGGCGTCTAGGAAACTCAGAATTTCGTATCCTGATGTAGCATCATTGAGTTGGTCGATGTTGGGAAGCGGGTAATGGTCTTTCGGGCAGGCGAGATTGAGATCGGTGTAATCGACGCACATCCTCCATTTGCCATTTGCTTTTTTGACCACTACCACATTGGCTAACCATTCGGGGTATTTGATCTCTTCAATAAAATCTGCTTCCAAAAGCTTTTCCACCTCTGTCTGAATTACCTTTTGCCTTTCCATGGCGAAGTTTCTCTTTTTCTGCTTGACTGGCTTGGCTCCTTCTTTCACATTTAAACTATGTTGGGCAATGCTTGGATCAAGTCTGGGCATGTCTTCGGGACCCCAGGCAAATATGTCGTGGTATTCTCGAATCACAACAATCACTTTTGCTTTCAAATCTTCGTTCATGTTTCTCCCGATGCGGATCATTCGACCAGAGGTGCCTGCATATAATTCGACTTCTTCGGTCTCCACCGCTGGTTCGGCTATCGGATTTGAGAGATTGTCCCCAAACTTTTCTAGCTCAATGTTCATAGTGCGGTGAATGCTTCCGGATTGATCGTTCATACGCCTTTTCTTCTTCCCTTCTTCTTCGGTTTCTTCTTCGGATCTGTCTAGATCTTCTAGCATAATGATCCTGGCTACCTTTTGATCTCCTTTCATTTCGCCGATGCCATGATCGGTAGGGAACTTTAACTTCAAATGGGATATCGAAGCTATAGCTTGGAAAGCTGTTAAAGTAGGGCGCCCAAGGATGCCATTGTACGGGCTATCCACTCGGACGACATAAAATTTCACCTGCTTTTCCATAGTGCAGGGAGGTTTGCCCAATATTAGGGACAATACGATCGTTCCCTCTATTGGAACCGGTGAGTTGCCAAAGCCGTAGAGTGGGGGTTCGTTGCAAGATTCCAGCTGTTCTCCCCCAGATTCATTTTTTCATAAGTCCGGTGATACAAAATGTTGACCGAACTACCACCATCTATCAGTACCTTCCATACTTTGTTCTACCCGATGATCGGATTTACCACCAAAGGGTCTTCATGCGGCCAGATGACATCTTCGCAGTCTTCCTCAGTAAACATGATGGGCTGCGGCTGCTTGCCCTGTGCAGTATGTTGATACTGGTTGTAGACTTGTCGTGCATACCTCTTTTTGGCCGTTTTGCTACAACGATCCAGTACTGTACCCCCCATGATTGTTCTTACCTCCCCTCTACATCGAGGGGCTTCGTCTCTTTCCCTTTGCCTAGGGTTGTCCTCCTCTTCGTTCCGGTTTCTGGCCTCTTTCGGGCCTGAGTCATTCCTTTTTGGTTCCAAACGGTCCCTTAAATCTTTAACAAATTGATTTAGGTCACCTATTTTTACCATTCTTTCTATCAATCTCTTCAGATGAAAACATTCGTCCGTGTTGTGGCCTTTGTCCTGGTGGTAATCGCAGTACTTATTCCCGTTCTTCTTATGATCATGTACCCTCAGCTTCACTGGCCTTCGGAAATCAGGCCTACCTTTGATTTCATTCAGAATTTTGGAGATGGGAGTGTTTAGTGGAGTAAACACCATTGGCTCCCTATCTCTCTTCGAATCATTTCTTCTATCATCCCTTCGATCATTATCACGCTTGTCATCTTTCCTTCGGTCATTCTTCCCCTGACTGCCCTTTCTTCGGCTGTCTTTGGACGATTCTTTGTAACCGTCGATAAACTCCATTTTCCTTCTGATACTCTCTCCTCGGATATAGATGTCGTTTAGAGACTTCGGGGGAACATCATATAAGGACGACCGAAGCTTTCTCCCTTTAACTGAGTCGAGGCCCGTCGTCAGAAATTCTGCTGCCTTGACTTTATCCAAGTTGGTCACCATGCCAGCTTCTTCCTTAAAACGGGCTAGATAGTCGCCCAACTCTTCATCGGATCTTTGGCGACAATGAATGAGCGATTCGGTATCCTTCTCCATTCGGCAAAGATGGGAATAATGCCTCAAAAACTTGCTTTTCAGCCGATCGTAAGAAGGTATGGATCTAGGCCTCATCGATCGATACCACAAGGAGGCGGAACCCTTCAAATAAATTTTAAACATTTTGCAAAGCATAACATCGTCATGACCCATTCCTGTCATCAAACTTTCATAATTTTCACAGTGATCTTCTGGGTCTCCCTTGCCACTAAATTCGGTCATTTTTGGGAACTGACGACCTGGGGGAGGTCTATACTGTTCAATCTCTTCAGTCATAACGGGCTCCCGACGCGTCCTCTTCTGATCTCCAAACATACATTTTTCCATTCGTCGAAGCCTGTCTTTCCATTGAGAGCCTGTTTCTTCTTCTTCTTCCAAGTTCGAAGGATCTTGGGATGGGTGTGAGGAATGAGTGTTGGATTCTGAAGACTCTTCCTGGTGAGGTCGGGACCTTTTTTCTCTTCGGCTTCTAGAAGCGGTTCTCTGAGGTTCGCTTGCAGGCTCCTCCTCTCTAGCTTGAAGGGCTTCTCGTGCTAGCTTTTCTTCCAACTCAACCTCTTCGCGTCGGAGTTTTATGGCCTCCAACCTTAACTCATCGGCCTTCTTTTGCAAGGCTCGTTTCTTTGCTCCTTGGGATCCTTCCGCTTCAGTGGCTTTTCCTTTCTCCTTCTGTTGCCTAATTTCTTCGGAAGTGGGAGTTTCTGTATTAAGATTTTCGGAATCCTCTGGTAACATGGTTCACAAAAGAAGCTTATACGTTCCCACAGACGGTGCCAAATGTCAGGACTCAAATTATGCCTCGGACACACCAACCTTCGGTATGCCAAAAACAGGTTTCGATAGCTCCTGCAAAGAGAAGAATGCGAGGGAATTACCCCCCGATTCACCTCCGGTGTGAGAATCAGTAGAATGTAGTGAAAACGTAAACGTAAAACTTTATGTAAAACCAGTGTATTTCAGAGTGTGTGTGGTTGTGTTTATCACCTGACAATTGAGTCTATTTATATTGTGTCCAGGAGTATACCGTTGTTGATTCTCTTGATTCTCAGTTATGGAGGGTAATAAATATTAAGGCGTTACACTAAAACGGTCGACTATTTTTTTAGCGACTTCGGCTGGGCTGTTCAGATGGGCTTGATCCTTTTATATAGTTCCAAAGGGAATAAGCCCAAAGGCTTCTTGGGTTGGGCCCCAAATGCTTATAATATTCGGGCCTCTAACAAGTATACTCCCTTCGTCTCATAATAATTTTCTCGTTTCATATGTTGGGATTGTTCATGACATGAGACAAATTACTAATTTACGTCTAATCTATATGACCAAATATAGTCATGAGTGATCTTATTGGATTCGTAT
This sequence comes from Kitagawia praeruptora, assembly GCA_037693485.1. Classification (NCBI taxonomy): domain Eukaryota; kingdom Viridiplantae; phylum Streptophyta; class Magnoliopsida; order Apiales; family Apiaceae; genus Kitagawia; species Kitagawia praeruptora. The sequence continues at coordinate 69,209,819 of CM075352.1, forward strand.
TTGTTAGTACTTTAATACAGTGAAGTTTTTATATTTAAAATTAATACAAAATTAAATATATTAATAATTAAAAGTGTACATTGACAAACGTGTCCAAGTGAAATGCGAAAGTGAAATGAGTAGAGTTTTTTGAAACTTAGGGAATATTATAAATCGCAGGATTATACAAATTATGACAGGCATACAACATAGCATGAGGCGATTGCATTCGGTAGCAGCTTTAAGGCGTAGTTATGGAATTTGTATTAAAAGTCGAGCGGGTACTGGTAGTGTTCATTGCAAATTGGTTCATTCACCTTTTAGTGTTTTACACGTATTAATATTTAATCAACGTTATCTTAATAAACATGAGGAGATTATTAGAGCATCTCCAACTACGTTTTTTATAATGATTAATTAAAATAATGTATTATAATCATTCTCTAAATTTTAAAGAATAAAAAAGGCGTTTTGTTCCAATCGTATTCTCTATATTGGTTACCAATAATTTTAAATTAATATTTTATAATTGTTCAAATTATACATTGAATCATCGTGTTATCAATATCCGAATCCGAATCCATTAAGATTTTTCGGGTTCGGATCGGGTCGGATCAGGGGCGGATATTTTTTAGTCCGATCCATAAACGATCCGTTCGGATTTCGGATTTTCGGATCGGAGGTCCGACCCGTTTAATTAAATAAAAGGAAAAATATGCAAAATTATAAAATTGACATATCCAGATTTAAAATTCAATAAATTCATTTAATTTGGTAATTTAACGGTCAACTAGTATTTTGATTAGTACTTTGACTTTTATTCAAATTTTTAGATGTTAATCGAAAAGTCTATATATATTTTTTTATAAATTTTATATTATATATGATAAATAAAATATATATAATATATACTAAATAATAAATAGTATATTATATATTATATAATACATATAAATAATAAATATAACATATGTTATATATATATATAATATAGTATAGATATGTAGATATATTTTTTATATTATATATTATATATAATATATTTATTATATATAATATATAAAAAATATAAAAACTATTTAATATATAAATATATTCGGATCAGATTGTTAACGGATCGGATCATGCTAAATCCATACCCGCTCCTTATCGGATCGGATCTTTATCGGATCGGATCCTTATCGGATCGAATATTTTTTTGAAGGATCCATACCTACTAATTTCGGATCGGATCGGATCGGATCGGATTGAATCCGATTCTTGATGCATTGACGGGCCTAGTTCAAGTTACTTGTTTTTGTTTTTGGTAATTAAGAACAAAACAAAACAAGTAACTTCAAGTTACTTGTTTTTGATAAGTAAAGTTACTTGTTTTTGGAACAAAAAAAGTACTTGAAGTTACTTGTTTTTCACCAAATGCAATAGAATACTGTAAGCATAATCATGTTTTAAAGCATTATTCAAATTCTAACTGCTGCAAAAAATGTGTAGAAATCTGTAGAGAATTGCAAAAATTGCGTGCAGAAGAGAATTGCAAAAACAAGTAACTTGAAGTTACTTGTTTTTGAGCCTTTCTGTTATGAACAGCTCAAGGTTGTTAAAATCACTACTGGAATTGATCCTAACGTGTGAGCCACTGCAATTTTACTTTACACAGGCATGATTTAAGAAATAGCGGGAATGGAAGAAAAATGCAAAACTGCTCTGGAAAAACAAGTAACTTGAAGTTACTTGTTTTTGACAAGTAACTTCAAGTTACTTGTTTTTGATCAATTGATCAAGACAAATAATGCGAGTTCCCTGAACAAAACATATCAACAAGTAAATTAAAATAAAGATTTATCAATTAGACATTCAACTGCAGGAACACAAAAAAAAATAAACAATTGCATTTTCTATGCAATATAAAAAAATTGCTCCACACCAATCTGAAAATGAAAAAGAAAAAAAGGTGTTAAGGAGAAGGAAGGGGCGGGAATTTAGGTGGACAATTTTAGAGAATGGATTTCTCTAGGAGATATAGATAACCTATATACAGAATTGTAAATTTATACATAAGGGGTGAGGTGCGTTGGAGATAAAAAAAACATGCTCCAGTTCTCTATAATTTATCTGCCACGTCATTTATACATAATGGGATAGAAGGGTTCGAGATGCTCTTAGTTACTTAAATATCAAGCCGTCTTTTAAGAAAATTTACAAAAGATTATTTGAAGGACTTTGGATTGAGGAGAGCCTGATCATGTGATACAACTGGGAAGAGTGTATAATCTCAATTTTAACGAAGATATTTAATTTGGTTGGTTGCAAAATAAAAAAGAAAGTGTCTAATTTGATTAATTAATAAAATTTATATGAATTAAAAGATAGCATTTTCTCGATATTACTTTACATGTCCCTTTTTTAACTTTTTAATGATCAAATCGACCAACTTTTAATTAAATAATAAAAATAATTCAATTATTATTTAAAAGAATTGAAATCACATTTTAAAATAGATTAAATGTACTTTTCAATGACAATTTTTTTATTTTTCTTAATTAGATAATATCACTTAAATTTTAATCAAATTGATCGAATTGATCAATCAAATATCAAAAGTACATAAATCTCTAAAGATCTGTTTACTTTGCCCTTTTTCTAGAATTTTTTTATTAAAAACATGGAAAAATAGAAAACATGTTCAAATCGATTATTTTTAAAATAAAAAATAAGAATAATAAAAACACAGTTTCTCAATTTATAATTATGTTTCGAACACTACAAAAAACAGGTTTGGCCGTTTGGGAGTATCTCACGTACGCATGATAGTAAGGGCAGCCTTAGAGCGTGTTTGGCTTAACTTAAAAAATGTTACTTATCACTTAAAGTGCTACTTACTCACTTTAAGTGAAAAGTGATAATTTTTACTTAAAGTTAGGTGTATCTGTTTGGCTAATTCCACTTAAAGTAAATTTATTTTTAAAAAATTAATTTTAAAAAAAGAAATTTATATTTTTTTGAAAGTATAAAATACAAATATATGAAAAGAATACAATACAAGTTAAATGGTGACTCAAATACATAAAAATTGATATACGAAAAAAAATAAGTGGAAAAAAAGTACCTCCAAGCTACTTTTTTTTTTTAGCCTACTTTCCACTTTAAGTGGCTCCACTTTAAGGGGAGACAAACACCTCCATGCAAACTTTAAGTGGAAAAAAAAAAGAAAAAGGGGGGCCAAACGGGCTCTTAATCGTGACGTGAGATTCGAGGAAAGCTTCAACTTTTTTTTTTTTTTTTTTTCAAAATGAAAGCTTCAACTTTTTTTTTTTTTTTGACAAAATCGTACTTGCATTAAAATTTCTCAAGGTTACAGATGATAAAATTTAGAGCAAAAACATTCCGCTCCGAAAGACCTGACATAGAATATGTCGCCCTAGCTAAGCAATGAGCTACAATATTCGCAGACCTATGTGTATAATACACTAACACTTCATCAAAGTGTTTATCCATCTTCGTAGAAGCCTCCAAGATCATAAAATGAAGCACCAAACTCAAGACAAAATCAAACTGACACAATCGATCAGAGGAAAAAAAACTCACACAAATGATGAGACAACAAAAAACAAACCGATCTTACAACAAACCAAAACCAAACTAAAACCTTAGCAATCCTTAGATCTGGGTCCAAACCCACCGGAACAAGATAACTCGTACCCCTTACAAGAACAAGAACACCTGAAATAACGAGGAATCCGAAGCTCCGTGAAATTGAGATCTATCAACTTTTAGTACTGCTAGAGTGCTACTGTGCTAGTACCCTCCTTTTTCTCAATTATTGACAACAATAAAACTTTCACCGCTTACTCTGACCCTCTGATATTGAGTCTGCATTTTTGAAAAAAGAAAAAGATAAAAAGGAGCATTTGAGCCCGTTTGGCTACACGAGCTTAAAGCAAAAATTAGCTTTAAGTCGTTTTTAAGGTGTTTGGCAACGAGAGTTTTAAGCCGGCTTTAAGTTAAAAAACTGCTTTAAGTCATAAGTTCCATTTAGGTACTTTTGATTTATGACTTATGACTTATGGAGTTTTTTTTTTCTTTTTCTTTTTTCACAATTCTTGTAAAGTTTAAATATTAAGATTTTTAAATTTTTTAAAGTCAAATTTCACTTTAAGTCAAAATTATTAAACTTCCATTTAACTTTAAATAAAATTACCCAAACACTTTCATTCAACTTAAAGTAAATAACTTCACTTTCTCCTTTAAGTTAAAAACAACTCCATTAAGTCAAAAGTAACTTATTTTAAGCAATCCCAAACACCTTCTAAGTTTCCTATCCAGAATTGCATGCAAAGAGGACGCATTGGCATTGCATGCCACCCAAAAATAATCCAAGAGTTGCTGCATGCCACCTAATTGCGATCACGACGGATCAACTATTTCTTGCTATATATTAGGTTCACTAAATGTGCATCATATTTTGCTTTTCGTCAATTTTTTTTAGTTAAAAAGACTATTTGCATTCAAAATTTTAAATATCATAATATCCTATTAAACTTATTTATGAGTAAAAAGATATGCGGTCTTCAAATTTTCCCTTAGTGAAGAGATCTACGGATTTTATTTTTTTTCCCGCGACTCATGAAAAGGTGTAAATTAGGATTTTTTTAGTATATGACGAGGGACATACAATAGAAGATAAATTATCAAATTTTAATTGCCTCCTATTTATTAATAATAATAAAACCGCACAAAAATTCCATAAAAACCAATTCATAAAAATGTCATAAAACTAAATGACTAATGTGCATCCTTAGACATTACAAAGACCCGATCAATAATGATTATATAGACGTTCAACACCTCAAATTTATCAGAATCCACCAAAAAAGCACTTTAACCCAAATAATAATACTGTAAGGTGCCAAAAACTATTGGTAAGCAAGGAGTATAACAGTAATATTAGAATTTAGCAACGGTCCCAACTATATAACACATTTTTGCTCCTTCACTACTATTTATATTTATTTAATCATTTATATAGTAGCAATTATTAACACAAGAATTCGAGAATAACACTTATATAATGCATGGCATGAAAATTTGTTTTTTTGTTCCATGTCACCAAAGCACGGCCCTACATATTACTTTGGTAACATGAACGAGTTGCATTCCTTCATGCATCCATACAGATCCCCTCAACTTAATTTGGTCCCCCAGGCAAGAAATAGTTGAAGCACAATCGGATAGACTCCTCAATTATTTTATCGAATATTTATAGATCCGAAAAATGTCCACCATAATGATTCAAGCAATAGGACTACAATGCCAGCTTTCTTTGTTTTTTACTTGGAGGATCAGTCGCTGCTGCTTTCAAGTCGATCATGTGTACTCCCTCCGTCCCAGCCAGTTCTTTACATGGCGGCTGGGCACGGAGGTCAAGGATAGTGGATGTAAAGTGGGTGTAATATTGTTAAAATAAATGAAGTAGTGGGTGTAATAGTGATTTTATTGTTAAAATAAGTGAAGTAGTGGGTGTAATAGTGATTTTATTATTAAAATAAGTTAAGTAGTAGGTGAAATAGTGTAAAGTATTGTTAAAATAAGTGAAATAGTGGGTGTAATAGTGTTAAAACTTACTATTTTGGGTAATGTAAAGAAATGGTAGGACGGCCCAAAAAGAAAATTGTAAAGAAATGGATGGGACAGAGGGAGTACATTATTTTCATTAATCATGTTCCCTAGTATTTTTAAATTTCTAAATACAGTTCTCAGTAGAGTCTCCAGGTGATTTACTCAATAGAGTTTTCAGGTAATAATGAGTCGATATTTTGTCTGTTCATATCTGCTTTCTCATTTTTCGGCCTACAGGTTACAGTTTTTCAACATTCAAAAGCATAATTTAGAAACTAACATTTCATCTTTTCATAAATTTTAGTTTTCGTTTCCGAGATATGCATACAATTTACTCCCTCCGTTCCAAAATATATGTGCATTTTTTCTGGATCTATTTTCAAAGGTTCTTGTTTTTTCTGGTCATCGGTAATTACAATTACTATATGCTTTTCACGGATATGTTTAATATGGAAAATTGATGTGAATGTTAGTGGATCACGTTACTCTATTACGATTAATTTTTCGATTTTAGGTTTTTCTGATTCGCAAAATTTTTTCACAGATAAATGGTTTGTCAATCATGATTATCGATGATGATGGACCAACCCAACTACATGGTTAATGGTTTCATCTTAGGACGCGTTCAACTTGCGTATACGCAGTTTCATCATTTTTGAGTGGTGGTCTCGCAAATAAAACAAGTAACACGTTGATTAACCAGATTCTGGGTGTATAGACTGCGGTAAATTTGCATAAAAAAAAAAGAGACGTGAGCATAGGGAGAGCTTACATTTATAGTTCAAGTGTCTCTTTCAAGATAAAAGTGGAAATAGCAATTAGCAAATAAAGAAAAATGCACCCAAGTTGATATGCAAGTTTCCAAATCATCAAAAGACTAGTAATATTTTTCCCGTGCGAGTAAAGCAAACATTACATGTAAAATGCCAAACCATAGCAATCTCTTTCCCTTTACCCCTTTTGTATATTATACTAGTAATCGTACCATCCAAAAGAAATAATACATCCCCCCTTCTCTTTCATATTCACACAAGAAGTTTTATCGGTACTACCTTGAATCCACTTCATCTACCAGGAATTTATTCATCAGTATACATCGAAAATAAAAAATCGAAAATTCAAGTCTGATAACAAGACATCGTTCAAATCTTTGATAGTGTTCAATCAAATCTTAATAGTAACAAGTTCGATTCTGGACACCGAATTATAAAAAAAAAAAAAAAAAAAATCGATTCTCCCCTCCTCATCTCTAATTTGTAGCTCGGTTGAATCAAAAAACTAAATTGAAGGTTCAAATTAATCTGCACATATCTTCAACAGATTTCAGTTGAGTTTCTTCCACACATTCATCATCTATACATGTAATCATTACTGCTTATTAGATCTCTACCATCTTCCTTCAATTGATGGATGGAACTTATTGCTCACTGAAACCATGGTAACACCACTACTTACACAGTTACACATTTACTATACTGCCAACAGACTCATCCACCAACACCCACTTGCTTCAAACAAAAACTAATAGGAGTACTATTAACATCTTTCAAGTTTCAACCAACCCCATGATATTCAAGTATTCAACTACTTTGTGGAGTACTAGATAAAATAAAGACAGGTACTTAAAAATACTATACTTAGAACAGAACAAAAGGCATGTACTAAAACTATAGTTTACATTATTACATTATAATTATATTAGACTACTTTGTAGTTATGTAACAAGGATTATAATGAGCAGAAAATAAAGTACAAAATTTCGAAATATTATACATCTTCCCTTTCCCAGCAGACTAATACCAAGACAAGGCCACATGCAGAGCATAACAAGGTATGTGAGCAACAAGAATAATAGTGATGGCCATGTGCAGCACCCCTCGTTCCTTCCCATTTTGTCCCTCGCATTCTTTCGAATTTACATAACAGAACATGCATTAGGGTTCTCATCACTGAACATTTGAGGTGCAGGAGGATACGAGTTTGATGAGTATGATTCTGCTGTGAATGTTTGAGGATACATTTGATAGCTATGAGGGTGGTAATAGTACAACTCATGTTTCTTCATATCCAATACTTGTGCGTCCTCTTGTCCAACAGCAGCCGCGGGAGCCTCGGGTTTTGCTGCCTCCTCGCCACCACCTTCCTTCTTCTCCTTCCCATCTCCCGCTGCCTCCTCGCCTTTCTTTGTTTCCTTATCCTTATCCCCGCCTTCATCGCCTTTTTTCTCCTCTTTCTCTTCTTTCTTCTCAGGGTCTTGCTTCACAATCACTGCTTGTTTACCTGTTCTCTTATACACATGTTCAACTAATTTTTGTGCCTCAAAAACTCCTTTCACTGTCACTAGGGAATTTATTAGATCCGGCTCTGCATTCTCAACACCTAAATTGCAAAAAGACTGTCACTAAAGAATCTCCGAAAATATAATGCAACGGTTATTACTTGTTAGTACATGTGTAGAATGGAATATGAGAATTTGATGGAAGTGCTTCAAGCAATTTGACATCATATATCACAAGTGAACACAAATCTTAGTAATAATACTCCCTCCGTCCCAGCCGGTTCTTTACATGGCGGCTGGGCACGGAGGTCAAGGATAGTGGGTATAATATTGTTAAAATAAATGAGATAGTGGGTGTAATAGTGATTTTATTGTTAAAATAAGTGAAGTAGTGGGTGTAATAGTGATTTTATTGTTAAAATAAGTTAAGTAGTGGGTGAAATAGTGTAAAGTATTGTTAAAATAAGTGAAGTAGTGGGTGTAATAGTGTTAAAACTTACTATTTTGGGTAATGTAAAGAAATGGTGGGACGACCCAAAAAGGAAATTGTAAAGAAATGGATGGGACAGAGGGAGTAAAATTTAAAAGGAATCTAAAGAAAGGACTATTTTAATTTAATTAGAGAATGTACAGACTGTGAAAGATTGGGTATATTGACTCATTCTAGGAATCAATTTGATTCAAAGAGACAAAAGGCAAATTATAAAAACACAACACATCTTTACAAATACTACAGCTACAAACAGCTAAAAAGAAAAGCATGATACAAATTTCAAGTGCTCAAGGATTCAAATAACAGGTATGAGTGTAGTGTGCATGACTGAATGTCAGTATTTAAATTTTTGTGATCGACAATTTTCAAAATAATCGAAATTAAAACACTGAGACAAAGGAAAAATAAATTTACCTTTCATTCTCATTATACGTTTCTTGATTTCTTGAGCACAGGCCTCGCAATGCATATGCACTTTCAACACCACTGTAATTACCTGAGGCTGCAATAACAATTTCATGATCTCAACAACCCAACTCATGAATTATCAATCAACAATCAACAATCAGAAATAAAAAAATCTACACATTCTTCAAAGTTGAAATAAAAATGAACCTCTTCCTTTTTCTCTTCGGGTTTGGCAACTTCTTTGACCTCTGCAGCAGCCTTAGGCTCCTCCGCCGCGGGCTCCGGAGGTTTAGGAATCGGAGAAAGAAGCTCAACTTGACGGTGGCTTTTCCTCTGCACTCGCTCAAGCACTTTAACTGGATCTGCTTTCTCTCCTTTCACTACAACCTTTTGACTCTTGCAATCAGTTTCAACACCTTCAACTCCTACAAAAGTTTGAAACAAATCTCATCAACCTTGTACAGAGCGCATCAATCATTTAAATTAATTTAAATCCTAAACTAAAATAACAAAAACAAGAATTCGACGTTGATAGCCTAGTGACAAGTCTCGTTTCCGCTTCTACATATGATTAAAAAAAATCAAACGTACCGAAAAATATGTAACATACCACAACAATATTTAAGTGCATAGACACTAGAGCTACAAACATGAAAGCAAACCTGGAAATCCTTTAAGACATGCCCTGACTTTTCTAGCACAACCTTCGCAATGCATGAACACTCTCAAGACAATCACTTGCGGCGGTGGCGGCGCCGCCTCTTTTGGTTCCTCGACTTTGTTGTCATCTTGTTTCTTCTCTTCTTTAACTTCCTCAGCTTTCTTCACTTCCTCTGCTTTCTCCTCTCCAACTTTCTTTTCTTCCTGCATAACAAATTCATATTCAAAAACCAAAAGAATATAACAACAAAGAAAAATAAATACTACTAAATCTTTTATTAAGTATTAATATTAGTTACCATACCTCTCCCATTGAGAAGCTTGAATGAGTACAAAGCTTCAGAGGTGTATTGTTATCTCTAGCTATCTGTCTATCCCAATGTAGTTCTCTTCTCAAAATGAAGCTCGATTACCAAGGAAAGTGTTAATGTAGTAAGACAAGTTCAATCTGAGCCGTCTGATATGTAACGTATGTTTGCGTCATCCTAATCAACGTGTCTGATTTATTGAGGTGCACATGAAATTGAGATACTGTCATGTACTACATTATTTTCACACGTAAGTCGCTATTCGGGATGTATCGTATCGTATGTGTAAAAAATACTACTACTACTACTTTATAAAGTAAACGAACACACAGGTACTGAGGTACGTGATGAAAATGAAATTCTGCCCGCTGCCCAGCAGACCCTCTCTATACGACTTTTAATTATTTTCTAATAATGATTTCTCAATATTTGTTAGTACAGTAATTTATTTCAGTTTCAACTCCTGAAAAGAAAATCTAAATTCCTTAATTCTGATTAACTGTGTGGCAGAAACAGTGAAAAAACCCACTACGATATACAGGGACTGTTACAGATAAGATTCCCCCTGTTTTTTTTTGTTTTTTTATTTGTAAAAGTCAAAACATGGATAAATATGTGGGGTTGGCAATTAATAATATTTTAGGACATTCAAATTCCATGTATTTAAATTAGGAAAAAACAAATCAAGTAAATTTATAGTATGGCATAAAATAATTCGTATCTACACTTTATAAAAAGAAGGTGTCATTATATTTCAGTTAAAAAGTGAATTGAAATTTGAGAAAAAAGAGAATTAAAAAAAATTGAGAAAGGAGAATGTGTTACGGAACTAATGATAAGTAAGACAAATTACGAAATTTAATTAATTTCATTCTAAAATTGTAGTATTGCATTTAATTACTGTACAACTAATCAAATGAATACAATTTTTTTATCTACTAATATCAAAACATTAATTACTTTAGTGTCACGGTTGTATTTGCACTTTATTTAGTTACCATTTTAATCTTGGTTATAGTCTTCGAAGAGTACAAAACCAAGACATTTTATACGGTTCAGGACTAATACTCGAGAAAATAGTGCTAAAATTTCTAATAAAGAAATTCACACAAATTTATCCAAACTAAACAAGCCTTGAATAAATTTTAGAATTCTAAAGACTATAAATTTATGGGATAAGTTCAAAACTACCCATGTCAACTATTGGGCTTTTAAAAATATATAACCCAACTTTCTAAAATTCTAAAATTACCATCCATACTTTTCTTAATTTTAAAAATACGTTTTGCAACCTTTGCAACTTCAGGCGGCGCCAGCCGTGTGAGTTGCAAATGAGGTTGCAACTGAAAACTGGAAGTTGCAAATGAGGTTACAAATGGGGTTGTAACTGAAAACTGAAAGTTGCAAAAGTTGCAACTGAAAATTGGAAGTTGCAAATGAGGTTGCAAATGAAAACTAGAAGTTGCAAATAAGGTTGCAACTGAAAACTGGAAGTTGCAACTGAAAACTGGAAGTTCAAGTTCCAATTTTCAGTTGTCATTTTTGACCAGTTTTTTGAAATCCATTATATATATATATAGGGTCTTGTTCTAATAGAAACTAACTTAGAATAGAAACTAGAAACTAAACTTAAATTAAATATTTCAAACTAATCTAATGACCAAATTAGGGGTACCCCAATACAACAAACGTTTAAAATTATTGGCTCTATTCAACAAAAAAATAAAAAAATAAAAATAAAAAATTACTATTCACGTGATGACGTGGCACGTGAACAGTAACTTTTTTTAATTATTTTTTTTACTTTTTTTATGTTTTTGTTGAATAAAGCCAAGAATTTTATAAGTTTTTTGTGAAGGTGCCCCTAGCGGGGCCATTAAAATAAATGAAATATAATTTATTTTGTGTAGGTTTCTAGTTTCTATTCTAATGTTGGTTTCTATTTGAACGCTAGCCTATATATATATATATATATATATATATATATATATATATATATATATATATATATAGTAAGGATCTAGGGAAAACCTTATTTGATGGAAAACTTAGAGAACTAAATCTACACCATTCATTACTATAATATAGAATCTGACTATATTGACAAATACAAAAAAGGTAATTATCTCATTCAAATACATTTAAGATTCAAGTCAATATTCAATAATGGAAACTGTATAATGGCATTTAATTCAAGATATACTCTAATTTCAATGAGATCTTGTTGCCTATTTTCAATTTATAAAATGTTTCTACAAAGTTTCTATCAAATGTTTCATTAATTTTTTTATTCTTGTAGATAATTTTGTAACTATTATTAATAAGATTTAATATAATTAAATTTGTTAAATAATAAAATTAGATTTCTATTAGGTGTTCTACTAGGTGTTGTCAATCTTTAGCTAAAATTATATTCTAGTAGGTGCTCGATTAGATGTTCTATATATTCAATCAAAATTATATTAAATATGTCACTATTATTTTCATAACAAAATTTATTCTTCAATTATTTTTTTAACAAGATTTAATATAATTCATTTTTCTAAATAATAAAATTATAATTCTAACAAGTATTCAACTAATTACATTAGGTGTTCTACTTGGTGTTCTACTAATTACATGTGTTCTACTAGGTGTTCTACTAAGTGTTCTACTAATTACATTACATGTGTTCTGCTAGGTGTTCTACTAATTTCTTGTGTTCTACTAATTACATGTGTTCTACTAGGTGTTCTACTAATTAGGTGTTCTACTAATTACATGTGTTCTGCTAGGTGTTCTATTAGGTGTTCTAGGTATTTTACTAATTACATGTGTTCTACTAGATGTTCTACTAATTACATGTGTTCAAAGGAAGTTTTTATATTAAGTTACATATCCTTTATAGTAATTACATGAATATAAATATGTCACTATTATTTTTAGAATAAAATTTATTCTTCAATTATTTTTTTAAATAAGATTTAATATAATTAATTTTTTTAAATAATAAAATTATAATTCTAACAAGTATTCTACTAATTACATTAGGTGTTCTACTAGGTGTTCTACTAATTACATGTGTTCAACTAGGTGTTCTACTAAGTTTTCTACTAATTACATGTGTTCTGCTAGGTGTTCTACTAATTTCTTGTGTTCTACTAATTACATGTGTTCTACTAGTGTTCTACTAATTAGGTGTTTTACTAATTACATGTAATTATATGTGTCCTGCTAGGTGTTCTATTAGGTGTTCTAGGTATTCTACTAATTACATGTGTTTTACTAATTACATGTGTTCTACTAGGTGTTCTACTAATTACATGTGTTCCAAGGAAGGTTTTATATTAAGTTACATATCTTTTATAGTAATTACATGAATATAAATATGTCACTATTATTTTTAGAATAAAATTTATTCTTCAATTATTTTTTAACAAGATTTAATATAATTAATTTTTTAAATAATAAAATTATAATTCTAACAAGTATTCTATCAATTACATTAGATGTTCTACTAATTACATGTGTTCTACTAGGTGTTCTACTAAGTGTTCTACTAATTACATGTGTTCTGCTAGGTGTTCTACTAATTTCGTGTGTTCTACTAATTACATGTGTTCTACTAGGTGTTCTACTAATTAGGTGTTCTACTAATTATATGTAATTACATGTGTTCTGCTAGGTGTTCTAGTTATTCTAATAATTACATGTGTTCTACTAGGTGTTCTACTAATTGCATGTGTTCTAATTACATTTGTTCAAAGGAAGTTTTTATATTAAGTTACATATCTTTAATAGTAATTACATGAATATAAATAAATTTGATTTCCTTAAAAAAAAAAAAAGATTAGATATTCCATGCAATTATATATGGAATGATTTTAAATTTATTGAAAAATAGATAAGAACAATCTTGTTAAAATTGGCAAGTAGAATTTAGGAAATATTTCAAATCTGCATTCATTAATGAGTAATTTGGTTTACTTTTATATAGTTTTTATTAGATTCTAGCATATTTGATAAAATAGCATGAACCGTCAAATTGATATAAAATCAATGGATGAGAAAAGTTTTTTGGTTTTCTCCAAAAAATAGTTTTCTCTTGAGCAACTATATATATATATAGGCTAGCGTTCAAATAGAAACCAACATTAGGATAGAAACTAGAAACCTACACTAAATAAATTATATTTTATTTATTTTAATGGCCCCGCTAGGGCCACCTTCACAAAAAACTTATAAAATTCTTGGCTCTATTCAACAAAAATTTAAAAAAAATAAAAAAAATTCAAAAAAAAGTTACTGTTGACGTGCCACGTCATCACGTGAACAGTAACTTTTTAAAAATTTTTTAATTTTTTTTTTAATTTTTTTGTTGAATAGAGCCAATAATTTTAAACATTTTTTGTATTGGGGTACCCCTAATTTGGTCATTAGATTAGCTTGAAATATTTAATTTACGTTTAGTTTCTAGTTTCTATTCTAAGTTAGTTTCTATTAGAACAAGACCCTATATATATATATATATATATATATATATATATATATGTATATATATAGGTTTTTGCTCAAATACAAACCAATCCTTAAATACAAACTACAAACTAACACTAAACTAATTATATTTCATCTATTCTAAGGTTCCCGCCAAGGGTGCATTCACAAAAAATGCTTAAAATAATTGGCTCTATCCAACACAAAAAAAAAATCTTGCCGTGGAAATGCGAAGCATTTAAGACAGTAAACGGATGAGTTAGGTAGTCATGAGGGCCGAAGGCTCTCGACACACCCGTCAATCGTCTATTGCCTTTACCATTGATTGCCATTCCTTACAACTTTAGAATGATAAAGGCGCGAAGCGCCGTACTAGAAGGTGCGAAGCACCGTTAACCAGTGAAATCCACTGCCACGTCATCACGTGAACAGTGATTTTTTTTTTTGGTTGGATAGAGCCAAGTATTTTAAGCATTTTTTGTATTGGGGTACCCCTACTTTGATCATTAGATTAGCATGAAATGTTGGATTAGTGTTTAGTTTGTAGTTAATTTTAGTTTGTAATGGAGTATGACTATATATATATATATATATATATATATATATATATATTCCAAAAAATGGGTCGAAAATGACAACTGAAAACTGGAACTTACAATCAGAAATTCGTCTGCATCGAAGTTGTACCTTTTGCAACTTCCAGTTTTGTTAGGAATAATTCATGAGTTGTGATGTTAAGAATAGAATTTTACTTATATTTCTTGTATATCCTGATCTTATAAAGGATTTAGCACTTTGTATAGGAAATATGTGTTAGACAGTTATCTGTAAAGATTAGTCAGGAATGAACGGTGCATCAAGTACTACATGTCAGGAACTGAGAACGAATCCTGATATGTCAAGTCAAATACTGATCAAGTACTGATAGGATGGTTAGATCCTGATGCAAGAGGGAATCCTGATATCAGTCGTGTTACTGATGATGTCATTATGGATGCTACAGAAACTGGCAAGTGCTATAAAACAGGATCGTTGTTTGAAGAACAAGCAAGAAGATATTATGAAGGGAAGAATTTTCTATTGATGGAAACTATCAACTGGATGGCAGAACATTGTCATGTATAGATTATCCTTCTGTAATTAGTTGATAGGTAGCATTATAAATACTCTCTCTATATCATTGTAAAAAGTGTCGTAGTCGAACAAGTGTGAGTTGTAAGTTCGTGTGCGTAGCTCTGTATAAGGTTTGTATTCGAGAGTTCGAAACAAACAGAGAGAGAGATTTGTATTGTCAGCAGCTGCTAAAGGTATTTGTACACCTTTGGTAGAGTTTGTGTTAGGAATAATTCATAAGTTGTGATGTTAAGAATAGAATTTACACATTATACTTCTTGTAATCCTGATCTTATAAAGGATTTAGCACTGTATATAGGTTTTATGTGTAAAACAGTTATCTGTATAGTTTAATCAGGAATGAACAGTGTATCGGAGACTACATGCCAGGAACAGAGAGCAAATCCTGATGACGTGTCCAATACTGATGGTTGATCAGATACTGATGCAGTGTGCAGATCCTGATATCAGTCGTGTTACTGATGATGTCATTATGGATGCTACAGAAACTGGCAAGTGCTATAAAACAGGATCGTTGTTTGAAGAACAAGCAAGAAGATATTATGAAGGAAAGAGTTTTCTATTGAAGGAAACTATCGACTAGAAGGCAGAACATTGTCATGTATAGATTATATCTTTCTGTTATTAGTTGATAGGTAGCATTATAAATACTCTCTCAATATCATTGTAAAGAGTGTGAGGCGTGAGACGAAATTGTGAGTTCGTGTGCGTAGCTCTGTATAAGGTTTGTATTCGAGAAGTTCGAAACAAACAGAGAGATATTTGTATTGTCAGCAGCTGCTAAAGGTATTGTACACCTTTGGTAGAGTTTGTATTTGATTTTATTAATACAAACAAGAGTTTGATTCATTCGTTTATTCTTGTTTTTATAATCAAGAAAAAATCAGACAGGATTATATAACTTGTATTCAACCCCCCCCTTCTACAAGTTATTCGAGTTAACAATTGGTATCAGAGCGGGTTGATTTCGAATAATCATAAAGATCTGCAATCATGTCTGGTTACAAGGATGGGAATACTAAGATTCCTATGCTCAAGAGAAACGAATATACTCTATGGGAAGTAAAGATGTTGCATCATCTGGAAGCAACAGATCCTGATTATCTTGACAGAATCAGAGATGGACCTTTTGTTCCAACAAAGGTCGTTGGACAAGCAACTGTTGATGGTAAGGTTGTTCCAGAACATACAGCAGAGAAGCCAAAATCTGAATGGTCAGATAAGGACAAGGAGAGTGTTCTTAAAGATGCTAAAGTGAGAAACATATTATTCAACAGTCTTGATTCTGTTCTCACTAATTATGTTCTCTCTTGTAAAACTGCTAAGGATATATGGGACAATCTTAAGGTTCACTGTGAAGGAACTAAGCCTGTCAGGAAGAATATGAGGACATTACTTATACAACAGTATGAGTACTTTGAATCCAAGTCTGGTGAGTCACTTACTGATACCTTTGATAGGTTTACAAAACTCATCAATGAGATGGCCATTCATGGTAAATATTATGACTTGGAGGATATGAATACAAAGTTCATGAAAGCTTTGCCTGATTTCTACAATGAGAAGATATCTGCGATTGAGGAAGCTAATGATCTGGATGAGATTTCATTAGAGGCAGTCTATGGAAAATTGAGAGCTTATGAACTTGACAAGCAGCAGAAGAAGAGCAGGAGTGAAGGAAAGATGAAGACTATTGCACTTACTGCTCAATCTGAAGTAAAGAAGCTTCCTGAAGAACAACATAAAGAGATTGCTGTAAAGAATTCGAGGAAGAAGAAAAGCAAAGAAAGTTCTGAGTCAGAGACTACTGATATGGACTCTGACAACAATGATTCTGAATCTGAGATGCAAGAACTCTTTGCTATGTTTGCTAAAGCCTTCAAGAAAGGCAGATTCAACAGGAGAAGATTTAGCAAAGGACCTTTTCAAAAGAAGGAGGAGAAGAAGAGTGACAAGAGCAAAAGTACAATTGTCAAGCTTGATAAGGCCAAGATCAAGTGCTTTAACTGCAGCGAGCTTGGACACTTTGCTAGTGAGTGTAAGAAGCCTAGGAATTCAGGAAAGGGTAATGCACTTATGGTCACACAGAAGGATTGGGCTGATTCCAGTGACTCTGAAGATGAATTGGATTATGAAAACATTGCATTGATGGCCAATAGTTCAGACAAACCTGGATCTCCAAAGAAAACTTCTCCATCCTCTGATAAGGTATCACTTCACTCTCTTGATTCATTTGATAGCTTAAATTCTGATGAAATTAGATCTATCCATGCTGAGTTTAAGAATCTTATGACTAATTTTAGAATTCTTACTTGTGAAAGAGATGAACTTAAGGTTAAGAATGATAAATTAGTTGATAGAAATAATTTTCTTGAATCTGAATTAATTCAAATGGAAGAATACAAGTTGAGTTCTGATAAAGCTAAGCATGATTATAGTGTAATTCTTGAGGCTTATGACTATGTCAGAAAAGAACTAGAAGAAGAGAGAGATGTGATTAAGACCATTAACAATTCCAGTAAGAAGACAATAGAAATCTTTGAGAGTGGAATTCGTGGTAAGGTTAATGGTTTAGGTTTTGATAAGGCTAGACAAGAAGAAAAAGTAGCTATTGTCAATAATGATAGTAAGGTAGAAGCTAACACATCTAAATCTGAAGGTAAGAAAATTGTTTCTGAACCTAATCATGTTAAATTTGTTGATTCAAAAGGTACCCCTGTTGTACACAAGAGAATTAACAATAGTTATTCAGATGAGAAAGTGTTAGAGAAACCTAAGAATGTAAACATAGGGTTTCTGTCTAAGTCTCAGTTGAAACAGAGATTAGATTGTCTTTCAGAGTCTAGCAAGATCAAGAGAAATAGGAATGGAAAAGAAGGTATTAACAAAGAGAATAATTACAAGAATGTACCTGATGCACCTAGGAAAAAATGCTATAAGTGTGGAAATCATAATCATCTGGCCCTAGACTGCAATCAAAAACCTTCTTGGAAAACTGAGTCCAGATTCCCCAAGACTCAGAAAATTCAATACCAACCACAAAAAGCTTGTTATCATTGTGGTAGTTTACTTCATTCCATTTACATGTGTAGAGAATATCATGAACTGTATTATGACTATTATTCTTTGAAATCTGAAACTCCTAGTCACAAACAGTTTGTGAGATCAGAGTCTAAAGTTGACTCTGCAACAGGTAAAATAAAGGCAAAATCTTCAAAATCTGTTGTCTCTAAATCTAGTAAGAAAGGATCCAATCAAAGTTGGGTCCTAAAAAATTCTAACTAGTTACTTTTTGTTTGCAGGGCACAGGAAAGAAGCATTCAATTATCTTGGACAGTGGATGCTCTGGACACATGACTGGAAAGAAGTCCCTGCTTACAAAGTTTGAGAGGAAAGCTGGCCCAGTAATATCTTTTGGAGATGGCAACAAAGGAGAAACTCTGGGATATGGCTCAATTATTTTGGGGAATGTCATCATAGAAAATGTAGCACTGGTTGAAGGCTTGAAACATACTCTTTTAAGCATAAGTCAACTGGGTGATAAAGGTTACAAATCAATCTTTGACAGAGAAGGATGCAAAGTCTTGAATATGCAGAATGGAGACATTGTTCTAACTGGTCAAAGGCATGGTAACATATATGAAGCCAGCTTAAGTGATACATCTAAAGGAATTGTTAGATGTCTCTACAGCAAAGCAACAAATGATGAAAGCTGGAATTGGCACAAGAAGCTCTCACATCTTAATTTCAAGAAGCTTAATCAACTTGTTAAATACAATTTGGTGAGAGGCCTACCTCAGGCGAATTTTGTGCAAGATGGACTTTGTGATGCATGTCAGTTTGGAAAGCAAAGAAGAACCACTTTCAAGAGCAAGACTGAAAATTCAATTACTGAACCATTTCACATGCTACATCTTGATCTGTTTGGTCCAGTAAACATTATGTCTATCAGCAAGAAAAGATATGCTCTAGTTATGGTGGATGATTTCACAAGGTTTACATGGGTGTTCTTTCTACACAAGAAGGATGAAGCTCCTCAGCAAATCATTGAACTCATCAAGAATATTCAGAATAACTCTGAGTACAAAGTCAAAGTACTTAGGAGTGACAATGGTACAGAATTCAAGAATTCTACAATGGAGGGGTTTTGTGCAGACAATGGAATTACTCAACAGTTTTCTGCACCTGGTACACCTCAACAAAATGGTGTAGTGGAAAGAAAGAACAGGACTCTCATAGAGGCAGCAAGAACCATGCTTGCAGATGCAAAACTTCCAACCTACTTTTGGGCAGAAGCTATTAACACTGCATGTTTCACTCAGAACTGTACCTTGGTAAATAGTCATGGAAAGACTCCCTATGAGATGATCAAAGGAAAGAAACCAAGTGTAAAATATTTTCACATCTTTGGATGTAAATGCTATGTCCTAAAAGTTCATCCAGAACAACTTGGAAAATTTGAAGCCAAATCGGATGAAGCAATTTTTCTAGGATATTCAGCATCTAAGGCCTTCAAAGTTTATAATCTCAGAACTCACATTGTTATGGAATCAATTCATGTTGCATTTGATGATAAGAAATTTGGAATTTTGCAAACTGATGAAAGCCATGACAAATTGAAATTTGAAAATCTGAAGATTTCTGAGATACTCTCAAGTGATGATGAAGGTTCTCCAGAAGGAATTTTTATTGCTTCTCAAAGGAATGCTACTGTTGAGGGGGAGCAAATCAATCAGAGAGAACACAGTGATCATCAGGAGCAGACTAGTCTTTCAGAGTCTATTCCATCAGGAATTGACGTTTTAGAGTCTACTCCATCAGGAACTGACCTTTCAGAGTCTACTGAGGAAAGATCAGTAACTAGCAGCAATATGGAATCTACTGATTCTATTGATCAAAGGAGAGTTTTTGAAGGTAGAGAGAATTCTTCTACAAAAGATACCACTAACTTAGGGGGAGAGACTAGCAGAGTTAATCTACCACTTGTTAGAAAATGGACAAAGGATCATACTGAAGATTTGATAATTGGTGATCCAAATAGTGGTGTTCGAACTAGAAGATCAATTCAAAATGAATGCTTGTATAGTTGCTTTCTCTCAAAGAATGAACCTAAGAAGGTTGAAGAAGCCTTACAGGATCCTGATTGGGTAATTGCAATGCAGGAGGAGTTAAATGAGTTTGAGAGAAACAAAGTTTGGAAACTGGTACCAAGACCTAAAGATAGATCTATTGTTGGTGCAAGATGGGTTTTCAGAAACAAGCTAGATGAATCTGGTATGATTGTAAGAAACAAAGCAAGACTGGTGGCCAAGGGATATTCTCAGGAAGAAGGCATTGATTATGATGAGACCTTTGCACCTGTAGCAAGATTGGAAGCAATCAGAATGTTTCTTGCATTTGCAGCTCATTCAAAATTCAAGGTATACCAGATGGATGTTAAGAGTGCTTTTCTAAATGGCAAACTTGATGAAGAAGTATATGTAGAACAGCCACCTGGATTTGTTGATCCAAAGTTTCCAAATCATGTCTACAAACTTGACAAGGCACTCTATGGACTAAAGCAGGCACCAAGAGCATGGTATGAGACTTTGTCTAAATTTCTTCTTGAAAACGGCTTCACAAGAGGTACAATTGACAAAACTCTATTCTTTAGAAAGATAAAAGGTGAATTGCTTTTAGTTCAAGTTTATGTTGATGATATTATTTTTGGTTCTACTAATGAGAAGTTATGTGCTAAGTTTAGCAAGCTTATGCAGTCTAAGTATCAGATGAGCATGATGGGTGAACTAAATTATTTCTTAGGCTTGCAGGTCAAACAGACTGAGACTGGTATTTTCATTAATCAGTCAAAGTATATCAAAGATCTTTTAAGAAGGTTTGACTTTCAAGACTGTGCAGTTGCAAAAACACCCATGGCAACAGCCACTAAACTAGACTCTGATCCTAAGGGGAAGAGTGTGGATAATACTAGTTATAGAGGCATGATAGGCTCTTTGTTATATCTAACTGCAAGTAGGCCAGATATAATGTTTTCTACCTGTTTATGTGCTAGATTCCAAGGTGATCCTAAGGAATCTCATTTAATTGCTGTGAAGAGAATTTTTAGATATCTCAAAGGAACTCCAAATCTTGGTTTGTGGTATCCTAGAGAATCTGATTTCTTTCTAATTGGCTATTCAGACTCTGATTATGCAGGGTGTAAAATAGACAGGAAAAGCACTACAGGTACATGTCAATTCTTGGGAAATAGATTGATTTCTTGGGCAAGCAAGAAGCAACAATCTGTTTCAACCTCAACTGCAGAAGCTGAGTACATAGCAGCAGGCAGTTGTTGTGCACAGCTCCTTTGGATAAGAAATCAGTTGATGGATTATGGTATGACACTTAGTAATATTCCTATGTTTTGTGATAATACCAGTGCTATTAAAATTGCAGAAAATCCAGTTCAACATTCAAGGACTAAGCACATTGATGTCAGGTATCATTTTATTAGAGAACATATTGAGAATGGTACTGTGGAACTTCATTTTGTTCCTACTGACAAACAGCTTGCAGATATTCTAACTAAACCACTTGATGAGACTACATTCAGTAGACTAGTAAGTGAGTTAGGAATGTTAAATTTTTAGATCTTTAACATCTGCAAAAGTAGCAAGGTATGTTGTTCTTAGCTTATAGACTTGATATTCTTGTCAGGATCTATATTTGATTGTTAAATGTTTTAGCTATAACACATTGCCTTGATAAATTTCAGTATGATAGACTTGTTAATAATCATCAGGATTAGATTTGTTATCAGGATGCTGACGTCATCAGTATTGTGTCAGTATCAGGATTATGAAAATTGTTTCAGATCCTGACGTTTACTTTGTGTAGTAATCTGATTCTGTGATGTGTTAAGTCTATGCTAGCAAGTTTTGATATTTGCATACTGATAATTTGTACATCATTCAGAAATCAAAAGACAAGCAGATAACAAGAAATTGTATTTTCATTAATAGAAATCATTACATGGAAATAAAATACAACATCTTTTTGTCTAAATCTCTATTCTATACTTGTCTTTGATATGAACTCTGAGGAACAGGACAAGGAGCATCTCAAGAAATCCATCAGGGGATGAAAGCCTCGTTTGCATCTCCATCAAGATCAACCTCAGACTCTCGGCCAAATTCTTCATCCTCAAGTTTTGAGGAGGTTAGGGGAAGATTGTATCCAACAGATGGATGTTCTAGGAGAAACCTCTGGATATTATCGAAAACCAATCCATTCATGATTAGTTCGATGAGAAGAGTCGTTTGTTCAAAGAGATGATCAAGAACATGATGTTCATCGACCAAGAAAAATCTTAAAAATGGATTTGAAGGGATTTTTGGTTTGAGAAGCATTGTTGAGAAGAAAAGAAATTGAAAGGTTATGGAGAATGGCACAAGGCGTTTGGTTCTTTTAAAGGAAGACGTGAGAAGCTGAGCAGTCACTTGGAAGTCTTAATGAAGTCAAATGCTAATTATTGCATGAGACTGTATTTCTTGTTTCAAGAAATATTGAAAATATCTAACCAATTGATTTTCTGTTCAGATTAATTGTTTATTTTCTTTTTCAGATAAAAGAAAAATGCCACGTGAAAAACTCCATATTAAGTCTCTGATAATATTGGTCAGGATTTCATGTGTGACCATCAGGATTTGAAAATCATATTTTTAAATCACATTGCATTTTGTGATTATTTTGATGAGAGGTCATCATGAAAAGGAAGCTGATCAGTATTGCTTATTTATACCCTGATTTATTTCATGAAAATCAATTTTGGATTTTATTTTCCAAAAATCGTGGGTAACTGCATTTTTCAGGGACTGACACCTGTCAATCTACGTGTCAACGTGGAATAGTGGTCTGAAAGATTTGTGAAATATATTTGTTTTAAAACTCTAATCGTGCAATTGCTTTCTCTAATCTTACATTCTCTAAAGCAAAAATCACTCTTGAGTTTTCAAAATCACTAATCCATTTCAAGAATTTTTCGAGTTTCTTTTCAGATCAAAAATGGCAGCTCAGAGAAGATTACCTAAATCAGTAGCCTTCAAGTTTGGTGACTTTGATTTTATGACAAACAATCATGTTGCAGCTATTACCAACAAGGAAGGAGTGTCATCTGATTTTCATCCAATCATGGACTTTCTGGTGTATGGACCATTAAGTTATGCATTGACAGCATCTCCACAGATTAATCAAGTAGCTGTTTCACAAGCTTGGGAGAATGCTGAGGTAATTGATTCTACTCAGAGTCAATCAGGTAAGATTGTTCTACATTTAGGACAAGATTTATTTGACATTACTGAATCTGTTGTTAATTCAGTACTCTGCTTACCTGTTACTGATAGTTATGAGAATGTACCATCTGATGATAATATAAGAACTATGTTGTCTGAATTAGGTTATAGTGGACCTCTAGATAACATGAGCCAGTTGAATAGAACTTTTCTTAGAAAGGAATGGTCTTTTTACTTTGATCAAATTGCTAAATGTTTTACTGGCAAATGTAGTTCTTTTCAACAAATTACTTCTGTTACATCACATATTGCTTATAGTTTGCTTTATGACAGAGTAATTAACATTGGTCATATTATCTTAAGTCAGATGAGTATTAAACTTGGGTCAAGAGATCAAAACAGGAAAATGGTTTATTATCATAGATTTATGCAATTGTTTATTAACCATTTTATTCCTGATGTTGAAGCTAGATTTGGTAGGGAACATTGTGTTTCTTCTTATGAACAGCAAAAGAGAATTTTCTCTGATATTACAAAGAAGGACAATGAAAAGAATCTAGATGAAATACCTGCAATTCATTATCCACATCATTTTCGGGTAATTCTTAACACTCATCTTCCTACTATCTACAATTCTTCTTTCTTTTGTGGTGAAATGGCTCAGGAATCTCAATTGGAGGAGAACCCACCTGTGTCTACCCAAGTAGCCCAAAACATCATAGTCTCTGAAACAATTCAAGAACCAAATTTTGATCCACAGCCTATTGTTTCAAAGAAACCAACCTCTGGTGTTTCTCAAAAGACATCAGTTGTAAGGAAGAGAAGATTTGTTGTGTCAAGTAGTAGTAGTAATTCTAGTGAAGGTGATGATGATTTAACTCTTGCAGAGAGAGCAGAATTGAAGGCTGCAATTCAACTTTCTTTGTTAGCACAAAGAGATAAAAAACCTAGTCACAGCCAGGCTGCAGTCTCCCAAAAGGCTGTAGTTCTTAAAAAGGGAAAACAGTTACTGGATACTGTCTCTCAAAAGACTGTGTCTATTGAACAAAGATCTCATCCCAAGATCACTTCTGTGTCTACACCTCTTGAGTCTTCTCAGGATAAATCTTTTGCTCACTATATCAGGAGAACAAGGAGAAAGATTCAATTGTCACCTACACACACAGAGTCTAGTCCAACTAATATCATGCAGGTTTCTACAAATCAAGCTACATCTATGTCAGTATTTGACAAGAGAGATCTGGATATTGATTCTTCATGGGAAACTACATTATCATACAGACTGGCTATGGGACTAATTTCTCTCAAAGTGAAGTTGTCAAGGCCTGTTCTAGACTTTTTGGTTGAAAAAGTACCAAAACTTTTATTTCCAGATGAATATGGACTTCTACATCAAAGACTTGACTTAATGAAGATGTATTTCTATGTATCTGTCAGAAGACAATTAGTCAAGAAATTTGGACTCTCGAAGCATGTTGCACTTCAATCACTTCATGCATATTTATTTGACAAGGATGTAATTATTGAAGATGCTTCATCTCAAGGTGAAAAACTGGAGGAAGTAGATAGAAGAATGCAGTCAACAGAAGATACTATTTCACCAGTGGTGAATAGTAGGAAAGATCAGATCACAGTCACTGTAACACAAGAACCATCTAGTCAGAGGAAGGATGACTCAGGAGCTGTGATAGCTGATGTTGAAAGGTCTTCTGTGATGACTGAGAATGCAAGTGAGATACCCTATGATATGGGAGGAATGACTTTGGTTGATTTTTCTGAAGATCAAACAAATTTTGTTCAGTCAGAGTCTATCCACCTTGAGGGTGTGTCTCAGCAAACAACACTTAAAGACGGTGATATACTAACTATGGTGTCTAATGAAGTATTACTGAAGACATCAGAGTCTAGTAAACAACCTGAAAGTGGTATACTGGAGCCTGTAGTTTCTGAAAGGAAAGAAGATGATTGTATGGGTTCAGACACTATAGCAGCTCACTCCTTGGAGAAAACCTCAAGCCACATGCCATATGAGGAACCCTCTCTCCATGTGAGTTCAGGTATAAAAACTCCTTCTAAACTCTATTTTTCTGTAGGTCATGAGAGCACTTATCTAAATTTGAGTGATACAGTTGAAAAGATGGACTTCGATCCACAATTTGAGCGGCTGGCTCCTGACCAGGCAAAAGGTGAGGTAGAAAGAGTGTTGACTTTAGAAAGTCAAAGTGAGAATGAGGGTATGGATGATCAACTCCATAGTGAGGGAGAGAAAATTAGGAAACCATCATTTGATTTCTGGGATCAGGTTTTTCCTGAATCTTGGTCTGAAAATTTGGGTATGGATGCTGGTACTTATTCATTCATCAAAATGTATCAGAAGAATGACCTAGCACATCACAATGCAAAGCCAGAAGTTAAAGCTCAGAAGCAAAAGGAGAGGCTTGCAGGAATCATTAACAGAAGAGGTGCCAGGATAAAGCAATCTCTTGTTACATATGTACCAGATAAAGATCCTAATGATCCTAGTGTTCCTTTGTATGTACTTCCAATATCAGCTAGAATTGAGACATCAACAGTCTCTGATCACTCTAAGGAGGAGTCAGGATTTGAAGATGTTAGTACACAGAATACTGGTGAAGGAGATGATGATCATGTTTCAGTTCCAGAACAGAAAGATGAAGACGTTGATACTTCTAATCAGGTTTTATTACTTGAATATCATACAACTCAAGCAACTTCTTCTACAAGACTTGAAGATAAAGTTCTTTCTGACTCTGATACTGAAGATACTAGAAGCACTTCCAACATTGAAGTTCATTCTGATGTTTTGAAAGATATTCAGAATTCTCAAATTGCTATTCAAACAAGACTTCAATCACTTGAAGATAACCAAGTCACAATTATGGAAAATCAAGCAGTTCTTATGAATCTCATTTGTTCTGTTTCTGAATCTCTTGGAATTAATGTTGCTGATGTCAAAAAGGGGGAGATAAAGACAATTCAAAGACAACAACAACACTACCAGACTGAAGGAGATAAAGATAAATCTAAAGCTGGGGGAGATAAAGATCAGACAAATGGTAGTAAAAAGAAGAACCAGGAGTGACAGTGGTGAATCTCAGCTAGGAAGTGGTAAAGGAAGAGCAGCATTAATAGTTAAAATTCTTTCTTCTAAGTACTAGATAAACGTCTACATCTGTGAAGGAGGTACTTAAACTTCATAATTCTACATTCATAAATTCTATTCTGGTTGTATTGTTATATGTTTTGACATCCACAACTTAGATTTATGCTTCAGATTGTAAAGCATAAATAGGGGGAGATTGTTAGGAATAATTCATAAGTTGTGATGTTAAGAATAGAATTTACACATTATACTTCTTGTAATCCTGATCTTATAAAGGATTTAGCACTGTATATAGGTTTTATGTGTAAAACAGTTATCTGTATAGTTTAATCAGGAATGAACAGTGTATCGGAGACTACATGTCAGGAACAGAGAGCAAATCCTGATGACGTGTCCAATACTGATGGTTGATCAGATACTGATGCAGTGTGCAGATCCTGATATCAGTCGTGTTACTGATGATGTCATTATGGATGCTACAGAAACTGGCAAGTGCTATAAAACAGGATCGTTGTTTGAAGAACAAGCAAGAAGATATTATGAAGGAAAGAGTTTTCTATTGAAGGAAACTATCGACTAGAAGGCAGAACATTGTCATGTATAGATTATATCTTTCTGTTATTAGTTGATAGGTAGCATTATAAATACTCTCTCAATATCATTGTAAAGAGTGTGAGGCGTGAGACGAAATTGTGAGTTCGTGTGCGTAGCTCTGTATAAGGTTTGTATTCGAGAAGTTCGAAACAAACAGAGAGATATTTGTATTGTCAGCAGCTGCTAAAGGTATTGTACACCTTTGGTAGAGTTTGTATTTGATTTTATTAATACAAACAAGAGTTTGATTCATTCGTTTATTCTTGTTTTTATAATCAAGAAAAAATCAGACAGGATTATATAACTTGTATTCAACCCCCCCCTTCTACAAGTTATTCGAGTTAACAGTTTGTATTTGATCTTATTAATACAAACAGAGTTTGATTCATTCGTTTATTCTTGTTCATATAACCAAGTAAAAATCAGACATGATTATATAACTTGTATTCAACCCCCCCTTCTACAAGTTATTCAAGTTAATAATTGGTATCAGAGCAGGTTGATTTCGAATAATCATAAAGATCTGCAATCATGTCTGGTTACAAGGATGGGAATACTAAGATTCCTATGCTCAAGAGAAACGAATATACTCTATGGGAAGTAAAGATGTTGCATCATCTGGAAGCAACAGATCCTGATTATCTTGATAGAATCAGAGATGGACCTTTTGTTCCAACAAAGATCGTTGGACAAGCAACTGTTGATGGTGTGGTTGTTCCAGAACATACAGCAGAGAAGCCAAAATCTGAATGGTCAGATAAGGACAAGGAGAATGTTCTTAAAGATGCTAAAGTGAGAAACATATTATTCAACAGTCTTGATTCTGTTCTCACTAACTATGTTCTCTCTTGTAAAACTGCTAAGGATATATGGGACAATCTTAAGGTTCACTGTGAAGGAACTAAGCCTGTCAGGAAGAATATGAGGACACTACTTATACAACAGTATGAGTACTTTGAATCCAAGTCTGGTGAGTCACTTACTGATACCTTTGATAGGTTTACAAAACTCATCAATGAGATGGCCCATGGTAAATTTTATGACTTGGAGGATATGAATACAAAGTTCATGAAAGCTTTGCCTGATTTCTACAATGAGAAGATATCTGCGATTGAGGAAGCTAATGATCTGGATGAGATATCATTAGAGGCAGTATATGGAAAACTGAGAGCTTATGAACTTGATAAGCAGCAGAAGAAGAGCAGGAGTGAAGGAAAGATGAAGACTATTGCACTTACTGCTCAATCTGAATTAAAGAAGCTTCTTGAAGAACAGCATGAAGAGATTGCTGTAAAGAACTCAAGGAAGGAGAAAAGCAAAGAAAGTTCTGAGTCAGAGACTACTGATATGGACTCTGACAACAATGATTCTGAATCTGAGATGCAGGAACTCTTTGCTATGTTTGCTAAAGCTTTCAAGAAAGGAAGATTCAACAGGAGAAGATTTAGCAAAGGACCTTTTCAAAAGAAGGAGGAGAAGAAGGGTGACAAAGGCAAAAGTACAATTGTTAAGCTTGATAAGGCCAAGATCAAGTGCTTTAATTGCAGTGAGCTTGGACACTTTGCTAGTGAGTGTAAGAAGCCTAGGAATTCAGGAAAGGGTAATGCACTTATGGTCACACAGAAGGATTGGGCTGATTCCAGTGATTCTGAAGATGAATTGGATTATGACAATATTGCACTGATGGCAAATGTTTCAGATAAACCCGGATCTCCAAAGAAAACTTCTCCATCCTCTGTTAAGGTATCACTTCATTCTCTTGATTCATTTGATAACTTAAATTCTGATGAAATTAGATCTATCCATGCTGAGTTTAAGAATCTTATGACTAATTTTAGAATTCTTACTAGTGAAAGAGATGAACTTAAGGTTAAGAATGATAAATTAGTTGATAGAAATAATTTTCTTGAATCTGAGTTAATTCAAATGGAAGAATACAAGTTAAGTTCTGATAAAGCTAAGCATGATTATAGTGTTATTCTTGAGGCGTATGACTATGTCAGAAAAGAACTAGAGGAAGAGAGAGATGTGATTAAGACCATTAACATTTCTGGTAAAAAGACACAAGAAATCATTGAAAATGGATTTCGTGGTAAGGTTAATGGTTTAGGTTTTGATAAGGCTAGACAAGAAGAAAAAGTAGCTATTGTCAATGATGATAGTAAAGTAAAAGCTAGCACATCTAAATCTGAAGGTAAGAAAATTGTTTCTGAACCTAATCATGTTAAATTTGTTAATTCAAAAGGTACCCCTGTTGTACACAAAAGGATTAACAATAGTAATTCAGATGAGAAAGTGTTAGAGAAACCTAAGAATGTAAACATAGGGTTTCTGTCTAAGTCTCAGTTGAAACAGAGATTAGATGGTCTTTCAGAGTCTAGCAAGATCAAAAGAAATAGGAATGGAAAAGAAGGTATTAACAAAGAGAATAATTACAAGAATGTACCTGATGCACCTAGGAAAAAATGCTATAAGTGTGGAAATCATAATCATTTGGCCCTAGACTGCAATCAAAAACCTTCTTGGAAAACTGAGTCCAGATTCCCCAAGACTCAGAAAATTCAATACCAACCACAAAAAGCTTGTTATCATTGTGGTAGTTTACTTCATTCCATTTACATGTGTAGAGAATATCATGAACTGTATTATGACTATTATTCTTTGAAATTTGAAACTCCTAGTAACAAACAGTTTGTGAAATCAGAGTCTAAAGTTGACTCTACAACAGGTAAAGTAAAGGAAAAATTCTCAAAGCCCGTTGTTTCTAAATCTAGTAAGAAAGGATCCAATCAAAGTTGGGTCCTAAAAAATTCTAACTAGTTACTTTTTGTTTGCAGGGCACAGGAAAGAAGCATTCAATTATCTTGGACAGTGGATGCTCTGGACATATGACTGGAAAGAAGTCCCTGCTTACAAAGTTTGAGAGAAAAGCTGGCCCAGTAATATCCTTTGGAGATGGCAACAAAGGAGAAACTCTGGGATATGGCTCAATTGTTTTGGGGGAATGTCATCATAGAAAATGTAGCACTGGTTGAAGGCTTGAAACATACTCTTTTAAGCATAAGTCAACTGGGTGATAACGGTTACAAATCAATCTTTGACAGAGAAGGATGCAAAATCTTGAATATGCAGAATGGAGACATTGTTCTAACTGGTCAAAGACATGGTAACATATATGAAGCCAGCTTAAGTGATACATCTAAAGGAATTGTTAGATGTCTCTACAGCAAAGCAACAAGTAATGAAAGCTGGAATTGGCACAAGAAACTCTCACATCTCAACTTCAAGAAGCTTAATCAACTTGTTAAGCACAATTTGGTGAGAGGCCTACCTCAGGCAAATTATGTGCAAGATGGACTTTATGATGCATGTCTGCTTGGAAAGCAAAGAAGAACCACTTTCAAGAGCAAGACTGAAAATTTAATTACTAAACCATTTCACATGCTACATCTTGATCTGTTTGGTCTAGTAAACATTATGTCTATCAGCAAGAAAAGATTTGCTCTAGTGATAGTGGATGATTTCACAAGGTTCACACGGGTGTTCTTTCTACACAAGAAGGATGAAGCTCCTCAACAAATCATTGAACTTGTCAAGAATATTCAGAATAACTCTGAGTACAAAGTCAAAGTACTTAGGAGTGACAATGGTACAGAATTCAAGAATTCTACAATGGAGGGGTTTTGTGCAGACAATGGAATCACTCAACAGTTTTCTGCACCTGGTACACCTCAGCAAAATGGTGTAGTGGAAAGAAAGAACAGGACTCTCATAGAGGCAGCAAGAACCATGCTTGCAGATGCAAAACTTCCAACCTACTTTTGGGTAGAAGCTATTAACACTGCATGTTTCACTCAAAATTGTACCTTGGTAAATAGTCATGGAAAAACTCTCTATGAGATGATCAAAGGAAAGAAACCAAGTGTGAAATATTTTCACATATTTGGATGCAAATGCTATGTCCTAAAAGTTCATCCAGAACAACTTGGAAAGTTTGAAGCCAAATCGGATGAAGCAATCTTTCTAGGATATTCAGCATATAAGGCCTTCAAAGTTTATAATCTCAAAACTCACATTGTTATGGAATCAATTCATGTTGCATTTGATGATAAGAAATTTGGAATTCTGCAAACTGATGAAAGCCATGACAAATTGGAATTTGAAAATCTGAAGAATTCTGAGATACTCTCCAGTGATGATGAAGGTTCTCAAGAAGGAATTTTTATTGCTTCTCAAAGGAATGCTACTGTTGAGGGGGAGCAAATAAATCAAAGAGAACACAGTGATCATCAGGAGCAGACTAGCTATTCAGAGTCTACTCCATCAGGAACTGATCTTTCAGAGTCTGCTGAGGAAAGATCAGTAACTAGCAGCAGTATGGAATCTACTGATTCTATTGATCAAAGGGGAGTTATTGAAGGCAGAGAGAATTCTTCTACAAGAGATACCACTAACTTAGGGGGAGAGACTAGCAGAGTCAATCTACCACCTGTTAGAAAATGGACAAAGGATCATACTGAAGATTTGATTATTGGTGATCCAAATAGTGGTGTTCGAACTAGAAGATCAATTCAAAATGAATGCTTGTATAGTTGTTTTCTCTCAAAGAATGAACCTAAGAAGGTTGAAGAAGCCTTACAGGATCCTGATTGGGTAATTGCAATGCAGGAGGAGTTAAATGAGTTTGAGAAAAACAAAGTCTGGAAACTGGTACCAAGACCTAAAGATAGATCTATTGTTGGTGCAAGATGGGTTTTCAGAAATAAGCTAGATGAATCTGGTATGATTGTAAGAAACAAAGCAAGACTGGTGGCCAAGGGTTACTCTCAGGAAGAAGGCATTGATTATGATGAGACCTTTGCACCTGTAGCAAGATTGGAAGCAATCAGAATGTTTCTTGCATTTGTAGCTCATTCAAAATTCAAGGTATACCAGATGGATGTAAAGAGTGCTTTTCTAAATGGAAAACTTGATGAGGAAGTGTATGTGAAACAGCCACCTGGATTTATTGATCCAAAGTTTCCAAATCATGTCTACAAACTTGACAAGGCACTCTATGGACTAAAGCAGGCACCAAGAGCATGGTATGAGACTTTGTCTAAATTTCTTCTTGAAAATGGCTTCATAAGAGGTACAATTGACAAAACTCTATTCTTTAGAAAGATAAAAGGTGAATTGCTTTTAGTTCAAGTTTATGTTGATGATATTATTTTTGGTTCTACTAATGAAAAGTTGTGTGCTAAGTTTAGCAAGCTTATGCAGTCTAAGTATCAGATGAGCATGATGGGTGAATTAAATTATTTCTTAGGCTTGCAGGTCAAACAAACTAAGACTGGTATTTTCATTAATCAGTCAAAGTATATCAAAGATCTTTTAAGAAGATTTGACTTTCAAGACTGTGCAGTTGCAAAAACACCCATGGCAACAGCCACTAAACTAGACTCTGATCCTAAAGGAAAGAGTGTGGATAATACTAGTTATAGAGGCATGATAGGCTCATTGTTATATCTAACTGCAAGTAGGCCAGATATAATGTTTTCTACCTGTTTATGTGCTAGATTCCAAAGTGATCCTAAGGAATCTCATTTAATTGCTGTGAAGAGAATTTTTAGATATCTCAAAGGAACTCCAAATCTTGGTTTGTGGTATCCTAAAGAATCTGATTTCTTTCTAATTGGCTATTCAGACTCTGATTATGCAGGGTGTAAGATAGACAGGAAAAGCACTACAGGTACATGTCAATTCTTGGGAAATAGATTGATTTCTTGGGCAAGCAAGAAGCAACAATCTGTTTCAACCTCAACTGCAGAAGCTGAGTACATAGCAGCAGGCAGTTGTTGTGCACAGCTCCTTTGGATAAGAAATCAGTCGATGGATTATGGTATGACACTTAGTAATATTCCTATGTTTTGTGATAATACTAGTGCTATCAAAATTGCAGAAAATCTAGTTCAACATTCAAGGACTAAGCACCTTGATGTCAGGTATCATTTTATTAGAGAACATATTGAGAATGGTATTGTGGAACTTCATTTTGTTCCTACTAACAAACAACTTGCAGATATTCTAACTAAACCATTTGATGAGACTACATTCAGTAGATTAGTAAGTGAGTTAGGAATGTTAAATTTTTAGATCTTTAACATCTGCAAAAGTAGCAAGGTATGTTGTTTTTAGCTTATAGACTTGATATTCTTGTCAGGATCTATATTTGATTGTTAAATGCTTTAGCTATAACACTTTGCCTTGATAAATTTTAGTATGATAGACTTGTTAATAATTATCAGGATTAGAATTGTTATCAAGATGCTGACGTCATCAGTATTGTATCAGTATCAGGATTGTGAAAATTGTTTCAGATCCTGACGTTTACTTTGTGTAGTAATCTAATTCTGTGATGTGTTAAGTCTATGCCAGCAAGTTTTAATATTTGCATACTGATAATTTATACATCATTCAATAATCAAAAGACAAGTAGATAATAAGAAATTGTATTTTCATTAATTGAAAGCATTACATACATGGAAATGAAATACAACATCTTTTTGTCTAATTTCTACTTATAATCTTATACTTGTCTAATGAAATGAATTCTGAGGTATAGGACAAGGAGCATCTCAAGAAATCCATCAGGGGATTTAAACAGCCTCGTCTGCTCTTGGATTCCTTGTCTGGGCGACTTGAATGAGAGTAGCTAACTTAAATGAATAGCATCCCCATCAAGATCAACCTCAAACTCTCGGCCAAATTCTTCATCCTCAAGTTTTGAGGAGGTTAGGGGAAGATTGTATCCAATAGATGGATATTCTAAGAGAAACCTCTGGATATTATCTGAAACTACTTCATCCATGTCTAGTTCGATGAAAAAAGTCGTCTCTTTAAAGAGATGATCAAGAACAGGATGTTCATCGACTGTGAAAAACCTAAAGAATGGGTTTGAATGGAATTTTGGTTTGAGGATCATTGTTGAGAAGAAAAGAAATTGAAAGGTTTATGGAAAATGGCATAAGGCGTCTGTTTCTTTTATAGAAAGGCGTGAGAAGCTGAACAGTCACTTTGAAGTTTTAATGAAGTCAGATGCTAATCATTGCGTGTGACTGTATTTCTTGTTTTCAAGAAATGTCGAATATATCTAACCAGTTGATTTTGTTCAGATTAATTGTTTATTTCTTTTTCAGATAAAAGAAAGATGCCACGTGGAAACTCCATATTAAGTCTCTGGAATCAGGATGATATTGATCAGGATTTCAAGTGTGACCATCAGGATTTGAGAATTATTATTTTTAAATCACATTGCATTTTGTGATTATTTTGATGAGAGGTCATAACAGGAAAATGAAGCTGATCAGTATTGATTGTTTATCTTGATAATACCCTGATTTATTTCATGAAAATCAATTTTGAATTTTATTTTCCAAAAATCGTGGGTAACCGCACTTTTCAGGGACTGATACCTGTCAATCTACGTGTCAACGTGGGATAATGGTCTGAAAGATTTGTGAAATATATCTGTTTTGAAACTCTAATCGTGTAATTGCTTTCTCTAATTTCACATTCTCTAAAGCAAAAACACTCTCGAGTTTTCAAAATCACTAATCCATTTCAAGAATTTTTCAAGTTCTTTTCAGATAAAAAATGGCAGCTCAAAGAAGATTACCTAAATCAGTAGCCTTCAAGTTTGGTGACTTTAATTTTATGACGAACAATCATGTAGCAGCTATCACCAATAAGGAAGGAGTGTCAACTGATTTTCATCCAATCATGGACTTTCTGGCGTATGGACCATTAAGTTATGCATTGACAGCATCTCCACAGATTAATCAAGCAGCTGTTACACAAGCTTGGGAGAATGCTGAGGTAATTGATTCTACTCAGAGTCAATCAGGTAAGATTGTTCTACACTTAGGACAAGATTCTTTTGATATTACTGAATCTGTTGTTAATTCAGTACTTCACTTACCTGTTAGTTTGAATTATGAGAATGTACCATCTGATGATGAGGTAAGAACTATGTTATCTGCATTAGGTTATAATGGACCTTTAGATAACATGAGCCAGTTAAGAAGATCTTATCTTAGAAAAGAGTGGCCTTTCTTCTTTGATCA
Organism: Kitagawia praeruptora; assembly: GCA_037693485.1. Classification (NCBI taxonomy): domain Eukaryota; kingdom Viridiplantae; phylum Streptophyta; class Magnoliopsida; order Apiales; family Apiaceae; genus Kitagawia; species Kitagawia praeruptora. The sequence continues at coordinate 69,245,264 of CM075352.1, forward strand.
ATTAGCTAAATGTTTTACTGGTAAATGTAGTTCTTTTGATCAAATTACTTCTGTTACTTCACATATTGCTAACAGTTTGCTTTATGACAGAGTAATTAACATTGGTCACATTATCTTAAATCAGATGTGTATTAAACTTGGGTTAAGAGATCAAAACAGGAAAATGGTTTATTATCATAGATTTATGCATAAGTTTATTAACCATTTTATTCCTGATGTTGAAGCTAGATTTGGTAGAGAACATTGTGTTTCTTCTTATGTACAGCAAAAGAGAATTTTCTCTGACATTACAAAGAAGGACAATGAAAAGAATCTAGATGAAATACCTGCAATTTAGTATCCACATCATGTTCAGGTAATTCTTAAAACTCATCTTCCTACTCTCTACAATTCTTCTTTCTTTTGTGGTGAAATGGCTCAGGAATCTCAATTGAAACCATAACCAGATCTCTGTGGGAATGAACTTGACTTCTATCTGTATTACTTGTGACCACGTACGCTTGCGTGATTTTAGTGCAAACAAGTTTTTGGGTTTGAGGGATAAGTAGTGTATATTTATGTGATTGTTAGTCATTGTGTTCATGTAGGATTTCATGCTTTGCATATTAGTAGTAGTAAATTATGCATTTATGTTAGTGATATCTACGTTTGTTTCATATAGGACATTTTGTTTTTATGTTCGTATATCATGTGGGTTCATAATAGTTGTATTTACACCCATGCTTGATAGGAATTTTGTGTTGTTGACGCTTTTGATTGAGAAGTGATATGCTTTGTTCTTGTGCACACACATACACTAGTAAGTTGAAGCTAGTAGACTTATTGAATGTTGTAAGTGATTAGAAGGACATGAATATGTGCAAGATGATTTAGTTTGCATGCTTTGAATACAAGTCGGTGCATTAGAGAGATTTTTACTTGGGATTGAGTATGTTTTTCCACCTAGTGAGTTTTTGAGCCTTATTGCATATTTGCAATTTATTCGTTTGCTTGAGTGTCCACGGATTGTTTGCATTGCTAGCAGTTGTTTGAGGTCTTTCTTGAAACGCATGACATTATTCGACGATTAAAATGATAAAGGCATTTAGGATTAACCACATATTTTCCCATATTACCACACCATGTTTACATGATCAATTAGTTAACCCGTTGAGCTTAATCCTATTTTTTCGGTGACATACCACATTACTTGCCTAGACCTTTTTCTTGTATTGGCCTTACATTAATTTGAACCCACATTGTCAAAGGCTAGTAGAGTGCTTAAGGGAGTAATAAGGTGTGCAAGGAGGGGTTTATTGTTGGTCGTACTTTTGGGTGAAATATTGAAAATTGGGATTGTTTACTTGATAGTCGGCTTGTGTAATAAAATTGTGGGATCATTGTTCATTGTTTATATTATTGTTTGTGTTATATTTAGCTCTCGAAAAAAAAAGGAAAAAAAAACAAGAAAAAAAAGAAAAAAAAAGAAAAGAAAAAAAATATATTATGAGAGCATGTTTGTGTTTGTTGTGATCCTACTTTAGTCGACTCGTCGATTGTTTTTGTTGGAAGAAAAATAGAAAAATTATGTGGGGGGGAAATAGGGTGTTGTGTATGATTTATTATGGTACTTACTAGCTTTTGACACTTCACCTGTTTTGGCTTATTTGACATACCTAGTCCCTAGCCCCGTTACAACCCAATTAAAGACCTTTTGATTATCGTCATTGATGTATGTTGCGTTAAGAGTTAGATTGATACCAAATGTCAAGCATGCTTATGATTTTTGTTGGAATTGAGTGATACACTTACCCTTGTTCTTGAGTGAATATTCTTTTATGAGTGAATTGTGAGTGTTTGCTTGTTTTTGCGTATGAGATCCCGAGTTTTGTCTCAAAGATGTACTCTTGTAGGCTTAGCATGTTTACTAACTTATTCTTACATTTGACATGGGCTTGTGAGAACTTATGCATGTTCATTGAGTAGACTATGTGAATACTTGCACTTTCGACACCAAGACATTGCGTATTTACTTTGATTCTTAAGTTGATATGGCATGAGAGGATTTGAAGGTATGGTAGGATGTTAGTACTAGATTAATTGCATTTTCATATTAGTTGCATTCATGCATTGCATTGCATTGGATTTTGTGGGTACATTCGCTATAGACCCTCACGAGACCTTACTCGTCCACTAGGGCTGCCTAGGGGTTTAAAGGGCTTGTTGCATATGCCAAATGCAACCGTGATCACCTACGGAAGTGGTACTAGTTAGTTAGTTAGTTGTAATTGTTTATGCTTGAGGACAAGCATCGGTTTAAGTTTGGGGGTGTGATAAGTGGAATTTATCTCCACTTGGAGCGTTCCATATCGGCTTAAATTGATTGTCTTGGACTCAAGTTTGTGGTGGTTTTGATGTGTTTTGTTTAGTTGTGCAGATTTACGAGAATGTTGATTAAGGTTGATGCTTCTATCGTTTTTGGAGAATAAATTAGTTAAAATTCGGATTTCTGAGACGGTTGCGCAGTCTACACTGTTTTGGACATATCTGGAGTTCTAGAAGTCAGTTTTCAGCGATCTTACTGCCCACGCGAAGCCTGGGAGATTTTCTACAACTTGGGATAGGATTCCCAGGAGCAAATTGCGCCGGGTAGGAGCAATTTGCGCGAAGAACAGACTGTTGGGCGCAGGTTGCAAGCGCGCGGTGCTGAAAAATTACAGTTTTTACTATTTTGGCCATATCTTGAGTTCTACAACTCCGTTTGAGGCCCGTAAGCAGTCCACGCGAAGATAACGAGATTCTCTATCATTCTAAAGTGGTCCAGAGGCCCAATTGCCGCTGGAACGTTCCAGAAAATCTGAAGAAAAGACAGCTGCGAATTTCCCTTTAAATCAGAATCAGTTTAGGAAACGTACTTCTATTATAATTCTGATTTGGTATTTTCTTGTTGGGCAAGATGTCTAGAGCCTATATAAACACATCCAACCCTTGTAATTTGAAATAATCATCATTAGGAGTAGAACTATTACATATCAATTACTTAGGATTATTTGTATCTTTTCATACTTTATTTTTATTATGGTTTCATCAGATCCCATGATGACGAGAGGTTCGATTATGAACTAATCGTTGTCATGGGATTCTAACGGATTTATTTATGGAGCTTTAGTATCTTGATTGCTTTAAAGATCTGTGTGTGATGTATATCTGATATCCTCGTATGGTTATGCTTAATTGATAGATGCGTCATGAACATCTAATTTGTTAATCTCTTGTGAAGTGAAAGTGGATCTTGAGATTTAGAACTTGCCATGCTAGCATAGGTTCATAATTGTTTATCAATATGATTCGTAGTATGAGATGAGAATACTTATATTGCCCTATGTGATCTTTATGGATAACTTGCTCTTCAACCGTTATGTTTTCAAATTCTATAGACATATAGGGTCTAAGCATAATTGGTATCTATTCATCTTCTATCTCTTTTGTGGATGTATGTTTAGTTTGGTATTCGTATACTGAGAAGTAGCGTATACTTGTTTCGTGTTATCCGATCAGATATCATAACCATTGCATATAGTGATTAAAGGCGTCAGATCTAAGCAAAGTAGTTAATGAAGTTAGGATTCCATGGTTTATCTTGCAGAAGTAATTTGATTTCAATTATTGTTAGATAGTTAATTCTTAGTTTGTTAATTTGCTTTTTAGTTAGATTTAGATAATCAAAACCCATCATTGTTAATTGTCTTAGCAGTGCATAATAACCATACATTGTTGCATAGGTGCATGAACTGAATTGAAACCATAACCAGATCTCTGTGGGAACGAACTTGACTTCTATCTGTATTACTTGTGACCACGTACGCTTGCGTGATTTTAGTGCAAACAAGTTTTTTGGCGCCGTTGCCGGGGATCATTGGTGTTTTATTTTTGGTTTATGTGCTTGTCAATAGTGGTCGTTAGAGTTCACTGACTCGGATTTCTTTTTCTCATCTATTCTTGCAGTTCGTTGGTGTTTTAGGTACTTGTCAGAGAGCATTGCCGTTGAAGATGGATTTTCTAAATTACTATGGAGTTCAGCAGGTGGTTAGTGTTTGTGAGCTATGTGCGGGCGTACATGAGACGTATCAGTGCTGGAGTAACCAAGGTGGTATTCAACAACCTCAGCAGCCTTATCAGTAGTATCAAGGTCAACAATATGGAGCACAGCCTTACTATCCTCAGAATATTCTGCAACAGCAGAATCAGAATTTTCTGCAGCAACATGACCCGTGGCAATCTCAACCTCTGAGTTATGAGGAACAACCATATTTTCAATACCATCTTCAACAGTACCAGCAAGATGTTCCAGATATGTCATATGTCTTTGGTAGTGAAGAGTTTCAACATCAGCAATCTATTCCTACTTTTCAGTCAGACGAGGTTGATGATTTGAAGGAAATTAGGAAGGAGATTAGGATGCTTGCAGAGAATAATGAGAAGCTTATCAAATCTATGGGGACATTAGCTGCTCAAGTTTTGAGTGTCTTGGAACAAGAGAAACAACAATTCATGCTAGAGGCAATTCCAGAGAGTAACGGTGACTTGGAGCGAGGTACTGCATGCTTAATTGAGGAAGACAAATTCCAAGGTGAGGTGAGTGTTCACAAGCCATGTGAGGAATTTGATCATGTTAGGATGGTGGATGATTTGGAAAGGGCACTATTTGGGACAGACACTGCTGAGCTGCACAAATTTCAAGAATTGGTATGTGCGTACCAAGAGGTTGAAGAACATGAGAAGGATGCAGATTTTCTACTTGTCTCAGAGTATAAAGATGGAGGTAGCGCATTAGAGCCAATGGAGGAAGTTCTCTTTGAGGAACCAAAGGCTTCAGCAATTTACATTTACCCTCCTCCATTATATTCAAGCGAAGCCCGCGAATGTGTGTTGTTCTACAAATTGACAGATTTTAGGTCAACAGATGAAGGCATTGGAGTTGGATATAGTTGCTACATGAATATGCCAAACAAGGAGAAGGAGCAAAAAGTGTGACGCCGAGATGATGTTGAAGTATTGCGAAGAGAGGACCAGGCGAACTATTATCATCCTTAATGGAGGCTTGGAAGTAACGTCAAGCTATTGACGTTAAAGAATCGCTTCTTGGGAGGCAACCTAAGGTATTTTTTCTACTTTCTCTTGTATTTGCTTCCATTCAATGAGGACATTGAATTTTTCAAGTTTGGGGGTGGTTTGAGGGATAAGTAGTGTATATTTATGTGATTGTTAGTCATTGTGTTCATGTAGGATTTCATGCTTTGCATATTAGTAGTAGTAAATTATGCATTTATGTTAGTGATATCTACGTTTGTTTCATATAGGACATTTTGTTTTTATGTTTGTATATCATGTGGGTTCATAATAGTTGCATTTGCACCCATGCTTGATAGGAATTTTGTGTTGTTGACGCTTTTGATTGAGAAGTGATATGCTTTGTTCTTGTGCACACACATACACTAGTAAGTTGAAGCTAGTAGACTTATTGAATGTTGTAAGTGATTAGAAGGACATGAATATGTGCAAGATGATTTAGTTTGCATGCTTTGAATACAAGTCGGTGCATTAGAGAGATTTTTACTTGGGATTGAGTATGTTTTTCCACCTAGTGAGTTTTTGAGCCTTATTGCATATTTGCAATTTATTCGTTTGCTTGAGTGTCCACGGATTGTTTGCATTGCTAGCAGTTGTTTGAGGTCTTTCTTGAAACGCATGACATTATTTGACGATTAAAATGATAAAGGCATTTAGGATTAACCGCATATTTTCCCATATTACCACACCATGTTTACATGATCAATTAGTTAACCCGTTGAGCTTAATCCTATTTTTTCGGTGACATACCACATTACTTGCCTAGACCTTTTTCTTGTATTGGCCTTACATTAATTTGAACCCACATTGTCAAAGGCTAGTAGAGTGCTTAAGGGAGTAATAAGGTGTGCAAGGAGGGGTTTATTGTTGGTCGTACTTTTGGGTGAAATATTGAAAATTGGGATTGTTTACTTGATAGTCGGCTTGTGTAATAAAATTGTGGGATCATTGTTTATTGTTTATATTATTGTTTGTGTTATATTTAGCTCTCGAAAAAAAGGAAAAAAAAACAAGAAAAAAAAGAAAAAAAAAGAAAAGAAAAAAAATATTATGAGAGCATGTTTGTGTTTGTTGTGATCCTACTTTAGTCGACTCGTCGATTGTTTTTGTTGGAAGAAAAATAGAAAAATTATGTGGGGGGGAAATAGGGTGTTGTGTATGATTTATTATGGTACTTACTAGCTTTTGACACTTCACCTGTTTTGGCTTATTTGACATACCTTGTCCCTAGCCCCGTTACAACCCAATTAAAGACCTTTTGATTATCGTCATTGATGTATGTTGTGTTAAGAGTTAGATTGATACCAAATGTCAAGCATGCTTATGATTTTTGTTGGAATTGAGTGATACACTTACCCTTGTTCTTGAGTGAATATTCTTTTATGAGTGGATTGTGAGTGTTTGCTTGTTTTTGCGTATGAGATCCCGAGTTTTGTCTCAAAGATGTACTCTTGTAGGCTTAGCATGTTTACTAACTTATTCTTACATTTGACATGGGCTTGTGAGAACTTATGCATGTTCATTGAGTAGACTATGTGAATACTTGCACTTTCGACACCAAGACATTGCGTATTTACTTTGATTCTTAAGTTGATATGGCATGAGAGGATTTGAAGGTATGGTAGGATGTTAGTACTAGATTAATTGCATTTTCATATTAGTTGCATTCATGCATTGCATTGCATTGGATTTTGTGGGTACATTCGCTATAGACCCTCACGAGACCTTACTCGTCCACTAGGGCTGCCTAGGGGTTTAAAGGGCTTGTTGCATATGCCAAATGCAACCGTGATCACCTACGGAAGTGGTACTAGTTAGTTAGTTAGTTGTAATTGTTTATGCTTGAAGACAAGCATCGGTTTAAGTTTGGGGGTGTGATAAGTGGATTTTATCTCCACTTGGAGCGTTCCATATCGGCTTAAATTGATTGTCTTGGACTCAAGTTTGTGGTGGTTTTGATGTGTTTTGTTTAGTTGTGCAGATTTACGAGAATGTTGATTAAGGTTGATGCTTCTATCGTTTTTGGAGAATAAATTAGTTAAAATTCGGATTTCTGAGACGGTTGCGCAGTCTACACTGTTTTGGACATATCTGGAGTTCTAGAAGTCAGTTTTCAGCGATCTTACTGCCCACGCGAAGCCTGGGAGATTTTCTACAACTTGGGATAGGATTCCCAGGAGCAAATTGCGCCGGGTAGGAGCAATTTGCGCGAAGAACAGACTGTTGGGCGCAGGTTGCAAGCGCGCGGTGCTGAAAAATTACAGTTTTTACTATTTTGGCCATATCTTGAGTTCTACAACTCCGTTTGAGGCCCGTAAGCAGTCCACGCGAAGATAACGAGATTCTCTATCATTCTAAACGGTCCACAGGCCCAATTGCAGCTGGAACGTTCCAGAAAATCTGAAGAAAAGACAGCTGCGAATTTCCCTTTAAATCAGAATCAGTTTAGGAAATGTACTTCTATTATAATTCTGATTTGGTATTTTCTTGTTGGGTAAGATGTCTAGAGCCTATATAAACACATCCAACCCTTGTAATTTGAAATAATCATCATTAGGAGTAGAACTATTACATATCAATTACTTAGGATTATTTGTATCTTTTCATACTTTATTTTTATCATGGTTTCATCAGATCCCATGATGACGAGAGGTTCGATTATGAACTAATCGTTGTCATGGGATTCTAACGGATTTATTTATGGAGCTTTAGTATCTTGATTGCTTTAAAGATTTGTGTGTGATGTATATCTGATATCCTCGTATGGTTATGCTTAATTGATAGATGCGTCATGAACATCTAATTTGTTAATCTCTTGTGAAGTGAAAGTGGATCTTGAGATTTAGAACTTGCCATGCTAGCATAGGTTCATAATTGTTTATCAATATGATTCGTAGTATGAGATGAGAATACTTATATTGCCCTATGTGATCTTTATGGATAACTTGCTCTTCAACCGTTATGTTTTCAAATTCTATAGACATATAGGGTCTAAGAATAATTGGTGTCTATTCATCTTCTATCTCTTTTGTGGATGTATGTTTAGTTTGGTATTCGTATATTGAGAAGTAGCGTATACTTGTTTCGTGTTATCCGATCAGATATCATAACCATTGCATATAGTGATTAAAGGCGTCAGATCTAAGCAAAGTAGTTAATGAAGTTAGGATTCCATGGTTTATCTTGCAGAAGTAATTTGATTTCAATTCTTGTTAGATAGTTAATTCTTAGTTTGTTAATTTGCTTTTTAGTTAGATTTAGATAATCAAAACCCATCATTGTTAATTGTCTTAGCAGTGCATAATAACCATACATTGTTGCATAGGTGCATGAACTGAATTGAAACCATAACCAGATCTCTGTGGGAACGAACTTGACTTCTATCTGTATTACTTGTGACCACGTACGCTTGCATGATTTTAGTGCAAACAAGCTGTGATAGCTGATGTTGAAAGGTCTTCTGTGATGACTGAAATTGCAAGTGAGAAACCCTATGATATGGGAGGAATAACTTTGACTGGTTTTCTTGAAGATCAAACAAACATTGTTCATTCAGAGTCTATCCACCTTGAGGGTGAGTCTTAGCAAACAACACTTAAAGACGGTGATGTACTAACTATGGAGTCTAATGAAGTATTACTGAAGACATCAGAGTCTAGTAAAGAACCTGAAAGTGGTATACTGGAGCCTGTAGTCTCTGGAAGGAAAGAAGATGATTGTAAGGGTTCAGAGACTATAGCAGCTCACTCCTTGGAGAAAACCTCAAGCCCCTTGCCATATGAGGAACCCTCTCTCCATGTGAGTTCAGGTATAAAAACTTCTTCTAAACTCTATTTTTCTGTAGGTCATGAGAGCACTTATCCAAATTTGAGTGATACACTTGAAAAGATGGATATTGATCCACAATCTGAGCGGCTGGCTTCTGACCAGGCAAAAGGAGAGGTAGAAAGAGTGTTGACTTTAGATAGTCAAAGTGAGATTGAGGGTATGGATGATCAACTCCATAGTGAGGGAGAGAAAATTAGGAAACCATCGTTTGATTTCTGGGATCAGGTTTTTCCTGAATCTTGGTCTGATAATCTTTGTATGGATGCTGGTACTTATTCTATTATCAAGATGTATGAGAAGAATGACTTAGCAAAGCATAATTCAAAGCCAGAAGTTAAAGCTCAGAAGCAAAAAGAAAGGCTTGCAGGAATTATAAACAGAAGAGGTGAAAGGCTAAGACAAACTTCTACACAATCAGTATCAGAAGATATTCCTAATGATCCTAGTATTCCGTTGTATGTACTTCCAATATCAGCCAGAATTGAGACATCAACAGTATCTGATCAATCTAAGGAGGCGTCAGGATTTGTAGATGTTAGTGCACAGAATACTGATGAAGGACAAGATGATCATATTGCAGCTTCAGATCGGAAAGATGAAGATGTTTGTAACTCTAATCGAGTTTTATTGCTTGAATATCATTCTACACAGGCAACTTCTTCTACAAGACTTGAATCTGAAGATATTCCAAACACTTCCAACATTGAAGTCAATTCTGAAGTTCTAAAAGACATTCAGAAATCTTAAGTTAAAATTCAATTAAGACTTCAAACACTTGAAGATAACCAAGTCACTATTATGGAAAATCAAGCAGTTCTGATGAATCTGATTTGTTCTGTTATTGAATCTCTTGGAATTAATGTTGCTGATGTCAAAAAGGGGGAGATAAAGACAATTCAAAGACAACAACAACAACAGACTGGGGATAAAAGAGGAACTGGGGGAGATAAAGATTGTGACAAAGGTGAATCTCATCATGGAAGTTGTAAAGGAAAAGAAGCATCAAATAGTTAAATTATTTCTTCTAAGTACTGGATACTATGTCTATATCTGAAAGAAGAGGTACTTAACTTCATGATTTTTGAATTCATAAATTCTATTCTGATTGTATTGTTATATGTTTTGACATCAACAACTCAGATTTATGCTTCAGATCTTAAAGCATAAATAGGGGGAGATTGTAAGGAATAATTCATGAGTTGTGATGTTAAGAATAGAATTTTACTTATATTTCTTGTATATCCTGATCTTATAAAGGATTTAGCACTTTGTATAGGAAATATGTGTTAGACAGTTATCTGTAAAGATTAGTCAGGAATGAACGGTGCATCAAGTACTACATGTCAGGAACTGAGAACGAATCCTGATATGTCAAGTCAAATACTGATCAAGTACTGATAGGATGGTTAGATCCTGATGCAAGAGGGAATCCTGATATCAGTCGTGTTACTGATGATGTCATTATGGATGCTATAGAAACTGGCAAGTGCTATAAAACAGGATCGTTGTTTGAAGAACAAGCAAGAAGATATTATGAAGGGAAGAATTTTCTATTGATGGAAACTATCAACTGGACGGCAGAACATTGTCATGTATAGATTATCCTTCTGTAATTAGTTGATAGGTAGCATTATAAATACTCTCTCTATATCATTGTAAAAAGTGTCGTAGTCGAACAAGTGTGAGTTGTAAGTTCGTGTGCGTAGCTCTGTATAAGGTTTGTATTCGAGAGTTCGAAACAAACAGAGAGAGAGATTTGTATTGTCAGCAGCTGCTAAAGGTATTTGTACACCTTTGGTAGAGTTTGTATTTGATCTTATTAATACAAACAGAGTTTGATTCATTCGTTTATTCTTGTTCATATAACCAAGCAAAAATCAGACACGATTATATAACTTGTATTCAACCCCCCCTTCTACAAGTTATTCGAGTTAACAAGTTTTCAGTTGCAACCTCATTTGTAACCTCATTTGCAACTTTCAGTTTTCAGTTGCAACTTCATTTGCAACTTTCAGTTTTCAGTTGCAACCTCATTTGTAACTCACACGGCTGGCGCCGCCCTGAAGTTGCAAATGAGGTTGCAAAACGTATTTTTAAAAAAATAAAAAGTTAAAAACAAAGTTGGTAGCATTTTTGTAAAAGTAAAAGTATAGAATTGAAAAGGGAAGTTAATGATAGTAAAAACGTAAAAAAAAAAGTTAAAAACATAAATATTTTTGTAAATATCCCTAAATTTATTGAATTGTTAAGATTAAAAAGCAAAAATATATTAGTGTTAAGATTAAAATAATACTGTGTAATAATCTGTAAATCGTGTAAACTTAGGGGTCATTTGTTAATCACTTAACGAGATGGAATGGATTCGTTCAGCTATTAAAATTATTTTGTTGGATTTTTTTTTGTGCTGGACGACTTCAAATTCCCTGAACAAGACAAGAAAAATCCCTGGACGAGTGTCTTGAAAAAAAAGGAGGTGGACTGGTTCAGATGATCATATATATCTAATGTTTATGCATAAGTCATAACCTAACACCAAGTTTTATTTATTATCATAATTTAACTCTTCACAAATATTATTATTATTTTGAAAGGGTGTATTTTTCAACATTAATTAATAAAAATTTGCATTAATATTGATATTTATTGGTACCTTTAAGATTTAATATTTTTGTTATTTATACTTGATATTAAATTCTATTTTACATGATACTTGTATTTTATTATTAATATGTAATATTATATTTACAATTTTATTTATTTTTATTTTAGAGCTATGTTTAAATTAGAATAGTTCTATATATTTAAGTAAACTGTTGTTTCAAAATAATTAGGTTTATTCAATTATATTTTTACAATAAATATATATATAAACCAATCCAATTACCTGACAATAAATTATTGTTAAATTTTAATATTTTAGATTTAATGGTATATTATGACATATATATATATATATATATATAATTACATTTTAGTATGATTAAAATGTTATGTATTATTGTATTATATTATTTAAAATTTAAGTTTGAGATTGTGTATCGTTAACCAGATAAAATTTGTTACAATAAAATTTTCATTCAGAAATTCAAAAATATTATTTATCAAATGATATCATTCATTCAGCATTCAGATTATCATTCGTCCAGAAATATTACTCGTTCACAAATAATGGTTCAGATTTAACAAATGGCCCCTCTGTCCATGCCCAAAGAGAAAATCACCTTATATAAAATACAAGATAAAACCATCACAAAATACATATATTTATTTTTTTGAATATTTATCAAAAATACTATTTTTTTAAGTTTTTTTTTTGCATTTTTACCATCTTTTCAAAATATTTGCAAACAAAAATTCAAAAAAAAAATTGCAAAAATACCATCTTATTTGCAAAAATCCAATCTGCAACTACATGCAACATTGCATCTTGTTGCATATAAGGTTGTATAGCAGGTTGCATATGTGGTTGCAAACAGATGCATTTTGTTGCATATGTGGTTGCAAACAGTTGCATTTGGTTGATTTGTTTGCATCGGGTTGAATACCGTATTTTTTCAAATTATTTTATTGAAAAAGTATTTTTGCAAAAAAAAATTATGAGTTTAGGTATTTATGAAAAAAATCATTTTTATATGAAATATAATTATAATCTTAATTAGGAAATTAAAAGATGAATTATACAATATTTTTTTCTGAGAAATCATTAAAAATCACTGAAATAATCTAAAATGATTTTACTATAAAATCATATTTATCCAAAATGATTCTACCATGGAATTAAATTTAAATCAAGTTTTTTGTGCGAATTTCGTGTATTAAATTCATAATAAATTTTATATGTTGTTAGTATTCAACATTAAAAATCAAATTTTACGCTTTTAAAAAATTTATTTCATATTTCTAAATGAAATTTTATGATAAAATTAATAATTATTTTCAGATTTTTATACAAGAAGATTATCGGAAACAATGGCATAAGCTGATCCATCATAAAAGTTTGAAGTTACTTGATAGAAATTCTCGAGGGCCGAATCTTTAGAATTTAGGTAGATAGACAATCACATGTAACTGCATCACATATATCTTCTGCATCTAAAAAACATGCCATGAGCAAATGCTACACAAATTTTACAATCGCAAGATATTTCTATTTACATGTATAGATTTAAATTCCTTTTCTAATTAAAAGATAGAGTTATTGTAGTCCTTGTCTTACCAAACTTTAATAGTTGCATGTATAAAAAAAAGTTAATTATCATGTAGCTCACTTATTACACGCTAATATATCAAATGAATCATTGGATTTTTTTTTATTTCTTTTAAACAACTCAATACAAAAAATGTTACACTCTGTTGTGGATCGAAAAGTAGGGTGTATTTATTGCGTATTTAGTGCTAGGGTTTAAGGAAGCTTCAAGCTTTAATGGCTGATCGAGTGTTTTGTGACTTAATCTGCCCTCACAAGATGCCTACGTATCTTGCAAATATCAAGAATCAAGCCAAAAAACGTGTGAAGGAACAGGTCCTTATATAGGTGATGAAAACCCTAGAATTAGGGTAGAATTAGGATACTTGGTGGGCAAGTTACAGCTTTGGCCCACTTCTAGATCCTTCCAGAAAAAAGAAGAAGATAAGTATTGGAGATATATGCCTTGGAGGCTACTCCTAATATGATTTAGTTTCCCTTCCGGACTCAATTAGGGTTTCGGGCCTCATTAACGGGCTTTAACCTTGGACCAATCTAGGTTCATTTAATGACATATTAAATGTGTCTTTAGGGCTTTTATTTCAGCCCATATCATTTGCCCCCCAAATTCTAGGAAAACTGATCAGGTTTTCATTGAAGTTTAAAAGGTTTATGTACACTAGTGTTTCACAAGTATCGTCTTGAATGCAAAGTGTGGAGCGACCTACACATTTACGACGATCTGCCCTATTTGAGGCTGAATAATTATATTTAGGTCTTACAGAAAAATTATAAATAATTCCCCCGCACTCTTCCCCTTTCTCACATTATTTTTACATTTTTTACCTGTACTGAGGTGGTTACAGGGTGACCAGGTCATACAACCTGCGACCTCAACGTGCGACCTGGTTCGAGGTCGTGTACAACCCTTGAATTGGTCTGGTCGTGGGAACCAAAACCTCAATCCACGAGGTGGATCCAGGTCGTGTAAGGTCATCAAAACGCCCAGGTCGTGAGCACTTCGATCTCAGTTCACAACGTGGATTGAGGTCGTGCAAGGGAGGCAAAAGAGGCAGGTCGTGTGACGTGCGACCTCAACCTTCTATCTAGTTTGAAGTCGTGTAAGTGTCATAAGTTGGCCTTATCGAATAAATGACGACCTCATCCTACGAGGTGGATTGAGCTCGTCCGTGATCCATTAAATGGTTTTGTCGCACAGCTCACGACCTCATTCTGCGAGGTGGTTTGAGCTCGTGAAAGCTCTCATAACTTGGCTGTTCGTGAGTTTTACGAAGCCAATCTCATGAACTAAATCAAGGTCATGTAGCGGCAACAAAACAGGCAGATCGTGGGTTTTACGACCTCGATATACGACCTGTATTGAGGTCGTGTGAGAGACAATTACTGGCCTCCTTGTGTCCTATACGATCTCAATCCACGAACTGAATTGAGTTCGTGTAATGAACAATAATAGGCCTCCTCATGGGCTTTACGAACTTAATCTACGAACTGAATTGAGTTCGTGTAAGGAACAATAATGGGCCTCCTCATGGGCTTTACGAACTCAATCTACGAACTGAATTGAGCTCGCGTGATTTACCATGTGACTTGGTTTTATGTCGCAGGTGTTTCTTTTATTTTATTTTGCTAATTTACTTTTTTTTTAGGAATTTCTCGATCCTTCTAGAACCCTCTTCTAAACTCTATAAGCTTCTATGAACTTCTATATCTTGGGCCTTTATTTAGGCCTATGGGCCTTAACCGGTCATACCCGGTGGTCATGGAATTCTAACCGGCTAAGGGACCGGCTATGGTTGGTATAAAAGAGTGGAGTTTAAGATCATTTCTTACTTCTCTCAAATTTTTCACCAAATTTTCTCTCAAGAGCTCTTAGCTTAAGGCGATTTCAGGCGAAAGTTTTTCGGCGAAGCTCCTCCCATCAGGGTGGTTTTTGGATTTCCTTTGAAGATCATCTTCGAAGCATTCATCCCAAGAATATCAATGGCGGATGACAGAGAAGCTAAGAGGCTGAGCAAGATGAGTGCATCATCACGAGGTACCTCTTTCCCTCCTATCCGTTCAAAATATACTTCCTTGATAGACATGATTAATCAAAGAGGAGATGAATATCCCTCTGTTTCTGCATAAGATTCCTATAATCATCATTCGAAGTTCTTTGATGCTAAAAAGATTAAAAAATTTAACAAACTCTTCCATGTTCTTTCCCCTTTAAAATTAGTCCCAGCTAAACCATGAGATCGTTCCTGTCATTGGAAACCCCATGCCCTTTGCATATATAAAGATGCTATTATGGATGGGCTTCGTTTTCCTTTCCATAATTTCATTCCCACACTGTTGGCAGATGTTCAAATAAACCCTTGTTAGCTAGTGCCAAATGCTTGGAGAGCCATTTTTTGTTTCATGGTTCTTTGTTTAAAAAACAATTTCCCACTATTTGTTCCCATTTTTAGGAAGATTTTCCAATTTAAAAATAGTGCAATCAATTACCCTGGCTGGGTATATATCAGCCTTCGTGCCATGATCCCAAATATCTACTATCCCTCTTCAATTCCTGATAATAACCCTAAATGGAAAGAGGAGTTCATGTACCTCGTGTGGGAGGGGGTGATTGGGGCACCCTCTTTCGTAGCTCCTTTGGGAAGGTAATTGATGGAAATCCATATGATATCGAGCTAGATGATGTAGAAAAAACTGCTTTCAACACCCTTATTGCAGACAAAGGGGAAACTCACTTCTTCACCCTTCTTGAGGAATTTTCCCTCAAGTCTGTGGGTCTTTCTTCTGTCACAGATAAGGGTAAACCTCATCATTCTCTTATTTAGCTTCTCATTCATTTATATGTTATATTTTATTGTCATTAACTTTGCCTTTGATTTTTCAGTTGCTAAGGCCATAAACGAGCTTCAAGAGCATTTGGCTGGGGAAACTTCTCGCATGAAGAGGAAACGAGCTGGGAAAGACCCTAGGGGCCAACCTACGGAGCCAGCTTTTTTGAGTCCCCACAGGGCTGTTGATGCGGATGAGGGAAGTGGGGCTGTCTCCTCAGCTAAGACTTCTGTGTTTCGGCCTGCTTGGGGCATTAGAAAGCAAGATTCAGTTGTTGGAGATACTAAACATTCAAAGGACTGGTCCTACCACTCAATCACCCCTGATGATTATCGTGACATTGTTGTCTCCCGTGACTTAGAGGCGGTTGAGCTACTGGGGACTCAAGCTCTTGCTACTGTAAGCATTCTTTTCTTTTCTTTGGTTTAAACCTTTACTTCCTGTTGGTTAACCTTAAAATTGTGCTTTCAGGGAAACACTTACTTCCAAGCTGCCATGCATCATGCCAAGTCATGGAGAGCTCAGGCTGGAACTCACAAGAAGGATCTGGATCAAGCCAAGGTGACTATGGGGGACCTGCAAGAGAAGCTGAAATCGAAGGAAGACGAGCTGGAGAAAGCCTATGGCAGCATTGCTGAGCTTCACCAAGGCAAGGAAGACATTATTGATGATTATATGGACTCCGAGGACTTTCAGAAGCTTATGGCCAAGCATGACGATCTTGTCTATCCAACCAACTACTTTAGTGGCTGGAAAGGGGCTTTAGATGCTGTTTCTGAGAGGCATCCCGGGTTGTTCCAGATAGGAGATATCCCCTGCCTCGAGGCCCCTTTAGAGCTGGCCAAACTGTTGGAGTCTCAGAGGATTACTCCTATGGAGGAGGATGAGGAGGAAGAAGAGGAGGGGGACGATGCTACTGATAGGATCTTGGATCCTAAGCACTCCCCACTTCAGGCTGATGCCGAGGAGTCGACTATTGCCATTAGCACTGATAGAGATTCTCCCGCTAGGAGTATTGCCAAGGCTGCCCCTAAGACTCCTTGTGTTTATTTATTCTGGGCCCTGCGTGGCATAACTTTTGATATTTCGCTTTCTTGACTTGTAAACCGTAACTTATAGCCTCCGGGCTTTGTTTATTTGTTTTAAGCATCTTTTGGTTTTTCCTTTCACTTAGTTGTTTCGTTTTTTGTATTTTGGCTTACTTTAGCTAGCAATTTTAAATATGCTTTGACACATAACAGACATAGGGAATAATAACCAAGAGAGGAGAAAACCAAATTGCATTAAAACTTGAAATGGGTCTAGCCCTTACATAATACTCTACTTCCTACTCAGAGTTTAAAAACTCAAAATGGTTTCGTCGACCTTATTTCTACTTCCCTAATAAATATGAGCTATGTCCTACATAAGATAATCAAACATAATAGACCTTGAGATTCGATGCATGCCAAGTGTGAGGCACCTCGTTCCCTTCCGAAGTCTCCAACTTGTATGATCCTCACCCTAGCGTGCTTTTGACCTGATATGGGCCTTCCCAATTTGGTGCCAGCTTTTCCTTTTGTCCAACTCCGGATGCTTCAATCTTTCTGAGCACTAAGTCCCCCTGACGGAAAAACCTTTCTTTCACCCTTAGGTTGTAGTAAAAGGAAGCTTTCTTCTGATGTTCAGTATTCCTAGCATGGGCTTCATCCCTTACCTCATCGATCAAGTCGAGGGCTAGTCTCATTCCTTCCTCGTTAGTGTCAGGTTCAAAAGCCTCCACCTGTGGAGATGTATGCATGATTTCTACTAGTACAACAGCTTCAGCTCCGTAAGCTAACATAAATGGGGTTGCCCCAGTGGTTACCTTGCAGGTGGTTCGGTATGCCCAAAGTATGGGTAATAATTCATCCACCCAAGTGTTTCGGGAGCGTTCCACCCTTTTCTTAAGTCCATCAAGGATGATTCGATTGGCAACCTCAGCTTGCCCATTAGCTTGAGGGTGGGCAACTGAGGTGAACCAAAGCTCAATCCCATTCTCTTCACAATAGTCTTTGAATTCTTTGTTATTGAATTGTAGCCCATTGTCCGTAACCAGGATTCGTGGTATTCCGTACATACACATGATGTTCTCCCAGAAGAACTGCATAACTTGTTTGGTTGTGATTTTAGCCAAAGGCTTGGCCTCAATCCACTTCGTGAAGTAATCAATAGCTACAATCAGGAACTTCCTTTGAGCAGTGGCCATAGGAAAAGGCCCAAGTATATCCATCCCCCACGTAGCAAAAGGAATGGGGGAACTAATGGACGTCAACATCTCTGGTGGTTGTCTAACCACTGGTGCGTGCTTCTGACATCGATCACACTTTTTCACGTACTCCTTGGCATCGGCCATCATCTCAGACCAATAGAATCCGAGTCTAACTAACTTGTGAGCTAGGGCCCTGCCCCCAAGTATTGTCCACAAATTCCCTCATGGACCTCCTCAATAGCTGATTTGGCCTCTTCGAGCCTCAAACACTTAAGATACGGAATCACAAAAGACTTCTTGTAGAGTATCCCTTCAATCAGAGTATACCTCAATGCTCTCACAGATAATCTTCGTGCCTCCATGGCATTAGTCGGGAGCCAACCAGTCTCAAGATGTGCTTTTATGGGATCTATCCAACATTCTCTTACCCCGATAGGTGCAACCAGCTTCGAATCGATAGTAGGGGCTCTCAGAACTTGGAAGTAGACACTACCAGAATAATTCTCTATCTCGGAGGAGGCAAACTTAGATAAGGCATCAGCCTTAATGTTTTCCTCCCTCGGAATGTGCTCCAAGTAACACTCATCAAATTGAGTCATCATTGCTTTCACTAATCTTAAGTACTTGGCCATGGTTTCATCCTTTTCCTCAAACTCTCCATTGACTTGGGCCACAACTAGCCTTGAATCTCCACAAACTTTTAGATTTTTAACCCTTAGTGCTCCTACCAAACCAAGTCCAGCTATCAGAGCCTCATACTCTACCTTAGTATTGGTTGTTGGAAAGTCTTACTTCAGGGCGTATTCAATCACAACTCCATCGGGACTTTGTAATACAAGACCTGCACCGCTTGTTTTTGTTTTTGATGCCCCATCAAAATAGAGCATCCAGAGTTCCTTCTCCTCAGTTACGGGATCTTTGTCTTCCTTGTTGCCTTCCCGAGGTATCTTCTGCCCCCCGACTTCGGTTGTCAATGGTGCATTCAACCACGAAGTCAGCAAGTGTCTGGGCTTTGATGATCGTCTTTGGCTTGTACTTAATATCGAATTCTCCCAACTCAATTGCCCACTTGATGAGCCTACCACTGGCTTTAGGGCTATGCAGAATATTTCTTAATGGTTGTCCTGTAAGAACCTCGATCTTGTGTGCCTGAAAATAGGGCCGTAACTTCCTAGATGTAGTTACCAACGCTAAGGCAAACTTCTCAATGGTGGAGTAGTTCAACTCAGCTCCGTGTAAAACCTTGCTCACATAGTATACGGGTTTCTAAACCTTGTCTTCCTCCTTTACCAGTACCGCGCTCACAGCTTGGTCCGAAATCGCCAAGTAAAGATAAAGGATTTCTCCCATACTTGTCTTGGCCAACAGTGGGGCTTCAGCCATATACTTCTTCACCTGCTCAAAGGCCTCTTGGCTTTCTTGTGCCCATTCAAAATTTTTTACTTTCTTCAAGGTTTTAAAAAACGGCAAACACTTATCCCCGAATTTGGAGACAAACCTACCCAATGCAGCAATCCTCCTGGTCAACTTCTGTACGTCCCTTATGGAATGAGGTGGTTCCATATCCAGAATAGCTTTGATCTTGTTGGAGTTAGCCTCAATTCCTCGTTTTGAGACCATAAGACCCAAGAACTTCCCTGACCCGACACCAAAAGCACATTTAGCTGGGTTCAACATCATCTTATGGTGTCTCAACACTTCAAATGCCTCACGCAGGTGCTCAATGTGATCGGCCTTGTGTAGGCTTTTCACCAGCATATCATCAACATAAACTTCCATAGTCTTCCCAATGAGATGAGCAAAAAATTTGTTTACCAACCTCTAATAGGTAGCTCCTGTGTTTTTCAATCGAAAAGCCATGACCAGGTAACAATACACACCAAAGTCGGTAATAAACGATACCTTATGGATATCGTCCTTATGCATCTTGATTTGGTTGTAGCCACTGAAGCCATCCATGAAACTCAGCATCTCGTGCCCAGCCGTGGCATCTATCAATATATCGATCCTTGGCAAGGGAAAACAGTCCTTTGGGCATGCGTCGTTCAGATCGGTGAAGTCTATACACATCCTCCACTTTCCATTGGCCTTTTTGACCATTACGGGATTGGCCAACCATTCTGGGAACTGGATTTCCTCAATGAACCCTGCCTCTAGAAGTTTGTCAACTTCCTGTTTTATGGCTTCCTGTCTCTCGGGTGCGAAATTCCTCTTCTTTTGTTTCACCGCCTTCCGATCTGGATCCACATTCAAGTTGTGTGTTATCAATTGGGGATCTATCCCTGGAATATCAGCTGCTGTCCATGCAAAGACGTCACTATTATCTTGCAAGAAGGCAATCAACTTGCTTTTCAAAGGGTCCTTTAGAGATGCCCCGATATGAGTGACTTTCTCAGAATCTCCCAACTCCAAAGGTATGGGAACTAAGTCCTCCGCTGGTTTTCCTCTCCCCTCTTCATCCTCACGAACGTCCATATCCTCAATCGGGAGGACCTGCCCCCCGGTTCCATCCGGTCTCAGTGCGGCCACATAGCAACTCCTTGCCATTTTTTGATCTCCTTTTTCTTCTCCCACACCATTTCTGGATGGAAATTTAATCTTCAAATGATAGGTAGAAGCAACCACCTTAAAAGCTGTTAACTCGAATAACTTGTAGAAGGGGGGTTGAATACATGTTATATAATCGTGTCTGATTTTTACTTGGTTATATGAACAAGAATAAATGAATGAATCAAACTCTGTTTGTATTAATAAGATCAAATACAAACTCTACCAAAGGTGTACAAATACCTTTAGCAGTTGCTGACAATACAAATCTCTCTCTCTCTCTGTTTGTTTCGAACTTTCGAATACAAACTTTATACAGAGCTACGCATACAAACTCACGACTCACACTTTTTACAATGATATAGAGAGAGTATTTATAATGCTTCCTATAAACTAATCACAGAAAGATAATCTATACATGACAATGTTCTACCGTCCAGTTGATAGTTTCCATCAATAGAAAATTCTTTCCTTCATAAAATCTTCTTGCTTGTTCCTCAAACAAAGATCCTGTTTTATAGCACTTGCCAGTTTCTGTAGCATCCATAATGACATCATCAGTAACACGACTGATATCAGGATTCCATCTTGCATCAGGATTTGACCATCCCATCAGTACTTTATCAGTACTTGACTTGACGTATCAGGATTCACTCTCAGTTCCTGACATGTAGTACTCGATGCACTGTTCATTCCTGACTAAACTTTACAGATAACTGTCTAACATATATTTCCTATACAAAGTGCTAAATCCTTTATAAATCAGGATATACAAGAAGTATAAGTAAAATTCTATTCTTAACATCACAACTCATGAATTATTCCTAACTATCTCCCCCTATTTATGCTTTAAAACCTGAAGCATAAATCTGAGTTATTGATGTCAAAACATATAACAATACAATCAGCATAGAATTTATGAATTCAAAAATCATGAAATTAAGTACCTCCTTCTTCAGATATAGACATAGTATCCAGTACTTAGAAGAAAGAATTCAACTATTTGATGCTTCTTTTCCTTTACCACTTCCCTGATAAGATTCACCTCTGTCATCCTTAGTTCTTCTTTTATTTCTCCCAGTCTGTTCATCTCCTCCCCCAGTCTGTTGCTTTTGAACTGTTTTTATCTCCCCCTTTTTGACATCAGCAACATTAATTCCAAGAGATTCAGTAACAGAACAAATGAGATTCATCAGAACTGCTTGATTTTCCATAATAGTGACTTGGTTATCTTCAAGTGTTTGAAGTCTTGATTGAATTGCAACTTGAGATTTCTGAATGTCTTGTAGAACTTCAGAATTGACTTCAATGTTGGAAGTGTTTGGAATATCTTCAGATTCAAGTCTTGTAGAAAAAGTCGCCTGTGTAGAATGATATTCAAGCAATAAAACTCGATTAGAGTTACAAACATCTTCATCTTTCTGATCTGAAGCTGCAATATGATCATCTTGTCCTTCACCAGTATTCTGTGTACTAACATCTATAAAACCTGACTCCTCCTTAGATTGATCAGATACTGTTGATGTCTCAATTCTGGCTGATATTGGTAGTACAAACAAAGGAATACTAGGATCATTAGGAATATCTTCTGGTACTGATGTTGTAGAAATTTGTCTTAGCCTTTCACCTCTTCTGTTTATAATTCCTGCAAGCCTTTCTTTTTGCTTCTGAGCTTTAACTTCTGGCTTTGCATTGTGCTTTGCTAAGAAATTCTTCTCATATATCTTGATATAAGAATAAGTACCAGCATCCATACCAAGATTGTCAGGCCAAGATTCAGGAAAAACCTGATCCTAGAAATCAAACGATGGTGGTTTCCTAATTTTCTCTCTCTCACTATGGAGTTGATCATCCATACCCTCATTCTCACTTTAACTATCTAAAGTCAACACTCTTTCTACCTCTTCTTTTTCCTGGTCAGGAGCCAGCCTCTCTGATTGTGGATCAATATCCATCTTTTCAAGTGTATCACTCAAATTTGGATAAGTGCTCTCTTGACCTACAGAAAAATAGAGTTTAGAAGAAGTTTTTATACCTGAACTCACATGGAGAGAGGGTTCCTCATTTGGCAAGGGGCTTGAGGTTTTCTCAAAGGAGTGAGCTGCTATAATCTCTGAATCCTTACAAACATCTTTTTTCCTTCCAGAGACTACAGGCTCCAGTATACCACTTTCAGGTTCTCTACTAGACTCTGATGTCTTCAGTAATACTTCATTAGACACCATAGTTAGTATGTTACCGTCTTTAAGTGTTGTTTGCTGAGACTCACCCTCAAGGTGGATAGACTCTGACTAAATAATATTTATTTGATCTTCAAGAAAACCAGTCAAAGTTATTCCTCCCATATCTTAGGGTTTCTCACTTGCAATTACAGTCATCACAGAAGACCTTTCAACATCAGCTATCACAGCTCCTGAGTCATCCAACCTCTGACTAGATAGTTCTTGTGTTGCAGTGATTGTGATCTGATTTTTCCTACTATCCACCACTGGTGCAATAGTATCTGCTGTTGACTGCATTCCACTATCTACTCCCTCTAGTTGTTCACCATGAGCTGAAGCATCTTCAATAATGACATCCTTGTCAAATAAATATGCATGTAGTGATTGAAGTGCAACATTCTTCGAGAGTCCAAATTTCTTGACTAATTGTCTTCTGACAGATACATAGAAATACATCTTCATTAAGTCAAGTCTTTAATGTAGAAGTCCATATTCATCTGGAAATAAAAGTTTTGGTACTCTCTTCAACCAGAAAATCTAGAACAGGCCTTGACAACTTCACTTTGAGAGAAATTAGTCCCATAGCCAGTCTGTATGATAATGTAGTTTCCCATGAAGAATCAATATCCAGATCTCTATAGTCATTTGCTGACTTGATTGTAGTTTCATTTGTAGAGACCTGCATGATATTAGTTGGACTTGACTCTGTGTGTGCAGGTGACAATTGAATCTTTCTCCTTATTCTCCTAGTATAGTGAGCAAAAGATTTATCCTGAGAAGACTCAAGAGGTGTAGACACAGAATTGATCTTGGGATGAGATCCTTTTTTAATAGACATAGTCTTTTGAGAGACAGTATCCAGTAACTGTTTTCCCTTTTTAAGTACTACAGTCTTTTGAGAAACTGCAGCCTGGCTGTGACTAGGTGCTTCATCTCTTTGTCCTAGATTAGAAAGTCGAATTGCAGCCTTCAATTCTTCTCTCTCAGCAAGAGATATATTATCATCATCTTCACTAGAACTACTACTACTTGACACAACAAATCTTCTCTTCCTTACAACTGATGTCTTTTGAGAAACACCAGAGGTTGGTTTCTTTGAAACCACAGGCTGTGGATCAAAATTTGGTTCTTGAATTGTTTCAGAGACTATAATGTTTTGGGTTACTTGGGTAGACACAGGTGGGTTCTCCTCCAAATGAGATTCCTGAGCCATTTCACCACAAAAGAAAGAAGAATTGTAGAGAGTAGGAAGATGAGTTTTAAGAATTACCTGAACATGATGTGGATAATGAATTACAGGTATTTCATCTAGATTCTTTTCATTGTCCTTCTTTGTAATGTCAGAGAAAATTCTCTTTTGCTGTACATAAAAAGAAACACAATGTGCTCTACCAAATCTAGCTTCAACATCAGGAATAAAATGGTTAATAAACATTTGCATAAATCTATGATAATAAACCATTTTCCTGTTTTGATCTCTTAACCCAAGTTTAATGCTCATCTGATTTAAGATAATGTGACCAATGTTAATTACTCTGTCATAAAGCAAACTGTAAGCAATATGTGAAGTAACAGAAGTAATTTGTTGAAAAGAACTACATTTACCAGTAAAACATTTAGCTATTTGATCAAAGAAGAAAGACCATTCCTTCCTAAGAAAGACCTATTTAACTGGCTCATGTTGTCTAGAGATCCACTATAACCTAATGCAGACAACATAGTTCTTACATCATCATCAGATGGTTCACTTGCATAATTATCAGTAACAGGTAAGCGAAGTACTGAATTAACAACAGATTTATTAATGTCATAAGTATCTTGTCCTAAGTGTAGAACAATCTTACCTGATTGACTCTGAGTAGAATCAATTACCTCAGCATTCTCCCATGCTTGTGAAACAGCAGCTTGATTTATTTCTGGAGATGCTGTCAATGCATAACTCAGTGTTCCTTTCGCCATGAAGGCCATTACTGGATGAAAATCAGCTAATACTCCTTTCTTGCTGGTGATTGCTGCAACATGATTATTCATCATAAAATCAAAGTCACCAAACTTGAAAGCTACTGATTTAGGTAGACTTCTTTGAGTTGCCATTTTTGATCTGAAAAGAACTTGAGAAATATTGAAATTGATTAGTGATTTTGAGCACTTAATGAATGTTTTTGCTTTAGGAAATACGAATTAGAAGTTAGCAAAAAACAATCAGAGTCTCAAAATAAAGATATATTCAAAAATCCTTCAGACCCACTAACCCACATTGACACGTAGGTTGACAGGTGTCAGTCCCTGAAAAATGCAATTTACCCACGATTTTTGGAAAATAAAATCCAAAATTGATTTCAATTAAATAAATCAGGGTAAAATCAAAATAAAGTCAATACTGATCAGCTTCATTTTCTGATGTGATCTTTTTCACCAAGATAATCACAACTCTGAATGTGATTAAAAATAATAAAAATAATCTTCAATCCTAATGAAATCACTTTCGTTTTCCTGATCACTATCATCCTGATTCCAAAGATTAAATGGAGTTCCCACATGGCATTTTTCTTTTATCTGAAAAAGAAATAAACAATTAATCTGAACAAAATCAATTGGTTAGATATATTCGACATTTCTTGAAAATACAAGAAATACAGTCACACGCAATAATTAGCATCTGACTTCATTGATAGTACCAAGTGACTGTTCAGCTACTCACGCCTTTCTATAAAAGAAACAGACGCCTTATGCCAATCTCCATAAACCTTTCAATTTATTTTCTTCTCAACAATGATTCTCAAACCAAAACGCCATTCGAACCCATTCTTTAGGTTTTTCACAGTCGATGAACATCCTGTTCTTGATCATCTCTTTGAAGAGACGACTTTTCTCATCGAACTAGTCATGGCTGAAGTAGATTTAGATAATATCCAGTGGTTTCTCCTAGAACATCCATCTGTTGGATACAATCTTCCCCTAACCTCCTCAAAACCTGAGGATGAAGAATTTGGTCGAGAGTCTGAGGTTGATCTTGATGGGGATGCTATACATTTAAGTTAGCTACTCTCATTCAAGTCGCCCAGACAAGGAATCCAAGAGCAGATAATGCTGTTCAAATCTCCTGATGGATTTCTTGAGATGCTCCATGTCCTGTATCTCAGAATTCATTTCATTAGACAAGTATAGGATTATCAGTAGAAGTTAGACAAAAAAATGTTGTATTTCATTTCCATGTATGTAATGCTTTCAATTAATGAAAATACAATTTCTTATTATCTACTTGTCTATACCAATTGTTTATTGACTGATTTGAATGATAATATAAACTATCAGTATGAATGAATTAAAACTTGCTTGCCTAGACTTAACAAAACTCAGAATTAGACCACTATATTACATGAACTTCAGGATTTTAAAACAATAGCAAACACAAATTTCACAATCCTGATACTGACAAAGAAATCCTGATGACGTCAGCATACTGATAGTAATCCTGATTCTGATGTTTATTAACAAGTCTATCATACTGAAATTTATCAAGGCAAAGTGTTATAGCTAAAGCATTTAACAATCAAATATAGATCCTGACAAGATATCAAGTCTATAAGCTAAAAACAACATACCTTGCTACTTTTGCAGATGTTAAAGATCTAGAAATTTAACATTCCTAACTCACTTACTAATCTACTGAATGTAGCCTCATCAAGTGGTTTAGTTAGAATATCTGCAAGCTGTTTGTCAGTAGGAACAAAATGAAGTTCCACAGTACCATTCTCAATATGTTCTCCAATAAAATGATACCTGACATCAATGTGCTAAGTCCTTGAATGTTGAACTGGATTTTCTGCAATTTTGATAGCACTAGTATTATCACAAAACATAGGAATATTACTAAGTGTCATACCATAATCCATCAACTGATTTCTCATCCAAAGGAGTTGTGCACAACAACTGCCTGCTTCTATGTACTCTGCTTCTGCAGTTGAGGTTGAAACAGATTGTTGCTTCTTGCTTGCCCAAGAAATCAATCTATTTCCCAAGAATTGACATGTACCTGTAGTGCTTTTCCTGTCTATTTTACACCCTGCATAATCAGAGTCTGAATAGCCAATTAGGAAGAAATCAGATTCTCTAGGATACCACAAACCAAGATTTGGAGTTCCTTTGAGATATCTAAAAATTCTCTTCACAGCAATTAAATGAGATTCCTTAGGATCACTTTGGAATCTAGCACATAAACAGGTAGAAAACATTATATATGGTCTACTTGCAGTTAGATATAACAATGTGCCTATCATGCCTCTATAACTAGTATTATCCACACTCTTTCCCTTAGGATCAGAGTCTAGTTTAGTGGCTGTTGCCATGGGTGTTTTTGCAACTGCACAGTCTTGAAAGTCAAATCTTCTTAAAAGATCTTTAATATACTTTGACTGATTAATGAAAATACCAGTCTCAGTCTGTTTGACCTGCAAGCCTAAGAAATAATTTAATTCACCCATCATGCTCATCTGATACTTAGACTGTATAAGCTTGCTAAACTTAGCACACAACTTTTCATTAGTAGAGCCAAATATGATATCATCAACATAAACTTGAACTAAAAGTAATTCACCTTTTATCTTTCTAAAGAATAGAGTTTTGTCAATTGTACCTCTTGTGAAGCCATTTTCAAGAAGAAATTTAGACAAAGTCTCATACCATGCTCTTGGTGCCTGCTTTAGTCCATAGAGTGCCTTGTCAAGTTTGTAGACATGATTTGGAAACTTTGGATCAACAAATCCAGGTGGCTGTTCCAAATACACTTCCTCAACAAGTTTGCCATTTAGAAAAGCACTCTTTACATCCATCTGGTATACCTTGAATTTTGAATGAGTTGCAAATGCAAGAAACATTCTGATTGATTCCAATCTTGCTACAGGTGCAAAGGTCTCATCATAATCAATGCCTTCTTCCTGAGAATAACCCTTGGCCACCAGTCTTGCTTTGTTTCTTACAATCATACCAGATTCATCTAGCTTGTTTCTGAAAACCCATTTTGCACCAACAATAGATCTATCTTTAGGTCTTGGTACCAGTTTCCAGACTTTGTTTCTCTCAAACTCATTTAACTCCTCCTGCATTGCAATTATCCAATCAGGATCCTGTAAGGCTTCTTCAACCTTCTTAGGTTCATTCTTTGAGAGAAAGCAACTATACAAGCATTCATTTTGAATTGATCATTTAGTTCGAACACCACTATTTGGATCACCAATAATCAAATCTTCATTATGATCCTTTGTCCATTTTCTAACAGGTGGTAGATTGCCTCTGCTAGATTCTCCCCCTAAATTAGTGGTATCTCTTGTAGAAGAATTCTCTCTGCCTTCAATAGATTCAGTAGATTCCATACTGCTGCTAGTTACTGATCTTTCCTCAGTAGACTCTGAAAGATCAGTTCCTGATGGAGTAGACTCTGAATAGCTAGTCTGCTCCTGATGATCACTGTATTCTCCTTGATTTACTTGCTCCCCCTCAACAGTAGCATTCCTTTGAGAAGCAATAGAAATTCCTTCTGGAGAACCTTCATCATCACTGGAGAGTATCTCAGAATTCTTCAAATTTTCAAATTCCAATTTGTCATGGCTCTCATCAGTTTGCATAATTCCAAATTTCTTATCATCAAATGCAACACGAATTGATTCCATAACAATGTGAGTTCTGAGATTATAAACTTTGAAGGCCTTAGATGCTGAATATCCTAGAAAGATTGCTTCATCCGATTTGGCTTCAAATTTTCCAAGTTGTTCTGGATGAACTTTTAGGACATAACATTTGCATCCAAAGATGTGAAAGTATTTCACACTTGGTTGCTTTCCTTTGATCATCTCATAGGGAGTTTTTCCATGACTATTTACCAAGGTACAGTTCTGAGTGAAACATGCAGTGTTAATAGCTTCTGCCCAAAAATAGGTTGGAAGTTTTGCATCTGCAGGCATGGTTCTTGCTGCCTCTATGAGAGTCCTGTTCTTTCTTTCCACTGCACCATTTTGCTGAGGTGTACCAGGTGCAGAAAACTGTTGAGTAATTCCATTGTCTGCACAAAAATTCTCCATTGTAGAATTCTTGAATTCTGTACCATTGTCACTCCTAAGTACTTTGACTTTGTACTCAGAGTTATTCTGAATATTCTTGACAAGTTCAATGATTTGCTGAGGAGCTTCATCCTTCTTGTGTAGAAAGAACACCCATGTAAACCTTGTGAAATCATCCACTATCACTAGAGCATAACTTTTCTTACTGATAGACATAATGTTTACTGGACCAAACAGATCAAGATGTAGCATGTGAAATGGTTCAGTAATTGAATTTTCAGTCTTGCTCTTGAAAGTGGTTCTTCTTTGCTTTTCAAGCTGACATGCATCACAAAGTCCATCTTGCACATAATTTGCCTGAGGTAGGCCTCTCACCAGATTGTGCTTAACAAGTTGATTAAGCTTCTTGAAGTTGAGATGTGAGAGTTTTTTGTGCCAATTCCAGCTTTCATTACTTGTTGCTTTACTGTAGAGACATCTAACAATTCCTTTAGATGTATCACTTAAGCTGGCTTCATATATGTTACCATGTCTTTGACCAGTTAGAACAATGTCTCCATTCTGCATATTCAAGATTTTGCATCCTTCTCTGTCAAAGATTGATTTGTAACCTTTATCACCCAGTTGACTTATGCTTAAAAGAGTATGTTTCAAGCCTTCAACCAGTGCTACATTTTCTATGATGACATTTCCCAAACAATTGAGCCATATCCCAGAGTTTCTCCTTTGTTGCCATCTCCAAAAGATATTACTGGGCCAGCTTTCCTCTCAAACTTTGTAAGCAGGGACTTCTTTCCAGTCATATGTCCAGAGCATCCACTGTCCAAGATAATTGAATGCTTCTTTCCTGTGCCCTGCAAACAAAAAGTAACTAGTTAGAATTTTTTAGGACCCAACTTTGATTGTATCCTTTCTTACTAGATTTAGAAACAACAGGTTTTGAAGATTTTGCCTTTACTTTACCTGTTACAGAGTCAACCTTAGACTCTGATTTCACAAACTGTTTGTGACTAGGAGTTTCAGATTTCAGAGAATAATAGTCATAATACAGTTCATGATATTCTCTACACATGTAAATGGAATGAAGTAAACTACCACAATGATAACAAGCTTTTTGTGGTTGGTATTGAATTTTCTGAGTCTTGGGGAATCTGGACTCAGTTTTCCAAGAAGGTTTTTGATTGCAGCCTAGGGCCAAATGATTATGATTTCCACACTTATAGCATTTTTTCCTAGGTGCATCAGGTACATTCTTGTAATTATTTTCTTTGTTAATACCTTCTTTTTCATTCCTATTTCTCTTGATCTTGCTAGACTCTGAAAGACCATCCAATCTCTGTTTCAACTGAGACTTAGACAGAAACCCTATGTTTACATTCTTAGGTTTCTCTAACACTTTCTCATCTGAATTACTATTGTTAATCCTTTTGTGTACAATAGGGGTACCTTTTGAATTAACAAATTTAACATGATTAGGTTCAGAAACAATTTTCTTACCTTCAGATTTAGATGTGCTAGCTTCTATTTTACTATCATCATTGACAATAGCTACTTTTTCTTCTTGTCTAGCCTTATCAAAACCTAAACCATTAACCTTACCACGAATTTCTTTTCGATGATTTCTTGTGTCTTTTTACCAGAAATGTTAATGGTCTTAATCACATCACTCTCTTCCTCTAGTTCTTTTCTGACATAGTCATAAGCCTCAAGAATAACACTGTAATCATGCTTAGCTTTATCAGAACTTAACTTGTATTCTTCCATTTGAATTAACTCGGATTCAAGAAAATTATTTCTATCAACTAATTTATCATTCTTAACCTTAAGTTCATCTCTTTCACAAGTAAGAATTCTAAAATTAGTCATAAGATTCTTAAACTCAGCATGGATAGATCTAATTTCATCAGAATTTAAGTTATCAAATGAATCAAGAGAGTGAAGTGATACCTTAACAGAGGATGGAGAAGTTTTCTTTGGAGATCCAGGTTTGTCTAAAACATTTGTCATCAGTGCAATGTTGTCATAATCCAATTCATCTTCAGAATCACTGGAATCAGCCAAATCCTTCTGTGTGACCATAAGTGCATTACCCTTTCCTGAATTCCTAGGCTTCTTACACTCACTAGCAAAGTGTCCAAGCTCGCTGCAGTGAAAGCACTTGATCTTGGCCTTATCAAGCTTGACAATTGTACTTTTGCCTTTGTCACTCTTCTTCTCCTCCTTCTTTTGAAAAGGTCCTTTGCTAAATCTTCTCCTGTTGAATCTTCCTTTCTTGAAAGCTTTAGCAAACATAGCAAAGAGTTCCTGCATCTCAGATTCAGAATCATTGTTGTCAGAGTCCATATCAGTAGTCTCTGACTCAGAACTTTCTTTGCTTTTCTTCTTCCTTGAGTTCTTTTCAGCAGGCTCATCATGATGTTCTTCCGGAAGCTTCTTTAATTCAGATTGAGCAGTAAGTGCAACAGTCTTCATCTTTCCTTCACTCCTACTCTTCTTCTGCTGCTTGTCAAGTTCATAAGCTCTCAGTTTTCCATACACTGCCTCTAATGATATCTCATCCAGATCATTAGCTTCCTCAATCGCAGATATCTTTTCATTGTAGAAATCAGGCAAAGCTTTCATGAACTTTGTATTCATATCCTCCAAGTCATAATATTTACCATGCATGGCCATCTCATTGATGAGTTTTGTAAACCTATCAAAGGTATCAATAAGTGACTCACCAGACTTGGATTCAAAGTACTCATACTGTTGTATAAGTAGTGTCCTCATATTCTTCCTGACAGGCTTAGTTCCTTCACAGTGAACCTTAAGATTGTCCAATATATCCTTAGCAGTTTTACAAGAGAGAACACAGTTAGTGAGAACAGAATCAAGACTTTTGAATAATATGTTTCTCACTTTAGCATCTTTAAGAACATTCTCCTTGTCCTTATCTGACCACTCAGATTTTGGCTTCTCTGCTGTATGTTCTGGAACAACTTGACCATCAACAGTTGCTTGTCCAACAACCTTTGTTGGGATAAAAGGTCCATCTCTGATTCTGTCAAGATAATCAGGATCTGTTGCTTCCAGATGATGCAACATCTTTACTTCCCATAGAGTATATTCGTTTCTCTTGAGCATAGGTATTTTAGTATTCCCATCCTTGTAACCAGACATGATTGCAGATCTTTATGATTATTCAAAATCAACCTGCTCTGATACCAATTGTTAACTCGAATAACTTGTAGAAGGAGGGGGGGTTGAATACAAGTTATATAATCGTGTCTGATTTTTACTTGGTTATATGAACAAGAATAAACGAATGAATCAAACTCTGTTTGTATTAATAAGATCAAATACAAACTCTACCAAAGGTGTACAAATACCTTTAGCAGCTGCTGACAATACAAATCTCTCTCTCTCTGTTTGTTTCGAACTTTCGAATACAAACTTTATACAGAGCTA
This sequence comes from Kitagawia praeruptora, assembly GCA_037693485.1. NCBI lineage: Eukaryota > Viridiplantae > Streptophyta > Magnoliopsida > Apiales > Apiaceae > Kitagawia > Kitagawia praeruptora. Next base: position 69,277,739 of record CM075352.1, read on the forward strand.
CGCATACAAACTCACGACTCACACTTTTTACAATGATATAGAGAGAGTATTTATAATGCTTTCTATCAACTAATCACAGAAAGATAATCTATACATGACAATGTTCTGCTGTCCAGTTGATAGTTTTCATCAATAGAAAATTCTTTCCTTCATAAAATCTTCTTGCTTGTTCCTCAAACAAAGATCCTGTTTTACAGCACTTGCCAGTTTCTGTAGCATCCATAATGACATCATCAGTAACACGACTGATATCAGCATTCCATCTTGCATCAGGATTTGACCATCCCATCAGTACTTGATCAGTACTTGACTTGACGTATCAGGATTCACTCTCAGTTCCTGACATGTAGTACTCGATGCACTTTTCATTCCTGACTAAACTTTACAGATAACTGTCTAACACATATTTCCTATACAAAGTGCTAAATCCTTTATAAATCAGGATATACAAGAAGTATAAGTAAAATTCTATTCTTAACATCACAACTCATGAATTATTCCTAACAAAAGCATGGAGTCATGTCCTACCTATGATAGCATTGTAGGTAGACGTGGATTTGATAACCAAGAAATTTAACATTTGAGTGGCCTCCCGCGGCTCCTGCCCGATAGTCATGGGTAGCTGAATAGTTCCCTCAACTTTCGACCCTACCCCGTTGAACCCGTATATGGGCATGTTTGATGGTGTCAACTGAGACTCATTATATCCCATCTTCAAAAAGTCATCATGGAACAAAATGTCCACCGAGGCTCCATTGTCTATAAAGACTCTCTTTACTTGGGAGTTGCCTATCACAGGTGAGATCACCAATGGATCATCATGGGGGAACTTCACCCCTTCAAGGTCCGAGTCATCGAATCCAATTGAGACCTCCGTCTTTGCACGCTTTGGTGCTTCCCCAACAATGTGCATCACTTCTCGTGCATACGCCTTTCTGGAATTTCTACTTGTCCCGGCCGCTGTTGGGCCACCAAAAATCATATTTATTACCGGCCCCCGGGGCTGTGGATTGCGATTGTGATCATCATCCCTCCTATCGTAATCTCATCTTGGGTTTCCTTGATTTCCATCTTTGCAAAACTTACTCAACCTTCCCCTCCGAATTAGGAATTCAATCTCATCCTTCAATTGTCTACAATCGTCGGTATCATGTCCCACGTCTTTGTGAAATCGACAATATTGGTTCTTGTTTCTCTTCTCAGGATCAGTCCTAAGTGGCTTCGGCCATCTTACGTCCCTATCATTTTCTATATCCATCAGGATTTGGCTCCTTGGAGCGTTCAACCTTGCATAATCTGTAAACCTTTGCCCTGGACTCCCCTTTTTAGGGGCCGAATTAGAATCTCTGCCCGTACATGGGTACTAATCCTTAGCATTGTATTCCTATTCCGACTTCCGCTTCTTAGAATTATCACCGTTCCTGGTGTTTCCTGTTCCTGACTCTTTCTTTAAGCTATCCTCGGCTTTGATATACTTATCAGCTCTTCGTTGGAGCTCGACCATGTTTTCAGGAGGATGCTTTGCCAATGACCTTTCAAAGAATAGATCAGTGGTTCCGTGTTCCAAGGCTACCATGGCCACCTTATTCTCCAAGTCGGTAATATTCAATATCTCCTTAGTGAACCGCTTGAGGTAGTCCCTTAGGTTTTCATTCTTCCCTTGCACTACATACATGAGGGATGCAGAAATTTTTTCATGAACTCTCCCTCCAATGAATTGACTGATAAAAGCAATACTCAGCTCCTTAAAAGAGGCGATAGAATTTGGTGGTAGGCGACTGTACCAGCGTTGCGCCATGCCTGCCAAGGTTTGGGGAAACGCCCTACACTTCAAAGCGTCGCTAGCAGTTTGCAGTAGTAATGCATTAGAGAACGTTCTTACATGATTAGCGGGATCTCCCGTTCCATCATAAGTCTTTATGGTGGGCATCTTGAACTTCCATGATATGCGCGCATTCATCACCTCCTCAGTGAATGGAGGGGTCGGATCATCAGGATCTCTGAGTTGCATAAGGTCTTTAGGGTTGCCTCTCGGGGTTTCGACCCTTGTGTTTCCACCTCTAGGGATCTTAGCCCTCCTTTCTCTCCTCGGGGTTTCTTCCAAATCAACAAAGGGAATTTCTCCTCCTGTCGTTGGTGGGGGTCGACCCAGATTCTGTCTTTGTTGCTCCCGTTCTATGTCCTCTTTCAGTTTCTGGATCCTGGCCTCATGAGCCTTACTTTTTTCAGCAACCGTTAGGGGAGGTCCATCATGGATCCTTCGGCGATGTTGTCCAATAGGTTCCTTACTTGGACGACGCCTCCTAGGGGGTATATCCTCATCTTTTGAGGATGAATCATCAGAATACGGGCCAGGGTGATCTAGATATTGTTTGCCTTGATTGGGTCCTAAACCCCTTATGTAAGGTGGGATGTACGGATCACGTATCTGAAGGGCATGACCACTTGGTCCAGGCTGATACGGGGGATAATTTGGCAACCCATACATTGGGTCCATGCTTGCTGGAATCACAGTAGTAGAGATCTGAGCAGTGGGGGGAATGGACTGACCTCCAAGAGGGGAGACTATCATTTGTAGGGGATTCATCCCTTGAGTAGAGGAATTCGTCACCAAGGGTAACGATCCATGAGTTTGTGTTTCGGTTCCTGGAAGCTGAGTGACTTGCGTCTGGGAACCCGTCCCTGGGGGTAGCTGTTCCCCGATCGGGGGTGCGGTGGTGCTGGTAGTGGTTTCAGAAAGCGTTGGTGTTCTTCGGGTGGTAACCATGGTTGATATCCGGTTCCCACAGACGGCACCAAATGTTGTGGATCGAAAAGTAGGGTGTATTTATTGCGTATTTAATGCTAGGGTTTAAAGAAGCTTCAAGCTTTAATGGCTGATCGAGTGTTTCGTGACTTAATATGCCCTCACAAGATGCCTACGTATCTTGCAAATATCAAGAATCAAGCCAAAAAACGTAGTTCTGTTTGTGAAGGAACAGGTCCTTTTATAGGTGATGAAAACCCTAGAATTAGGGTAGAATTAGGATACTTGGTGGGCAAGTTACAGCTTTGGCCCACTTCTATAGATCCTTCCAGAAGATAAAAAGATAAGTATTGGAGATATATGCCTTGGAGGCTACTCCTAATATGATTTAGTTTCCCTTCCGGACTCAATAACGAAGTCCTTATTTGGCTGATTTATCAGCTACGAATTTTTTATTCAATTAGGGTTTCGGGCCTCATTAACGGGCTTTAACCTTGGACCAATCTAGGTTCATTTAATGACACATTAAATATGTCTTTAGGGCTTTTATTTCAGCCCATATCACACTCCGTTAACTTTCGAAAATAAAAGTAATCTTTTGTTGATTCTGCACATTTTTCTTAAATGCTATCTCAACCAAATGAATAATTGTTAAATCCTAGTATTTCAGATAATATATTTAGAATTTAAAAAATTCATTTACTATTTATTTTTAATTAAAATAAGGAAAATAACTATATAATTAAAAATAAATAGTAAATGAATTTTTAAAAATCTAAATATATTATCTAAAATACTATAATTTAACAATTATTCAATCGGTTACGGTAGCAATCAAGAAAAATGTGCAGAATCGACAAAATATTACTTTTATTTTTGAAAGTTAACGGAGTATAACATTTCTTGTATTGAGTAGTTTAAAAGGGACCGAAAAAAACACAGCGATCCACTTGATACATTAGCGTGTAATAAGTGACCTATATGATAATTAACCAAATAAAAAAACAGGCAGCATTAGCCATATTGTAGGGGTAAATAGATCGTAGTTCTGATTCAATTCGATCTGATTTGAGGATCCGATTCAATAAAAATTTGATTCATTTAATACAAATATATCTGTTAAGAATTTTATTCGAATAAATATAATTATATTTTATTATACATTAATATTAATATAAATATAAATATACAAATAATGTATAACTAATAGCATGATCGCTCGTGCGAAGCACGGGCACCATTTAAATTCGTATAATTCAGTTGTTTTGATTTTCGAAGTAGATGACTCGTAATTTTTGAAATTTTATACGCTATTAGGATGATACATTTGACAAAATATATCTTTTATGAATATTGATAATAGCATGAACTTAGCTGAATTACATATATGATCGTAACAATTTACTCACATTTAATAGCTCATACCAATTTTTATAAATAATTTTAAAAACATAACTTCGAAAGGCTAAACAATACATAAATTGAAAAAACCACCCTTAAATTAATAGACTCACATGTAGATATATATAGGCAAGTACTCAAATGATAACTTGTAATATTATAATGAGAATCGGGAACTAACCTCACGCTCTTTTGTTTATACATACATTTATATATAGTTGCACATTTTTATATCTCCACCTTTACCCTCCCGTCTCTTACATTTCTAAAAATATTTTACACCGTTTTTGGCAATACACCCACGTTATCATCATCTATCCTCCACTTGTACATCTCCTTCATCATTGTTCATGATACATACATACACAAATGTATAGCGTGTGTGTGTGCGCGCGCATATATACACCATCATTACTCAGTCATTTCTTTGTGTCACCAAATCGACCACCATTCTAGCAATAACTTACGAACACTTTTGTCACAGAGTTCCAGCTACATTCCCGACCACACCTTCGATAGCTCATTCATCTCATTTTTCTTACTTTCACAATAGAAATGAGTATATAAATCCCCACTAATGTCGTTTTCACCCACTCTACCACCGTCAACATCATCACTGACACCTTCAAACACTATCAAAATTTTAAATCTAGAAATATTTAGTACTTTTTGTTTTTTTTGTATAATTTGGATTCAAATTTTGGTGATTCAAGTTGAATTTTTGGTGATTCTATTTTGATTTTGGTGGTGTAAGTGGTGGTGCACATTCAAATATAATCTACATCTCCACCTTTACACTACTACCTCTGCTATTTTCAGTGACTATTTACACCGTCTTAAACAGTACACCAACGTTATCAGTCACACAGTCCTTCCTTCATGCCAACAAATCGATCACTACTCTGAAAATAACTTGCAAACACGTTTGTCACCGAATTCCAATCATATTTCTTAGCACACCTTCCATAACTCATTTATCTCATTTTTTGTCCTCTCACAATAGATCCGACTTTCGAGGCACTGCTAAAATATATTTCATCAACATAGCTATACATCTTAATCTTATAATTATTTGTATTACATCTATAATATAATTTATAATATCGTGTTCTAACCCAACAACGCTTTTTAATTTAATTGACAATCAATACAATATTTATATCTCCTATGTAAATAATTTAATTGATCACGAAATCATGTTTTAAATTAGTATAAAAGATATATTAGTGTTTTTATAATTGGTCAAAAAATAATGTAGGTCTATATTAAACATAATAGCTAGACAACATAAATTTTTTGAATAAAATTTTAACTATTAGCAAGGGAGTGTATTTGATAATTTTAACTTGATCAAATCTTAAAATAAGTCTTAATAGAATAGAACATGTTAGTTCTTTGTGCATGTAGTTAATGATTTTTAGAATGTCAACATAAATTTCTTTGGTATAGTGGTTGGAGCAAAATTCATTCCTAAAACTTGAAGGACATGGGTTCAATACCCATGATCGACATTTTTTTATACATTAATATAATAGAGGGATAAATGTGTAATTAATAAATAGCTTGAAAAGCCACGTTGGCCTATAATAAAAATAAATCAAAATTTTAGATATGGAAATATTTAGTAATTTTTGTTAATTTTTTTTATATAATTTGGATTCAAATTTTGGTGATTAAAGTTGAATTTTGGTGATTCTATTTTGATTTTGGTCATGTAACTGTGTAAGTGGTTGTGCACATTCAAATATAATCTATATCTTCACCTTTACACTCCTACCTCTGCTATTTTCGATGACTATTTACACCGTCTTCAACAATACACCAACATTAACAGTCACACAATCATTCCTTCATGTCACCAAATCGATCACTACTGTTAACACAATATCACGCAAGTATACGTGGTCACAAGTAATAGAATTCAAGTTCATTCCACAGAGATCTGGTTATGGTTCTATTCAGTAGATGCACCTATTCAACAATGTATGGCTTTAATTCACTGCTAAGACAATTAACAAATTGGGGTTGATTAACTAAATTAAACTAAGATGCAATTTATAAAACTAAGAATTAAATTAACTAATAAGAATAGAAATCGAATTACTTATGAGAATAAAAACATGGGACTCTAACTTCATTATCTACTTCACTTAGAGTTGATGCCTTTAATTAATACACATGTGGGATTTGATATCTGATCGGAAAACACGAAACAAGTAAAAGTTACCTCTCGGTATACTAGCACCAAACTACGCATGCATCCACAAAAGAGATAGAAGATGGGTAGACACCAATTATGTTTAGACCCTATATCTCTATAGAATTTGAAAACATAACGGTTTAAGCACAAGTTATCCACATAGATCACATAGGGCAGCATAATATCTCTATTCATGCCACAAATCATGATGCTAAAACATCAACCTATCCTATGCTAGCATGGCAAGTTCTAAATCTCAAGATCCACTCTCGTTTCACAAGAGATTAACAATTCAATTTAGATGTTAGCTACGCATCTAAAAGCATTAAGATTAACCATACGAGGATATCAAGAATTCACCACACGTAATCTTTAAAGCAATCAAACTACTAAGCTACATAGACAACTCCGTTAGAATCCCATGACAACGATTAGCCCATAATTGAACCGTTCATCGTCATGGGATTTGATGAAAACATGATAATAAACAATATATGACTAAAAGAAGCAATAATATTAATAAAACAAAGAGTTGAGAAAACAAATCTATAATCCAAAGTATTCAAGAGATGAAGTAGATCTAGATCCGTTGCTTGTCACGAGCGTTGAATCCTTCTCTCCTTTTCTCCCTTGCAGATCTAAGCTAGGTTACAATAAATAAAACTATTGATAATGTGTATATCTCTATTACAATGGTAGGATGTGTTTAAATAGGCTCTAAAAGTCTTGCCCAGCAAGAAAATACCAAAACATAATTATAATAGAATTTCTGCAAGATACGTTTCCTAAACTGATTCTGTTTTTAAGGAAAATTCGTGGCTGACTTTTCTTCAGATTTTCTGGAATGTCCCAAACGTAATTGGACCTCTGGACCACATTAGAATGATAGAAAATCTCGTTATCTTCGCGTGGACTGCTTACGGGCCTCAAACAGACTTCTAGAACTCAAGATATGGCCAAAACAGTGTAGACTGCGCAAGCCCTTCTCAGAAATCCGAATTTTAATGAATTAATTCCCAAAAAATTATAGAAGCATCCACCTTAGTCAACATTCTCGTACATCTGCACAACTAAGCAAAACACATCAAAACTACAAGAAACTTGAGTCCAAGACAATCAATTTAAGCCGATTTAGAATGCTCCAAGTGGATATAAACTCCACTTATCACACCCCCAAACTTAAACCGATGCTTGTCCTCAAGCATAAACAATTACAACTAACTAACTAACTAGTACCACTTCCGTAGGTGATCACGGTTGCACTTGGCATATGCAACAAGCCCTTTAAACCCCTAGGCAGCCCTAGTGGACGAGTAAGGTCTCGTGAGGGCCTATAGCGAATGTACCCACAAAATCCATTTAACCTAATGCAATGCAATGCATGAATGCAACTAATATGCAAATGAAATTAATCTAGCCTACCATACCTTCAAATCCTCTCATGCCATATCAACTTAAGAATCAAAGTAAATACGCAATGTCTTGGTGTCGAAAGTGCAAGTATTCACATAGTCTACTTAATGAACATGTATAAATTCTCACAAGCCCATGTCAAGTGTAAGAATAAGTTAGTAAACATGCTAAGCCTACAAGAGTACATCTTTGAGACAACACTCAGGATCTCATACGCAAGAACAAGCAAACACTCACAATCCACTCACAAAGAATATTCACTCAAGAACAAGGGTAAGTGTATCACTCAATTCCAACAAAATCATAAGCATGCTTGACATTTGGTATCAATCTAACTCTTAACACAACAAACATTAATGACGATAATCAAAAGGTCTTTAATTGGGTTGTAACGGGGTTAGGGACAAGGTATGTCAAATAAGCCAAAACAGGTGAAGTGCCAAAAGCTAGTAAGTACCATAATAAATCATACACAACACCCTATTTCCCCCCCCCCCACATAATTTTTACTCAAAACAAACACTCGACTAGTCGACTGAAATATGATCACAACAAACACAAACATGCTCTCATAATATTTTTTTTTCCTTTTCTTTTTTTTTTCTTTTTTTTTTCTTTTTTCCGAGAGCTAAATATATCACAAACAATAATATACACAATAACAATGATCCCACAATTTTATTACACATGCCGACTATCAAGTAAACAACCAAACCCAATATTCAATATTTCCCCCAAAATTACGCCCAACAATAAACCCCTCCTTGCAGACCTTATTACTCCCTTAAGCACTCTACTAGCCTTTGACAATGTGGGTTCAAATTAATGTAAGGCCAATACAAGAAAAAGGTCTAGGCAAGTAATGTGGTATGTCACCGAAAAAATAGGATTAAGCTCAACGGGTTAACTAATTGATCATGTAAATATGGTGTGGTAATATGGGAAAATATGCGGTTATTCCTAAATGCCTTTATCATTTTAATCGTCAAATAATGTCATGCATTTTAAGAAAGACCTCAAACAACTGCTAGCAATGCAAACAATCCGTGGACACTCAAGCAAACGAATAAATTGCAACAAATATGCAATAAGGCTCAAAAACTCACTTGGTGGAAAAACATACTCAATCCCAAGCAAAAATCTCTCTAATGCACCGACTTGTATTCAAAGCATGCAAACTAAATCATCTTGCACATATTCATGTCCTTCTAATCACTCACAACATTCAATAAGTCTACTAGCTTCAACTTACTAGTGTATGTGTGTGCACAAGAACAAAGCATATCACTTTTCAATCAAAAGCGTCAACAACACAAAATTTCTATAAAGCATGGGTGCAAATGCAAACTACAATGGACTCACATGATATACGAACATAAAAACAGAATGTCCTATATGAAACAAACGTAGATAACACGAACATAAATGCATAATTTACTACTATTAATATGCAAAGCAGGAAATCCTACATGAATAAATAATACAACAACAAGCATATCACTTCTCAATCAAAAGCGTCAACAACACAAAATTTCTATAAAGCATGGGTGCAAATGCAAACTACTATGGACTCACATGATATACGAACATAAAAACAGAATGTCCTATATGAAACAAACGTAGATAACACGAACATAAATGCATAATTTACTACTATTAATATGCAAAGCAGGAAATCCTACATGAATAAATAATACAACAACAACTACTAAACCCTCAAACAACCCCCAAACTTAAAATATTCAATGTTCGCATTGAATGGAAGTAAATACAAGGGATAGTAGAAAACATACCTACTCATCCTCATCCTCCTCGAATGAATCTGGTGGAGGATAGTGCGTACAAGCTCCATAGACTGACCACCTTGCCTGAATACCCGCATCTCTCAAAGAAGAAAATCTCTCCACCCTAATAGAACCACCCCTCATTCGCTTAGGCGCCATAATAATCAAAACCCCACTCAACAATACCACCACCAACAACCACCAAGCAAAATCACACAAAAAATACCCAAGTAACAAGAATAATACAAAAACCCCAATTTACAAGAACACAAATTCGTAACAAAATAAAATAGAGAAAAGAAATCCCACTATGAATCAAAGAGGTGAACTTGTACTAATTTTCCCCCAAACTTGAATTTTTAAGAGATGTAGAGGAGGTATAGAATGAATTGGGTGTGTATGTATGGGTATATATAGGCCATGAAGTGATAGGATGAATATAAGAATTTTAATGTGAAAAGGAAAAAATTTGGGTGGGAATTGGAATTTGATATAGGATAGAAAAAATATTTAATGAATAAAAGAAAAAGAATTAGAAAAGAAATAGGAATTTGAATTTTTTTTTTTAGGAGAGATGAGGGGTTTTGGAATTGAAATAGGAAAAGATTTAGGGGAAAGATGAGAGTATAAAAAGAATTTGGGGTTAGAATTTTTTTTTTTTATATGTACAACAGCAAACACGCGGACAAACCAGGTGAGCAGCAGTGAAATTTTTTCTGAAATCTCCTGGAACAAGCGCCAGTTGTGCGCGTGAACAGCAATTTGCTGTTAATGCAGATGTGCCAGAGCAAATTGCGTGTCAGAGGGGCAGTCTGCGTCCAGAACAGTTGCGCATACGCAACTTGCGCGACAGAGGGGCAAACAGCGCCAAGGTCAGTAACGCTGGAGCAAGTTGCGTTACAGACCTGCAAATTGCTCAAAATTCGATTTTTTTTTTTGAGAGAATGCATGGGTTACCTCCCACGAAGCGCTTCTTTAACGTCAATAGCTTGACGTTACTTCCTCAACTCATGGCGGTTTCAAAAGAATAACCGAACTGTTCTCAACAGACAGACCATTCCTACGAACGTTGACATCTTGGTTGTTTGTTTTCCACAAATCTCTTCCTTTAGACTTCAACTTGATTTTTCTACCCAACGGCCTAATCTTTTTCTTTTTCTTCCTCACACCTCTAATGTGCTTCTCCGACTCAACCGGTTGAACAAACATTTCTTCTTCCTTATCCTCGATTTTCCACCTTCGCAACACGTTATCATGCCCTTCTTCAAAAATCACTAGCTCATTATTCAAAAGGACATACCTCAAATGTGGTGGAAGTTTCCCCAGCTTTACTTTCGAAAGATCTTGAACCGAAGAACTGTCAATAGAATCACTGATGGGATGCTTTAACATGTGTGTATCCGACTTTTCACTCGATAACTGATCAAACTTCTTCCTCTGACCCGTATCAACTATTTCCACACTGCAACACTCTTCATCCTCTGTTGGAAATTTCATGGCCTTGAACACATTAAAGGTAACATTCTGATCTTGCACCCTCATTGTAAGCTCTCTTTTTTGCACATCAATCAAAGTCTTTCCTGTAGCCAAGAACGGTCTTCCCAAAATTATGGGAATCTTCTTATCTTCTTCAAAATCCAAGATCACAAAATCAGCAGGAAATATGAGTTTATCAACTTTCACCAAAACGTCCTCCACTATACCTCTTGGATACGTGATAGATCGATCAGCCAACTACAAAGAGATATTAGTTGGCTTTGGCTCCGGTAGACCAAGTTGCTTGAAAACAGACAAGGGCATAAGATTAATGCTAGCTCCCAAATCACACAAACACTTGCTGAATGAAAGATTGCCAATAGTACATGGAATGGTGAAACTTCCCGGATCTTTAAGTTTAGGTGGCAACTTCTGTTGCAGAACAGCACTACACTCATCTGTCAATGCCACGGTTTCAAAATCTTCCAACCTTCTCTTCCGTGATAAAATATCCTTCATGAACTTTGCATATCTTGGCATCTGCTCCAATGCTTCAACAAAAGGAATGTTAATGGACAGTTTCTTGAAGACATCCATAAATTTCTAAAACTGTTTCT